>CM064504.1:31819895-32302198 GCA_032716605.1 Paralithodes platypus | reverse complement strand
TTAGGCCTAATTAGGTAAAATTTGTCAAATCGAGACAATTGCATAGCCTAGGCCTATTAAGCAAATATTTTACCAATCTACAATAGGCCTAGTCTATTCTGTAAGTAGGCAAGAAATCATGACCTAGGCTATAACCTCTGTAACTAAAACCTAGGCCTAGAGTGATCAAGCTAAATGTGACAGAGTCAGTCAAAATAGCCTAGATGTGGAAACAGCCAAGCTCTATATTTGATAGAGGTTAGATTTGAGCTTGATATGTCATCCATTTTGGATGCATAAAAAAACCGTCAAAATAGGAATAGATCGACACATGGATGCAGCGTTGCTGCCCTATATATACAATATGTTGAGAACCACCGGCGTCCTCATGACTCCATCCCACTGCCAGACAATAATATGTGCATTTGAAAATGAGAAAATAGAGAAAAATAGTCAATAACATGCCGAGCCACTAAACTGGATGCGACGCGCAAAAGCCCCACCATGTCCCGTCCATTTAGAGTTGAGAAAGGAAAATACGGGCTCCCAAATGAGGGTTGGCAATAGGCTAAAACAACTGCGGCGACGACCATGTAGGACGGCGGCGGCGGGCCGCTCCGTCTATTTTGACTGCCATTGGATACAATAATATGTTGAGGGAAGGGCTTTGCGGATTTCTTTTTTTTTTGTTTGCGCCCTACTGGCAATATATATGATGATAACATGTCATGGGGGGGTGAGGGGGGGGCTTTCAACATATTATTGTATCGAATGGCATTCAAAATAGACCGGAACATTATCCCAAGCGTCCAACGCCGACACCGCCGCGGCTGCTGAAGAACAAGGAAATTAGCAATAGGTTTCATTGTGAACTGGAGGAAATTAATAGAAATAAGGAAGCTAGGCCTAGCGATGTAAATAGTCAATGGAATTTCCTTAATAATGACAATTATATGTATAGGTATAAAGTAAAAACAATATATTTTACATAATTTATTGCATATCTTACACATTTAAACAAATATATATTAAAAATAGTTTAACCACCCCACTGAGTTCCCCCAAAATACTCTAATAGGGCTGGCCTGAAGAATTAGATCAAGATGGACAACCAATCAACACATGATAGGTAGGGAAGGGCAGGTTAACAACGGCGATCGACAAATGTAAACATGACGACCGTAACATCGGAAACTATCATCCATCCCCATTAGCCTAACCTAACAACCTTACCTAACCTATCCTAGTATTATGGGTGGAGGCTGCCACCCCCTAGACCCAGTACGTTGGATACAAAACTAACCCTCACGTAACACCTAGTATAAAAAATGTCCCTAGTACCCAGTACGTGGGATACCAAGCTAACCCTCACATAACACCTAGTATATGTCCCTAGTACCTAGTATTTGGGATACAATACTAACCCTTACATAACACCTAGTATATGTCCCTAGTACCCAGTACGTGGGATACAAAACTAACCTTCACCTAGCATATGTCCCCCACTCAGTACACCTTTCACCCTCACTACCGTTCGTGAGTCTCATACATGTTCATTATCACACGCACCAGCCACTCCTCTACGCCAAATTTTCTCCTAGCCTACTGCACAACTTCTTACTTTCAGTAGAGACGTGATTTTCCGGGCCTGTCGCAAGACCACCGTCTCAACCGAGCCGTCGCAAGATCATCACAGGACAGGAAAAACATCACAGGCTTGCTCCAAGCCAGCACACATCTTACAAATATATAGGCTAGGCTATACAACTTCCATTTCATCGGAATAACATTCACCGCCAATTTAATTATCATAAGGATTATATAAATGCAATTCTGATATGAAAAAACAATCGGTAAATAGCATAGCCTAGGCCTAGTCAAAGCTGGGGTTTGTTGTTGTTTCGTGGACAAAATTTAATCAAGCGTACTGTCCCACATTAATTTATTATCAACAATTGGATATATGTTACTGTGGGCTCTTATTACTCTACTTCCTAATAATAGGCAAGTAAATTATAACATAATGTTTGGATAAACAAATATACCGAAATAAATTAGAATGGAGAAAACAGTAAGTTGAGTGAGATGTTTCAGCTTGCCGTCAACCCAGCTCCGGAGCTCTCTTGCCGTCGCAAGAGAATATTGGTGTCTCGCTTGCTAAAGGTGGGCTTGCGACGGGACCAGAAAAACAGTTTTTCGGGTAGATCTTGCGACGGTGGTCTTGAGACGGGACCGGAAAAACACCTCTTAGATATCTTTCCTGCAGCTGCCTGACTATGAAGTATCATACCTTCAAAGACTCTCTCACACTCACAGACCTTCATGACTTGGCCAAGCATTTTCAGGCCTCTTATAGCAGTTGCAAGGGGAGCCTAACTCTGAAATCACTAGATAGTGCCTCCAGAACCATAAAAAAGAGGAGAGGGCTTAATTAACACACTTCCCTGTTGGACTCCAACGCGAACTGAAAACTCATCACTCAGTACCCTCACGTAACACCTAGTATATGTCCCTAGTACCCAGTACTTTGGATACAAAACTAACCTCCACCTAACACCTAGTATATGTTCCTAGTAACCAGTACATGGGATATAAAGCTAACCCTTACCAAATATCTAGTACCGTACTGTATATGTCAATCCAAGGTCCTCCTGCTAACGAAGAAGTTCCTGAGGTTGGCGGGGCGTCTCCGCCGACTGTAGGGCATGGGTGCCCTCCCCTGAAATCTACGATGTCCCCGTCCTCCCTGTGAAACCTCTCCACCCTGGGGTCCTTTCCGCCCGGATAGGGTGACATATGCTTCACAGCTTCACTACCCTATATCCTCAACAAGAAGTACTGTATATGTCCCTCACTCAGCTGTACACCTTTCACCCTCACTACCGTTCGTGAGTCCTCGTACATCTTCATTATCACATGCACCAGCCACTCCTCAACGCCAAGTTTTCTCCTAGCCTACTGCACAACTTCTCTGGCCACCTTATCAAAGGCCTTCTCCCGGTCTGCAAACACAACATCAGATCCCTATCTTTTAAGTACATACAGTACATACAGTATCTTTCCCTTATCATACCTTCTAAGACTCTCTCACAGACCTTCATGACTTAGTCAAGCATTTTCAGGACCCTTATAGCAGTTCCCAGGGGAGCCCAACTCTGAAATCACCAGATAGTGCCTCCAGAACCATAAAAAAAAAAGAGGAAAGGGCTTCATTAACACAGAGCCCTGGTGGACTCCGACGCGAACTGAAAACTCATCACTCAGTACCGGTACATCTTTCACCCTCACTGCCGTTTGTGAGTCCTCATACATCTTCATTATCACACAAATACCTTCATGACTTGGATTGTGCCGTGTCCTAGCATGAAACCAAACTGCATATCGTCAATATCATACCTTCAAAGACTTTCTCACAGACCTTCATGACTTGATCAAGTATTTTCAGGCCCCTATAATTTTCCCTATCCAATGAGTCCCCTTTGCTCGTATACAGTATATAATATACTTTTGTGCCATTCATCAGAGATTACTTCCTCTCTGATGATGAAGTTAATTAGCTCATTGAACACACCTACTCCTTTCTCACCTGAGGCCTTAATCATCTCGGCTAGAATGATGCTCGGCAGAGCATCCTGCAGCTTTTCTGTCCTTCATTAAGTTATTGCACTGCTTACAAAAGCTGGCACAATCACAGGGAGGGGGGAGTATTGGCTTTTCGTTGCTAAGCTTCTCCATTCCATTCAAATTCCATGTTGAATAATCTTTCGTAGTGTATCACAAACTTATTTTACAATGGAAAATAATGCATGAGGAGGGCTGGGTAGGCCTATTAGTATTTTGTGAAATAACTTAAATTAGGTTAGGCTATAGTATACTTCATTAGGTTATTAGGCCTATGAGAAACCAGGCCTAGGCCTAGCTTAATTTTATTTCACTCCTCACATATTTTTTTTTTTTTTTGCTTTTGAGCTCTGCATAGGGCTATATTCAGGTAGGCTTGGGTTTTAGTAAAATTGCATTAGGCTATGCTACATATTTTAACTTCTATTGGAAAGCACAGGCCTACACAATAGTACACATGTTAAAGAATTTAACCTAGCCTACCACAATTTAGCCTAGACTGAAAGAACAAACAAAAATAGGCTAGGCTAATTGCAGCTAAATAATTTAGCCTAGCCTCACCAATTTAGCCTAGACTGAAAAAAAAAAAAAAAATAGGCTAATTGCAGTTTTGGTAAGAGTTGTAGTTGTGGGCATACCAAAAGCTTTGTTTATATAGCCTAGTCGCACGCTCGCAGTTAGGCCTACATTCGCTTCTAATTTATCTGCTGGGGTAAACTTGGTAAAGCCACCCTCAATCCGCCGGCCGGTAACAAAACAATTTACCCAACGCCTGGCCGTGAGATACAATAATGGGTTGAAGGGGCTTTATCCCCCTATGACTTATTGTCATCATCATCTATATCACCAGCAGGGGCAAATAACCACAGTCAAATTAGACGCGAATGTAACTGCGAGCGTGCGACTACGTAAATAAAGGGGACGATAGACCCGCTAACACAACTCTTAACGCATTTTTTCCTAATGTATTAGATTTTTTTATATTTATGACCTCAACAGTTGAAAGATGACAATTTTATGGTTTATTTTAGGCTATACAAAAATATTTGCTTTGTAATTTAGATACTCATATTTATGCTTATAATTGCAGTACGAGTGGGTTTTTTCTTTTTATATGTAGGCCTAGGCTAAACAAATGTTAGTTTTTGTTTTATAGGCTAAACTAGGCTGAATTTATGCTAATAAATATTAATTGGAGGGAGCAAATCTGTCAAGGAATAGCCTAGATGTGGAAATTTACAGCCAATTTGCTCTAGCCCTTTTTGAGATACAGAGGTTAGAGATCGTTGGATACAATAATATGTTGAGAGGGTCAATCGCCCCCCATGACATATTGTCATCATCATATATATTGCCAGCAGGGGGCAAATAGCCTAGGCCTAGCCTAACTACAACAAAAATCGCCGTCAAAATAGACGCGAACTTATATTAACTACGGCGATCGACCATTGCCCGCACCGGCCGTCCCCCGGTTATTGTTGAGGTCCTGAGGAACCGTATGACTTTGACGAGCTCTTCCCTCCGCTGTCTCCGCATCCCATGTATCGTCGTACGGTACCCCTTCCCCTCCACATCCTACATCTGGTCGTTCTACATATGCCTCCTAAGCCTCGCCTCGTCCCGTCACTGAGCATGTGGATGGGCGTCCCTTTCTGGCTTCAAAGATGGATTCCTTCCGACAGCTCCTACTGGATTGTCTGGGGTTAGTTGATAAGGGCACCTCGCTTCAAGACATTGCTCTGGCCCTAGTACCGTGGTTTGTAGGTCTCTGGTTCACCACCTGATGACCTGCTATTGGGTTGTTGCCTTTACAGTGTTACGGTTCTACGAATGACCTAGAATGAAAGTGACACGGTGGTGAATTTTAACCTAACTATAAACTAATTTAATTGTGACATAGGATCTCCGCGACCGCGAACTTATATTAACTACGGCGATCGACCATTGCCCGCACCGGCCGTCCCCCGGTTATTGTTGAGGTCCTGAGGAACCGTATGACTTTGACAAGCTCTTCCCTCCGCAGTCTCCGCATCCCATGTATCGTCGTACGGTACCTCTTCCCCTCCACATCCTACATCTGGTCGTCCTACATATGCCTCCTAAGCCTCGCCTCGTCCCGTCACTGAGCATGTGGATGGGCGTCCCTTTCTGTCTTCAAAGATGGATTCCTTCCGACAGCTCCTACTGGATTGTCTGGGGTTGGTTGATAAGGGCACCTCGCTTCAAGACATTGCTCTGGCCCTAGTACCGTGGTTTGTAGGTCTCTGGTTCACCACCTGATGACCTGCTATTGGGTTGTTGCCTTTACAGTGTTACGGTTCTACGAATGACCTAGAATGAAAGTGACACAGTGGTGAATTTTAACCTTAACTATAAACTAATTTAATTGTGACATAGGATCTCCGCGACTACGGTAGGGCCGGAGTGGGCGAGTATTCGCCTGAGGTTGCCCCAAGACAAGACAAGACAAAATTCTAGTGCTGGTTTTACTCAGATTTTGTGAGTTTTAATTTAGCCTAGCCTAGGCCTAAGAGTTCAGAAAATTTGCAAAATGCACCCCATACTAGCCTACCCATAGCCTAATAGGCCTAGTGATTCTTTTTTGGCAGACCACCCACAAATTTTCATATAGCCTAGGCCTAGGCTAGCCTAAGTTCTGGAATGCATGTTGGAATAGCCTTCCTATAAACTGTAGGCTAGGCTACTTCCTTTTAATTTAAGTTTGATTCTTTGGAAAAATCTATTAGGCCTAGACCAGGGCAGGAAAGTAACATTTAAAATGACGTGTAAAAAGTCGCCCATAAACGGCGGGCCGCTATGTTATTGTAATTTGGGAGCTTATTTCGTTTGTTGATTGACTTTGTCCTTAATTGGGGATCCTATGAATTAGCACAGATGATGATGAATTACCGTACATCATAATACGTGACGGGCCGACGTGGGGGGGCAGAGCCGCAGAGACCCCCTCAACATATTTGGTGTCCCACAGTAACTTTTAATGGGATGGATGTAGTTACCGGGTGTACAGTCGTCATGTTTACATAGGGCGATCGTCGCGGTTAACTTCGCGTCTATTATGACGTCGATTTTTTTCGGCATATTTCATTTTATTCACTTCCTTTTATATTTAGGCTATAATCTAGCTTTGGCACGACAATAACCCTAACCTAGTCTTTCTTAAAGATTCTTCTAATCTTCCAGTAGCCTATAGCCTAATTTAGGTCATTTTTAAAGGCACACAATTAAATGGTTGGTATTTTAAATGACACTACTGCAGCATTATGAGAAACAATTTATTAGAGATAATAGGCAACAATAGATTCGCCATATTTTTCTCCATAAGCTATAGTCCGCATGGAGGATTTTCGTTATCGACAAATTGAAAAAATTCCCACTTCACAGACAAAATAGACAAATACACCAAAAATTGGGGTGTGGGGGCAGCAGCCCCCACCCATAATAGCCTACTATAATAGGTTAGGTAAGGTTGTTAGGTTAGACTAGGCTAATGTCCTTTCAAAGGGGTATAGGCCTATTAAACACTAGGATAGCCTATACCTGGTCAAGGGTAAGTCCTGCTGTAGTCAACTTGAATGCTACCTTAAATTGTAATATTAGACTAGGCATAGCCTATAGAAAAAATAGCCTAGCCTACTTATTTATTGTAGCCTATAATATAGGCCTAGCCGGGTAGAATGTAGAGTTCGGGCGTACCGCCACCATTGTTTACACTGCGCAGAGCGGCGACGGAAGCTTGCCATCATGTTCCCGTCTATTTTGACTGCCATTGGATACAATAATATGTTGAGGGGAGGGCTTTGCGGCAATTTTTTTGGTTGTTTGCCCCCTACTGGCAATATATATGATGATGACAACACGTCATGGGGGCAAAGCCCCCCCTCAACATATTATTGTATCCAATGGCATTCAAATAGACGGGAACATTATCGCAAGTGTCCGACGCCGACACCGCCGCCGTAATGTTTACATATGTCGATCACCGTGGTTAAAGGCTGGTTCACACATAGCCGAGTCGGTGCGCGAGTCCAACACGAGTCACACTCGTCGATTATCGCCGTCGCTGGAGGCTGAGTCGGCCGCGAGTAGCAATTGTTCCCGAGTCAAGGAGAGTGTAACACGAGTTAACTCGATTCAATACGAGTCAACACGTGTTCATGCAAGAGTCTGTAAGAGTAACTGAGAGTCAAAACGAGTGTAACACGAACCCAACACGAGTGTCAAAAATTTGAAAAATAATGGCCACATTCCAGGGCACGTAAACAAAGAGTATGGACGAGTCAACGCGATTGTTACACGGATCAACACGATTTTTATACGGATCAACACGAAAGACAACGCGTTGGCTCTCGTTGGATCTCTGTTGCACACGTGTTGACTCGTGTTACATCCGTGTAAACTCTCGTTGATTCTTCCTACATTTTTGAAATAACGGTATTTCAAATGACACTTGCTTTTTCGTGTTACACTCGTGTTTTTTTCTCAGTGGATCGTGTTTACTCTTGTTTACTCGTGTTTTCACTTGTGTTTGAATCGTGTAAACTCTGGCATCATGGGGGCACCAAATTTTGGCACTCACATTCGTGCTTTCTACTCTTGTTGATACGTGTAGCATGTGTGTTACATACGTGTTGTTGCGTGTAGACACGTGTTGCTTCGTCAACGTCGAAATGATGACGAAAAGCGACGAATCACCAAAGAGTATTACACGGGTTTACACGAGTCAACACGAGTTAACACGAATAACGAAGAGTTATTCAGAGTCAAACACGAGTTAACACGTATGTACACGAGTCTACACGTATTTAGGCCACACTCATGGCCACACCACGGGACCCAAAAATGTCATGCATGCATGACATTTTTGGACCCCGTGGCGAGTACTCACGAGTGTGTCGAGTATACACGAGCGTAGCACGAGTCTATACGAGTGTTGAGGAGTATCGACGAGTCATTGCTGAATAGCAAAATTTCATCACTCGTGTTGGACTCGCGCACCGACTCGGCTATGTGTGAACCAGCCTTTAGTTCGCGTCTATTTTGAAGGCGTTTTTTTCGGTTATTTGCCTCCTGCTGGCAATATATATGATGATGACAATATGTCATGGGGGGGTGACCCCCCTCAACCTATTATTGTATCCAAAAGCAGTCAAATAGACGGGAACATGATGGCCAGCATCCGCCGCCGCTCCGCGTAGTGTAAACAAGGCTGGCGGTACACCCGAACTCTACATTCTACCCCACTAATTTTCCAACTAGCATAACCGATGATTATCAATGATCAATCCCAGTCAGATACGTCCATGCTTCCCTCCCATAAGTCAATGTCGGGATTACCACACTGTCATGCAAGGACTTCTTTACTTCCATGCTGATCACACTATTTCTTCTTACTGATTTCAGAGTTCCTACAACGCTCTTCCCCTGTTACACTTTCTCCCACACTTCTTCATCCATAGGCCTACTCACATCTTTACTCAACACACTGCCCAAATACTTAAATGAGCTGACATTCTTCATAGCCGTTCAACCTCACTTCACACTCTATGGTTGCACCCCTTTCAATGACCATAATATTGCTCTTCCTAGCATTTACCTCCAGATTCCGTTTTTCACACACTGTTCCAAACATATTTACCTGACCCTGCAACTCCCATTCACTATCGCTCATCAGAACTGTGTTGTCAGCAACAGTAGTACCGGTACTGTACTGTTGAGGCAACTTCCACTCGTTTCCTTCCCTTATCAGCGGTACACCAACATCCGCTGCTCTTCCTTGTATTTCTTTCATGACTCCATCCATATACTGTACTGTTATATATTGAACAACCATCGGGACATCACATACACCCTTGCTTTAACCCAACATTCAGATTAAATAACTCGCTCTGTTAATTATCCACACATACTGACACCTTTGCACCCTCATACATGCTCTTAATTGCTTTCAGCAACTTGCCATCTACTCCGTATATTTTCAGTACCGGTACCGGTACTTTCCATATACCTTCTCTATCAATTCTGTCATAGGCCTTCTCCAACTCCATAAATGCAGCATACAACTTTTGTCGCTTCTCCAGATATTTCTCCACAACACATTTCCGGGCAAAAATCTGAGCTACACATCCTCTTCCCTTCCTAAGATGACTACAGTATGCTAACCGTTTCCCCAGCAATACTGACTGAAAATGCCCAAATATATTGCATGTCCTCTTCAGATTTATCTAAAATATGTAAAAGTACACCAAATACCACTACAGTAGCACTGAAATCAATAAAACTCACTAACAGGATAAATAAATGGAAGAAATACTCCAAAAGATTAATATGTTAACCCTTTACCCAGCAATACTGACTGAAAATGCCTAAATAGATTGCATGTGCTCTTCAGATTTATACATACATACGTACATAACATTTTAAGACTGAGTGCTCCACACAGATGTGCAGTTTCAGTCTCTTTTCCTAATGGCGGCGTTCCAGGCAACCCTGTTAAGGGATGCTTTACTTGTCAAGTTTTTGGATTTGAGATCGGCACGTATAGTCCGATCCCAGGTCTTACTCGGTCCACCCCTTGGTGCAGCTCCCTCCACAATCGCAGACCTGCATCTTTTCACCCAATTTTGTGCATCCATTCTCTCCTCATGTCCATACCATCCCAGTTTACTTGTACGCATCTCCTCGCTAATACTCTTTATACCTAAACGTCTCTTCAGCTCATCATTTGTTATTCTGTTGACATCCTTTATCTGAAATATGTAAAATTACACCAATTACCAACTACATTACCAACAAATTTAATAAAGTACACTAACAGGATAAAGAAAATGTAAGAAATAGCCCTAAAGATGAATTTATCTATCTATCTATTGACGGACGCCTTGATCCCCGAAGGATTGGCCATGAACGAAACACCCCTATGCACCTCTGTCCCCAGTCAGTCGATGCCCCTCCTCCCATCCAGCACCGCTTTCACGCATATACTTCTTAACTCCATCCTTCCACCTCTCTCTCAGTTTATTTCTCCCTCTGTCCTTCCACCTCACTCGTACACGCTCTTAGTCATTCTCTCGCTTCCCATACGTTCCACATGGCCGAACCATCTCAAGGTGTTCTTTTTCGCACTTTCCATTACATTCACACCACACCTCTCTCGTACTTCCTCATTCGTCTGTCTATCCCTTCATGTAACTCTGCACACACTTCTCAAGTAACTCATTTCCATCCCTTTCACTCTTGGTTTGAATCTCTCCAACAACGTCCATGCTTCGCTTCCGTAAGTCAGTGTCGGGATTACCACACTGTCATGCAATGACTTCTTCAGTTCCATGCTGACCACCCTATTTCATGTTACTGCTTTCAGCATTCCTACAACCCTCTTCCCCTGTTGCACCCTCTCCCACACTTCTTCATCCATACTCCCATCTTTACTCTGTACACTGCCAAGATACTTAAATGAGCTGACAATCTCCATAGCCTGACCGTTCAACTTCACCTCACACTCTGTGGCTTCACCCCTTTCGAAGACCATAACCTTGCTCTTCCCCGCATTTACCTTCAGATTCCATTTTTCGCACACTGTTCCAAAAATATTTACCAGACCCTGCAACTCCCTTTCATATCATCAGCAAACAGCAGTACACAAACATCCACTGCTCTTCCTTGTATTTCTTTTATGACTCCATCCATATACTGTATATATAGAACAACCATCTGGACATCACACACCCTTGCTTTACCAAACATTCAGATCAAAGAACTCCCTCTGTTCATTCTTCACACGTACTGATACCTTTGCACTCTCATACATACTCTTCACTGCTTTCAGCAACTTGCCATCTACTCCATATATTCTCAGTACAGTACTTTCCACATACCTTCTCTATCAACTCTGTCATTCCACTCGTTGCCTTCCCTTATTAGTGGTACACCAACATCCACTGCTCATCCTTGCATTTCTTTTATGACTCCATCCATATACAGTTCAGTATATTGAACAACCACGGGGACATCACACACCCTTTCTTTAACCCAAAATTCAGATCAAAGAACTCGCTCTGTTCATTCTCAACACATACTGACACCTTTGCACCCTCATACATGCTATTCACTGCTTTCAGCAACTTGCTATCTGCTCCGTATATTCCAAGTACTTTCTACATACCGGTACCTTCTCTATCAACTCTGTCATAGGCCTTCTCCAAGTCCATGAAGGCAGCATACAACTTTTGTCCTTTCTCAAGATATTTCTCCACAACATATTTCAGGACAAAGATCTGAGCTACACATCCTATTCCCTTCCTATGATGAATACTGTATGTTAACCGTTTCCCCAGCAATACTAACTGAAAATGCCCAAATATATTGCATGTGCTCTTCTGATTTATCTAAAATATGTAAAATTATACCAAATACCAACTACATTAGCACAAAACTCAATCAATCACAGAAACAGCATAAAAACATAGAATAAATACCCCAAAAGATGAATACGTTAACTCTTTCCCCAGCAATACTTGCTGAACATGCACAAATAAATTGCATGTGCTCTCCAGATTTAGCTGAAATATGTGAAATTACACCAAATACTAACTACATTAGCACAAAAATCAATCAAGCACTTTAACAGGATAAATAAAATGGAAGAAATAGCCCAAAAATGAATTTATCTATAGCCTACCGGTATATATTGCCGGACACCTTGATCCCCGAACGGGTGACCATGAACGAAACGCCTGCGTATTTCAAGCTCGCTTGAATTATCACTCGATTGTCTTTTAGAGCTTTTTGGCCCGGGGTAATTACCACACCATCGCGTCATAAGGAGTTTGAGGGGGTTAAATTGCTAGATACATAGAGGAAGAGGAATGCCAAGTAAAGCTAAACAAAAATATATAAGATATTTTTAACATCTATCTATCATCTATTGCCTGACGCCGTGATCCCCGAAGGGGTGGCCAAGAACGAACCGCCCCCATGCACCTCTGTCCCCAGTCAGTCGATGCCCCTCCCCCCAACCAGCACCGCTTTCGTTCATGTACTTCCTCACTCCATCCTTCCACCTCTCATTCGGTCTATCTCTCCCTCTCTGTCCCTCCACCTCGCTCTCATACACCCTCTTAGTCATTCTCTCGCTTTCCATACGTTCCATATGGCCGAACCATCTCAAGTTGTTCCTTTTCACACTTTCCAGCACATCTACCTCCACACCACACCTCCTTACTTCCTCATTAGTCTGTCTATCCCTCCATGTAACTCCGCACGCACTCCTTAAGTAATTCATTTCCACTGCTCTCACTCTTGGTCTGAGTTTCTCAACCAACGTCCATGCTTCGCTTCCGTAAGTCAGTGTCGGGATTACCACACTGTCATGCAAGGACTTCTTCACTTCCATACTGACCACCCTATTTCTTGTTACTGCTTTTAGCGTTCCTACAACACTCTTCCCCTGTTGTACCCTCTCCCGCACTTCTTCATCCATAGTCCCATCTTTACTCAACACACTGCCCAGATAATACTTAAAAGAGTTGACGATCTCCATAGCCTGACCGTTCAGCTTCACCTCACACTCTGTGACTTCACCCCTTTCGAAGACCATAACCTTGCTCTTCCCCGCATTTACCTTCAAATTCCGTTTTTCGCACACTGTTCCAAACTCATTTACCAGACCCTGCAACTCCCATTCATTATCACTCATCAGAACTGTATCATCCGCAAACAGCAGTATAGGTAGCTTCCACTCAATTCCCTCCCTTTTCAGCGATACACCAACATCCACTGCTCTTGATAGTATTTCTTTTATGACTCCATCCATATATACAGTAAACAACCACGGGGACATCACACACCCCTGTTTCAAACCAACATTCAGGTCAAAGAACTCGCTCTGCTCACTCTCCACACGTACTGCCGCCTTTACACCCTCATACATGCTCTTCACTGCTTTCAGCAACTTGCCCTCTACTCCGTATATTCTAAGTACTTTCCACAAACCTTCTCTATCCACTCTGTCATAGGCCTTCTCCAAGTCCATAAAGGCAACATACACCTTTTGTTTCTTCTCCAGATACTTCTCCACAACACAATTCAGCGTAAAAATCTGATCTACACATCCTCTTCCCTTCCTAAAACCTCCCTGCTCGTCGCCTATCCATTTCTCCGTTCTCACTCTCACTCTCTCAATCACTACCGGTACCCTACTGTATACCTTCCCTACTACGCTTAGAAGACATATTCCTCGGTGGTTACCACACACTCCTCTTTCCCCTTTGCCCTTATATAGGGGGACTATTATGCCAGTCTTCCAGTCATCGGGTGCACTCCCCTTCTCCCATGCTAGTTTGCACATTTTCCATACCCATTCTATCACTATCTCACCACCATACCTCAACATTTCCCCACACACTCCATCTGTTCCTGGTGCATTCCCCAACTTCACTCTTTTCATGGCTTCCCACACTTCTGACCTCCTGATCCCCACCTCCTCCTCCACTACTTCTCTTCTTCTCCCTCCCATACCATATCCAGCTATGTTTGCTGGTTCTTCATTCCTTACATTTAGCAACTCACTGAAGTACTCCCTCCATCTTTCGACTCTCTCTTGCTTCTCGGCTAGCATTCTCCCATTCTTATCTTTCACACCCTTACTGTTTCCCTTGCTACCTTCCCTAACTTTCTTGACTTCTTCCCAGAACAGTTTCTTACTCTCCCTCCATTTTACACTAAGGTGCTCGTTTCTGTCTCTCGGAATCTTCATTCCCTCTACTACCCAACCACTCTATATGCTTTCTTCTTTTCTTCCACAGCTATTCTTACCTCTTCTGTCCACCATGCTGTACCTTTCACTCCCCTCCCTCTTCTCCTCACTCCACACACCTCCTCACATGCTGCACAGATCTCATCCTTAAACACCTTGCTCATCTCCTCCACTTCCTCCATAACTTCCAGGTCGAACCCACCTAGTCGTCTTTCCACTGCTCTCCTGTACTCCTCCCTGACTTCCTCCTCCTGCAACCTCTCCACCCTCCTCACCATTCCACCCTCCTCTCGCCTCCCTCCAGCTCTCCTCACCCACTTCTTTTGTATCCTAACCTTAGCTACCACTACATAATGATCAGACAGACCCCCTCCAATACCCCTATACACCCTAGCATCCATCACAGATTTCTTCATTCGTTCATCCACACATACATAATCAATCAATGACTTTCGTTCCACCGCTGTCTTATCCTTCATCGTCAACATCCGTTTCCACGTGTACCTGTGGATCATTCTGTGTCGGAAGAAGGTGTTGGCTATCCACAGCCTCCTCCCCATACATACGTCCACAAGTGCACTACCATTCCCATTCACCTCTGATGGTACCCCCCACCCTCCCACCACTCCCTCAACTTTCCTATCACCCACCTTACCATTCATATCCCCAATCAGAAATATTCTTTCGTTCTTGTCAAACTTCTCCAGGTACGCCTCCACATTCATCCAGAACTCCTCTTTCTTTCTTTCAAGTATATCCTCTGTCGGGGCATACACGCATACAATCAATACAATATTTTTAACATGAGGTTGCTTATAATAATTTGTACCTCTGCAGTTTCTCCATGGCTAACGAAAAAGGTCACATTCCTAAGAAGCCCCAACCAAAAAGGCCAAGCTTCTGTACAGAACAAATGCCACACCATTACCCTTATGGTGACCCTATCAAATAATCAAAACAACCACATTTCTTAACCCAATTCCCGCGGGGCCCCTCATATGACGGAGACGATTTTCCGGCTATTTTGTAGCCTGTGAGCCAGGCCAGCTTTTGCAAGCAGCACGGATGGACGTCAGCCGGAGCCTACAGGCCCCGCCACGACACTGAGGTTTGTGTGAGAGAGAGTTCACTTATGTGCAGCGTCACACATAGCGAAAACAGAAAATAATTGGTAATTATTAGCGATTTCGCCTAGGCCTATCGGATTTGGTAATTTTTAGCAATTTTGCCCTTCGTTTGCAAGATCCTTTCAAGAAAACCAGACGTCGTACAGGGATGATTCAGGAGTAATTTGAAAGCTATTACCGTACTTTCACGAATACATAATTGTATTACGCTCTGGCTTTTGCTTATGCATGAAAATGAGCAGGGAATGAAGGCAATTTCGGGCAATTATGCCTACTCGTACAGGAGTCCTTGGAACGGCTTCAGTCGCGCCGGGAATTTCCACACCTCACACCACACACACACATCACACAGTTTTTCCTACACCGAGAAATGACTCTCCGGCTGTCATTTCTCGAAGACTTCTTCTAGCCGGAGACATTGAGAGCAACCCAGGACCCACCTACACATACATATGTCCAACTTGCTCAAAACCCATCGCTTCGAGTCGCCACACTAATGGTTCAGTTCTCTGCAATTCATGCAGGAACTGGACCCACTTCACCTGCACAACACTTGCCTCCAAGAAACACTACACGAACACCTGGACCTGTTCCTCATGCCCCTCCCTCTCCCAGTCAAATCCCTCGCCTAAAACCCGTCCACCTCTCCTCCCCAACCCACCTAACCTTCCCATATCATCCACTCTCCCCCCTAAAACCTGTCCACCTCTCCTCCCTAACCCACCTAACCTTCCCATACCATCCACATCCTCAACTCAACATACCACACCCCATCCTAATCCATTCCAACCCCCATCTGCTCCCCAATCCCCACCCCCACTTCACCCATCCCAACCCCCAGCCCCTCCCTCACCCCCACCCCCACCCCCACCCCATCCTCGTGCAGCAGCACCCAACATACATCGTGCACATAACATTAACATTCTCCAATTGAACATATATGGCATCAACACAAAGAAACACGAACTCTCATACTTCATCAAACAACACAACATACACATTGCCATCTTACAAGAAACAAAACTCCGCACAACACAAAAAACACCCACATTTCATGATTTCACCACCATCAGACAAGACCGGGCTGTCGGCGGAGGCGGTGGACTCATCACCCTGGTACACAAAGAAATATCATACATAGTTACCAGTGTACAAACCAAATCCCTCCTCCCCCCAAATGATAACACAACAGAAATACAATCAATTAAAATATGCACTGGCAACAACTCCAACATAACCATCATAAACACATACATCCCCTACAGTACCAAATGAATACAGACCACACTTACAACACATCACAAACACCCCACACATCATCCTGGGTGGTGACTTCAACGCCAAGACGTCGGCCTGGTTTGTCGACAACCCCGACACAGACAGAGGGCTGGTACTACAAAACCAAACTGTTAACCTCATCATCCTTAACGACATCCATCAACATACCCATATTCCTCACCAAGCCCTCTATAACCCATCATCTCCAGACATCACCTTTTGCTCCCCAGAACTCGCCCCCACAACATCCTGGAGGGTGGTCAGAACCTTAGGCTCTGACCACCTCCCGATCATTATCACCACCAAAACCAGACTCACCCCAGCTAACCACAAACACACATACACCAATTATAAAAGACCTAACTGGGAAGCATTCACAAATGAGACAGAACAACACTTCACAACTCTAAACAGTACACCCATCACTAACATCAACAATGCTGTACACATACTCAATAAAACTATCCAAAACACTGACAAAAAACACATTCCAAGAGGTAACAGAAAAAGACACAACCCCAACTTCACACCAGAAATTCAAAATCTCATCAGACAATGCAACATACTGACACACTCCCCAGCACCCCACACACAAGACATCACACAACAAATCCAAGCACTCAACACCCAAACTAACAACAAAATACAAGAACAACAAAAACTAAATTGGAATAACTTCCTACAAACACTTGATCACAAAACAAACCCCAAAAAACTCTACAAAACACTAAACAGCATCACACTTTCCAACAGCAACACAACACAATCACATGCTGCAATCACAACAACAGACTCTACTCCTTCATGTAAACAACAAGCAAACACTCTCATCAATCACTTCTCACATGTCAGTCACCTAAAACCTCACAAAGACGACCGACGTGTCATCCGACGTAAGAGAGACAATTCCCCACAGACCCTGACTATACACCCTTCACCAATCACCAGACAAAGCATATCATCAACAATCTCAAGCACTCACCCGCTTGTGGCCTAGACAACATAAGCAACATACACCTCAGACACCTGGGACCACAAGGCATACAAGCACTCACTAACATATCAAACTACAGTTATTCACACAACACAATACCAGACATTTGGAAGCATGGTCTCATCACCACATTCCCCAAACCCAACAAAGACCCCACGCTACCCTCCTCGCACCGCCCCATCACACTCCTTTGCTCCCCCTCCAAAGTCATGGAACGCCTAGTGTTACAACTAATTACACCCGACCTACCCATAGCTCCAACACAACATGGCTTTAGGCCACTGCACTCCACAAACACTCTTCTCACAGACCTTACACAAAGAGCTTTTGACGGCATCAACTCAGCTAGACCACCACACAGATCACTATTAGCCACACTCGACATTAGTAAAGCCTTCGATGCCATCCCCCGCCACAACCTAACAAACAAAATCTACAACACAAACATGTACAACAACACAAAAAGGTGGCTGGCCAACTTCCTGGCTGGCCAACTTCCTAGCAGGCAGATGTGCACACATATCTTTTGCTGGTCAGTCATCTAAAATCAGAAACTTTCCAAACGGAGTCCCACAAGGATCCGTCCTATCGCCTGCACTCTTCAATCTGTACATGCACGATATAACTACACCCAATACGCCCCAAATAAACTTAGCCTCCTATGCAGATGACATAACACTCACATGCACACACCATGACCCAAAAAGAGCAACAGATCTCCTTCAACCCTATCTCAACACACTACATGGCTGGTGCACTACAAACAGACTTAATCTACCCCCAGCCAAATCCACCGCAACCCTGGTCACAAGCTGGACAGAACACAAATACATCCCTCAACTCACCATAAACAACACACCCCTAACACATACACACACACAAAATCCTAGGAGTAACATATGATACTCATATGACATTCAAACAGCACACCACAAACATTAAAAAGAAATGACACCCAGACTTAACGCCCTCAGGTCACTTGCTCACACAAAATTTGGACACAACAAAGAAACTACCACCACAGTATATAAACAATACATAAGATCAGTGATCATGAGAGGCACTCAATTCCTGGCAGTAGCCTCCACGAACCAAGACCACCCACTAAACTACATGGCAACACACCCACAGACACCAAGAAATATCAAAACAACACCCAGCACACGGTATCACACACAATTACTGTCCTCTCTCCCACCCCGAACCACCTTCCAGAAGCACATCCATACTCATATCTCTCGCCGATCCATCCACTCACTCACAGACAACACGCAGCTGCAAGCACGACCTCCCGAAATCCATCCTTCCGAATCCTCCCTTCCTCGCGAGGACAGAGTCCACCTGGCCAGGCTGAGATGCGGACACCATCCAGCTCTCCTGAGCTATCAGAAGAGACTGGATGAGTCCGTTGTCGATGCCTGCCCGGGATGTAACACAGCACCCCATACCATTAAACACATAATAGAAGACTGCATTTCACACAACCACTTACGCCAACAACACAATCCACACTCAATGAGAGCTCTGTGGGAAAGCCCGATCGTGGCCATGGCCTTCCTCAGGGACTCGGGGCTGTTCGGCCAAGCAGCTTAGGGAACAACAACAACAACAACAACAACAACTCGTACAGGATTAATAGCTTTAACCAAAATGGTCACACTCCTTAATGGTCTAAGTGGCCATAGCCAAAATGGCTACACTATATTCCTTCTGTACTTTCTCCATGCCCGATGAGATACATGATATTTTGATATATGTGGCACAGCCCTTGTATCCAACACAATACCCTGCGTGCAACCCCGCTCGAACCCCGCACAACGTTGCTTGCAACTTTAATTATTATTATTATTATTATTATTATTATTATTATTATTATTATGTATATATACGTTAGCAAATACATTCAAGATGTGGTTACCTACAATACACTGGTGTTTATCTTCCTTATATACATATATATGTTTTTTATTCCTACTTGGATGAGGGACAAAACTGCCTGTGACCAGTGCCTCCCCCAGCGTTGCAAGAGTGATGAGAGCCAAAATCAAGAAATGTTCAAGCCAAAATTCCTGGACACAAGCAGTTTGAAGCAATTAAGTCATAGAATGATAGCAAGATGGATTCAAGGAGAGAGTTCTAGAGCTCAGCTGTTGAATATACAGAAAATTGGGAATATCGTTTCACTCTTGGGTTGGAGAGTTACACAGAGTAGGGGTGGGATTGAGTTGCAAGACGGGTGCTACATACTATACGTAGAGGAAGTACTATACACAGAGAGCTCTGACGAACAATGATAATTGTATTAGTGGTAGAATAGCGAGAGATGCAACATTGCGGCAAAGAAAGAGAGATTGCAGATAGTCAGTGAGTGGACATAAGTTAATGAGATAAAAGTCTTTCTTTTCTACTTTGTCAAGAAGTGCTGTGTGAGAGAATTCTCCCCACACATGTGAACAATACTCAATACATGGATGCACTGTGCCCCTGTACAGAGCAAGAAGCTTTACAGAGGTAAAAAAACAAAAAACAAAAAAAACGTAGGTGGTTGAGCACACCCAGCTTCTGGTAAGCTGTTTTAGCAAGTGGTCAGAAGAAAAAGAGACTGAGAATACTGAGAGAAGATGAAGGGTTGATGACAACTCCTGGAACCTCACGCGTCTCCTGGCTGAGGGAAGCTGATCAGTTATCAAATATGTAGAGAGAGTCACAGCCTGGAATCTTACCCAAGGAGATCCCCAAGAGTGGAGTCGGAGGGTGAATGCAACTACACGCTATTGCAGAGCTAGCTTTGATAAGTTGATTACTTAAGCTTATCTCTGTCCCAAACCTGTGGCAGATCCATCTAAAGCCGGTATCACACGAGAGCTCTTATACTCAACATTCGATGATCAACATTTTTCTGGCAACATTTCTGGAATATTTTGCACTGGTATCGGAAACTAGACTGATGATGGATGAATTTAGGTGACCGAAATATTATAAATGTTGACCTCATAAGCTGCCAGACCAGTGTTGAGGATAAATGTTGAGAGAAAAAGCGCTCGTGTGATACCGGCTTAATGTTCACGACCGTTCCCAGGTGGTGTGGTGGTGAACGTGATGAGACAAGGATCCCCGGAGGTGGAGAAGTTCATGGAGAAGTTGAAGCCGCACGCCGACCTACTGGAGAAGCAGGGCAAGTGGAAGAAGGTGAGTGGGGAACTGACTGACGACGGTGGTGGCTTTATCAACATGTCACTTCGCTGCTAATACATGTACAGTTAAGGAGAGGCAGACCGTTTTTCTGGACCCCCTTCTCCCTAATGTTTAGCTCCACTAGTTTTGAGATTTTAAGATGTTGGTTCCATTAGTTTGGGGATTTTAACACCTTTCGCCCCATTTCGTTGTCAATTTTAAGACCTTTCGTGCCATATAGGTGTCGATTATTTCCTGGCGAGCGATAGCGAGCCTGCAAATTTAAGAGGAACCGGCCTTCGGCCGGGAAATTTTTCTATCGAAAAATTTACAAATTTATATTGACATTTATATATATAGGGGGTGTTTTTCTAAGCTTGATGAGGTCTAGGGAGGAAACTAAAAATATATATGAATAGATTAATGAATAGACCAAACAAACGGTTAGTCTCCCCTTAAGGCCAGTTCCAGTCAGGACACAACATTCAAATATGAGAAATATTATTAACATAGACAAAGGAAACAATGCTTTCTTTAATTTTTGATTCAAAGAAACATCGTTAAATATTTTGGTACAAAGACTGAAGGAGTATTTCAGTCGTCTATGTTGATATTCTGTATCAAATGGAAGGCAGTGTCCTGTTATGATTTTGTACATTATATATAGAGAAGGGAAGTGTTAATTTGTACATTATATATAGAGAAGGGAAGTGTTAATTTGTACTATAGAGAAGGGAAGTGTTAATTTGTACATTATATATAGAGAAGGGAAGTGTTAATTTGTACATTATATATAGAGAAGGGAAGTGTTAATTTGTACATTATATATAGAGAAGGGAAGTAATTGTACATTATATAGAGAAGGGAAGTGTTAATTTGTACATTATATATAGAGAAGGGAAGTGTTAATTTGTACATTATATATAGAGAAGGGAAGTGTTAATTTGTACAGGAACGGATTGTGACTCAAATGTCTTGTTTTATAGTCCCAGGATGCAGTAAAATATTTGTATTACTTCAATTTTTATTACTATTATATATATTATTGTTATTATTATTATTATTATTATTATTATTATTAGTGTTGTTTTTGTTGTTGTTGTTGCTTTTGTTGTTGTTATTATTATTACTTTAGTATTATTATTATATTCCCGTTTGTGATTGCAGGAGGTGTGGAGAGCTGAACCAAGTTTCGTAGGAGACAAACCAGGCCTCACCTTCGCCTACAGGGTCCTCTAAACTCACAGGCGGTCCTCTATCAGTCTTCTTACTATGGTTCACTTTTTGCTCCAGTTTTTCATTTATTAATTATTTTTTCTAGTTTCCTTCTTAGACCTCTATCAAACTTTAAAAAACAAAACAAAACATCCATTAGATCCCCTTGTAGAATAATTTGTACATTTTTCGGTAGAAAACATTTTCTGGCCGAAGGCCGGTTCTTTCAAAATTACTGGCTCACTGTCGTTCGCCAGGAAAAAAAATTGACACCTAACTAGCGCGATAGGTCTTAATATTGACAAATAAATGGGGTGAAAGGTCCTAAAATCTGCAAACTAATGGGGAAACATCTAAAAATCTGAAAACTAATAGGAAGAAACATGAGAGAGAAGGAGGACCAGAAAAACGGCCCATCTCCTCTTAACAGTCTTCTAACTACGGTCCTTTATAACTACAGTCTTCTATCAGTCTAACTGTGGCCTTCTAACAGTCTTCCAAACTACGGGTATCTAACAGTCCTCTAACTACGGTCCTCTAACAGTCTTGTAACTACGGTCCTCAATCAGTCTTGTAACTACGGTCTTCTAACAGTCTTGTAACTACGGTCCTCTAACAGTCTTGTAACTACGGTCCTCTAACAGTCTTGTAACTACGGTCCTCTAACAGTCTTGTAACTACGGTCCTCTAACAGTCTTGTAACTACGGTCCTCTAACAGTCTTGTAACTACGGTTCTCTAACAGTCTTGTAACTACGGCCTTCTTACAGTCTTGTAACTACGGTCCTCTAACAGTCTTGTAACTACGGTCCTCTAACAGTCTTGTAACTACGGTCCTCTAACAGTCTTGTAACTACGGTCCTCTAACAGTCTTGTAACTACGGTCCTCTAACAGTCTTGTAACTACGGTCCTCTAAAAGTCTTGTAACTACGGGTATCTAACAGTCTTTTAACTACAGTCTTCCAACTACGATCCTCTAACAGTCTTCTAACTACGGTCTTCTAACAGTCATCCAACTACGGGTATCTAGCAGTCTTCCAAACTATGGGTATCTAACAGTCTTCCAAACTACGGGTATCTAACAGTCTTCCAAACTACGGGTATCTATCAGTCTTCTAACTACAGTCCTTTAACCCACTGAGCCCCAGCTAGTTAAGAATAAATGTACCACCAGGGACCATAGGGTTGTCAAAAAAAAAAAAATCCAGAAAACACCAGGAATGGGTTAGAAATGAAGGACCACCCAAAAAACCCCGATCCCCTAGGTCATTAAGGGGTCCTATGGTGCGCCCGAAAGTCGGATTTACAAGAGGGGAAAATTGAAGGCAAAAACACAAAAACAAGTTTTTGCACTCTCACGCGCACGCGGTTGGACTTTGAGAGTTTTCAATCATCGGCATGGTTGCGTGGGATACTTACACAGTTCTCATACAAATCTGAGCCCTCTAGGTGCCATAGGACCGGAGTAATTAACCCCTGACGACACTTGTGCGTCGTGGGGTCTAGCGTTACATACATTACCGACGACACGTTGTCGTCGCTGGTCCTCTGTGGGTTAACAGTCTACTAACTACCGTCCTCTAACAGTCTTCCAAACTACGGGTATCTAGCAGTCTTCTAACTACGAGTATCTAACAGTCTTCCAACTATGGGTATCTAACAGTCTTCCAACTACGGTCCTCTAACAGTCTTTTATCTACGGTCCTCTAACAGTCTTCTAATTATGGTTGCTTCCCAAGACCAACCCGGCGCTCACAAAAGTCAACCATCTTGGTACTTTATGAGACCTACAAAGCCCACCTCGCAGCTCTCAAAGTATATATTGTATATGCCTATGTAGTATTCGGGCGTATCTCTCACCCCCCATGACTTATTATCATCATCATATTGCCAGCAGGGGGGCAAATAACAAGTACACCGCGGCCCAATCATACTGCGGCCCAACCATGCCGCGACCCGACCGACTGTCACCGAGCCAGCAACTGCCACCAGCTGATAAGCTGAAGAGAGTAGAAGTCTAGACGAGACTGATAAATCTGTTATCTGTTATCTGTTATAAAAATCGCCACCTGTAAGTGGCACCGATTGCCGTGTCGCCCATCGGTAATTTGTGTAGTTTTTTTTCCCCTAGATAGGTTGCCCGCCAAGGCTATCGAGTCCCATCTACCCAGAAACACCCCTTTCAGATACCAGGAGGACAGCTATCACCAGAGACACCCCTATTACAGAGGGACACACCCCTTTCAGATACCAGGGGGACAGCTATCACCAGAGACACCCCTATTACAGGGGGACCACACCCCTTTCAGATACCAGGGGGACAACTATCACCAGAGACACCCCTATTACAAGGGGACAGACCCCTTTTAGATTTAGATACCAGGGGGACAGCTATCACCAGAGACACCCCTATTACAGGGGGACACACCCCTTTTAGATATCAGGGGGACAGCTATCACCAGAGACACCCCTATTACAGGGGGACCACACCCCTTTCAGATACCAGGGGGACAGCTATCACCAGAGACACCCCTATTACAAGGGGACCACACCCCTTTTAGATACCAGGGGGACAGCTATCACCAGAGACACCCCTATTACAGGGGAACCACGCCCCTTTCAGATACCAGGGGGACAGCTATCACCAGAGACATCCCTATTACAGGGGGACCGCCTAACACCATAGACAACCCTAACCTATAGGGATGACCCCAGTAATCACTCACCTGCAGCCGAGATTGAGTCACGCTATCCTGACGTCCCTGGTACACCTGGGAATCATATTGTTTAATAATTAAGGAGTTATCATAGAGCTTTGTTCCCTGTTTTGAGATCCCTCCTTAACGTTATATTTGATTCCAATCCAAACGGTATCCCCTATGCCATCTTACGTAGGTTAATCATATTTTTAGTCATCGCAGACGACTCCGCTAATAATCTTCTAAATTAACGTTATGCGTTAATACACCAACATGCAGAATCCATCAAGAAACACACCCCCTAACTCTTTACCCCATATTCCAAAATCTCTCCCACAGGCTCTATTATGTGTTAGATGTATCTTATAATTATATGTTAAAGTCTATTTACATCGTCATCCTGAATGTAATATATGTTATTCTTCTACCAATTGTAACTTGTACACAAACTCTCTACAAATTGCGACTTGTAAATAAACTCATATAAGCTTATATGTTTATCTGTTTTAACATAAGGGCCTCCACTAGAGATAAGAACCTCCTGCTAGCATAATACCTGACTCTCTAAATCCTCACAAAGACAGTTGGAGTTTGGTATTTAACTTATGGACAAGCAAGATATATAAAACGTCTTTGTGGTAATATTAGCAGTATATATAAATTATACCTTCCGTTCTTGAAAGGTCACCATTATTAAAAATGTAGTAAGACATTGAATCTGAACATGAGAGATAAATTGACATGATAATAAAGTAGATGTGATAAAATCAAGAATTTCCTGGGTTTAGAATCAAGAGCCAATTACAAGAATTGATATGAACAAATTCCCGATTCATGGCAGAAAAGTGTGATAGTAAATGTATATAAAGGCAAGGGTGACTCCTTAGACAGGGGAAATTATAAGGGTTTGAAAATGCTCGACCAAGTCATGAAAGTCAGCGAAAGGGTCTTTGAATGCATGATTAGGTACGGTTGCCATCAGCGACATGCAGTTTGGATTTATGCCGGGACGTGGCACAACTGATGCTATTTTTATTCTTAGGCAATTGCAAGAGAGGCTCTTAGAGAAAAACAGGGAGTTGTACCTAGTTTTTGTAGATCTGGAGAAGGCCTTTGACCAGGTGCCAAGGGAAGTAATGCAGTGAACTATGAGAAATCTTGGAGTAGAAGAATGGTTGGTGCTGTGATAATGAGAATGTATGAGGGGTCACAGGCAGCAGCTAGAGTGAATGGGGTTCTGAGTGAAGAGTGCCCAGTAAAAGTTGGAGTTCACCAAGGTTCAGTGCTGAGCCCATTACTGTTTGTTCTGGTCGTGTAGGCTTTTTCAAGGGACTTTGGGACAGGACTCCCATGCAAGTTTCAGCAATTAACTCACTAGGCATTGCCCCCTGTTGCCTATTTTGAATATGGGAATATTCATTCAGTGCTATTTAATCAGGGAACAATGAGGGTATTTTTTTTGTCGTCTCGGTGGGCTTTGTGGTAATGCACTGATACTAGGTACAGCACAAATTTCATCCCAATAATATCTTCCCATTGATACATTGGGATATGCAGATGACCTAGTTCTTATCGCAGATAGTGCGCAGGAAGCAGAGGCAACATTCAAAAGATGGAGGTAGAGTATGGCAAACAAGGATCTAAGAAATAACATAGATAAAACAAAGGTCATGATTAGTGGAGTAGGGCGCAAAACTATAGACTATCCATGCGCAGTATGTGGGAAGTAACTCAATTCAATGTTGTGTCTGTAGTGACTGGGTACACAAGAGATGTAGTGGGGCTATAGGACCTTTGACGAAAATCATAGACTTTGAATGTGCAGTGTAGAAGGGAGAACTTGTGTTGAATAACCCGCCTGTTAGTGTTGATTTCGACAGTGTAACGAGTAAGTGTTTGCAAAAATAAAATGCTATATGGGCGATACGGTTTCTGCCGAAGGTGGCGCTGAAGCTGGGTCCATTGCTAGAGAGTACGATGACCTATGCCTCGCAGATGTGGCCAGTTAAAGCGGAGGATATCAAAAGAATGGAACGGAATGAGAATAGAATGGTGAGATGGATATATGGGGTTAACCTCAGGGATGGGGTATCGAGCAAGGAATTAAGAAGACGTCTGGGCATTAGGAGTGTCAGCGAAGTGATGCGCACGAGCCGACTTGGTTGGTTTGGACATTTGGAGAGAATGAATGATCAGAACTGGGTAAAGAAATGCTGGACTATGAACATGGAGGAACTGCACGTAGGGTTAGACCTAGAATGACGTGGGATCAGGTAGGCTACTCCAGTCCGATCTCAAAATAAAGAATTTGACAACAGAGGCAGCCCTTGACAGGGCCGCCTGGAAAGCCACCATTTAGGACGTGAGACTGTAACCACATTCTCTGTAGACAAAACGGTCTTTAAACTTGTATGTATGTATGTATGTATATGATATGCATGATACATCAGTACTGCAACAATGTAATTATTATTGCTATTTTCATATATTTCAATGGTATTGCTTATTAAAAATGTATTCTACAAATAAACTTGTAAGTTGTTTGTGTAAAGTTTTGAAATCAAACTTATTGCAACCGTTTTGGGGGATTAGCCACCATATGCATTGTAGCAATACGATTATATATTTTTTATAAATTGAACACCATTATCTCACTATAGTCTTTAACTTAGTGTTTATCAAGCTTTTTGTGCTGTGGTTCCTCTTGTTTAATGCAATATTCCAGGGACTCCCGAATGTTTAGGCCGATTAAACCTGATATCCATTCTAGGATTTTTTTGCCTGTGTCGAAGGCATTGGCCTATGAATGGTTGACTTTGCTGCTGTTGTTGCTATTATTAGAGATCGGCTGTGGATAAGACATAATTTATCTGTAATCGCATTTTTAGAGATACTGATCTTTAATGTGGCATGCACATAGATAGATATAACCAACCAAATATTCTGTGCCACTGCATTCCTGAGTAATCCACGATGGGCTTTAGAGAATTCAACCATTATTCATAGGGGAGGTGTGGCGGAGTGGTCTTGCCACTGGACTGGTAATCCAATGGACCTGGGTTCGAATCCCAATATGTCAATGGGAAGATATTATTGGGATGGAATTTGTGCTGTACCTAGTATCAGTGCATTACCACAGAACACCGAAATGCCCAAAAATAATACCCTCATTGTTCCCTGATTAAATAGCATTGTATGAATATATCTATATTCAAAAATATGCTACAGGGGGGCAATGCCTAGCGAGTTAATTGCTCAATAGGTGGCGTTCTGAGCGTGAGGGTCCGAGTGTGAGGGATGAGACTGTCAAGCGCAGAGGCGAGGCGGCTTCAGAGATGGAGTTGCTTCGAGCCGTGAAGCTTCGCATGTCTCACTCCCTAGACTGGAGCAAGACCTCACAGGCCTCACCGTGTACAGCGGTAGTGTGTAAAGGCTATCAGCCTATGCCCGAGAGGGAGTAGTTGGAATATAGAAAAAACAAAATATATATATATACAGGTATATTTACACATTGAAGTAAACTTTGGAAACACTATATACAGTATACTGTATATGGCTTATTAGAAAGTCCTCATTAACTTTTTGACGGGAAATGAAACTTCATTCCCGACCCTGCAGGAATGACTGATTAAACCATTTTAATTTGCAGCCGCATTTATTGAAATAATGAGCTGAAATTTGGAAGCCAAATACATATTGGCCACAAGAAGCATATTATTACATCTAATGTTGTTGGATATACCTAATCCTGCAAAACTGGGGAATGACTTTATATATATATATATATATATATATATATATATATATATATATATATATATATATATATATTTTTTTTTTTTTTTTTGTGCAGTAAGTGTAGAGATACCGAGCTGCAAATATTCATCTATATGTACATGTATTATAGAAAGTACTGCACATGTACAGTATATTGCTGAATTAAATAAGTGCATACCAAACGATGCAAAGGCGTGGGTTTATAGCATATTGATTTGTTGATGCAATTATTGAGATACAGAATTCACATATGGTACCCATATCTATATTATCTATATAATTATACCATATAGTTTATGTTCTGATTTTGTCCATATACAGGTATATAGTAAATGTATTAAAATATTCAAACAATATCTAATAATGAGGGTCTCTTCCGAAAATCGTTTCTTAGAATTGGTTTCAATTACAAAGCAAGTTTTCACTAAAACAGATTAAAAAGTGGATTTCAAATATCTGTGTTACATTAGAATACCAACGACAGCAACAATATTATTTATTTAAATTATCGTTCCTCTTTACCATCTCAATATTTCTATACATCAATAGAAAACGATAGGAATGACTTGACTATTTTACTGAGGTACAACACCCACACACACATAGCATATACAATTGAATAGGATAAATTAAATACAGTATTAGTTGAGATAATGACCATACATTTCGAGAGTCTAGTAATAGCTTCGTTTTAATTAAGCATGTATTTCAAATTTCGCAAATAGTTTCTGGGCGAGCGATAACGAGCCTGCGGTTCACGAGAAGCCGGTCTATGATCTGGACATTTTTTTCTACCGAAAATATGTATATATTTAACTTGAAAGGGGTCTGGGGGTATGTTTTACTGTAGCTTCAAAATCAATCACAATCCTGCATGATAATGAAACAAAATATCCTAATAACATCCAAGACGTGGCCTTGAGTGTTAACCCTGTTCCACACCACCACTCACCTACTATACTACACTCCACATAACCACCACCACCCACCTACTGTACTACACTCCACAGAAGTTAACCACCACCACCCACCTACCTGATTAGAGACACACTACATCCGCCACTTTTCTCAAACAAGACATTAGACTAGACCCACTTGCAACAAGAAGACAAATACACAGACAACTATTGTTACAAAAATCACTAGCACATTAGTACACATAGACAATGATATATATTTACACCCTACAAGTATGCGGGGTCCAAGAGTTGAATCACCTCCCATTTCATGTAGTTAACATCTTCTGTACCAGTGTCGTTGTTATGAGTTTATTTATCCTGAATATTATTCCTAGGGGGTAGAGGAGAAACGGATATAAAGTAAATGTTCAGACCTGGAAAGATGAAATTAATGGCCTAGGCTATAAATATGATCCCGGTCGGCGTTGGACTTGTGTTAAATTGTATATGTAGGCTATCTATGGTAGTCCCAGTAATATCTATGAAGTACTTCTAGTATTAAAGGAACTTAGCTGTGATGCAAAGAGTGTAGTTAGGTGATGGACATGTCGGTAGGTGTAGATCAGTGAAGTTCTGTTGTTATGTGGCAGCAACTGGTGGTTTGTTGTGAGCGGGACGAAGTCTCTGTGTGAAGTGTACTGAGATTCCCTCTTATTGTAACAATATAAATATGTTTAAGGGTTCTATATCGTCCCCCGTGATTAAATAATAATAAGGGAAAATAAACTAAGATATAATTGGTGCAACCACAGTAATACTTTTCCACAAAGATAAATAAAGTAATGCGTATAAACAAAAAGGAACCAGCTGTCGTGAACCCGGGAAATTCAAACTACGGTATATATACCAGCTAGGATTCACAACATACTCCGCCACCAGTTATATACAAAGTATTTACAATTGTCCCGTCCCGATCATGGATCGCCACAACTGGGAGGAACCCAAAGCAGCCCGACGTGACGGCCTCTGAGGGGTATCACCTCGGTCCGCTCCAGTAGCAGGAAGGATATTATCAGAGTTCGGCTTGCTGTCGCCATCCACTACCTCTAAATCTATCTCTAGTGGGCCACCAGACCAGTGGTCAAACCGGCTCCTGTTTTTACCTGAACTACCCTACATTCGTGGTCAGGACCACGAAGAAGTTTCATTATCCGACCTATACGCCAAAAAAAGTCGGGGGCCGTCATCATGTACTAGAACGACGTCCCCAACCTGCGGCGATGCTATCTCTCTTTTTACCATTAACCCGGGAACTGCGGGAAGACTCTTAAGAGTTCCCCCGGCGGACTGCGGGAAGACTCTTAAGAGTCAGAGAAAAAAAAAGATCAATTTTAAACATCGAAAAAAAAAAAAAAAATGTTTTTATTTTTTTTTGCCCTTGGGCCATGCAAAATATCAGTCCTCTACCTCCCCTCCTTCCCCACTTTCCTCCCTTCCTTCAGTTATCACCTATTTTCCCTGTTATTCCCTTATTCTGAGGTATATTTTCGTGCTAACATTAGCGAGTTGCAAGCAGGGCATTGTCATCACTGTTAGCAAGCGAGTGCAAGAGAGAGAGAGAGAGTATCGATCGACAGTGTCTCAGTGGCCTTGGGGGATATTGGTGGGAAAGCAGGTTGCCTCACCCATACATTATGTAACTCGCGGCCTGTATCGCCGATTTTGACCATCCAAACGCTGTTTTCACTTGTTTTATTGTTGTAACAGGTTAATACCTTTATAATCAACCTATAATAGGCGCATATGGATAAGTATTAATGCTATTTATGGTAAAATGAATATTTTAGTGATGGAAACAGCTCAAATACATGCGCACAGGCAGAGGTGTCTAATTACCCCCATGCGCACTTAAGAGGTTAAGTGACGATGTTGCTCCCTGAGTGATATTAAATAATCAGTGCTCCACCTTTTCCACTGGTCCTGTGAGAGCTTTGTAACATATTGGAAGCGTTGGTTGACGGAATCGTTGTTACGCCAAGTCGTGTCCTTGAGATCTTCATCTGTGACTTGCCGCCTTGGAAAGCTTCTGATCCGCCTCCCATGAACCAGTTGTGAAGGAGTGATGGGTAGAGGGTCTTCAAGATCACTGTAGCTGTAGTCAAGCGGGCGATCATCCAGTAATACCGTATTCAGTTCCTCTGTGGTAACCAATGCTCGACCCAGTACCTTCTTCAAGCCAGCCTTTAGGATGCCAATGACCCGTTCCCATATGGCACCGAACCATGGCGCCCTGGCCGGTATAAACCGCCACTCGCACTTGAATTCCGCTAGAGTACCTTTTAACCTTGCATCATCCATCAACTCCCGTAATGTACTGGCTCCGCTAACAAATGTGGTTGCATCATAATCTCAGGGTAACCCCTCCTGCTACTAAACCTACGGAACGCATGCAAAAATGATTCGCAGGAGAGGTTAGACACCGTCTCTACATGGACCGCTCTAGTAACTGCACAGGTGAATAAGACTACATATAGTTTACTTACAGTACCCCCCTTCTCTTTTACTGGCAAGGCACCTGTGTAGTCAACCCCCATTACCTGGAAAGGACTCACTTCCTGAACCCTAAACTCCGGCAATGGAGGGGCCTGTACAGCACGGTATGATGTACCTTGCAATCTCTTGCAGATGATACATCCCCTTAAGGCTTTCTTTACTACCTGTCTAATCTTGGGGATCCACCATCTTTGCCTTATGTAATTTACAACATAACTAACACCACTATGGTTACACACTTTGTGGCAGTAATTACTAAGGAGAGTGGCTATACGATGTTTATTAGGGATAAGGATCTATACTTGGCACTATCATGTAAAGCTGAAAAGTGTAGCCTACCTCTACAGCGTATCATGCCTCCCTCCATATAGAGGCCTAACTGCTTCACTATATTGCTTGGTGTGCCCTGTCCTTTTGACAAATAGTGGTGTTCCTCAGAGTAAGCTTCTCTCTGAGCTACCTTAATCATGGCTGACTCTGCTGCTCTTAATTCCGGCACCGCCAAGTATGCCAGTTTTGTCTGATAATTCCCTTGTGTCTTCTCTTTAAGAGTCTTAATAAACCTAAGGACCCATGCCATTACATGCCATGACTTCATATATGAGCCATACCGGTCCCAATTCAATATGGCAGTAGGGGCAACCGGTACCGGCAATGACAGGGTTCCTTCTTGACTCGTGTTACAACCCACAGTGGTGTCCCCTCCTATTGAGCCCCCTATTGGGCCATGATCAGGCCATAGCATTTGGTGAGGTAGCCATGTGGGCCCTCCCCACCAAAGTGAAGAAGCAACTAAGGACACATATGAAATCCCTCTGGTAACTAGATCACTGGGGTTGTCCTCTGTGGACACATAACGAAAATGAGCGCTGGGGACTAATGACTTTATCTCATCAACTCTATTTTGAACATATATAGGCAAAATATTTTTTACTAGACAACCAGCATAGGGTTATCTGGCTGTCCGACCAGAGGTATACATGCTCTATAATCAGCTCGTCCGCGTAGGCCTCACATATATAACATGCGAGACGAGCTGCGAGAACAGCAGTCAACTCCATCTTAGGTATGGTGAGGGACTTAATAGGCGCCACCTTAGCTTTGGCCATTACTAACCTACTCACCTCATCTAATAATAATAATAATAATAAGCGGCTCGCTTGGTGTAGTGACTAGCGTCTCGGACTTCCACCCAGAAGGCCCGGGTTCGCGCCCACGCTCGGCGCATTAAAGATTTTTCACAAGCACTGAGTCGTTACCATCCCTCATGAGCAAAGGGATGGGGTAGTAGTACAGGACCCCAATGGAAATACGCCTAATCGGCCTTATTAAGCTATCCTTAGCTAGCTTAGCATGCGCTAGCTTTAAGAACTATTATTATTATTATTATTATCTCATGTCATCTGGAATGGGGACATCCCACCCACACTCTAATCTCCACAAGTCCTGTACGAACCTCCGCGCCCGGATGGTTACCGGTAGCAACACTCCTAGAGGATCGAACACACTCGCGGTTAGACTTAGAGCCTCGCGTTTTGTAACCAATGCAGGGCTACTTCCGCGGCAATTAACCTGTAACATATCCTTATCAGTTAGCCACTCAATGCCAAGCACCTTAACCCCATCTTGTTTGGCGGAAGCTATACCCTTCAGGTGCAACAGTTCCCGCAAATTTTCATTATTTGTGACCCACTCACGTAAAGACAGGTTAGCGCTGGAAAATATTCTACGGGCATCCCAACATTGTTGTTGCAAATCACCCACATCATCACCAGTCCCCTGTAAGTTATCAATATAGCCCCCTTTTTAGCTTATTAACTACTTCACTGTTCTCCTGTATCATAGACAGGTGTTTTTGAATGGTAGCATTAAGGAGGAACTGGGAACAGGTGGCCCCGAACAGAACTGCACGGAACCAGTAGACAATGTAAGGACTTGCAACATCCAAGGGATCAACGGGCCACAGAAACCTAGTAGCATCCCTATCTTTCTCACTCAACCCCACCATGAGAAATGCTTTCTCAATATCACTCACCCAGGCAAATTGATGGCATCTAAAGCGCAGAAGCACCTGGGTGAGATCAGCCACTAGCGATGGACCTGTATGGAGACAGTCATTCAGACTGAACGCCTTCTCGTCCATCCTAGCCGAACAGTCAAACACTATCCGTACAGGCGTAGTAACACTATCCTTGGTAATACCATGGTGAGCTAAGTAGTGAATGGGATGACCAGCCTGATTCCTGTTTTCTACCCTTTCAATAAACCCCCTTTCTATCTGATTATCCAGAATCTTTGTATACTGTTGACAGTAGTTGGGATCTTTTATAAACTTACGCTGCAAGCCTCTCATTCTGCCCAGGGCTAACTTAAAGTTATCAGGTAATTTATCTATGTTATCTCTCCACGGCAGTTCCACTATATACTGTCCCTGTGCTTCGGAATACTGTACCGTTTCAGAAAATCTATTTAAGACTTTCTCCCCACCCTTACCAGTCTCATTAGGACTTATACCAATATGGTCCAAGTCCCATAGAGCTGTCAGATCCTTTAATTCTGGAGATTTACTGCCAATATCTTCCTGTATCTCCACTAAAGGGTCTACTGCTAACTTAAGAACAGTGACTAACTCTACATGGTTCTCTTCTATATCTGACTGATAAGTGCCACTCAGTGCATAACCATAAATTGTGGGTAACATAACTATACTTCCTTCCCTGACATAGCCTGAATGTACAAAGTGGTAATAAAAGTCCACCCCAATCAGTAACCCTATCATATCTCCATCAGTGATACCTGGATCTGCTAATTTGTAACCCCGAGCCTTGATAGCATTTACTTCCATCTCTAATCCTCTTCCTGGCCTGTATACTGGTAACTCCTCCACCACAACGGCCCTCAATTTACGCACCCTTCTTCTGTGATGATAGGTTAACTCTACGATTTCATACTCAGTACTACCAAGTGAGCCAGTAAATCCCTGGAGCCTTAGCTGTTCCTTACTGACCCTAACGTAATCAAGCTGCGATAAAGCAGAGCGCAAGATGAAGGTACGCTGCGAACATTGGTCCAACAAAGCTCTTACTTTACTGGTATGACCGTTTCTACAAAGGAGTACAAAAGAAATCAAGCAACAACAGATCTACTGACCCTTCTAGGTTGCTTGTCCTCCAAAACACTGAGGATCAAGTGTCCAAACAGTGGTTTAGAGTGGGTAAGGGAACATTGGAAAGGGAATTACTGCCCTGGAACTAATGTCCGTGGCAGGATTAGGAAGTTAGTAGAGGACAGATGGGTTAGTAACTGAGGGGGGGATAAAATAAAGTTATTCATTTACAAACGCAGTCAGTCGCGGGTTTGATGAGAGATATTTGTCTAGGCGGAGTTTAAATGAATCAACGGTGATGCAGTCTATAACGTTTCGGGGAAGCCCATTCCACAAGTTGACAACTCGATTGAAGAAGAAATTCTTAGATTAGTGCGAGTTAAAAGATTTACCAATAATTTTGCAACCGTTCCCGCGTGTAATTAGATTGGTCGATAGTGAAGTATTACTACAGTTCATATTGTCGATGCCTTTGATGATTTTGAACACTTGAATTAAGTCACCTCTTAATCTGCGCTGGGTTAAAGGAAATAGATTTAATTCTCTAAGACGCTCTTCGTATGGTTTGTTCTTTAGGCTAGGTATCATTTTGGTAACTCTACGTTGAACTCGTTCTAGCTTGTTTATATCTTTTTGGTAATAAGGGCACCAGGATTGAACGCAGTATTCCAGAAGAGGGCGGACTAAGGAATTGTAAAGGGTTAGGATAACTTCTTTGGATTTGTGCTCAAATGACCTGCCTATAAAGCCAATTATTTTGTTTGCCTTCTTAACAACTTCTGAACATTGTTGACTCGGTTTTAGGTTACTCGATATTGTTACTCCCAGATCGGTCTCTCTGTTTACATTCTTAAGCTGAGTGCCATTCATCGAATAGTTTGCTTTCTCATTTAGGTATCCGATATGTAGTACTTTACATTTATCCGCATTGAAACTCATTTGCCAAATGGGCCCAACATGACAATTTATCTAGATTGTATTGCATATCGTCAACTTGTTCTTTTGAGAGTACGCTATTTGCAATTTTTGTATCGTCAGCAAATTTTGAGATTGTACAGGTGAGACCCTCATCTATGTCGTTGATGTAAATTAGAAAGAGAATTGGTCCTAGTACCGATCCCTGGGGTACCCCGCTACTTACATTGGTCCATTTAGATGCCTTACCGTTTATGACCTTTGCTTTCTGTTGCTGAGCCAATTTTCTATCCATTTCAACACACCGTCTTGTATTCCATGCGCTTTTAGTTTTAGCAGTAAACGTTTGTGGGGAACTTTGTCAAAGGCCTTTGAAAATCAAGGTATATAATATCTACAGCTTACTCTCATCGTAGAGGTTGAGGATATCGTGGAAGAAGTCTAAGAGGTTTGTTAAACAGGAAAGTTTTTTACGAAAGCCGTGTTGAGTATCTTTAAGTATGTTATTTTCCTCTAAGTGATTTACGAGTCGGTCTCGTATGACCGTTTCTAGCATTTTACATACAACTGAGGTTAAGCTAATTGGACGATAGTTACTGGGTAGGGATTTGCTGCCTTTTTTGAATATCGGTGTTACGTTGGCTAGCTTCCACTGATCAGGCATAGTTCCAGACTGCAAGGATTTATTGAATAGTAATGTCAGTGGTTTGGAGAGCTCATCCTTAGCTTCCTTTAGAACTCTAGGCGAGATTGTATCAGGTCCTGGCGTTTTATTTACCTTGAGTTTATCTAAACAATTCAATACTTCTCTCTCTGTAACGGTGATATTGCTTAGAACATCTGAATTATCAATCTGAATCGGCGATGGTGTAGGGATATCACTGAGGTCTTCGGTTGTAAAAACTGATGCAAAGAAGGTATTGAGGGCATTACTCATTTGTACTTCGTCTTTGGTGTATTCTCCATTTTCATCGACTAACGGTCCAACAGTTGAAGTAACTACTTTTTTCTTTCTGATATAACTATAGAATTCTTTCGGGTTTGTTTTACTTTGATTCGCAATATGTAACTCTAAGGTCTTTTTACTTTGCTTAATTAACTTTTTGGCTTTGCGTCGTAGCTCTACAAATTTCACCCGTTCTTCGTCATTTTGTGAGGATTTTAATCTATCATTAACAAATTTTTTAGCAAGCAGGCAGTTTGAAATATCTTTATTCCACCATTTGGGCTTATTATTATGGCCTGGACGCCGTATTTTCGATGGTATGCAGTCTTGCACTGCTTTTAGGTAAGTGGTTTCGAATAACTTCCAAGATGTATTTATGTCGTTATTGTTAATTATAAAGCTCCAGTCAGTTTCTTTAAACATAGCTCTAAGTTTATGGAAGTTTGCTTTCTTGAAATTAGGGACTTTTTCGATGCTACTATTTGGTTCGTTACTAGTAAACTTTAAAGTGAAAGTTATCGTACGATGGTCGCTGTTACTGAATTCATCACCAACATTCAAATTCTCTATCAATTCTTCTTTTGTTGCAAGTACAATGTCAAGAACGTTATTACCACGGGTCGGCGTTCGAACAAATTGATAAAGCGAACTCTCTTGCAAGTTCGTATACAAGTCATGTCCGGAGTGTGAAGTAAGAGTATCGCCCCACTTGGTCACAGGTAAATTAAAGTCGCCAAAAATTACGGTATCTTGTGAGTTACTTACATCTGCAATTTGTTCGTAAATTTCTCGGTCAGTTTGCACTGATTGAGTTGGAGGTCTGTATATTAACGCAAGTATTATTTTTGTACCTTTATTATTCTTTATTAGCACAAAAGATGTGTTGACGTTCACAATTTGAGGTTTTGACACGAGGGTCGGGTTAAGACTTTCTTTGATATAAAATAAAACGCCACCTCCATTTTTATTTATTCGGCTGTTCTCAAACATTACATAACCGGGAAGTGAATACTCTGCTAAAAAGTCTCTATCTTCTGTATTGAGCCAAGATTCTGTTATGCCAATCACATCATAATTTTCTGTAAACACTACTTCCTCTAAATCTGAAAATGTATTGCGTATGCTACGAGCGTTTGCATAGAAAACCTTTAAAGTTGCGGTTTTAGAACTCACAGAACGTTCTTTCATCAAATTTTTGGTTCTGGTCGGATCTACATTTACATTCATGGCTGTCCTCGGTCCTCGGTCGTTATCCCTGGCGGTTTTGAATTTGGGTCGTGTTGGTGGAGCTTTATCCAAAGTCGCGGTTCTTGACGGATTAGTATTTAATTCCTTTGTAGGTTGCCGTCCTCGCTGTCTTCGGTCCTCCTTCCTGGTTGTCCTGTGCTGAGTCGATTTCTTCTCCGAAAATCCTTCACCGCATCGTTGAGAAGACGCCCAAAACGTGCTGCTCCCACCTGGTTCAGATGAACTCCATCATCCGAAAACAAATAGTCATCGTAGTAGAAATTGTCCCAGGTGTCGACGAATCCCACGTTCTCCTTCCTTCCTTTCTATCGGTCAAGGGAATCTGAATGGTAGGCAACAACACTGCATTACGGCCCGAAGCCACAGCCATGGTCACTGTTGGTTCAGGGGCCACTGGTTGTCCAGTTTGTTCAAGGCGTGGCATCGGACACAAATAATTAAAATGTTTCTGTTGGCAGAATCGGCACGGCCTAATTTTAGGGTTAGTACACCCCTGGCTGCCATGTTCTGACGACAGGCACCCGACGCACAATTTCAATTGCCTTGCTCTATTGGCCTTGGCGGGACTGTTCTTGTATTTTGCACACTTTGCCCAAAAATGTCCTGTCTTTAAACACAACTTACATCCATACTTCTGCTTGGTATCGGGTTTCTGATACACCGCATATGCTGCTGTGGCGGTCGCCCCAAACTGTTCTAGTGGATTATGTCTACTTTCTAGATTACACACTTCAGTCTTAAACACACGAACATATTCATCCACATCCAGCCAGTTGTCTTTTAATTCACGCTTAATCACTTCAGAGAGTGCACTAGGAAGTTTATTATGCAACAGTACTGCACACATTTCACTTACTGTTACGTCCATAGAGCGGAATGACTCTAACGCACACTCAAATGATGCGGAAAAATCTTTCAGAGCACTGACCTCCTGGCTAGGATGCGGGGATTACACAGTTTCGCTATGTGAGCTGCTTTGATGCGATCCTTTTGACCATAACTGTTTTTCAGTATAGTGACCGCTGGTTCATAACTTGCAGCGACCAAACTAAATCCACTAACAATTTGTAGAGCCTCACCACTAAGTTGTCCCTTTAGATACGTAAATTTCTGAATGTCAGTTAAGTCTGTTTGGGAGTGGACACTACAATCAAAGAGCTCCCAGAAACCCACCCACTGTGTTGGATCCCCATCAAAAACTGGCAACTTCAGGGAGGGTAGCTTAATACCCTTCTGTTTCCTACTTGCTGCACCATCATGAGATCTACCAGTAGTGGTTGTCTGTAGAGCACTATCTAACTCAGCTAACTGACCGTTTACTTGTTTAACATACTGCATATCTTTCACCATCTCATCCTCTAACTGATCATCTGAATATAAGCTATACAACTCTACGTTATACGACTTGATATCAGTTAGGGCCTCTTCTAAAGTTATTTTCACACCCTTTACATCATGCAGTGTAGCAGCATGTTCAATAAATTCAGACAGATTAGAGGTAAGCTTAGTAATCCCTCCCTTCTTGGCGGCCCTGAACCGCCGCAATGACTTTATTTTCTCATCCATTCTTAAAACGTTTACAGTAACTAAAGCTTAAGGAACAACAATACTAATCGTCACTGTAGGCTAACCTATTCTAATCTATTCTAAGCCTAGGCTAACCTACTTACATTGATGACGACAGCAACCAAGCAAATTGAAGCATGCAGATCGCGTGCCCCCTGTGAGTTTACAAATGATCAAAGAAAAGGAAAATTACCCTATGTCATATTACTCTACTTTACAATATTTACTTTACTAGGCTAGGCTATATTAACTTTTAACAAATTACAAAAAAAAAAGAAAGAAGGATCAAGACTCCTCTGAAGGAGGAACAGCCGCAGCCGTCGTCCTAGTCTTGAGATCTAGCCTATTGCGTCGACTGCTCCTCGGCCCCGTCCTTCTCCTCAAAGAAGGCACGCGCTCTGTCCAGTAGCCTATCTAATACCTTCCGGCTCCCTGGCGCATCTAAATGAACTCCGTCCCACAAGTCGGTCTTACTCATCCCCATGGCAAAGTACCTTTGTTTAGTAAATGGGAGATTTCTTCGCAAGCGGAGGTTCACACCATTCTTTGCCCTATTGTACTCCTCGGGGGTCATACCCCTAGGGCTTACCCTAGACTCCAGACTGACCACCAGACAGTGACCCCCAGTCCTTTCTTCTATCTCTTCAGGTAGAGACTGGAGCCCGAGGGCCACCCCCTGAAGGTCAGTCTGCAGGGACAAATCGTTTCCCCCGAGGATCAGGAACGTAAGATCCGGCTTGTAGGCTAGGAGCGCATCCCAGGCCGAGGTCTGCCTGACAGTGTCTACCCTTGCCCCTGGTCTATATATTTGCTTATCAAAAAAAGCAGGGCACTGCACTGGACGATCCAGCGGAAAATCCCGCACATAGGAATGGCCGAAGAGGGCCACCTTTCTCAAAGGCACAGGGTAATAACCTGACGATGGCACAAACTCTTGGCCAACGCCCCCTGCCCTTGCAGCCTTCCCCGGTGCGCCCCTCGGCATTTGTCCACTGGATCGCCCAGCTCTACACAAAGGCAGACAAGTCAGGCCTAACACCCCCCCCAATTCCTATCAATATACAACAGATGGCCCAGTATCCTGGTCACACGGCACCAATTATATCCTGAATATTATTCCTAGGGGGTAGAGGAGAAACGGATATTATAGGTTTGACTCCTGTAAGGAGATAAAGAAAACCTAATATTTAGTAGTGGCCCCGTAATCATTGACGAACATGCCTATTACATAAGGCATCCTCTTCAAACACTAATCCACCGTAGTTTGAATCTACCGCGCAGAGCATTTAAAAACTGAGGAGCCTTCATCATGAGCGCACGCGACCTCACTCATGGCTTCAGTCATTATGAATTGGGTTCTCACTACGAAAAAAACTTCGTAAAAAATAAAAACAAAAAGAAAATAAGAATAACTATCCAATAAGCTTTCCATCATATCGTGGATGTACTTGTGTGGATTTCTGACCAGACGCTGATTCAGGCGTCATTCCTCCTTCACTGACATATCAAGTAAACCAAAATCCTTAATACATCAACGAATGGGAAGGGGACGGTCGGGAGGGCCCCAGTCGTCAATGATTACGGGGCCACTACTAAATATTAGGTTTTCTTTATCTCCTTACAGGAGTCAAACCTATAATTTATTAGTGGCCCCTCCATCATTGACGAACATGCCTGATATCTAAGACTGGAGGGGGACATTCGTAATCATATCATAACTCTAGAAAAGCAGATAATAAAAACAACCACATAGTATTCTTACTTTTGAAAAATGTATTTAATACGGCGTAGGCCGGAAATATACAAGAAAAAGGGGTTCAGGCAGGTGCGTGCTTCAAAGAAGCCTGCCCGACAAAAATGGGTAACCCTGAAGATTCTGAACACAGATCTGTAGTTACAAAAGGCACCCCACTCAACGAGTGGTGACAAAAATAATAAGTTATAAGTTTATATGTGCACATCATAAACCCCAAAATACATGTGGAGATCAATTGCAAATGAACTCCATTGAACTAATATTACATTGCTTTCGCAGCTAAAACTACTATAACAACACCGTTGTTTTGTACTAAACCTTGTACTAGCACAATTTCTCGCAGAGAAATTTTCATATCACATTTTAACCTTAAATTGTATCACAGCTCTCATACTCCGGCGGGGTCTAGGGTGTCCTATGTCAACTGACTGCACCCCCCCCCCTTCCGTGAAAGTAAACATAAGTGACTGCAGGGCCACCTAGACCCTCTGCCTTAAAGCTATACATGGTAAGGAAGGTTTGTCTAGAGCAACTGACAAGTATCTAGAGAGAAACGTATGATTAGACGCCCACAACTGTGTGGACGCAATATCTTCAACTGAAAAGTTTTTCAGGAAACGTAAAGAGGCCGCCCACTTGCGTAAATCGTGGGCCCTACCCACAACGCCGGGATTACTCTCTTTAATGACTTCTACCAGAAGAGAGGCTAATCGCCGTTTAAGTAAGCGTTTACCCGTACTCGCTACCCATAAAGCACCTTGGGGGTTTTGAGGAGCTATTCTCAAATATTTGGTTAGAGCTTGCACTGGACATAAATTATGATGCACCTTTCCCCTTTTTAACGCCGGCACCGTGAACTCAGAAAACACGTGTGCACTATGCTCATTCTTGGCTACAAACGCCGGGGAGGGTGCAATGGAAATTGAATCATTAAGTCTACCAAACCTAAGACAATTAGGTGTGTTGCTCATCGCCGCCAGCTCAGACACTCTGTTTCCGGTGGCCAAAGCCAAAAGGAAAACTGCCTTCTTTAAGATTAAAGCAAAGTCTGCAGTATTTTGATACAGACGAGAATGAAGTAAAGACAAAGCTTTGTCCAGAGACCAAGTAGGCATGAGCTGACGGGGAGGTGGGCGGAGTTTAAAACACGCTCTCATAAATCCTGTTTCCTCCGCCACCGGTATGGATAGACCTGTAAGGTCGAAAAAGGGCACTCTAATCGCAGTTAAGTGATTCTTCAAAGTTACCACAGATAAACGTTTCTGCTCAAACAGATAGTTCAAGTAATTAAAAACCAATGCCACTGAGGGTACAGTTTGTTCCATTCTAACAATCCAAGAAGTAAAAGCTTTCCAATGTGATTGATATTGTCGCTTAGTAGACTGAGTATATTGATTGAGCAATTTATTGGTCACATCCCTACCGTATGGTGCTAGCCACTTGGCCTCCTGAATGTCCATAATGCAAAAGTCAGCGAGGTCGCTAGGTTGCCAATCGTGTCTAAGTGGAAGTACCCGACCGGGAGCGATACCGGGTCCGGGCACCACATTATTAATTGCTGGTACCACACCTGCGCCGGCCACAGGGGCGCGATTAGCGAGACTAAGCCTCGATAAACTCGTAGTTTGTTCACTACGTGGCACATTAGTGACGCATCTGGCGGCGGAAACAGATAGATGGAGCTCCATCTGTTCCAGTCTGTCACTAGGGCGTCTGGCCCCCCTGCCGGCGTTATCGCCCGGCGGGTGAGGTATAGAGGGAGCTTGTGAGTCTCCTCGGACGCAAAAAGATCCACTTGTGGATGGGAGAGCTCCGCAATCATTAGGTCGAAAATGGGTTGCTTGAGCTCCCATTCTACTGTCGTGCATTCTACTGTCGTGCTCTGTCTCCGGGACAGAGCGTCTGCCCAGACGTTCGCTACGCCTGGGAGATAAGATGCGTGAAGATAAATATCTAGACTGCTGGCTAGAACAAAAATCTCTTCCGACACGAGTAGCAACTTCCTTGACCTCGTTGACCCTTGTTTCTGAATACAGTGAACTGCATTCAGATTGTCCATTCTGAAGGCCACCGACTTGCCCTGTAACGCCGGGCCGTGAGCCTGAAGGAAATACAAGGGGACTAGTAACTCTTTGACATTTATGTGAGAGATTTCTAAGTGGGACCAAAGCCCCTGACCCTGGTGCCCCTGATTTGACTGAAATCCCCACCCTATGGTGCCCGACGCATCCGTGTCTACCCATACCGTTGGAGGAGGAGAGGTCCATGACATGATTGAGTGCAATGTTTCCCTCTTCGCCCAGACCGCTAGTAAGGTGTGGATTAATTTTGGTATGGGCCATAATTTTCCCGCCGGTAAGAGTGGGAAATATTTGTTGCCTTCCAATATTAATCGTTTTACTTTCAACCGGCCCAACTTGACAGTTAGCTGAATCCAGTTGAGAGAGCCGACCAGAGACTCCCAGACTCCTTCACGGCCTGTGCCATGTTAAACACTGTTCGCCATACATCAGGGGACATTAAAGAAGGAGTAAGTACTGGGGACATTACCACCTGGTTAGCAATGCGATCAGGCAGCTTGCGAACTAATGACATCCTAAGATCCTGTCGTGCTCGCACCGCCTCAAGTAAGGCTGTGCGTATGTCACCTAAGGATTGAATCGACGACTGAAGAATCAGACGCCGGGATAACTCAACTGATCTTCGAGCATCCGCGTCTGCGATTGCCTGAGTGGACCGGAGTAAAGACTTAGCCACCTGCTGAGAAACTATGTACTGTGAAAACAGGCGGAAAGCTTTTCCCCTTAGCCTAAATTCTCTGTCTAGGTGAGTAGGGGTAGGGGTAGTGAATGGGTCCTTTAGTTCACAAAGATTAATCTTAGGGGCAGCTAGAAAAGAAAATAAAGCTGACGGAACTCCGCCGGCAGAACCCACCGGCATGGAGAACCATGAATGTGTATCCTGAGGGATCTGGTGGGAAGATTTAGAAGTGAAAGTGGTTGCAAAGTTTTGAGCCTCTACCTCCCAATCCACCCAAGGTCCTGGTCCCAACTGTCCCACCTTCAAAACTGGATTAGCTGTCTCATCTGTGACGGTCTGTAAATCTAGTTCAGGAGTAAGAGCCGACAGAGCCTTAATATCATTAAACCCATCCAGCTTAGACCAGTCTGAAAAAAGTTTTGAAGCTGAGGCAGGGGGTAAAGCAGGCTTAGATGCATAAACAAAATAATCCTGATGATAATAACTAGGTATAGCCTTGATATTTACGTCCAAAACATTACCCAAGGCATCCAATGCCCTTAATTTCTTTGACTTATTTCCCTGGATAAACCACTCCCGTGGTACCGGGAGTTCCCCTGACAAGGTAGGCTGGGCAAGCTCTGGCTTAGAGGGGTTCAAAAGAACCCATGACTCGTCTGGCCCATAAAGCAGGGGCATAGCTACCTTTCTAAGAGGCGCTTTGTCTAGAGGGGGTGGATTAACATCCGTGATGACCCTGACATTTGACGTAGTGAATGCCGCCGTAGCTGGCTTAGAGCTCCCTGCCGGTGACAGAGTAGGAGGGTTAGGAATCTTAGATAAATCGATTGACGTTATCAGAGGCCGTACCGCAGAACTTGTCAAGGGAGCCCCCAAGTCCATTGTGGGGTTTTCTTGTTGTTGACTAAAGAATTTAGATAGAGCATGAGTAAGTAACCCATCAATTTCTTGTGCTGTAACAAACTGGTTAGATGCAGAACTTACAGGTGAATCAGTATTATCATGGGCGGCGTCCAAGCCTGAGCCTGACCCTTGTCCTTCCCTATCTGAAATTATTGACACTTCATCTTGTTCCTCCCGATCCTCCTGAGAAGACCCCGCCGAGGCAGGGGTACCTTGTTTCCAAGATAAGTCAGGGATAGAGGATGGGGTCGCCGCGTCCCTGTGGACATCGGCTACTGTGTGACTCGTATGAGTCGGACGTGGATGGTCAGACCCTGGTTGAGCAAACCGCCAAACACCGAGGCTCTGGCCTACGCTCTCTTGAGAGTCTGAAACATTCTCAATTATTGAATTTCCTGAACTTTCCGTTTCTAGGGTTAAAATATCAATAGGTAAATCTTGTTTAGGGACAGGCGCTTCACTATACTCTGAGGCTGTAACAGAAACATTTTCAGGTGTAGAGGTACGACGAGATGCACTAGACTTAGGAGAATGTCGAGAGGACTTCCTATGGGAATCCTTTTTGGAGGATTTGTGGCTACGGTGTGACCGCGAACTAGACTTTTGGAAGAATCACCACCATGACCACTGGTGGAAGCTTCCGTCTTACTCTTCTTACTCGCCGGGGAAGAGGCACGACTTGAAGACTGCTGTCTGAGAGGTGACCTTGACCTCGATCTCGCCCGCGACGAGGAGGTGGCTGCCGGGGGAGTAGGCTCTCTCGGGCGTTTAGACGTATCCACAGACGATACAGAACCCTGGCTAGTCTCTGTCGGCTTAAAACCCGTTACTCTAGAGGTACGTTTAGGGGGAGGGTGCTCTGACAGCAACTTATCCCAAAGTGGGACGTTGTCACATTGAAGTGACTTATGTGCGACAATGGTAGTGTAGGCCGACATCTGTTGTCTGACCTCTCTCAACGCTACCGCCGCGGTCTTGTCATTGTCACACAGGACTTTATTGGCTAATTGGGAGCAAAAGGAACAATTAAGTGTAACCCAGAGACCCCTTGAACGGTCTAGACATTTAACACACCTTATGCAAAGGGTATGCGCAAAAATCGAGATACCCGCGCAAGTAGGGGTAATGCACAGGGCAAAAACTGGGGCCACAGTAGCCATGACAGAGACTGGTGTGAGGAAACTACCGCCGGGTCTGTATTGGTCCGCCGGAGCTCAGCTCTGGAAAAATAAAGAAAAATTTCCAGGAATTAATGCTCATAAGGTTAACCCAAGTGTTCGCATACAAGTGTTAATAACCCGCCGGGTAACGGGATGCAAAGACACAGCTAACACATCTCGCTACGCGGCGGGGTGTAAAGAGGCTAAACAAATCTTTTTAGTTAAAGAACATGAAGAATACCCTCTGATATAATGGTCCAGCATGGCACTTATAGTCTGTAGGAGGTGGTGACTGTCTCAAGATTCAATTTTGTAACAAAGCCCCCCTCATAAAGACGCCGGCCCTTGAAATATTTTAGTAGAATAGCCCAGGGCAGGAATATACGAGATCTGATATTTTAACGAATTGTCCCAAAAGATCGTCGTAAAAATAGAAGGCGGCGATACTGAATGTATCACCAAATTAAGGTTAATCGAAATTGAATTTGTTATAAATTCCTTAGTTCCTCCACTTAGGAGCACCCGCCGGGTGTGGGAATCGATTTGGTTAAACCTCATTGAACCTTCAATTGCCGTAAGAGTAAAGGCAGCGATACACAGAGTATCACTAAAATGGATTGGTTAACTATATGAGACCTAAGTCGTTTATCCCACCCTGCTCAGGTGCACCCGCCGGGTGAGAAGTCTAAAAGTTAACCCCACAAGTTCCTGACCCCACTTCTTTGTAAAAGATCGCCGGGGAGGAACGCCTAAACAACAGCTAGGTTTTCCATGTGGTTGTCGTAAACCAGGTAGAAAAAACCTATAAAAACGAATGTTCGCAAGAACGTCGTTTTTTATATATATATATATATAAGGATGGGTACAGCCATCCCGCCGGGAATTAAAGGAGGCCTGAAACCAGGCACCCACAGAGACGCAGTCCTGGAGAGCCACAGACACCTCCCCACGCCGGGGAACCAGCCAGAGTTAAAAACCACGTGTGGCCCAACACGGCTCATCGGTCAGGATTTTCATGGTGAAACCGAGAAAAAACCCGCCGGAAGGCAAACCCCACCCTGAACAGACACCATCTGAACAATACGACACGAGGAGAGTCACGCACGACTAACCAAGGTCACAACATAATCCGTGGAATTAGCCAATACACAACTAAACCAGGAAACAATTATAGTCCGAGGAATTAGCCAATACACAACTAAAACCCGGATACACATGACACAGTAGGGCATATTTATAATAATAAATAATAACACTAGACATGTGGCAAAGCTACGAGCGGCTGGCTAGGCCTAGGTAGACGGCATGAAAATAGTTGAAATATAAACACACACTGGAATAACACAACAGGAACCACCGCCAACACACCACCGTAGCGACAACTTCCCACCCCGGGAAGCCTGACAAGGACCCAGAAAAAACTTCACTAAGTGAAGAAAAATACGCTGGGAACGTCAGAAAAAACACAGCTTACCTCATCAGAAGGATAAAAGGCAGCAATAATTAACGCGTAATGAAAGCCGCCTGCATCACAAACTAACACAACTGTGAAAAGTTCACGTGTCCACAACAGGACCACGAGGGTACATCCGAAATAGATGCCCCATACACACGACCCAAAATACACTGCACTGCGGGCAACCAGCCCAGGACACTCCTGCTACGCCTATCCTAACCTTACTCGATACATCCTGGAGTAAACAAATGAGAAAAAACTCACTAGGGACGCAACGAATGCGGAACCAGCGGAGCGTGGAAGGCACGTCCGGGCAGGCTGAGCGCAGAGCAGAGAAGGAGGAATGACGCCTGAATCAGCGTCTGGTCAGAAATCCACACAAGTACATCCACGATATGATGGAAAGCTTATTGGATAGTTATTCTTATTTTCTTTTTGTTTTTATTTTTTACGAAGTTTTTTCGTAGTGAGAACCCAATTCATAATGACTGAAGCCATGAGTGAGGTCGCGTGCGCTCATGATGAAGGCTCCTCAGTTTTTAAATGCTCTGCGCGGTAGATTCAAACTACGGCGGATTAGTGTTTGAAGAGGATGCCTTATGTAATAGGCATGTTCGTCAATGATGGAGACTAATAAGTAAAGTAAATGTTCAGACCTGGAAAGATGAAATGACCTAGGCTATAAATATGATCCCGGTCGGCGTTGGACTTACGTGTTAAATTGTATATGTAGGCTATCTGTGGTAGTCCCAGTAATATCTATGAAGTACTTCTAGTATTAAAGGAACTTAGCTGTGATGCAAAGAGTGTAGGGTAGGTGATGGACATGTCGGTAGGTGTAGATCAGTGAAGTTCTGTTGTTATGTGGCAGCAACTGGTGGTTTGTTGTGAGCGGGACGAAGTCTCTGTGTGAAGTGTACTGAGATTCCCTCTTATCGTAACAATATAAATATATTTAAGGGTTCTATATCGTCCCCCGTGATTAAATAATAATAGGGGAAAATAAACTAAGATATAATTGGTGCAACCACAGTAATACTTATCCACAAAGATAAATAAAGTAATGCGTATAAACAAAAAGGAACCAGCTGTCGTGAACCCGGGAAATTCAAACTACGGTATATATACCAGCTAGGATTCACAACATTATTCTAGCCATATTTAGACGATTTGGTGCACCTTAAGAATGATCTGTGGTAAATAAAAGGGGGAAATGAGATAGTTCGAAGCCTGCTAGTTGCTGGAGACCCCTTCTAAACTGAATAAAATCGTCTAATAGTAGCTAGAAGAACATTTAAAAGACGTCGTCGGTACAGAAGGGTTTAATAGCCTAGTCTTGATTTTCATAGAACTAGGATCACCAATCATTACATCCCTAATCCTGATCCTGTCCCCAACCACTAGTCCCCATGCATATCAAGCCGCCCGAGAGCGGCCCTCTGCGGGTCCTACTATGTAAATGTAAACGTAAACTGTACTACACTCATAGCCATGAGTTGTACTTACTCTAGTTGTACTTACTCTAGTTGTATTGCGGGAGTGAGCATGCTCGTTATTTCCCGCCTCCTATATGTGTAGGTGTTATATGTATCGTTGGAATGGCTGTGGATATGTGTGTAGTCTGTATTTTTAGCCAATTGGCGACATCGGCAACAAAGGCTTAGGGTGGATCTGTATGGTACCATTCTCACTATAGACGGTACCGTCTCGCCCGAAGGCTTAGGTAGCCATCAGCTTAGGTGAACCATATGATACCCATCTCGCCTTGTACCATTTTTGCCAACCCCAGATGGGATGTCACAACGTCGTCCACTTCTTCCAGGTACCTATTTACAGCTAGGTGAACTGAGGCTAACACATGAAAGGAGACAAGCCCAATTTGTCTCCGCCCGGCCGGGGATTGAACCCCCGACCCCTCGTGTGTGAGACGAGAGCTCTACCTACTAGGCTACGGGCTGTGTGTCTTGCAGTTGTTGTTGTTGTTGTTGTTCTCCAGACTGTCTGGTTGAGCAGTCCCGAGTCCGGTTGACCGAAACCGCGTCAGATGCTTGGGCCCCTGAAGGGGTCAGGGTGAGACGAGATCTGTGCCTTGAGACGGCAGCGGGGAAGGGGATCATCAGCCCATGGGCTTGCAACCCCAGGCCAATGCCCCCACCACCACAGCCCCCCATGCAGTGCCACCCAATCGGGCGATCTTACCAGCACCTAGAAGGAAAAGTGGTACGGGAAAAGAGACAGACAGAAACGGCTAAGGTAGGATAGAGGATGCCAAGTCTCACCCTGGATAGGACCAGCCCTCACCCGCTGTCTTGAAGTTTACAATCGTGGTCATGTGTATCAGAACAAGAAGTGTACTAAGCAAAGTTGAAAATGATATACATAGTCCAAGTTAAGCTGTAGAAAGAGAAGAATTACAAGCAAGAAAGTTTATGGATTGATTACATGGGTGTCTCAGTGGTTTCTAGAATTCTCGGAGGCTGAGTTTGAGGTTCATCCAAACTCAAAATGATGCACAGTTCTTTTCGGTAACTCAGTATGAGACAGGCGAGAAAAACAGAGTGTAGAAGATGTTCAATGAGCACACAACAATCGCCAATATACATGAGGATACATTCAGGGTAAAGTTTGTAGCACCAATCCTCACTAACATTGTCAAAGAACAGCATGAACACCATAAGTGGCAACATGAGAATCAGGTGTGAGGTGGCCATGGCAATCATTGTGACCAACAGGTTCCGTTCCCAGGTCTTGGCCAGGGTCCCCTGCTCATCAGTTCTTGTTCTGGCAAAAGATTGAACCTTTCCCTGGCGTACCGCTGCCACCAGACTTAAGTTGAAGGCTGCCAGAAGCACAGCAGGAAATATCCAAATCACAAGTTCGTAGATCCTGAAAGACAAGAATACATGTCAGAATATATGTAAGAAAAACTGGTGTCTATATGCAATGAAATTATAACTCTTTCGGTGGGAATTTGAATAGTTTGCTTATGAATATCAACTATTGTAGTTTTCATTAAATGTTTTGTTAAAGGGAAATCTTAATTTACAAATTTATCTATAATCTAATATATGGCTAATGTTTATCTCTATTCATTCCCAGCCGAGAAACTATATTTACCAGCGGAAAAATCCATTCCAAGTCTGTTCGTTATTGTTTTTAAATCCACAGATGCTGGTCCACTCTCCTTTTATGCAGTCTGTTTCCTCTTCTGTCTCAATGTGTGTGCCGTTCCAAGTGATGCATATTACATCACCTTTCAACGCAAACGGCAATGAAACAATAAGACTTATTGCAGCAGTTATGATGACCCGGAATATCTGAACCCGGGGCTTCTTCATCAACATATGGCCCAGAGGGTACCACACAGCCAGGCAGCGGTCCAGGGCCAACCAGGCAAGGATGTAGGAACAGAAACCCTGGAGAACGTTCGGCAAACACCAACCAATATGAGCTTGAAGCCAGGCAGACAAGTAGCAGCATTGAGGACTATGGGAATAAGAAAGATGTTCCGTAACAAGTCGCACCACATCAGCATCTGTAAATATCTACACCATCATTAGTTATAACATTTTATATATATATACAGTATATATATATATATATATATATATTTAATAGTGGCCCCTCCATCATTGACGCTATTGTCTATTAATATAATAGTCTCCCTTCAACACCCGCGGCAGCAGTTTTGAATCTCCCGCGCGGAAGGGTCAGGGAGTACTCTCATAAGTGCACGCTTAATTTTCTTATGGAATCGTCTCTTGTGATCGGGTACCCTACAGAAAAAACTTTGTAGAAAATAAAAAAGAAAATTGAACTTAATATCTGTTATATTATGGCTTTCCATGCGTGGATTTCTTGTGCGCAGCGCCCAGGCGCAGGCCCCCTAGCGGCCATCTTTCCTTCTTCTCCCTTCCGCGCTCGTGCCTGTCGGGCGGGTGTCCCTGTGCTCCAGCTTCATTCGTCGTTCCTGCACTTTTTGTGAGCCCTTACTCATTTGTATACATCTGCGTTGTACTGAACAGAGTTTAGATTAGCTAGCATGGGCTGCCCCATTGGCACGACCGCAGTAGGGTGTAAATTAGGGTACTTTTGTAACAAGGCGCCTCCGTATCCCAAGATCCGCGCGCCACGTGTGTTATTATTGTGTTGTGTTTTGCGTCTTTAGCTTTTGATATTATAGCTAGGAGGGCACCATTCTGCAAGATTATGCTTCAGGCTGTCACTTTGAGGCAGTTGCGTAGTAATTTTGTGTATTATTAGCAAATGCTCTGGTTCAAGGGTGGCTGCACGTCATGCGGAGCCTTCTGGAGTTCGTATTTGCTTTTGGGCCCCATTCGCGGGCCTCCCATCTGCTTGCTGCTGCTGCTGGTTCATCGGAGCGTCAGTTCATCCTGTGTTGTTCCTCGGGCCCCGTGGCCAGTCTCCAATGTAGGCTACAGGTAATCTAGGATTGATAATTCTATGTTGTTTGTGATTATGCCTATGTTTGCCCCATTATTGTGATACATGTGTGCGTTGCATGTAATTCATGGGCCATTGGGAGACGTCCCCTATTTAACATTTTTGTGTGTGGGGTTTTTGGTAGGGGGAATTTTGCCACATAAGTTCCCCCCGCTAAAAATGTTGGTTGTTTTCTCCGGCGGCTTTTTGTTCAAAGCCCCTGTTTTCTCGTCTAGTTGATGAGTTAGGGAACAACCAAATGTCCCGGCGTGGTGCGCTGAACCACAATCCCTCTGGCGGAATATGCTAATTCCCACGGGAGCAACCTCGGCCCGCCGAGGAGACTCACCCTGACCGAGTTGTCATACGGCAAGACTTCCTTCGCCCGGCGTGCCAGTCTAGTGTGAAGGTGTTTTGATACGTCATGAAAGCACGTTATTTATCTTTCTATTCTCAATAGTCACAGATAATTAAAACACGTAAGGTCACTAGTGACATTTTGTCACAGCTAAGCAGTCCAATCAGCTTAAATTGGAGAAACCCCAGTGTTTTCCATGGTCGAGTCCAGTGGAAGGTTAGAGTAGCTGTGACTATAGCTAATTTTCCGGCGGACTTGAGATAGGATGTCTTTACACCTCGCAGGTTATCCTTATGAGCATTGATTCCTGGAAATTTTATTTTCCAGATTGACCTAGGGCTGCAGTTGCAACACGCCCGGTGACTGGTGGGTGGCTGATTCCGGCGGGGGGGGGGGCTATTTTCTTCCATCATGCCTCGCTTTGAGCTATGCGCTACACCTTCTTGCTCATTATTACCAGTATTTGCTCACAAACTTTGCATCAAGTGCGTTAAATGTCTCTATTGTTCTCGCGGCTTGTGGGTGTCTAAAAAGTGTTCAGTCTGTTCTGAGTTAAAGACGGCTCTTATCACTAAGAAAGACTTATCGTGCCTTGCGGCATTGCAAGAGATAAAGACCATTTTCAACTCCTATGCAAAAGATATTGCCCATAAGGCACTTCACTGCGATGATGAGACCTTGTGGGAGAGTCTAATTATTAAGTCACCTTTGGTCAAGTCAGCCTTCAGCAAATCTACTATACCCAAAGTTAAGAAATCCCTTTCCAAAGCAGTAGTGAGGAGCTCAAGTAGTGATGAAAGTGACATCACTGAGGCTACCCCCCCTCCCCCCCACCCGACCGACCAAAGCGGAGGCGGTCGCCTTCCCCCCGGCAACGATCAAGGTCATGGTCGAGATCCCCCAGGAAGCAGTCTAGACACTCATCGGCAGAATCGTCCAGGTCGACCAAACGCCGGAAGGAGGAGAAGGTGACATCAGCCAAGGCAGGACACAGTACTAGCCGGGCAGGTACCATGCGGCCACCTCCCTCGACCCCTACCTCCAGTACGCCAACCGTCCAATCCGGCGGCTCTGAGATGGGGGTGGAGATCATTGAATCTAGCCCTCACCATGAACAATCTCTAAGTGTACCACCAGACTTTGTGTTTGCAATCCTAAAATTAGCTCCGGTACCACGTAAGGCACCTACGGCTAGACCGAATAGAGTGTTAGCTGACCAGTACGAAGGTTTCCCTTCAAGTTCTCAGTCTTTTGACAGCTCTCAGGTTATACAGGACTCTCAGCCACCCGCGGCGAATGAACGAGGGTGCTGGAGAGTGGGCCAAGGCACAGATAGGGATAGTATCCATAGTGAAGTGTTACTATCCTCTGTCCCTGATTTGGTGTGGCCACCGGCGGAACAAACGCCGGAAGAGCAACAGGACATTCCAGAATTGTTAGAGTTTGAGGTTAATGAAGAGCCGGAGGAAGTGAATGTCCCCTTGGCTCAAGTTTCAATGTGTGAAGAGTCAGAGGCTAGTTCCCAATCTTCTAGGGGTTCCCATAGCAAGTGTGTAACCACAGAGGAAATAAGTAATATTATGCATAGGGTCATGCAACAATATCATGTTTCCCCCTCTATTGATCCCTCACCGAATCGGCCGGTAGCTCCCCGATTAGACCATTAGAGCCTTCAGGTTTTCCCACCCCTAAGTCCTCATTACCTACTTTGGTTTTACCCCCGGCAACGTCCACGGCGGCAAGCACTACTGTGCCGGCCACGATGACGACCACTAATGTGCGGGTAATTTCTGATATTACTCCTCCCCCTTTGGATAAGGTCCCACAGAGGAAAGGCCCTATGCCTCTCCTCTACGGACCAGATTGCTCCTGGACTCAGGTACATCCTTTGAAACCATTCTTAGCACAGCCTACGATTTCGGGGGAGCTACCGGTTCCAGGTGAGTGGACTATTGAAATTAATAAGAATAGGAAACTCAGAGCCAAGGATGAGGTAGGGAGGTTACTAGATGTTTCTATTAAGGCCATTCCCAGTACATATAACCCTGAGTTCTTTGTCTTCTCAGCTGCCCCAGCAGTTCCGACGGCCTCATCTGCACGACTTTTTGCGGACTGGTCCAAAGCAGATGGCGTTAATGACATCAAAGCTTTGAATGCACTCACACCGGAACTGGTAACAGTTCCGGTCCTTGATCAGTCACATACACCAGTCTTGCAGATGTCGCAGGTAGGTGTAGGTCCATGGGTAGATTGGGAAGCAGAGGCACAAGTTTTTGCTTCAACTATTACGTCTAAAACCTCACATCAGGTTCCTCAAGAGTTGCATGCTTGGTTCTCATTACCAGTTAATAAGGCAGAAGGGGTGTCTCCAGCTTTGTTTGCTTTCCTGACGGCCCCCAAAATAGCTCTTCACCAGTTAGATGACCCCTTTTGTACCCCTCCCCCAGCCCATCTGGATAGGGATTTTAAGTTACGAAGCAAGGCTTATCGACTGTTCTCACAATATCTTGTCACTCGCCAGGTTACCATATCCCTAGCTAGGACAATTTCGGCCATTGCAGACCAAAATGTGAGGAAAGCCACTGAGTTGTCACAAAGGATTCTTTTACAGAACTCTATACAATCCTTGGGTGACATTAGGGTTGCTATCATGGAAGCTGTGAGGGCACGCCAGGATCTCAGGGTATTTTTAGTAAAGAAGTTACCGGAAGACATTGGCCACCGGGTAACCCTTTCCCCAGTTTTAACTGCCTCCCTCCTTAGTTCAGAAACGTGGAATGTAGTTTATAATTTGGTGGATGTTTGGAAGTCGACTACCTTCCAGGTTAAGAGAGAACCGTTTAAGAAACCCTTCACTAAGCCCAAAGGCGGCGGTAAGTCACAACCCCCTCATGCTAAGCACTCCTTTCGAGACCCAAGGCCTCCTCCACAGCAGGGAGGTAATCAGCCCAAACCCAAACAAGGTAAATACTTAGGTTATAGAGGTAAGTCACACCCCAAACCAAATCAGGGACAGCCGGCAGTCAAGGCTAGCCAACCGTCTGATACCAACCCACCACCCCCTTCAAAAAACTAGCCAAACATACTCTCTGTCTCCCAGGGCCGTGCTTAGGCGTGTCGGAATTGAGAGTTGCTCCACTAACCGAACCCAGTTTGCAAACAGGGTCGTTTCAGGTATGCCACAGAACATGGCCCAAGCGAACCTGGTCCAGGACCTTAGTATGCAAAGGCCTTACCTGGCGGTGGATCCGGCAGCCAAGACTGCGTCAGGCGCTCGAACACAACCATGTTTCACCGGGGGTGGAAGCCGTAATCAAAGAAATTATATCAGAGAAGATCATTGTCTTAGTAAATCCAAACTGCAAAGTATTCACCTCCAGAATTTTCTTAGTGCCAAAACGGGACAGTGTGCAGATGCAACCAGTAGTGCATCTCTCGCGTCTGAACGCTTACATAGTAAATCCATCCTTCAGGATGCTTACAGTAAATCAAATCAGGCTTATCCTTCCGCCGCTGGGTTGGATGTGCTTCCTAGACCTCAAAGACGCCTATTGGTATGTCCCTTTCAACAAACGCTTCCAAAAGTTCCTCGCCTTAAGGATAAAGCAAGAGACCTATGTTTTTCGGAGGATGCCGTTTGGATTGAACCTGGCACCGAGAATTTTCACAAAATTAGTCCGGCAAGCCCTTCTGCCATTAGTGTCCCAAGGCATCATGGTGTTATGGTATCTAGACGACTGGCTAGTGGTGGCGGAGACGAGAGAGTTATGTCACAATCATGTCAACATAGTTATCAATCATGTACAAACCCTAGGGTTCAAGGTGAACTTGGCAAAGTCTCTTCTTGTACCTACACGGGAAATTCAGTGGATAGGGCTGGTCTGGGATACCGCCAATCTGACTCTTACTCAGAGTGTGGACAATCGCCACAGATTTCGCAAGAAACTGTCGTTTTCTCCACAGTCGGAATACGACGAGGAAGGTATGGGACTCCCTGGTCGGCTCTCTCAACTGGATCCAATTAACTGTGAAGTTGGGCTGGTTGAAAGTAAAGAGATTAATCATGGAAGGCAACAAATTTTTCCCACTATTGCCGGAGGGAAAACTATGGCCGATTCCTCGATTAATTCACAGCTTACTGTCGGTCTGGGCGAAAACCGAAACACTGTACTCTATGACAACTTGGGTTTCTCCTCCTCCTTCGGTATGGGTAGACACGGATGCCGGAACTCTGGGGTGGGGATATCAATCCAATCTAGGCCATCAAGGGCAGGGCACTTGGGACCAGGGCATTTCATGGCACATCAACAAGCAAGAGCTTCTAGTTCCCCTCTATTTTCTCCAAGCCCACGGCTCGTCATTGCAAGGGAAATAAATAGCGTTTCGCATGGACAACTTAGTGGCAGTCCATTGCATTCAGAAACAAGGTTCAGTGAGGTGTCTAGAATTGCTAACAGTGTCAGAACAGATTTTTGCCCTAGCCGAATCGCTGGACATTCATCTGCATGCTTCATACCTCCCAGGCGTGTCGAAAGTCTGGGCGGATGCTCTGTCCCGGCGACGGAGCACCTTAGTGGAATGGGCTATCAAACAAACCGTCTTCGACAAGATGATTGCAGAGCCTTACCGTCCACAAGTGGATCTGTTCGCATCCGAGGAGACTCACAAACTACCTCTCTTCCTAACCCGCCGGGGGGTGACCCAGGTGGGGGGACCAGATGTATTACTGGAGGACTGGAACAAGTGGAATTCAATCTATCTATTTCCTCCACCAGATTCTGTTCTAATGTGCAGGGTGATGCACAAACTAAGACGTTACCGGGGAATCGTCTCGATGATTGCGCCGGTATGGCCGGCTCAGGCGTGTTACCACCAGTTGAACAACTGGTGCAAGGACCCGGTGTCACTTCCGGTCTCCGCATTCCACTTAGAGACAATTGGCAACCTTCAGACCTCGCTCAATTTTGCCTTCTGGACATTTTCAAGGCCAAATGGCTAGTTCAGTATGGGGAAAGTGTCACTAATAAACTCATGAACCAATATACTATATCTACCAGGAGGCAATATCAATCACATTGGAAAGCTTTCACTAGCTGGATTGTGGAGTCAGGGCAATCCGATGCATCAGAAGCCCTAGTTTTCAGATACTTAGATTATTTGTTTGAGCAGAAGCATTTTTCTGTTGTTACGTTAAAAAATCACTTGTCTGCCATCAGAACGCCCTTCTTTGATCTCACTGGTCTCTCGATACCGCAGGCGGAGGAGAAAGGGTTTATGAGGGCGTGTTTTAAGATCCGCCCACCACCACGTCAGCTCATGCCCACTTGGTCGCTTGATAAAGCCTTATCTTTACTTCAATCGCGTAAATACAACACTGCGTCGGATTTTGATTCAACACTTAAAAAGGCTGTGTTTTTTATGGATTTAGCTACCGGTAATAGGGTCTCTGAGCTGGCGGCGATGAGCAACGAACCTAATTGCCTTAGGTTTGGGAGACTGCTCGACAAGGTCCAAATTGCGCCGTCTCCCACTTTTGTAGCTAAGAATGAGCATTCTGATCATGTTTTCTCAGAATTTTCTGTTCCGGCGTTGAAACGCGGACACACACATCATATTTTATGTCCAGTGGAGGCCTTAGTTAAGTTTATGAGGGCAGCTCACCCTCGACAACCAGGCTATCTGTGGGTAAACCAGGCAGGTAATCGTGTGACTAGGAGAAAATTGGCTTCTCTATTAGTAGATGTTATTAAAGAAAGTAATCCCGGCGTAGTGGGCAGGGCCCACGACATCAGGAAGTGGGCCGTCTCTCTTAGATTTTTACAAAAAAATTCTATAGATGACATTGGCAACACTCAATTGTGGGCATCAAACCATACTTTCCTTACACGATACTTGTCGGTCGCTCTAGACAAGCCAAAACGTACCTGTGTAGCTTTACGTCAGAAGGTCTCGTAGGCTATGTGCTATTATTTATTAAGGTTAAGGCGAGAAAAGAGGGGGGGGGGGGGGCGGGGGCTGTGTTGAATAGCCCTAAGCCCCACAGAGCTCTTCCGCCGGAGATTGTGAGAAATCACGAGCTGTGATCTAACTGATATGACGGTGCGAAAGTTTTTATTTTATTTTAAGATATCTATCATAGTTGCAACTATATAGGATTAAGAGAATGTACAAACATATATACTCTGTACAATTATTATTAAGAAGATAACAATATTCCAAAGAGTTTATAGTTCTAAGTAGGGACACAAGGATGTTCCCAGTTAATCATGTATAGATCTTAAGGTAAAAGATCTGGTTATGGGCAAGCAGACTTTCTTCGAAGTCACGCCCTGCTTGCAATCTATTCTATTTTTATAACTATTTATTGTTTGTATACAATAAAACTTTAAAATTTTATACGGCTTATTTTTGTCCTGAAGTTAAGGTATTGTTACGAATGTCCCCCTCCAGTCTTGGTACTCAGGCAATATCGTCAATGATGGAGGGGCCACTATTAAATTATAGGTTTGATTCCCGGAGGGAAGTAATGAAAACCTAATATTTAGTAGGGCCCCGTAATCATTGATGATGCATGGCCCTCCCACCATCCCCTTACCATTCGTTGATATTCTAGTGAGTCTTGATATATCAGTGAAGAAGGAAAGATGGCCGCTAGGGGGCCTGCGCCTGGGCGCTGCGCACAAGAAATCCACGAATGGAAAGCCATAATATAGCAGATATTAAGTTAAATTTTATTTTTTATTTTCTACAAAGTTTTTTTCTGTAGGGTACCCGATCACAAGAGACGATTCCATAAGAGAATTAAGCGTGCACTTATGAGAGTACTCCCTGACCCTTCCGCGTGGGAGATTCAAAACTGCTGCCGCGGGTGTTGAAGGGAGACTATTATATTAATAGGCAATATCGTCTATGATTACGGGGCCCTACTAAATATTAGGTTTTCATTACTTCCCTCCGGGAATCAAACTTATAATATATATATATACAGTAGGTATTTAATAATAATAATATTAACTTAGCCTCAAAACATACAGGATGGTCCACATTTTTTTTAAACAATTCTGATTGAACACCATTTTATTCTGAGTGAAGATTATTTCCATTGTTTTCAGAAATCCATCACAGAGGCATGAAATTTTAGTGTGATGCAGTTTATATTCAGTTACATCACTATTTATTAACACCACTCAATATTTAATGACAGGCATAATCCACATGCCACGTTGCTGAATCACGATTCCTACACGGACATTGAAGTTTGTGATAACCCTATCATGCATTTCACGTGGAATCCTTCTGATTTCCCGGCGAATGTTTTCTTTCGGTGTCTCTATTGTTTGTGAATTGTTGCTGTAAACTCTGATTTATTAAATATTCCTAATGGAAGTAGTCTGGAGGGGAGAGATCTGTGGAATATGATGGCCAAGGATTGTCAGTACGATGTGAGATCATTCAGATCAATCTGTCTCAAGGGAAGTGACGTTGGAGGTATTCTATGGATATATTGAAGCAATGATGTGTTGCTCCATCCTGCTGATAAAAACATAGTATTCATGTCAACTTCTTGCTTTTCTTTTTTCTTCATTGCTGGAATTCATTTCATCCTCACCAATTTAACATATCGTTCGGTGTTGACTGTTACTGGATGCCCACTATCGTCCTCAATCCAATATGGCCCAATGATTCCCTTCCGACCGATAACACACTACACAGTAACTTTCTACACACGAGAGGTTGAACCGCATGTTCATTAGGCTGAGCTTGTGCCCAAAATTGCATGGTCTGTTTATTGACATGTCCACTAAGGAAAAAATGCGCCTCATCACTGAAAAATATCAAGTCCAGCAAATTAGGATGATCTTCAATTCTCTGGCTGATGTTTCAACCAAAAGCAAGTCTCTCAGACTTATTTCCCTCAGTCTGAGCTTGTAAAACCTTTATATTAAAGGGAAAACTGGGAAGATCATAGTGCATTATGCACATAACAGTACTCCTTGAAAGAGCTGCCTCCTGTGAAAAAAGTGTTGTGTTGATTTCCTTGTTGATCCCACCAAATGTTGTTTCAGAGTTATTCTCCATCCTAGCAGACTGCGGCCTTTATATTTATCCCCAACACTTCCCGTTTAACATCGAGGCACGTGGCGCGATGCCAGGACGAAGTTTTGATAAAGGGCCTAGAGGATAGATCAGTAACTCAGTAATTACAGAGAAAGAGCAAGTTTTAATAATGTGTCGCCCTAACAACAAGAACAAGAACAACAAAATGACATGAGTAAGTCCTAGGAGTCCTTGCTTCGTATGGACCTAAAAATACCCCAATAGTAATTTGACCCTTCTCAGTAGACTGGACAACTAGATTGATTAGTTTTATAATATCAGTTTGTGGCGAAGCGCCCTTTCAGAGCCCATACAGGATATATTCTCCCAAGAAGGCTGACAAGAGATCGAATACTAATCGCTCTGAATTTTACCACACGTAGGAAGGATGGATATAGAGCGGGAATTTGAAACTTGGAGAGGATCACCACCTTTAACCCTTTATTAGCGGCTCACCACTTAAGTCGTTTTTAATAAAGCTGGACTATGTGGCGGCGCTCGACATAACTCGAGTGGCAATTTCAGCACGTAATGTGGCTGAGAGAGAGAGACAAGTGGTGGCAGGAGACTAGCGAGCGTATGACTGCTCCAGACCACCGCGGCGAACCTACTGACACAAATCTCAGCTCCCTCCTCCCTCTCTCACTCGCTACATACTCAATTATGTACCGAAATACCTGCTTTTTGCACTCGCGTTGCACGGTTATTGCAAGAAAACTATCCATCATACAAGGATCGTTATGGTGTCATTCGAAAGCTCTGTTTATGCCCTTTCAGGGATAGATACTTGTTTTACGTTCTGGGTCTTATTTAGGCATGAAAATGATCACGTAAACAGCCCTATTTTGGCTAAAAACACCCCGCTGGGCGGTACACATAAATAAACCGCATAGGCCGCTCGTAAGGTGTTAAAGATCGATATTATTTTTAGCTAACTTTAAATCTATGTGAACAATTTAGTTTCTAAAAACAAATTAATTAGTTGCGTTTATTTAGATGCTATTACTTGTATGATTTTTAAAGTACTTATGTCATGACTTGACATTATTTTTTTTAGTCTAGGTTGCACCTTACGATTCTCTGATTGCGTGTGCATAAACCTTTAACCGTCCTGGTGGTGTAATGGTTAAGGTGGCAACAATCTGTGTGTGATAACCCAGGTTCGAATCCCGGTGGATAACATATATACTTTAATTGATTTCATTGGGGGTGTTTGGTGTTGTGGTGAAATTAATAAAATATAGATTATATTGATCCAATATGATGATAATTTTGTTTCTTAATATTTAGTATATATATTACATTCATACATTATATTGTCCATAATAATTTACTGGTATTGATCAAATTATATGCGAATGTATGAATGTGCCTTGGATATTAATGCAATATATAAGTTACAAATCGCACCTATCCAATGTATGAAATGTAAACACCCGCAGCCCACACGTGCTACTTAATCCCCAAGCTATCCACAATAAATTTATAGTGATCACCATTAGCTGCTACATCCTCTACTTCGCAAACCAGATGAGCCTTAGTTATAATTACTGGGACCCATATTATGTATCGAGTGTTTTTTCTATGTATTTCTTCAATTATATTAAGGTAATTTCTTTCTTCCTATATCTTTCTATTCTCATTTTCGTCACAGTCCCGATAAAAAATGGTCTTTCGAGCTTAAAGATTGATCCTTCATCCCTCAAGTTTGGTCCTTCTTCCCTTTCTTCATTACTCCATCTGCACTTAGTTCCTGTTTCCCTTTTTCTGATTTTTTTCCCTTTCCTTTTCCTGATTTTCGGCGATTGTTAGGCTACCTCCACGATTGTTTTGCTACTACCAGTTCTTGTCCGTGTTTATTTCTCGTGGCCAGGAGTGTTGGGTTCCACATGAAGGAGATGCCGAAAAGGGGGAAGATATTTGAGGAGATGATCAGGGATGTTTCTGCCGGTCGTGGGTACAATTTTGCCATATTAGGGTAACATCTTGAAGCCTAAAATGCAAGTAGGGGTAAGAGGTGACATTTGACCTGACTTTCGGTGTGCTTAGACTTGCCTCACCTAGAATTGCATCAACATGCCTGCCACCTTTTCAGAATTGAAGAAATTAAGAGGGATAACTAGGGCCTGTTTTAATAGGCTAACTAAAGATCTAGACGCCTTCATCGATCAGGCAGATGCATCCGAGGTGAAGGGCAAACTTAGCTTAATTTGCAAGTGCCTTAATGAAACTTGAGTCAGTCAATGACCACTGATACAAAGTGTATGACGAGTCAGGAGACATTGAGTCAATAGCTGATGTCTATGAATATTCTGAATCGATGAAATCTATAGTAGCTAAACTGGAGGTGGTGGTGGGAAAGTCCCCTAGTCCAACCAGCAGTGGTGCCACATCAGGGATAGAAGGGGTGAAGCTACCTACACTCCATTTACTCTATCTTAGTGGCAACTCGGCAATGTAGTCAGGATTCTGGTACCTCTTCCGCTGTACCGTTCACGACAACAGGGAGTTGTCGGATATTCAACGCTTCACTTATCTGCATGGGAAACTGGAGGGGGAGGCACAGTATGAGGGATTCAGTTCGACAGCCAGTAGCTATGCTACCGCATTAGCCTTACTTGAGAAGACGTACGGAAAAAAGACCAAATTAAATCTGCACAAATTATGAACTAGTGTGAATTGTCTGCTCCAGTTTATGAGGTAGGCGCGCGTAAAAAATTATATGCCGATTTCGAGAGTACCAACTGATCCATCAATACCCTAAATGTCAGCGTCGACGAAATGTATAGTCATATTAATCAATAAGTTACCATCTCCACTTCATGAGAGAGAGCCTTGAGAGAGCCTTGAAATCTACCCCACTTGAATTACAGTCATTTATAGATCATTATCAGGCAGAGGTGTTTAATATGGAGGGAGTTGCTAGTGACCCAGTATAATTTAATGCCACAACTGCTACATTTGCCACCATAAATATATGTGCTGGTAGAGTAAAAAAAACAGGCCGTACCCCATAAATTCGCTTGCTATTTGTGTAGTAGTCCCAAGCATGCGTAGTGCAAGTGTACAAAATGCCATCTATATTATTAAATCAGTTTGTGTGTCTGTCTGTCTGTGCGTTCATAATAGGCGGCCGCAGTTTTGGACCTGGGGAGCTGAAACTTTGCATGTGGGTGTCAATTGACCTGGGTCAGGTCATAGAGGGGGCGAGGCCACGATCGGAGGTCGTTTCGAGGCCGAAATTGAAAACAAATTGAAAAAATGGACGTTTGGGGCAGGAGGCCTCCGATCGAAAAGGTGTATGGAACGAAAGTTGTTCGCAGCCCCCCAAAATGGGGGTATGGATGAGGTCAGATCCAAAATCGGAGGTCATTTAGCGGCCGAAATCGCCGTTTAATGAGGCACAGGGAGGTCGAGGCCGGTGATTATGGTAGTAGTAGTATTGTGATGATTGTGGTAGTAGTGATTGATGATGGTGATTATGGTAGTAGTAGTGGTGGTAGTACCCGGGCAGCATATTTACCAATTCGAGACTAGTAGGCGCCATAGGGTAAATTAGGACCAATCACAGCTCGAGTTTACCCTAGGATGACTATTACCAAGTCACAAGACTATCTTCAACCATGCATATAACCCTGGACAGCCAACATTGTAGCACTAAGTCATGAAAATATAACTACAAAGAAATAGGAAATTCTTATAATAATGCCCTCGGTACTTTAAATTATGCAAATAAATATATCCCATTATGTTTTACGATAGTAAGAGTTAAAGCGTATCTGGCAACAGTGTTTAGTCCCAGTATAGCGATCATTCGGCTTTCAGTGTATTCGCCTTAATACTATAGATCCTATTATAATAGATACCTATTACTATTTCAATATAATACAACCATAGACAATGCCATTACATATTATTTGAATATGATATAAAGTTCTCGACTATATGTTAAGCATGAACAGTCATGACAGAACCGAAATATTATCTATTGACTTTAGTGCACAGCGAAGGTTTTGGTTCTAATGTTATGACTCCTGACTTGTCAATGAGTTCATTTGGCTTAAATAATAATTATAATTTATTCCAAATATAAAAATATAATAGGCCTACACTTGAATAAGTCAATTCTACATATAATTTAGTCCATAACACTATTTACGATAAATATAAGCTAGGTTAAGTATGGATTAATGTGTTAGTTTTCTGTAGTTCGAAATTCATTGTATTGATTGATTGATTGACTATATTTATTAAGAGTTACATACGCCCTGATAGGGACAGAAAGTCCGCGTATTTGTTAAAATCACCCCAATACAGCATGATTACTACCACAGGGATAACCCATGGGATAACCTACACAATTTTAGCTAAGTTATTTCCATCATGGTCCCTGTTGTGAGGTAAGAATGAGAAGTCTACAAGGGAGTCGAACAAACTACAGTAGAAAGTGAAAGTCCACCACATTGTAGACCTCCTGTACCATCTCAATGAAAGATCTAATAATAAATATCCTAGTAATAGCCTACCAAGACAAATACCGTGCAACAATTAATTACTTAAAATATATCCCTTCACCCACCTTCCGCCGCCATGGATTGCGCATTAGCTCCATACATTATCAGGTGTTTCTCGTAAAGAAAGTGCAATCGGTGATTACCAAAGACAGAATAACCTACATAAACACTAAGTGAGTGCACACATACAAGAAACAAAGTCCGAAACAGAAGGATTGAAGTGAAAATAAGATAAAAAAACAGTGACTACGAACATGACGCCAACAATGGACGGGGATCAAAACAAATCCGACCCGGAATGCCCCGACTGCGGAATCAAGTTCGCAGGTGAAAAAAATGCAATCCAATGCGACTACTGCCAGGAATGGCTGCACTATTTCTGCACAGACCTCCCTGCCTATCAAATTCTCAACTATGCAAAAACGCAAAGGAAATTAATGTGCAAAACATGCTGCCTAACAAAGTTTGACACAAAGGGTGAGTGGGTGGCCGATGCAGAAGCAGCCGTTCTCCAACACAAGGAACGACTAACCAATTCTGGAGGATAAGTAAGGTAAGAAAAATCCATGTTCGACTCCAGAGCAACAAAGCTGTCACCAACACGCCAGCTGACAATACACCAACAATCAAGGAATTAACTGGGGACACTGACCTAGGCCAAGGCCTACCCAAAAGCCCAGAAGTAGCCGTAGGTAAGAGTGACGGCGACAACCTCAATACCAGTACCACAACAAACAAGGCTATAGATCTAGGTCTGGGGAACACACCAGAAGATATTAGCATCACAATGTTAGATGCCCATAGTCTCCCCCCCGCAACACTAGCAGACACGGCAGAGCCTCCTCAAAACGCAGCAAGACAGGTGAGGTCGGGGACCCCAATGAGCACACACCCCACATGTAACGGATGCAACCATAATGCTCCTACATACAGAAGAACAGGTGAGGCTAGTGCTGTAAATTCAAATCCATGGAGACCTAGGCCCAGAGCTGAAAACAAGGGCACTTATATTAGGAGGAAAAGCATGGAAGTATGCAAGTTCTACCTAAGAAATGAATGCCGATATGGAGTAGTTGGCATGGGATGCAAACAAGACCACCCAAAAATATGTGCAAAATTCATGAAGCACGGGCTGGATGAAAGGATCGGTTGCAAGCGTGGATGGAAGTGCATCGACTACCACCCATATGTATGCAGAATCTCGCTCAACAAAAGGGCATGTACTATCAGAGACTGCAATCTTCCACACATCAAGGGAACCAAAATACTGACGCCCAGAAACAATGTCAACAAACCAAGGGAACACGCTACAGGACACATCCAAAGGGAATTTGCTTACACACCAACACATGAGGAAAAATTAGAAAGCCAACGCAATGCCCTCAGAAGCTGGCCAACCATCCAGCAAACTCACAAGGTCAGACCAGCAACGGTACACACGGCTATGCCCGACCAAGGTGCTTTTTTAGAGGTAGTAATGGGACGTCTTCTGGAAGTGGAAAAACGGTCTCAAGTGATAATGGAGAGATTCCTAGCCCAAACCGAGGGGCCAGACATGAACCACAGAGGAAGGTGCAACTACCACTAACTAGTTTTTTTGTGGGCAACATCAGAGGACTCTACCCACGAAACAATCAATGTAAAGTCCCCATGTTGGAAGAAATTGCAGAGGAAGATAACTCAATTTTTCTAGCCCTCACAGAAACACACTTGAACGAAAACATTTTGGATGCAGAGATCAATATCCATAATTTCACACTATTCAGAGCCGACAGAGCGGACAGAAGCAACGGAGGAGTACCGGGTAGCACTCTACCTAAGGGTGGATATGGCTGCAAATACCGAAACTTTAGTTGCATTCTCAAACGGCACAACAGAGCTACTAGCAGTACACGTAAGACAAACCGACATGCTCATCATAATTTTGTACCGACCTCCAAACACCACAGGGGAAATTTTCAAGGAGGTCACAGAGAAGATACAATCACTCCTACAAAATGTGCCAACTACCACTACAGATGTCATCATCACAGGAGATTTCAACCTGCCCATCATCAATTGGGCAACCATGAAAATAGACGGAGGATCCAGGGATGAAAAACAGCAAGCCAAGGAACTAATGACTATCATGGACACTGCATACATGAAGCAATACATCGAGGAACCTACAAGAGGCAACAACACACTGGACTTACTATTTGGCAACAACTTCGACCTGGTACACTCGTACGAAACTGTAAAAACTATAATGTCCGACCACAGCCTCATCAAAGTTAGAACCCCCACACCAGCCACACCACCAAGAAGATGTCAACAGGAATCAAGCCAAATCCCCTGCACCTCTCTGAAAGACCTCAACTTCTACAGCAAAGATATAGACTGGGACATACTGAGAGCAGAACTGGCAGTAACTGATTGGAGGCCACTATTCGAAGATAAAAACGTCGACGAAACTCTCAATATCCTCCAGAAACAATGCCTGGAGACCTGTAAAAACATCATACCACCCAAATCAAGCAGGAAGCAGATTAAACTAATTCCCAGAGATAGAAAAATACTAATGAAGAAAAGGATGTACTTGAGAGCCAAGCAAAGGAAGACCAGCCATGCGCACACTATCACCAAACTACAAGAAGAGCTCGATGAAGTTGAACGAAAACTCATCCAGTCACACCAAGAGCAAAGAACACGTGAAGAACTCCAAGCAGTTGCAAACATACGAGTAAATAGCAAATTCTTCTATGCATACGCAAAAAGGAGACTCAGGAACACCTCAACAATAGGACCACTTGCAAAGCCTACGGGCGAAGTTGAGAGTGACCCAACCGAAATGGCCAAGATACTCAAACAGCAGTACGAAAGTGTCTTCAGCCCGCCAAATGAAGACAAGAAAATCGATAATGCAACGACCTTCTTTGACAACGCTCCTGGGACACCACATCAACTCTCCTCGGTAAAGGCCGCGTCATACAGAGGCCGAACGTACTAGGACAAAGTCCCGAATAGGATGACTTGGCACTTTTTTACCGAATTATGCCGAGATCCTCTCGATTGGTGAGACCCACGAACATGGCCCGAACGAGTTAAGAATAATATACGATAGTCAAGAACGACCTACGACAAACTCCCGAACAACTACCGAACAAGAACCGAACATAAACTCGTTATGCAAAGAATGAGTTACGAACATACCCGAATCATCAGACACAGTTCCGAATGACATTGGAATGATTTACGATAATGAACCGAACTTTAACGAACTAAAACCGATGAAATGCCGACAAACAACCGATAGAGAAGAACAACATTAGAACAACATCAGACTGCTTTACGAACATTCGTACTGTAGCAAGAACATTTGTACCTGCCCTATATAAAGGAAATGGGTTGGCTCACACCCCACCAGTCTCAATCCAGCGATCGACACGGCAACATGGCAGCTCCCCCTGATGACCTGTGCGATGATTTGGAGAGGGCCATACACTACCAGGAGCTTGTCGTTGCCACCCTCAATCATCAGCTGATGTGCCACACCCTCCTGAAATTAAAGCGGGCCCGCCGTGTACGTGCCAGGAGACCACGAAGCTGCAGCGTCAAGCCATTGTATAGACAGAGATTATCCTACGGACACTACCACCAATTGATGAAGACGCTAATGGCAATCGACAAGCCCACCTACAAGTACTATCTCCGTATGGACGAGGAGCTCTACAATGAAATCGTAAGCCGTGTGACACCCCGGATCAAGAAGGAGGAAACCAATTGGAAGAAGCCCCTGGAGCCTGGTTTGCGAGTTGCCATCACTCTACGTTTCTTGGCAACAGGCGAGGCATACAAGAGTATGGCACTCAATTTTCTTGTTGGTGCCAACACAATTTCCCTGGTGGTACGTGAGACGTGCGAGGCCATAATTCAAGAGTACATGGAGGAGGTAATTGTCTGCCCATCAACACCGGAAGGCTGGAAGGAGGTTGCCAAGGGGTTCAATGACAGGTGGAACTTCCGGCACACCGTGGGAGCAATCGACGGAAAGCACATTGCCATACAGCCTCCTGCAAACACTGGGTCCATGTACTTCAACTACAAGCACTACAACTCCATTGTGCTCCTGGCAGTTGTTGATCACCTGGGAAAATTTATGTATGTGGATGTTGGAGCGAACGGGTCCGCATCTGATGGGGGCATTTTCCAGGTGACCGACATCCGGAAGGCGCTGGAGGACGGTGCAGCAGGACTGCCGGCACCTGAGCCATTCCCAGGGGATGACAAGCCAGTGCCCTACTTCCTTGTGGGTGACGACGCATTCCCCATGAGGGAGTGGTTGCAGAAGCCATACCCTTTCCGAGGACTTGATCAACCCAAGAGGAATTTCAACTACAGACTTTCTCGGGCCAGGAGGCAGGTTGAAAATGCCTTTGGTATGCTGGCAAACCGCTTCCGGTGTCTTCTCACCACTCTCAATATTCACCCCAGCACCGTGGAGAAGGTAGTCCTCGCAGCCTGCATACTCCATAACAAGCTCATTGACAGACGGCCAGAACTACAACGACAACATCAACATTGTGCAACCAACGAGCCACAAGGTGACTGGAACAGGGACCCCTTGGATGGACTGGAGCCATTGCAACGCCAGACTGGGCCAGCCGCTGCCAAACTTGTGAGGGAATACTTGACAGACTACTACAGCAGGCCACAACAGCGCCTGTCCTGGCAGGTGCCTCGCCAGTAAACCGGTAAGTACTTATTTTTAATCTAATTAGTATTGTTTATCCACTCAAAAGTCATTCAAGCGTTCATTACATTTTAATATGCACTACGTTTGCCATGTTAATTTTGTATATTAAATTTATATTGCCTACTTTGATTTCCATCGGTCTATCATTTCTTTATTACTATGATTGCATTGACACCAGTTATTATATTGTTACTGTTTAATAGTCAACTAATTGTTTTAACTAATATCAATATAACCAAGTATTCCAAGTTCTATTTTTCTTATTATTTAATATGAAAATTGTCTTTACTAATGTTTACTAGTCAACTGTGTAAATCATTTATTTTTACTATAATTCTAACCAAGCTATTGTTTCTAAAAAAGGTTATCCAAGTCATTTGTTGTAGTATTATACATTGTGAAAATTAGTAAGTTAAATCATTTATATAAATTAATTTTTTCATTTATAATAGTTTCCCATATTAATAGTTTCCAATTATGTGGCATGTGAATTATCTGTTGTTACATTCTTTTAGGAGAAATTACGACACAATTACAAACATTGTAATACTTTATTTATAAGACTGTATATATATATTTTATATTAAAGTAGAATCATAGGAGGTACACGGTTGGAGAGCATCACAGACAGGCAGGTACACAGTGTTGGTTTACTGGAAGTCATCATTAATCATACGATCCACAAACCCCGGGGAAATATCAGTCATGCGTGGTGTGTGGGCCCTGGGATCGAGACTCGACTGGTGTGGCCTCAGGTCGTCCCATGCTTGGCGGGTGAGACCTCCAAGATCTTGGTGTGTTTGGGGCGCCAATTTTTTTCCCACCATGGTAGTAGGAAGGCCCGGGGGGTTGCAGAGTCTCATAGTAGGGTTGTGGTGGATATGTACGAGATTGTTGGGCATCCGAGTCCATAGGGCCAAACCGTGGGAGGCTCCCTGTTCCACGGCTATGGCACCGCATAGCGTTGGTGAACCGCATCACCTCCCCCAAGTAGTGGTCCACGAGAGGCGGCTCCAGATCCAACAGGCTGTTCTGGACATAGCCGTGGAACAGCTTAATCGCCTGCTGTGCTGGGGTGTCCTGCTTCTTGGTGTCCCAGCGGTGGTACAGTTCGTTTAAGTTCTCCTCCCCCTGACGTAGCTGTGGGCAGAAAGGTTGAACTTTATAACATGAACAAGATAAAAACTGAAATGACATAAACATTCATACAATGTAGCCAGGTATTACAGGTTCTCCTCACCCTGACGTACCTGTTGCCCAAAAAGTGTTATATTAGAACATGAGCAAGATACACATTAAAATTACATAAATATAATAATAACATTATTAATAACATTATAACATTATTACCTTATCATACAGGTCCTTCTCAATGGGGTCCTCTGGAGTAGCAGGTGCTTTGGTGCGGGGCCGGGGTACCGTGGGAACGGGTGTGGACGTGGAGGCAACAACTTCAGCGGCTGGCGACACCCCAGCCACCTCCTCTACCTCCGGGTCGTCGAGACTCTCCTCGGCAGCATCCTGGACTGGGGCAGCATCAGCTTTTTTGTACTTCTGTGAAATATAGATAACATATAAATACATATTGTCACCACATTTATCATTATGATACATTCACACAACACATTCACACAATTTATAACATAAATATGACTATTAACTTGTAGGACACTTTATGATGCATAACAACATGTGATTTTCGTGTCCATTTGGCAAATTGTATTGTATTTTGTTGGATAAATTAAAAAATTCTTTTCAATATCAAAGTGCACGACTTGTTTCCATTGTCCCTATGTAAATATTATCTCATCAACATTTTAACGTTGTTAATTATTTCACACGTACCTTGCTCTTCCTGGTCGCACTTTTGACCAGGTGTGGTTGGAGAAAGAAGAAAGTGGCCTTTATCCACTGCTCTCGCTCCGTCAGGGACTTGGTACCAGAACCAGACTTGACCTCCACCAGCTTCCCATACCGTGTCCGCATCCCCTCCAACCATTTAAACAGCACTTGAACTGCAAAACAATAAATTTACATAAATACCTGTACACTCCATACATTTCTGAACACATATTATAAAGAATTCCATTATATCTCACCTGTTAAACCATTTAAACAGCACTTGAACTGCAAAACAATACATTTACATAAATACCTGTACACTCCATACATTTCTGAACACAAAATATTGTAAAGAATTCCATTATATCTCACCTGTTAAACCATTTAAACAGCACTTGAACTGCAAAACAATACATTTACATAAATACCTGTACACTCCATACATTTCTGAACACAAAATATTATAAAGAATTCCATTATATCTCACCTGTTAAACCATTTAAACAGCACTTGAACTGCAAAACAATACATTTACATAAATACCTGTACACTCCATACATTTCTGAACACAAAATATTAAAACGAATTCCATTATATCTCACCTGTAACACCCAACTCCGTGGCTTTTTTGTTGAGCACGGTGTCCTTCATACTCCTGTCACGGAATGCCCTCAGCTTCCTGTTGTAGAGGAACTCATTATCGCGGTACCACTCCGCGACAGCCACCTCCTGTGCCTCCGGCAGGATGGCGTAGACACGCTTCCTTTTATAGGCTGGGTGCTGTTTTCGAGATGTTGCAGAAGCCGGTGTGTCTTGGGAGTCCTGTGGGTGGGTCGTCGAGCAGGTTGATGTCGTTTGCTGGGTCGACATCTGCGTCTGGTCCTCTTCATTGTCCGACTCGTGCATCGGGGTGTCACCTAATTCCGGGAAATTCTTTGGAAAGAAGCGGCGTTTTATGGGTATGGTGGTGACATCTTCATCTCCATTGCTGCTGACGGAGACGTCTTCATCGGAGATGTGTTGGGCAGCCTCATACTGTGTGTTGTGTTCTGTCTCCTCCTCCGAGGCTGATGACATAACATTCACAGAATCCTGGGTGAGGAACAGGTCGACGGACGCGTTGTCAGGGGCTGTAGTAGGAGCTGGGGTCTTGGCAGCCTTCTTCCCTTTAATATTGAGTTTTGATCCCTTGGGCATGGTGAAGGTGTGTAGAGTAGAGTCGTTGTGGGTGGCTGGATAGAGTGGTGAATCACTGACTACTGTGAGTGATGCATCTCCCGGCAGCTATATATAGGGGTCCGTGCGGGCGGCTGCCAACGTACGATCAGTCGGGTTCACTCAGGGTTTCGTTTGCACTTTGCGCTTGCCCCGGTCCCGCGCTCCAGTGATTCAGGTGTGCCGTGTGCAAATTGTGAAAGGTGTGCGTACCCACGCGGACCCACGTGGGACCGAAACTAGCATTCTGACACGTAGGCAGCTATTCGGGGAAAGTTCCGTTGTTACTCCTAGCTAATTCTATTAGTTCGTAATCAAATCTGAATTAATTCTTAATTAAACAAGATTAATCGAGCATTCATCGTAAATTAATCGTATTTTTGTTGTATATTTGTCTTAATTTGATCGTAACTTGTTCTGATATTTCGTAACTCGTACGGGGTTTAGTCGGGAATACGAGGGATTCATCGTAATTTTATCGATGTTTTGTCGGGAATTGTTCGGGATTTGTTCGGGTAGTTCCTAACCGATTCGGCATTTGAAAAAAGTACCGAACAAGTCCCGAAACATAAGACCAAACTACGAATTAATCAGAACAACTCCTGAACGAGTTATGAATAACTCAAGACCAACATCCGACCATTTTGTAACGTTTTTTTTACCCGAATGTTCGTAGAAATTTAGTGTAGCCACTAAATTTTTCCCGACTCTCCGGAATGTCGGCAACATACATGAACATCAGACCAATATCAGACCAACCCACGACTATTACGGAACGTATGCCGAATTATGCCGAATATACCCGACCGGCCTGAAATTTGATTTTTTTTTGCAAGTCATCCTATTCGGGACTTTGTCTTAGTACGTTCGGCCTCTGTATGACGCAGCCTTAACAGTATCAACAGAGGACATAATAGCAGCCATCGACAAGATTGGACCAAACTCTGCGGCAGGACCAGACGGCTTTCATGCCCAACTGCTAAAAAAATGCAAACATCAGCTAGCCTTGCCTCTAAAACTGCTGTGGAGCAAGTCCCTCCAAACTGGATATGTACCACAATCCCTAAAAGAAGGTACCGTCACACCAATACATAAAGGGGGTAGTAAAGGCATAGCCAAAAATTACAGACCAGTGGTGCTGACGTCACATCTTATTAAAATCATAGAAAGAACAATACGAGCTAAGATGGTCAGCTACCTGGAAGATAACGAGGCATTCAACGAGGGTCAACATGGCTTTAGACAAGGCCGCTCCTGCCTTTCACAACTACTATCACACTACGACAAAATCCTACAGGATATTCAAGACGGAGAAAATGTAGACGTCATATATCTAGATTTCGCCAAAGCTTTTGACAAGGTGGACCATGGGATCCTTCTACATCAACTCAAATCACTGGGAATAGGGGGAGACCTTGGAAGATGGCTCCACAGTTTCATCACCAACAGAAAACAAAGAGTCACGGTTCAAGGAAGCCTATCAGAAGCAGGTGGGGTCATCAGCGGAGTACCACAAGGATCAGTACTGGGACCTCTCCTATTCCTCATCATGATAGGAGACATCGACAGGGACCTGGAACACTCAACAGCCTCATCATTTGCAGACGACACCAGACTCATGAAGAAAATCACCTCACAACATGATGCACAGCTACTACAACAAGACTTGGACAAAATCCTGAAGTGGGCAGAAGAAAACAACATGGTCCTAAACGGAGACAAGTTCGAGCTTCTAAGGTACGGGAACAAGAGAGCACTACAAAATGACACCAACTACAAAAGTGGACAGCCAGCAAGAAATTACCGCCAAGGACACAGTGAAGGACTTGGGAGTAAATATGAGCAGTGACGCCACTTTTTCCCAGCATATTACCAAAGCCACAACAACAGCAAAACAAATAGCAGGCTGGATCCTGAGAACCTTCCACACAAGAAATGAGAGGTGTATGTTAACACTGTGGAAGTCACTGGTCCTACCACGACTGGAGTACTCACGGTATAGTAACATAGAAGGTAGACGCACCAAATTCTTGAACTCGTATACATAAAGGCTTCTAAAAAGCACTAAACAGACTTCTATTAAATATTTTTATTTTGTGACTTCACGCTCAACCATGGTACCGTCATAATATAAGATATAGTTGTCGGAATAACGTTGATTATTCTATAAGCGAATATTTAGTGAAATATTCGTATACCATCGTTTGTTGACATAGGCTCCGCTATAGTGTTCTCTCTGGCCGTCAGAGGGCACCACCGTCCGTTCTTCTCCCCCCACTCCCACAATTTCGCTTCGTAGAAATCTATGTTCCCTCTAGCTGGCCATATATTTATACAAATCATCTCTCCACATCCCCTAGGCCTTCATACACCCTCCCACGCCATCACTGGGTGAAAGTTGATGAGTGTCAGAGGCAAACTACGTGAATTTAAAGGAAGTTAAGCAAGGGATAAACGAGAATCCGTTTAGGCCTAGCTTTTCTGCCGACCGACGAATCGAATATCACCAACACCTTCGAAATATCTCTTCATGTAAACTACACATATATCAAATAACAATGCTAACATGTAGCTTGGGTCCTACTACAATAATATTATCGATATCAATCGACATTACTATATTAGGTAATTAGGTCAACAAAAATATCATCGCATTTCCGCGGTAAAATTTGAAGCGACGTCGGCTATACAGTATACTACCTCGTAGCCGTATATATATTCTTCAAATGCAAAAAATAACAACTTTAGCAAATAGACTAGGGTCCTGTCACACTACTGTATATATGTATATGTTTATCCATGTCACTTTACATTTTCGGTGGAAAACGCAATATACTGATCCTGTTAGAACACCACATTTAGCTTGGGAGACGGTATAAGAGTCATTCAGTGACGTCACGGAGGCCCAAACAAGTGACTGTCGTGGTTCCAATACTACCGCCATGCGTCTACCTCCTTATGTTACTATACCGTGGGAGTACTGCTCTCAGCTCTGGTCTCCCCAAAAAGTAGGAGAAATAACAGAAATTGAAACCACCCAGAGGACATTCACCAGTAAAATCCATGGGTTTCAACACTTTAACTACTGGGGAGACTCAAGGAGCTGCAGCTGTACTCACTTCAAAGACGTAGGGAGAGATACATCATCATCTACGTCTGGAAGATTTTGGAAAAAAAGGTACTAAATCCAAACATCCAAGAGACTCGACACCAAAGGCGAGGGAGTCTGTGCTATGTGAGGACTACGCCGGGATCAACACAAAAAATCAAATCCCTGATCCATCACAGCTTTGCATACAATGGAACCAGACTGTTCAACTGTATACCAGCCCCTCTCAGGAACATGACCGGGGTGTCTCCAGACACCTTCAAGAAACACTTGGACATGTGGCTGGCCAAAATACCGGACCGGCCACCAACACCAGGATACCCCAGCACCAACTCCAACCGACTTCTGGAATGGAGAGTGGAAGAAAGGGAGCTGCCTGGTCGCAGTGGAGCCCCAGCTCAACTGTGTCACTAACGGACGGAATACAACAAAGTGTAACAAAGTGTAAGTGTAACTTAGTAGGCTATACAAAATCAGTTATTTCTACATGCAGAGAATATTATTTGGTGGCCTATTACATGTTGCGAAGTATATTTATGGCCTATTACATGTTGCGAAGTATATTTTGTGGCCTATTAGATGTTGCGAAGTATATTTATGGCCTATTACATGTTGCAAAGTATATTTTGTGGCCTATTACATGTTGCGAAGTATATTTATGGCCTATTACATGTTGCGAAGTATATTTTGTGGCCTATTAGATGTTGCGAAGTATATTTATGGCCTATTACATGTTGCGAAGTATATTTTGTGGCCTATTAAATGTTGCGAAGTATATTATATGGCCTATTACATGTTGCGAGGTATATTTTGTGGCCTATTACATGTTGCGAAGTATATTTATGGCCTATTACATGTTGCGAAGTATATTTTGTGGTCTATTACATGTTGCGAAGTATATTTTGTGACCAATTACATGTTGCAAAGTATATTTTGTGGCCTATTACATGCTGCGAAGAATATTTTTTGGCCTATTACATCTTCCGAATAATATTTGTTGGCCAAACACATGCCGTGAAGAATATTTGGTGGCTTAACACATGCCGTTAACAGTATTTGGGAGTTTAGGGTTATTAACGGCATGTGTTAGGCCACCAAAAGTTATTCGCAGCATGGGTTAGGCCACTATATATTCTTCACAGCATGTGTTAGGCCACCATATATTATTTATGGCATATATTAGGCCACCATATATTATTCGCGGCATGTGTTAGGCTACCAAATATTCTTTGAAGCATGTAATAGGCCATAAATATTCTTCGCGGCATATGATAGGCCAAAAAATATTATGCGCAGCATGTAATAGGCCACAAAATATTCTTCGCAACATGTAATAGGCCACAAAATATACTTCGCAACATGTAATAGGCCATAAATTTTCTTCGCAACATGTAATAAGCCATAAAATATATATTGCAACATGTAATAGGCCATAAGATGTTCTTCGCAACATGTAATAGGCCACAAAATATATTTCGCAACATGTAATAGGCCACAAAATATACTTCGCAACATGTAATAGGCCACAAAATATACTTCGCAACTTTTAATATGCCACAAAATATACTTCGCGACATGTAATAGGCCTATTACATGTTGCGAAGAATATTTATGGCCTATTGCATGCTGCAAAGAATATTTTGTGGCCTATTACATGCCGCGAAGAATATTTATGGCCAATTACATGTTGCAAAGAATATTTTATGGCCTATTACATGTTGCGAAGAATATTTATGGCCTATTACATGCTGCAAAGAATATTTTATGGCCTATTACATGTTGCGAAGAACATTTTATGGCCTATTACATGTTGCGAAGTATATTTTGTGGCCTATTACATGTTGCAAAGTATATTTTGTGGCCTATTACATGCTGCAAAGAATATTTTTTGGCCTATTACATGTTGCGAATAATATTTGTTGGCCCAACACATGCCGTGAAGAATATTTGGTGGCCTAACACATGCCGTTAACAGTATTTGGGAGTTAGGCCACCTAGGGTTATTAACAGCATGTGTTAGGCCACCAAAAGTTATTTGCAGCATGGGTTAGGCCACTATATATTCTTCACAGCATGTGTTAGGCCACCATATATTATTTATGGCATATATTAGGCCACCATATATTATTCGCGGCATGTGTTAGGCTACCAAATATTCTTTGCAGCATGTAATAGGCCATAAATATTCTTCGCGGCATATAATAGGCCAAAACAAATTATGCGCAGCATGTAATAGGCCACAAACTATTCTTCGCAACATGTAATAGGCCACAAAATACACTTTGCAACATGTAATAGGCTATAAATATTCTTCGCAACATGTAATAAGCCATAAAATATACTTTGCAACATGTAATAGGCCATAAAATGTTCTTCGCAACATGTAATAGGCCACAAAATATACTTCGCAACATGTAATAGGCCACAAAATATACTTCGCAACATGTAATAGGCCACAAAATATACTTCGAACTTTTAATATGCCATAAAATATACTTCGCAACATGTAATAGGCCTATTACATGTTGCGAAGAATATTTTGTGGCCTATTACATGTTGCGAAGTATATTTTGTGGCCTATTACATGTTGCGAAGAAAATTTTATGGCCTATTCCATGCTGCAAAGAATATTTGGTAGCCTAACACAAGCCGCGAATAATATATGGTGGCCTAATATAAGTATATTTATGGCCTATTACATGTTGCGAAGTATATTTTGTGGCCTATTACATGTTGCGAAGTATATTTATGGCCTATTACATGTTGCGAAGTATATTTTGTGGCCTATTAGATGTTGCGAAGTATATTTATGGCCTATTACATGTTGCAAAGTATATTTTGTGGTAGGCCATAAAATGCAGCATGTAATAGGCCATAAAATGTTCTTCGCAACATGTAATAGGCCATAAATATACTTCGCAACATCTAATAGGCCACAAAATATACTTCGCAACATGTAATAGGCCATAAATATACTTCGCAACATCTAATAGGCCACAAAATATACTTCGCAACATGTAGGCTAATAGGCCATAAAATGTTCGGTACGATTTTAGTTACTGGACACCTATTTGACAGGTAGCGCCAACGATTTAATACATATTTGTTTTCGGTTTCCACGCATCCAACACCAAGCTACACCCTTTTCTGGTGTACGAAACACTGAAAAAGCAATGGGGACACTTTAATAATGATAATATGAGACGAAATATAAAGACAACTCGGTTGGGTTCGTGGAAGTAGCGTCGCTTTGTTTACTTTACGCTCGGAGTGACTTCCCGGTCCCGCCTTGGCGGTCGACTTAAAATGGCTAAGCTTATATAACCAGTTGCTGGGTCCATTTTTTTATCAAGACTTGCGTTATAAACAGTGGGATACAGGACAGGGTTGAGGGGGGGCTCTACCCCCCCCCCCCCCGTGAATTATAGTAATCGTCATATATGTGGCCAGCAGGGGGCAAGTAAAACAGCTGACCGTAGTAACCTCGAGCGTCCTGGGTAAACAAACCGCGACGATCCGAAGCGACGACGGACTCCCCCCGCCGCCGATTTTCGGCACAAACGCGCCGTTTTATTCTCGTCGAAAACCACATTTAACACCTTACGAGCGGCCTATGCGGTTTATTTATGTGTATTGCACAGCGGGGTGTTTTTAGCCAAAATAGGGCTGTTTACGTGATCATTTTCATGCCTAAATAAGACCCAGAACGTAAAACAAGTACCTATCCCTGAAAGGGCATAAACAGAGCTTTCGAATGACACCATAACGATCCTTGTATGATGGATAGTTTTCTTGCAATAACCGTGCAATGCGAGTGCAAAAAGCAGGTAATTCGGTACTTTCAGTACATAATTGAGTATGTAGCGAGTGAGAGAGGGAGGAGGGAGCTGAGATTTGTGTCAGTAGGTTCGCCGCGGTGGTCTGGAGCAGTCATACGCTCGCTAGTCTCCTGCCACCACTTGTCTCTCTCTCTCAGCCACATTACGTGCTGAAATTGCCACTCGAGTTATGTCGAGCGCCGCCACATAGTCCAGCTTTATTTAACTCGACTTATGTTGCTCGCCGCTAAATAAGGGTTAAAAAGTTATTATATCTTTTTCAATACTATTACCGGACCAGAAAAAGGTGTAGCTTGGTGTTGGATGCGTGGAAACCGAAAACAAATATGTATTAAATCCTCGGTGGTACCTGTCAAATAGGTGTCCAGTAACTAAAATCGTACCCTGCATGTAGAAATAACTGATTTTGTATAACCTACTACTATATTTGGACAAACTGGATTTTAGGTCACGTATGGGATATAATGATCTAAATGTATACAATAGCTTTGTCTTAGAGTATTAGTCACCGCAATATATGTCTTTACCGCTGCATATTAAATTATTTTTCCTTAGACTTTGTGGGTTAAATAAGGGTGGAAGGAAAAATGGCAGCCATCTTGGATCAGCTGAGAACTAATATTTTTAACTTTTTTAGCGTATTTTTAGTATTTTGTCATATTCTATATCAATGCCAGTACCAGTATGCAGGCACTTTAAAATTGGAGCTTGCAAATACGGTCGAGTAGGCACCAACTGTCACTCCTACCACCCAAGGTCATGCGTGAAATACATGAGACATGGGCTGAACAGCCGAGTAGGGTGTAATAAGGGCCAGCAATGTATAAACTTTCATCAAACATTATGCAGATTCTCCCTGGAAAACGGGGCTTGCACCATTCAGAACTGCAAATATCCCCACACCATAGGAACCATTAGGCCAAACAGAGAGCGACAACCTCCACCAGTACCGGTACCATACAATCAAGCCAGGGGATATCCATCCAGTAGAACCCCAATCAGAAGCCAGCGCAACAACAACAAATCGCCAAGACAGGAGCCTGAAATGGAAAGAGTAGCTGTAGACATGAGACAGAACACCCAGAGACCGGCCCACACAAATGAAGCAGGTTTTTTTCGGCAAACAGTCAAGAAACTATAGCTGCACAACAAGAACAGCTTCAACAAATGATGACAGTAGTGATGGGAAAAATAGAAGGACAGGACAACTGGAAGAGGGCCTTCTGGAGTTACCACTAACCAAGATACTAACAGGTAACATCAGAGGGCTGTATCCAAGGTGTAACCAGAACAAAGTCCCCCTACTGCAAGAAATCGCTGCCACCGATAACATATCCTTACTCGCCCTGACCGAAACTCATCTGCACAACGATATACTTGATGCAGAGGTGCGGATCCAAGACTTCGAAATTTACCGCACAGACCGTCGGGATAGAAGTCATGGTGGAGTAGCCATTTATATAAAGAATAAATTTGCAGTAGAAATCCTGGACAGCCATTCAAACGGGACATGTGAAATCCTCACCCTCTCCATCAAGGAGCTAAATCTTGTTATAACGGCAGTATACAGGCCTCCAAACGCCACACAAGAGCTTTTTGAGGAGGTCATGAACAAAGTTATTCATACAGTAGAACACCTGCCAGCTCCCAACACAGAATTCTTACTCCTTGGAGACTTCAATTTCCCACACATGAACTGGGAGACATTGGAAGTGGTGGGAGGAACGAATGGAGAAAAACAACAAGCTAGGCTACTGGCGTCTCTTATGCGGACTAAATTCCTAACCCAATTTATATCCAAACCAACAAGAGGAACTAACATACTAGACCTAGTAGTTAGCAATAACCATGGGATTATGCACTCCTACGAGCTCTACGAGACCACCATGTCGGACCACAAAATCTGCGAAGCGTCTCTCGCAATAAATGCCTTGCTCAATAAACCACAGCAAGGTCAGCAAGAAAAAACAGGAATGGCAAAATTAAATTTTTACCACAAAGATATTAAATGGGGGGAAATTAAAGACAAATTAAAGATGGACTGGGCAACCAAAATTGCAGAAGACAATGCTGCAAATATGCTCTCTAAATTCACCACAATTTGTGAAGAAATATGTAAAGCCAATGTCCCGGCTAAAAGTACAGCTAAGAAAAAACATATCCCACGAGACCGTCGCATCCTTATGAGGAGGAGGAGCCTCTACAAAAGAAAATTGGCAAAAAATCCCCCACATAGTAAAGCCACCAACTTTCACAAGGCCCTTCAGGAGATTGAAAGCAAACTCCTAAAATCCCATGATGACCAGAGGAAGAGAGAAGAACTACAAGCAGTCCAGAACATAAGCAGTAACTCCAATTTTTTTTTCTCGTACGCTAACAAAAAATCTAAAAACATATCGACAGTAGGGCCATTAGAAGATGCCGATGGAAACCTAGTGGCCGACCCAGGGGAAATGGCAGACATACTAAGGGCACAGTATGAAAGTGTCTTCAGTCTTCCTAACCCCCACAATCTGTGGATGACCCAGCGGCTTTCTTCACAATGCAAGAGCCCTCTCCCTCACCAATACTGACCGACATAATCCCAGAAATTAATGATATAATTCAAGCCATTGACGACATAGCAGCCGACTCAGCAACAGGTCCAGACGGGTTCAGTCCACAGCTCCTAAAAACCTGCAAAGCTGAACTGGTGCTACCACTGCAACTTATAGCTGCCAAGTCCCTAGCTACCGGTACAGTTCCCTCATCCCTGAAGGAAGGGGTAGTGAAACCTATCCACAAAGGGGGTAGCAAAGGACTGGCCAAAAACTATCGGCCCGTAGTGCTAACCTCGCACATAACAAAGATAATTGAGCGGGTCGTCAGAAAGAGAATAACGAAACACATGGAGGACCTCGACGCTTTCAACGGGGGACAGCACGGGTTTAGAAAGGGCCGGTCCTGTCTGTCGCAGCTACTTGCCCACCATGAGGCTCTACTGAAAGACATCAGTAAAGGCAAGAACGTCGACGTGATATACCTGGATTTCGCCAAGGCATTTGACAAAGTTGATCACGGCCTCGTTCTTCACAAGCTGAAAAAGCTAGGTATAGGAGGAAATCTCGGCAAGTGGCTGCACAGCTTCCTAACACATAGGGAACAGAGAGTATCGGTCCAAGGACACCTTTCAGACCCAAGCGAGGTAATAAGTGGCATTCCGCAGGGGTCTGTACTGGGACCACTTCTGTTCCTTATCATGATAGGGGATATTGATCATGATCTCCAGCACTCCACGGCCACCTCATTTGCAGATGACACAAGAGTAATGAGGAGGGTAGAGTCAGCTGACGATGTAGCCCTGCTACAAGAAGATCTGAATCGCCTACTGGACTGGGCAGATTCCAACAACATGAGGATGAACGGCGAGAAATTCGAATTGCTAAGGTACGGCCCTCTGCAAACCATCAAAGAGAGCACCAGCTACCAGGCAAATCAAGAAACCATCACTCCAAAAGAACATGTGCGGGATCTGGGAGTAACAATGAGTACAGATGGAACTTTTTCTCGCCACATCAACCAAACCACCGAGACAGCTAGGAGACTCGCAGGATGGATACTCAGGACCTTCCAAACTAGAGAGAGGGCCTGTATGCTGACACTCTGGAAGGCTCTGGTCCTCCCAAAGGTGGAATACTGCTGCCAGCTATGGACTCCCCACAAGATAGGTGACATCGGCAAACTGGAGTCTCTACAGAGGACCTTCACCAGCAGGATCTGGGGTCTCCAACACATGAACTACTGGGAACGCCTGAAGGAGTTGCGGCTCTACTCCCTTCAGAGACGACGAGAACGTTACCTAGTGATTTATGTGTGGAAGACCCTAGAAGGGCTGGTACCTGACGTGGGACTAGTCATCAACAATCACGTTAGAAAAGGGCGACTGTGCTACATCAAGAGGACTGAGGCTACTTCTCAGAAAATAGCAACAGTCGCCCACAACAACTTCAGCAAAAATGGGGCTCGCCTCTTCAATACTGTACCAAAGGCCGTCCGGGAACTGACGGGAGTCACGACAGACTCCTTCAAGCGTCAGCTGGACTGATGGCTGGCTACAGTACCAGACGAGCCCCCAATACCAGGATATCCCAGCACCGCATCCAACTCGTTAGTAAATAGACGGAACGAGGGAGTTGCGGAGCTGCCTGGCTGCAGCGGAAGTCCACTTTAGCTGCGTCCACAGAGGACGGAATTCTACCAAGTATGACCAAATAAGTATAATGCTAACCCTGCGGGGGTCTGGGGGCGGCAGCCCCCAGGTTAGGTTAGGTTGTTAGGTTAGGGTAATGACAAAATATTGATTTAGGGGGCATGTTTTAATATTGCAAAATAATGGGTAAATATGAATTTGCAGAAGGAAAAACACCTTAAAACACCCTAATCAATGAAGGAACTGACGAGAAAAAGGATTATAATACAAAAAACACATACGTGACCTAAAATCCAATTTGACCCTATATTTTAAGTAATTAATTGTTGCACGGTATTTGTCTTGGTAGGCTATTACTAGGATATTTATTATTAGATCTTTCATTGAGATGGTACAGGGGGTCTACAATGTGGTGGAGTTTCACTTTCTACTGTAGTTTGTTCGACTCCCTTGTAGACTTCTCATTCTTACCTCACAACAGGGACCCTGATGGAAATAACTTAGCTAAAATTGTGTAGGTTATCCCATGGGTTATCCCTGTGGGAGTGATCATGCTGTATTGGGGTGCTTTTAACAAATACGCCGACTTTCTGTCCCTATCAGGGTGTATGTAACTCTTAACCCGGGAACTGCGGGAAGACTCTTAAGAGTTCCCCCGGCGGACTGCGGGAAGACTCTTAACCCGTTGAGCCCCGGCTAGTTATAATATTTTGTTCACCCCAGTCCCAAGCCATTTTCACTTATTTTTTTTGTTTGCTAAAATGGAAGACAAGGATGAGAAATGAAAAAAAAAAAAAAAAAATCACCTCTGACATTTTTTTTTGGGGGGAGGGGGACCGGTGGGGGGGGGGAGCCTCAACAAAATTTGTTGAGCCAAAATGGAAGAGAATGGTGAGAAATGAACACACAAATAAAAAAAAACTCATTTCGGTCATTTGGGGGGCGGGGGGGGGTTTCAATAGTTCGTCTGCCCCGCATGACCACCCGCCCGGGAGCACTAGGGTAAAAACTGAGTATGGCATTGTACGGCATACATCCTAAGGAGTATCTCACATAAATCTCAAGCCTCTAGCTCCCATACGACCGGAGTAATGAAGGTTCAAAGTGGCGGTGAACTAGGGGTGTAAACTATCCCCACTAAGCCCACCACCACCAGCCGCGCGGCTGTCTCGGCCCGCTCACACCTACTGGCCCGGCTCCCACACACACTACGGTACCTCCCCCTCCTATTCTCCCGCCATTTCCTACCTTACGAGCCACGTAAGTGTTTTTTGTATGTCGGACGCACGTGATGCGTCGCTGGGAGTTGGTGATCAAAGACTGCCGACGCAACACGTGCGACGCTGGGTCTCAACGGGTTAAGAGTCAGAGAAAAAAAAAATCAACTTTAAACATCAAATATATATATATATTTTTTTTTTTTGCCCCTGGGCCATGCAAAATATCACTCCTCTACCTCCCCTCCTTCCCCACTTTCCTCCCCTCCTTCAGTTATCACCTATTTTCCCTGTTATTCCTTTATTCTGAGGTATATTTTCGTGCTAACATTAGCGAGTTGCAAGCAGGGCATTGTCATCTCTGTTAGCAAGCGAGTGCAAGAGAGAGAGAGAGAGTATCGATCGACTGTGTCTCAGTGGCCTTGGGGGAAATTGGCGGGAAAGCAGGTTGCCTCACCCATACATTATATAACTCGCGGCCTGTATCTCCGATTTTGACCATCCAAATGCTGTTAATTTTCACTCGTTTTATTGTTGTTTCAGGTTAATACCTTTATAATCAACCCATAATAGGCGCGTATGGATAAGTATTAATGCTATTTATGGTAAAATGAATATTTTAGCGATGGAAACAGCTCAAATACGTCAGCACAGGCGGACGTTTCTAATTACCCCCATGCGCACTTCTTAGGTTAATAAATATAGTCAATCAATCAATCAATACAATAAATTTCGAACTACAGAACTGTAACATTAATCCATACTTAACCTAGCTTATATTTATCGCAAATAGTGTTATGGACTAAATTATATGTAGAATTGACTTATTCAAGTGTAGGCCTATTATATTTCTATATTTGGAATAAATTATAATTATTTAAGCCAAATGAACTTGACAAGTCAGGAGTCATAACATTAGAACCAAAACCTTCGCTGTGCACTAAAGTCAATAGATAATATTTCGGTTCTGTCATGACTGTTCATGCTTAACATGTAGTGGAGAACTTTATATCAGATTCAAATAATATGTAATGGCATTGTCTATGGTTGTATTATATTGAAGTAGTAATAGGTATCTATTATAATTTTCTTGTCGAAGATGTCACACTAAGGCCTTGCATCATTAGTTCCACTAATTTCTTCTTATCTTCATAACAGAAAAATATGTGTAATGGTAGATGGCCTTTATTCTCAATTTCACTCAATAAATGCTGGTGTTCCCCAGGGATCAGTTTTGGCCCCAACTCTGTTCCTCATTCATATCAATGATCTCATATCTACCACTCATAATCCAATACATTCCTACGCAGATGACTCAACACTCCACAGTTCCTTCACATTTACCAATTCTTTCACCCAACCCGATCTTATAAATTCAAAAATAAACACTTTAATTTCTCTGAACCAGGACCTTTCTAGAATTAATGAATGGGGACAAATGAATTTAGTTTCCTTTAACCTCTTAACCCTCTCACGACCATAGGACGCAGAGGTTGCCAGATTAGCAATAAGAAATAGATTACTCTCACTGTTATAATTACCTCTCCAAAATTAGTTTTCTGCCCACAGCTAACTCAAAGACAACTGCAGAGGTTGAAGTAAACAAACTAAAGGTTTATAGATACCCCTGACGGTAACAAAGGATTTAAAGTATCCCTAATAGGCTCAAAAATCGCGTCAGGATGTGAGAGGGTTAAGTGCGCATGGGGGTAATTAGACACCTCTGCCTGTGCACATGTATTTGAGCTGTTTCCATCACTAAAATATTCATTTTACCATAAATAGCATTAATACTTATCCATATGCGCCTATTATAGGTTGATTATAAAGGTATTAACCTGTTACAACAATAAAACGAGTGAAAACAGCGTTTGGATGGTCAAAATCGGCGCTACAGGCCGCGAGTTACATAATATGTATGGGTGAGGCAACCTGCTTTCCCGCCAATTTCCCCCAAGGCCACTGAGACACTGTCGATCGATACTCTCTCTCTCTCTCTTGCACTCGCTTGCTAACAGTGATGACAATGCCCTGCTCGCAACTCGCTAATGTTAGCACAAAAATATACCTCAGAATAAGGGAATAACAGGGAAAATAGGTGATAACTGAAGGAGGTGAGGAAAGTGGGGAAGGAGGGGAGGTAGAGGACTGATATTTTGCATGGCCTAAGGGCAAAACAAAAATATATACATATATTTTTTTTTCGGTTTAAAATTGATTTTTTTTTCTCTGACTCTTAAGAGTCTTCCCACAGTCCGCCGGGGGAACTCTTAAGAGTCTTCCCGCAGTTCCCGGGTTAATGCACAGAAAACCAAGTACATTCAATTTTCTAACCGACAGAATCTCACTGACTCCCATATATTTTTTAATGATGTAAATATTCCCACTTCCCCTAGTATTGACATTCTCGGTGTAACATTAACTACTAACTTGAGCTGGACACATTATGTTAGAAGCATTGCTAAGAATGCCTCTAAAAAACTGGGACTCCTGTACAGAGTTCGAGAATTCTTCACTGACGAGCACTTGGCCGTAATATATAAAAGTCATGTGCGTTCTCAGATGGATTACTGTTCACCTCTGTGGAGTGGAAGTGGAGTGGTTGCATTGAGGCAGTTGGACAAAATTCAAAATAAAGCTATTAAATTAATCAATAACCCTGCAATCACACAGGACCTTCCTACATTATCCATACGAAGAAACGTTGCATCCCTTGCATTATTCTACAGATATTTTCACAGCAATTGTTCCGAGGAACTTGCTTCAATTGTGCCGCCTCTCCACATCTTTCCCCGTAGAACTAGGGCAGCTGAGAGCGCCCATGAATTTACACTTTCTCCTCCACAATGCAGAACTTCTGCTTATCAGAATTCATTTATCCCCAGAGCTACTACTCTTTGGAATTCACTTCCCTCGAATTGCTTTCCACAAACTTATAATCTACAAATGTTTAAATCCAGTTGTTACAAACATTTTATGAATGGAGGATGCCTTTAGGCACATGGACCTTTTTGTTTTATCTGTGTTTTTCCTTCCTCCGTTCATTGTCTCTTTAAAAAAAAAAATAGGACATATAGTATTAAGGCGAATACACTGAATGCCGAATGATCGCTATACTGGGACTAAACACTGTTGCCAGATACGCTTTAACTCTTACTATCGTAAAACATAATGGGATATATTTATTTGCATAATTTAAAGTACCGAGGGTATTATTATAAGAATTTCCTATTTCTTTGTAGTTTTATTTTCATGACGTAGTGCTACAATGTTGGCTGTCCAGGGTTATATGCATGGTTGAAGTTAGTCTTGTGACTTGGTAATAGTCATCCTAGGGTAAACTAGAGCTGTGATTGGTCCTAATTTACCCTATGGCATCTACCAGTCTCGACTTGGTAAATATGCACAAATGCCGGGTACCCCTGCTAGTAGTAATGAATCCAAGAGAAGTAGAGCTAAATTTCTGAAGTTGTGTCAAGAATGTCTCTCAATGGATCATGGGGGGCTCAGTTGTACTAATGCATGATTTAATCCCTATAGAGTGTGTAATGGCAGGCATTTCCGCACCTTATGTCCCCAAGCTAGAGAGGTAGCGAGTCAAAACAGAGTTGCAACATCTGAACCTGTTCCCATCTCCATGACGTTGTCTTTAGCATCAGAGCGAGAAACAGTAATTTTGCCCACAATAATTATGCCAGTTAGTAGTAGTCAAGGTTATTACCATTATCGTGCTCTCCTAGATCAGTGTTCCCAGCGCACTTTTGTACTGCGGTCCTCTCTACCGTCGAACAGTATGTTGCATCGGGAAGAGAGACATTAAAGCTGCAAGGGTTTACGGGAGCCCAACACGAACAGGTGTATGAGGCAGTCACCCTGCAGTACAAGGATAGGGATAGGACTTTATCCTTAAAGGCAGTGATAGTAGACTCCTTACAGGATTTCAAAAGGCATCAAGGGTGTAGTTTACAAATTGCAGGATGCAAGATATAGGCTAGACAATTCGTTTGTAGGCAGTAACATCAGACTAGACATGATCGGTGCTGATGATAAGGGAAGGTGATGTAGTGCTATTGCCTACCAAGTTTGGGTATGCCATCAGTAAACCATATAAGGATCAAGTAGCCAATACTAATTTTAAAATCATAACAGTGTTGAAGATTGCGGTCAATTTTATTAGTGAATATCTACAGACAGAGAATGAACCAGGCATTAATGATTTGAAACAATTGTGGGACATATGGGAAATTTAGGTATCAAGTTAGGAGAGACCAACGTAGAGGCTAGGGATATGTTTAACTTGTATGATAAAGCAGTTACCTCTGTATGTACCTAAGGAAAACCAGCATTGTATCCGATTGCCATGGCACAGAAACAGAGGTGAGTTTGCCAAATAATTATGGTCTGGTGATAGGTAAGCTCGGTTCACACATACCCGTCTTGAGCTCCCGTCCTTCCCCGACCACCAAAAATTGTTGGACGGCATCAAACGGAGGACCTTGTGTCCCGAGTGGCCACGTGTGGCCACGATGCCCGACCTCAACACGTCACCACCCCGGCAGACGGCGCATGGACGGGGAGTGGACGGCGACCTCAACACGTCACCGCCCCGGTAGACTACGCATGGACGGTGCATGGATGGCGACTTGGTGCCACGACCAGTCCCGTTGGACGGCGACCTAAGAAGTCTGTTTATGACCTGTCTGCGACGCACTGCGACGGCACTGCGACCACAATACGATGGACGCAGTGTCGTCGGCGATGGCCACCACCATGAATGTTATGTAATTTATGTTGCATACTTTAATCGATGATTTATAATTACTATACTTGCATTTATGCACTTATGTAATTCAGTAGTATTTATTCACATTATATTTTCTTATGTATTATCATTATCTGTCATTCTAAGTTCAGTGTACTCATGTGTATTTTCATTTTTTTTTTCTATTTACATTGCGTATTCTTATTACTTTTTAGTTTTTTTAATGTAGGAATATTTTTGCATTAATTTAATTTTTTATGCATTGATAAGATTATTCTTTATTTATACTCTCATTGCATGTCATTGTAAGTTCAGTTAATTCATGTTTCTTTTTTATTTCTTTGGTTTTGCATTGCCTATTGTAATTCTTATACCCCAATTTTTTTTTAATGTTAAAATATTCATGTGCTACGTTAGTTATGTATTAATTATTCATATTTATCTTGATGTATACTAATTCCATGGACGCCGACTGGCGGGAACAGACTGGGTGCGCACGGCGTGGTCACGTGACGCGACCTTGCCACATCGCCGTCTCAACTTTCAAAATATTTGGTCGCAGACCACTCCCGTCTGGTGGCGTCTAGGCGGCGCATAGACACCACCAGACGGTGTCTATGCGCCGACCAGGCCCGTGGGTGTCCCGTCCTATCCCGTTTTTTGGCGGTTGGCCCGTCCTATAATAATAATAATAATAATAGTTCTTAAAGCTAGCGCATGCTAAGCTAGCTAAGGATAGCTCAATAAGGCCGATTAGGCGTATTTCCATTGGGGTCCTGTACTACTACCCCATCCCTTTGCTCATGAGGGATGGTAACGACTCAGTGCTTGTGAAAAATCTTTAATGCGCCGAGCGTGGGCGCGAACCTGGGCCTTCTGGGTGGAAGTCCGAGACGCTAGTCACTACACCAAGCGAGCCGCTCCTGAGGTGTTTGTTTTTGGCATACCGTGTTGTGGCATCACTGTACGTTCATGAACCGACCATACCCATTTATGTCGGCGTCTTTGCATGTTTGCATACGAATTCAGTGGTCGGGGAAGGACGGGAACTCAGGACGGGTATGTGTGAACCGAGCTGTACGGTACGTATGGGACCTACAGAAAAAGTTTATCGCGAATCCTGAGTATTGTCAACAGTATGCTGAAGTTAAGATCAGCTAAATCGAGGTTTCACAGGGTCCACTGATGAGGAAATCACAACCGAATTGCCAACTCATTATCTTGCACACCACAGGGTCGAATACGACTGCAAGACTACTCCAATTTGAATCGTGTTTGATTGTTCAGCCAATATGTCACCTTTGGCCTTAAGCCTTAATGATTGTTTGTATACAGGCTCCTCTTTAGTCACTGATCTGGTAAAGGTGATGATGCAATTCTGCTGTAGCCATACGGGTTATAATAATAATAATAATAATAATAATAATAATAGTTCTTAAAGCTAGCGCATGCTAAGCCAGCTAAGGATAGCCCAATAAGGCCGATTAGGCGTATTTCCATTGGGGTCCTGCACTACTACCCCATCCCCTTGCTCATGAGGGATGGTAACGACTCAGTGCTTGTGAAAAATCTTTAATGCGCCGAGCGTAGGCACGATCCCGGTCCTTCTGGGTGGAAGTTCAAGACGCTAGTCACTACACCAGCGAGTCATATAAACTATATCAAGAAGGCGTTCCTCATGTTGCAGTTGGACAGAAGCGATCGAGACAGTCCGCGATTCCTATGGCCATGGGACCCCTTTGACTTAAACTCGCCTTGTGAGGTATTTTGTTTCTAAGTCGTATTGTTCGTAGCTTCAGACAGGTGGCGGATGGATTCTGTGCAGCCTGAAGCTTTAGATGAATAATGAAAAACTGAAGCTTTGTGTTTCCCATCCATCCACTTTAACTACTTCAGATAATGGACCAAACTTAAATAATATATTAGGCAACAAGATTATTACTTCACTTAAGATAATGATAAGGTCAAATGTTTAGGTTTTAGCAGTAGCAATATAGATTTATCTTACCTTTTAACCTGTAATGATCTCAGGGCCGGCCGCTAAAGGATCACAATACTGAGAGCACTTAACAGCACCCCCATGACCATCAGGATTGGGTAGAGTACTTGATATGTAATAGTGTACCCCTTATATACCCCATGAGGGACTTCAGTGTTGGTGTTTTCCCCCTCAGACATCATGGCCTAAGCGGGTTATCTGTTGAACTGATAACACAACAAGTGACATTGCTTCTAAACCAATAGACCATATACAAAAAACAAGTGACATTACTTCTAAACCAGTAGACCATAACAAAAAACAAGTGACATTGCTTGTAAGCCAGTAGACCATATTAACAATTTTTTTTTACATTGCTTCTAAAACAGTAGACCTTATAAAAACCAAGTGACAATGCTTCTAAACCAGTAGACCATGTGATCTAATTATGTTTTCACTATAATTAGCCCAGATACTTTGACATCTATTCTAAGTAATTCAACAATGGGCTGGTCTGTCAGAGTGAGAGTTAAGCGTTCTCTGCCATACCCATAGCTTACTCTGACTGTTCCTTTTACTTATATGTTTTCTAGATCTCAAGTGGCGGCGTCTCTTCCGTGGATTGACCTCTCTACTAATATTACCCGCTCCTTGATCATAATGTGTCGAAGAAAATATACTTTGATTGACTTACAAGAATAATTTGTTAGTAAACCTTTGGATAAATCTACAGTTATACTACCCCTATTTTTCCGCTATTCTGTTGGTACTAATGGGTTAATATTATTAGTAGTAGACTTAGTATGGTTTGATGATGCGCAGAAATGTATATTTGACTTGAAATAGATACATTGAAGTATTACAAACCTTCGCGAACCCATAAACAGGGAACATGAGCTGGGTTTAGACCGGTCGCGGGACATGCCAATTTGCCTTAGGGAAATATGACACCTGGCCTGTCCGACTTTTGCATGAGTAACGGGTGAATTGAATTAGGATGTCCGAAGAAACTCATTTTGCCGTCTGGAATCATTTCGGGGGTCTAAAGGGAGTCTTAAAATTGACAGGGAACACGGTCATGCCAGATCGCTCAACCGCTCTAACTTTAGACTATTTTTTCACCCACTTCCCGATGTCGTAGGAACACGAAAATAGGGATGAATATGTGGACAACGTAGTACTGCCATTTTTGCCCTCAGAGCCAATATTGGAGATGCTTAGGCAACATTTCTTGGCTCAGTTCAGTCCGAAAAGGCATTACGGACAGGATAGTTTTCCTTGATTTTGGTATTTTTATTAAATTATTAGAGCAATCCAATTTCTGAATGCATTTTTGAAATCAGCATCAAATTCTCTTCCTAATGCCAAGCTCTGGTAAAGCTAGTCCTATTTCTGCCATTTTTGCCCTAAGAGCCAATGTTGGAGATGCTTAGGGAACATTTCTTGGCTCAGTTCAGTCCGAAAATGACATTTCGGACAGGATAGTTTTGCTTGATCTTGTTATGTGTAACAAGCCATTAGAACAATCAAATTTCTGAATGCATTTTTGGAATCAGCATCAAATTCTACTCCTAATGCAAGGTTTTGGTGAAGCTAGCCCAATGTCAGCCAATTGTACAGATAATATTAAAGTTATGTTACCTTTTCAATAAGTAAGAGATGACGTTCCCTAAACCATATCACATCTGTAAGATAGGCAGAAATAGGGCGAGGTTTACCAACACTTTGCACTAGGAGTAGAATTTGATGCTGATTTCAAAAAAGCATTCAGAAATTGGATTGCTCTGATAATTTAATATAAATACCAAAATCAAGGAAAACTATCCTGTCCGAAATGCCATTTTCGGACTGAACTGAGCCAAGAAATGTTCCCTAAGCATGTAATGCTTATCCATAGTACCATTTATACGATTATCTCTGTTAGGTATCTAGATCTCATAGTTTCGTGGCCAGATTCTGGTTCATCATCTTATTCTACCTATATGGGTCATATCTGATTCGTGGTTAGGCAATAAATTACTAGATTAGTATAAATTATTCAGGTATCTGAAGATATATCCGCTTGAAAATTTGATTAGTTACTAAACATGTCATTATGCAATGGAAAAGCTAATAATGTGATTGGAATAATGTTTACAAAGTGGGGTTTACTCTTGGTGAGGTGAGGTTAGGTTAGGTTCAAACACTTCACAGGAAGATAACTTTAGGTTGCCTGTGTCCGTTTCCTGTTATTTAATTTAACTTAGGTTAAATAAATTGAAAAGGATATTAATTAATGATATTACACACTTAATTTTACAATAATGAAAACTATCCTGTCCGTCATTAATTATTTTGGTCATTGTTGCCTAAGAACCCGACAAAAGTGTCCAGTTTGGGCTTCCGGACAGGCTAGTTCCCTATGAATAATAAAATATTCCATTGGGTGGCCATATCCAGACATAGAGTTTTTGCGATTGTACAGTTGAAAAGTACTCTGGAAGTAGCATATACCTTGTTATTTTCGTTAATATATGACTTTAAATAGAACAGGAAGAAAGCCCTCAATAAATGGTCCATGACAAAGGTTCGGTCCGGTCGCGAGACAGGTTAGTTTTCGGTTAGGTTAGGTTAAGTTAGGTTAGGTTAGGCTAATGTTAAAAATACTAAAATGTGACGGTCCTCGGTATTAAACCACACTGTATATCAAATAAAAAATTAAAACCAACAAATTACCTGAAAAACTCGTATCTGGTTGGTGATACATTTTTATCAAAATACGTTTTTTCCCAGTTTCCGCGTCTGCTGAACCATCCAAAAACACGCTAAAAGGCGTGTTTTGAAGGGGGGAGGTGGTGGGGGGTAGTGGGGGAGGGGTAGTATAACTGTAGATTTACCAACCTTTGATTGAGCATTTGAATTAAATACTGCTCAACAACTACAGTCACAATTCAATCATACTGATTCCTTCCTTACATAGTATGATGGAGATGGAGAGAACTCACTTAAAGGGATAATGACTGTTTTTTTGGTTTATTGATTAATTTATTCATATATTTTTTAGTTTCCTAGCTAAACCTCCATCAAGCTTTACAAAAAAAAAAAAAAAAAAAAAAACTAAACCCCCTTGCAAAATAAGGTTGTATATATTTTCGGTAGAAAAATGTCCCGGACCAAGGCCGGTTCCTTCTAAAATTACAGGCACACCTATGTGGCACGAAAAGTCTGAATATTGACGAAAACATGGGGCGAAAAGTCTTATAATCGATAAACTAATGGGGCAAACACTTTTAAATTTGAAAACTAATGGGGCTAAACCTGAGGGTGAAGGGGATCCAGAAAAAGCAACATCCTCCCCCTTGAACAACTGTACATCAAGTTTATATTCCATGGTAGTAGATATAATACTTCATTCACAGTACCTGCCCAAGTAGTATATAGTTTACTTCTCAAATATTCAACACCTCTACACCTAAACCTTCTCACTCGCGGCTCAGTAATGATCTGTTAATTACAACCTATGCCTGATATCAGTATTAATTATTACTTATCATTACCCATCACCTGTTATTGTCGGATATCCTGTTATGCCGTGTAGCAAACTTCCGTCTCTTGCATGCCAATCAATATTCACATAAACAGTTTTTTAATACACGGGTGAATAAGGGCTCATTGGCAATAATTGCAACATTTACAATATTTATAGTTTATTTATTATGAACAAGTCTAGAAATAGTGACCCTTAGCCTCCTCCTGTAACTCAGAGAGAGCTGAAGCAAACGAGCTAATATTGTTCACACCTATTTACAGTTTTATTCCTCCCAATACCAACTCAATTGCTCAAGTCGTTCATTATATATGAGTTAAGAGGGATTGGGGTTAGAATTAACAAACTAGTTATAATAAAGGCTCACTTTGGTCCTTAGAGATATTCCTTTCAGTATCATCCCCCTTTTTACTCTGCCTATCAAAAGATGACATTGTGCAGCTTAGGAAGGACCTGTGAGAATAAAGAAGATACTTCAAATTAATTTTAGCCATTTATTCCTTCCCAAGATACAGAATATCACCTCTTGTTAACCTAGATATAATATAAATGACACCATCTTCCCTCAATGTTCTCGGTGTCTCTTTTTCTTCTGCTGTCACTTGAAATGACCATATTACCAGTCTCACTAAGGCAGCCTCCCAGAAGCTGGGTGTGCTCAACCGCCTCAAGGGATTCTCTACCCCTGCACAGCTACTTGCTCTGTACAGGGGCACAGTGCGTCCTTGTATTGAGTATTGTTCACATGTGTGGGGAGGATCCTCTCACACCGCACTCCTAGATAAAGTAGAAAGGAAAGCCTTTCGTATCATTAACTCCCGTCCACTCACCAACTCTCTGCAATCTCTCTCTTCACCACAATGTTGCATCTCTCTCACTATTCTATCGCTACTGCAATAATCAGTGTTCCTCGGAGCTTTCCCAGTGTCTACCACCTCCTCTACGTAGGGTACGTAGTACCCGCCTTGCAACACAATCCCACCCCTACTCTGTGCAACTCTCCAACCCAAGAGTGAAACGCTATTCTCAGACTTTCTTCTATTCAACTGCTGAGCTCTGGAACTCTCTCCCAGAATCAGTCTTTCCCTCTTCCTATGACTTAAATTGCTTCAAACTCCGTGTGTCCAGGCATTTTAGCTCGAACGTCCCTTGATTTCGGCCCTGTCACTCTTTGAAATCTGGGAGAGGCACTCGCTGCAGGCAGTTATGCCTTTTGTCTCCCTCATTCACATAGAAAAAAATAAAATAAAAATAAAATATACAGTATAGCCTACAGTATATAGGGTGTTGCAGAAACACCTTTCATAAATTTCAGAAATAATACATTTAGCAATACTAAATGTACTTTTCCATATGATGATTTGAGATAATTTGCACCCATACCGAGATATTACAAATATATAATGAACATTGTTTAACAATATATAAACTGGAAACGCTATGAGGTGAAAATTATAAATTCATTGGCTTGATGCCAGAAGGCTTGGGAAGCGCTAGAGTTGGATAGTTCAGTGCATTTATTATTGATGAAACAGTGTTAGGCAAGTCGAAGAACAGATTTAGCTTGATTCTGGGCAGACACATAGAAAGTATGAGATTCTTGAGTTTGAAGGTGACGGTATGTTTGAATGCTTCTTCCTTATTGCGGACAGCAGTAGAGCAAGCGTGAGTAAACCAAGATTTTTTTGCATTAGACTGAGAGAAAGAAAAAGGAATCTATGCTTCCATGCCCGAGAGGATTACCTCGGTAATGCATTCAGCACTCTCCGAGGGTCCCTGGCCACGGAAGCAAAACTCATTCCATGGGAAATCAAAGTAGTGCTGGAGAGCCTCCCAGTCGGCAGCGCCAAAGTGCCACAAGCGCTGCCGGCTGGGAGGATCGGGTGGTTGTACCGGAGAGATAGAGGTGATAGAGATAAGTTGATGGTCGGAGGACCCCAAAGGAGAGAAAAGATTTACAGTATAAGTAGAAGGGTTTGAAATTAGAAATAAGTCAAGAATGTTGGTCCGATCTCCGAAGCGGTCCGGGATTCGGGTGGGTTGCTGGACTAGCTGCTCTTGGTAATTTAGGATAGAAAAGATGTAGGCTTATTGACCAGGTTGGTCAGTGGAAACAGAGGAGAGCCATTGGTGGTGGTGAACGTTGAAATTCCTGCGAAAGGATAGATGGATAGAATGTGTTCCACTTTAGAAGTTAGATAGTCAAAGAATTTTGGATAGTCAGTAGAATTATGGGTGATAGTGACAAGAAAGCTTTAGCCAGAGAGTTGAGAATTCAGAAGAGTCTAAGTTGGAACACGAGAGTAAGCAAGATTATTGCGCACATATAGGCCTACACAACATCCACCTTTGGCTTGAAACTGAGGATAGAGATAGTAGGAGGATATAGAGAAGGGTTTGCTATCAGTATTCCCAGACACCTGAGTTTCGGTGACAAAGAAAAGATCAGGGTTGACAGAGGAGGGGTGGTGTTCCACAGAGTGGAAGTTAGAGGAGAGGCCACAAATGTTGCAGAAATTAATAGTAAGAGTAGAAGGTAGTGGTCCAGGGCATTTAGGGGAGTCGTTGCCAGGAATCAAACCGAATATATACTACCGCCCCGCTGTTTGATAGTTACGCATCAAAATGGCATTGAAATAAGAAAGATGATCTCTCTTATAACATGATCTCTATTTGCGATTAGCAGCAACACTGCATCTATATATAAATATAATTATATGCCTAATCAGTATACAACCAGAAATACACATATCCCCTGATCAGAAGATGGCATATCAGAAGATAATAGAACCTTGCTGAAGCAGAAAATGGCCTAGTGTAGCCAAAGTTAAAATAAACACATCCCACCCAAGACAATCTTTGTAGAGATAAGAAAAACAAGTAAAGTGTTATTAGTAAGAGAGATTATGGTGTCTGTAGATTTTCCATTGGTGTCTCAGATATTTCTGGAATCCTAGGAGGCTGACTATGAGGTTCATCCAGGCGCAGAATAAGGCGAAGTTCTTTCCGGTAGCTCGGGATGAGACAGATGAAGAAAACTGAATGTAGTAGGTGTTCAACTGCTAAAAATGTTAAGGCGATAATTAAGAAGGTGTTAAGGGGATTGTACTCATAACATGTATTCACTGGGTCCATGGCATAAACTAACAAGTAAACGATCATTGGTAACACAAACACCAGGAACGCGGTGGACATAGCGATCATTGTGATAACTATGTTCCGCTCCCAGGTCTTGGCCAGCGCGCCCCTCTCGCCCGGACTGGATCTAGCGTAGGACCGAACCCGACCCAACAGAACTGCCGCCACCAGACTCAAGTTGAAGGCCGCCAACAGGACCCCGGGACATAGCCACATCACACTCACATTAAGCCTGCGTGAAAACATCATACTGATTATAGAAGACATATGAGTACCCATATTAACATAGTTGTGAGGATATGCAGTATTATTCATAATAACCTGGAGACTTCTATGAAACTATATCAAATGCATGTGAGACAAAACAATGTTTTAGCTGGGTTTCAGAGCCTTCAGAGGATTGATTCATGATCATTGAAGCTGATAAAAGTGTTCAGGAACAGTGAATGGGTGAACAGTGAGCCTGTATAGTATATCAGTATTTCATATGTAAGAATATATAACATATTTCAAATAAAACCATGTGTTTGACAGCAAACTTCAAATATTAATGGCTCTGCTATCGTGTATTAAATTAAATGTCCTGAAATAGATTCGTTAATTTAATTATGTGTGATTGAAAAATATATTTACTTACTGGTTTCTCAAAAAATACTAACCCAATGAGAATTTTGAACCACAGTTTGTTGAAATTGTTTTTGTATCCATTTGCAATGAATAATACACCACCGATGCAATCTGGGTCGTCTTCTTCCCTAATCTCGGTACCGTTAAAGCTGGTGCACAAGACCTCGCCATTTATAATAAAAGGAACAGTCATGAGAAAACATAATGCCGTGGAGAAGATGACGCGGAGCTTCTGCACCCGAGGTTTCTGCATAAACTTATAGCCCCGATGGTACCAGATGCCTAGACATCGGTCCAGGGCCAGCCAGGTGAGGATGTAAGAGCTGAGGAAATGAAGGGCGTTTGGTACCGTCCAACCAGCATGGGCATGGAGCCAAGCGCTCCAGTAGGAAGAGATGGAACACTCACCGGCGTGGACCACCAAGGGAATCCCCGACAAGCCAAAGGCCAAGTCGCACCACATTAGCATCTGAAAATACCTGCACCACAAAAAGACACATCATTCACGTAAGTTGTCTATATCCATGCATCCACATACTTCTTTGCAAGTCCCTTTTCTAAAATTCGAACCTCTGCTTTCCCATTACACAACAAAATATACAAAGGTCTTTTCCACTGTCCTGCCAACCTATGTACTAGCATAGGGGGACATTGGATTAGACCGTGGCATATCCTGTCGTATGGCGGGAGAATGGAGATTCGAATCCTGAATAATAATTTCAGAATAATATACAGTACTACATGTGAATATGTGCGTCAAAAATGAGTGCACACAGTATATATGTTTACATTCAGGAGAGAGAGACAAGCCATCAAACTTACCCCAGATGGGACTCCACTACAATTCACTTATACCAGGTTCCTATTTGCTTCTAGGTAAACAGAGTCATCAGATATGAGGAGACTGCCCATCCATCTCTTTCGATCCGGGACTCTAATACAAATATTTACCTCATTCTTTATTCTTAAATATACTTGTTATGCAGTTAATAACAGAGTATCACAATTTCTATCTAACACCTACGATGTAGTTAACAGGAATTTTCTTTTGTCACTTATAGCAAATACCTAAAGAGTGTTTTAGTTTTTCTATATTATTGTAATCAATGATTGATTTTATCAACTCTGCATAAGCAGAGTGGTATCTCTCCCCCCCCCCCCGTATAGTGGGTTACCACCAGCCAAAAAGTCTGTCATCGTCGTCAGTCTGTCCCGAAACTCATCCTACATCGTTGGATGGATTTTCGCCAAACTTCACACAAACATTTGTTGGGTGATTTTGTTTTTGTTTTTCTATATTCCAACTACTCCCTCTTGGGCATAGGCTGAGAGCCTTTACATTACACCGCTGAACACGGTGAGGCCCGTGAGGTCTTGTTCCAGTCTAGGGAGTGAGACATGCGAAGCACCCCGGCTCGAAGCAACTCCATCTTCTGAAGCAGCTTCGCCTCTGCGCTTCACGGTCTCATCCCCCACACTCAGACCCTCACTCTCAGAACGTCACCTATTGAGCAATTAACTCACTAGGCATTGCCCCCCTGAAACATATTTTGAATATGGGAATATTCATACAATGCTATTTAATCAGGGAACAATGAGGGTATTTTTTTGGCATTTCGGTGTGGTATGGTAATGCACTGGAACTAGGTACAGCACAAATTCCATCCCAATAATATCTTCCCATTGACATATTGGGATTCGAACCCGGGTCCATTGGATTACCAGTCCAGTGGCAAGACCACTCTGCCACACCTCCTGCCATGCGACAGTCAGTCAATAATGATCTTTTTAATGTGTGCAATATTTATGGTTTTAGGTAAAAAATACGGGTTTGCTACCCCCAACCCCCCCAAGGAACCCCCCTCTCCACCAATCCCCCTGCAGGACAGGCGTATTATTGTAATCACTGTGTCTGTATGCCACATTCTTATGTGGCAGCAATGATGACGATGTGCCCCTACGGTGCACACACATCACAGGATGCCACACATCACAGAAGTGATGATAATGGTGATTATGGTACTAGTAGTGACGGTGTTGGTGATTGTGATAGTATTTGTCATGGTGGTGATGATCTGTAGTGGTGACGATATTGTGTCTTAGTGTAGCAGTAACAGTTGTGGTGATTATGGTAGGAGTTATGATATTGCCAGTTAGTGATGATGATGGTTATTATGGTAGTGAAGGCAGTCGTGATTGTGAAAGTAGTTGTGATAGTGCTGGTGATAGTAGCAGTGATGATGGTAGTAGATGATGGGGATAGTAGAAGTGATGATGGTGAAAAGTGTTGGTGATGGTTACTGGAGATGACGCCCCGAAAACAACTCGCCTCACATTTGTATGAGGAACTTGCCCCGGTTTGGATAGGTTAGGTTAGGCTAAGTTAGGTTAGGTTAGTTTAGTTTAGTTGACAGTAGAAGTGATGGTAGTAGTAGTAGGGATGATGGTGATAGTAGTGATGATGGTGATAATAGTAGTGATGATAGTGATAGTTGTAGTGATAATGATGACAGTAGTGATGATGATGGTATTGATAGTGACAGTAGTAGTGATGATGGTGATAGAAGTGATGATGGTGACAGTAGTAGTGATGATGGCAAGAATAGTAGTGATGATTGTAATAGTAGTAGTGATGATCATATTAATGGTGAGTTAAACAGTAATGGAGATGATGGTGACAGTTGTAGTTATGATGGCAGTAGTGAAGATGGTGATAGTGTGATTGAAGAATGAAGATGGTAATAGTAGTGATGATGGTAACCCATCGCAGAGTTGGATGTTTTGGGGAAAAACTGCACGTCTACTTTATTAATAAGTAATGTTGTATTCAACAATAATAGTTTATGTACACTCGGATACCATAGTCTCTAGCCCAACCCACTCTGGCAAAAGGTGAGGCCAGGACCCTTTCTGGATGGCGGCCCACAGTGATGGTGAGGGGTGTGGTTTGAGAGAGAGGGCAACACACAAACGAGCACAGTGTGAAGCATTTGAAGACTTCGAATCGGGAGGGTCTGTACGCAGCCGGATACCTTACCCCAGGCCCCGCCCACTGCCGAAAATGTACAAATATTATATTATATTAGATTAGATTAACCTAACTTAACCTAACCTAACCTAACCCTAATATAATATAACATAACACAAATAACAAAATAAAAATATAAAAATATACTAAACTTCGAGTGGGATCGAACACTGGATATCTGAATGCCAGGCGGGAGCTCTAGTGACTGTACTACAGAGCGAGCTGGCAGGAATGGTTTGAAGGGTTTATTTAAATGCGGGGAACGGGGGCGGGGCCAAGAGAGGCTTACATTTTCACGCATGCGTAGAGGGCAAGGTATCCGGCTGCGTACATCCCCTCCCCTTCGAATCCTGTCCCAAATGCTTCACGCTGTGTTCGTGTGTGCGTTTCTGTCTCACAAATCCCAGCCGTAACTATCACTGTGGGCCACCATCCAGAAAGGGTCCTGTCCTCACCTCATGCCAGAGTGGGGTGGGCTAGAGACTATGGTATCCGAGTGTACTTACCATACCTAAAGTCATCACTAAGGTTGTCAATATAATAAAAGCACCATCTGTCCTGAAAGCAGCCACAGCTAAGACTACTGTGCTTTCCTTTTGAAATGGAACCTATTATATAAATCAGCGCAGAGCACTACAAATGTACACGTGTTATATTACAATGCTGGTGACATTACTGCACTGGCCACTTTGGTGTTGTTCATGTTATATGGTATCTATTAAATATTTAATGACTCAATATTCTCAAATCAATGATAGATATTAAATGCATACTTTCATGCACCACCACCTATAAAATATCAGTAATAGTACTCAGAGGATTCGGGTTGCTTGAACTCCTCCTCGTCCTCCATGGCCCTCTTGTGCACTGGGGTCCCCTTCATAGTGTGGGGTAGGTCCTCTTCCTACACTAACCAGTCCAGCCCTGAATGGCACAACCTAGACCCTCTTTCCCCTGATGTATGAGTTAGGGTCCCTGAGCTCCTCTGAGGAGTTTGGGTGAATCCCCTCCTCCACTCTTCCCCTATAGTGTGATATGGTTGTCTCTGGTGTTAAGCACTCCCCCTGTGATAGGGTTGTCTCTGGTGATGGCAGTCCCCCTGGTATCTGAAAGGGGTGTTTCCGGGTGGATGGGACTCGATTGCCTTGGCGGGCAACCCATCTAGCACTCTCCCTGTGATAGAGTTGTCTCTGGTGTTAGCAGTCCCCCTAGTATCTGAAAGGGGTGTTTCCGGGTGGATGGGACTCGATAGCCTTGGCAGGCAAACCATCTACGGGAATGAACCTTAACCAAATTACCGATAAGTGACACGCTAATCGGTGCCAATTGCATGGGCGATATCTATAACAGATAACAGATGTTACAGGATATATAATAATATTTCTCAATGTCTGTGTTAATGCTAGGGGTGGTCAAAGGAGAATGCTGCCCTTTATTCTGACCTATAGTGTACTGTCTACATGTAGGCTACTCATGTCAAAGTACTGTAAACTCTGGATGGATTAGATCGTCATTTTTCAGTTGTTGTTATAACACGGGTAATACTTGATTACCCTGTTAGTACACAGTATTATTAATAAAATGCCCCAGAACGAGAAGCCCACCACAGAAGCCATGAACGAACACCACACAGAAACACCAAAGGAAAGGTCCACAGAACGAAAGGACCAGCTGACCGAGCCCGCCATTCCAGACAGGCCCAAGCCCGCAGGGCTAGACAGCTCCAGGACACACCCATTTACCTTTTCTAAAACTGACCATTTTCCACACCTCACGTACACTAACCCCCTCGTGTCCTACACTCCTAACTACAAAGATGATGAACAGGAATATACATTCATATTAAAAACACCCATGCCTGTCCCGACGTTGAGCCAATGCCAACACATCAGACAGCCATAATTATATCTATGTATGTTCTTGCATCCGAGAAGTAGATGTTATATATCTTAGAAGTTAAAACACCCACGCTGTCCCTAGACCTCGTATATAATTTTCCATGACGAGTATAGATATATGTAACCCGTGCCCAGTCGCCCCTTGCACTGTTCCTCTAGTAACTAAGTATTAATATTAACATTCCCTAACATCTTGTCTTGCCAGACTAAGCTTCTGAAGACCCATCGCCCCATAAATCTATGTATGCAATCCTTAGGTTAAGTATTTTTATCCGCCATTGTGTTCACCTTTTTCCATTTACTTTCCACAATTGTCATACGTCTTCCCCTTGCCTCCTTCGTATCCACAGCCCACACTACGCCAATTTATTTCGTGTCTTACACCTCTTACCCCAACCAGAGATTGTATAAGATAACCTGGTTACCAGTATCTGTCATAAGTACCCCGAAACAATAACTAAGTACCCCTACGAACTGCCGCTGTGGGTGGTATTTTATATTTAATAGAAAAAGCAGTTCCCAGGGCCAACTAATAGTATCCATAACCCTCTGACTGATCACATAACTCTATCTTTTCCAGACTCATATACCACCCCATAGTTGCATTCCCCGGTAGCATTTGGCTAACGTATTCTACTGCCTTTTCAAACTTCCATATCAATTGTAGCCTAATGCCACCCCCACGCCCAGGGACCTTAGGGGCAAAATTTCCCTGTAGCCCTTGAACTCCCCCCCCCCTCTCATTAAGACACCCGCGCTTCTCGACTCTTGTCCGACCTAGCCTCTCTCTCATACCTCTTGAAGATCCTTGAATTGTCCGTTACTAACGCTCTCCAACCTTTTATATATATACTCCTATCCAGCCTACCTTCACTTAGTAGGCCAGAACAACATTAGAACTTTACTAGCCCCTTGCATGCCATCTATTCTCTTACAACACATTCACAACCCTGCACCCAATGGTCGTCGGTGCGAGGCTAGCCGCCCCGCCAGTAACTAACTTCTATTGTCATACTTCCAGATAAATGTGGCAGAGTTAGCAACCCAGTCTCCACCATATCCAGCAAACCCTACAATTAACAACCAGCCGAGTAAAACCAGCTAGCTAAGGCACCTTCGGTTTTGGTATTAAAGACACTCACATCTGTCTCATACACAGAGGGTTATTACAAACACTGGTGATATGGCAAGCCCCTAGCCACAGCCGCCGGACGAATATATCAGAGAGAGGGCGCCCAGCTCCCCCTTTTTGCCCACCCGAGGAGGGAGACCCCCACCCCCGCGGAGGTATACCTGGCCCCTGTTTTGACTTTCGAGTCATTGCCAGGTAGCACAGGAATTCTTCCTATCAATGAACTAACCATGAATGACTAACACCTTTACTAACCTCTATTAACTCACAATAAACCATTTACCTTTCTTGCATGCTCTGATCACTAAATTAGCACCTCAGCTATACCATAGAATGAAGATTGAACAATCTAGAGAGACGCTCCTATCACAGCTGTCCCCATCCTCCTCGCAAAGTAGATCCAGTCTCTCTCCCCTAAATACGTCCAGTATAGCCAAAATAGTACCTCTTACTAAGGCTCAGTTATATGAAAATATAAAGGCTTCCTATCGCCCTGTGCCACAACAGTAAATACCATCTTACCTAGTCCCCATATCTATTGAGAGCTCAATTAAGTCCATAAGACTCGAGATCCCTACTGTCTACAGGGTCCAGAACCGAGCCTATAAATCTAACTCCCGCCCCCAGTCAAATCAGTTGAAAGCTAGACACCAACCAGGGGTCACTACCCTGCAGTTAATTTCTAGCTCTGCCCTTGTGTTGTTCCGGAGTGAGATCCCAGAACCGGCAGACTCCGTGGCAGATTTGGATAGAAGGACCTGCCCACGTATTGAAGAACTTCACACATATGGCCCCCCTGGACGGCCGCGGAACCAGTCGTTAGCCCCCAACATCATGGACGCAAGATAACCAGGACCAGACCCATCAGATACTACCCAAGATTCCCTTGAGCAGTACTACATATTACTGTGCTGTTTTAGATTCACTAATTAATATTTCTACGAAGTGGCTAAGACCTGGCCCAGTGTAATTCATACTTAACCATTTCATTTGGGACGTACTAAGCGATCAGTGCTCTTTAATTAACAGGCGACCTTGACTCTCGTAATTACTTTATTCAGATATTAAAACTCTAGTGATATCTAACGTTCGCCCACTGATTTGCGTTCTATGTATTTCTGAGACAAGGATATAAAACTTAGATCAGTACCCCCTGAGGTAACTAGAATTCCCGTGCTCTAAAAATACGTGTGTCTAATCTAGTCTGTGAACTACTACTTGTGCACCAGAGCTACCAGTAATAAATCTAACAGTGAATATGAATCTATAAGTAACATTGATGGTCTTCGGTATATAAACCTGTGAAATCAAAGCCAGTGATCAGAAGATTAATACCTGAACGTTGGAAGTGGGAGACTAGGCTCCATCCAGATCCACTTATGCTAGTGTTGTTCAATTCTATTATATTGTCTTACACAAGTATTCTGCAGTGGTATATCAATAAACGTGATCATGTAACTTGCTACCATGTGTTTCTTTGTGTTCTCTATTCCTCATATCTTGTATTGTGCATGCAGCCTTATATACCCAGTCAATTTAGAACTCACATTACCCAAGTTAAACCTGTAGAAAAACAGGGCATAACAATTAAGTTACCTGTTGACCTGCAGTGACCTGAGTGCCGGCCGTCGAAGTACCATAATACTGATCCCGCTGGTCATAGCAGTCAGGACCATCAGGACGGGCAAGAGTTGTTGGTAGATCACAACTCGACTCCATTCAATCTCCGACTCTTTTTCTCTTACCTCCGACATTATCATGGTCTTTTCAGGTTAGTTGTTGACGTTCATACTTTTTAACTGAAAAAAATAATATATATATATAATGGAAAATTTACAATGAAGCATAGATCAATTCAAAGCAATGCAAAATATATAGGTGACTTTAGATAGTCATGTGGGTGAGATATGAAGGGAATCTGATATATGTTAGCAAATTGGTCTGTACCCTTGCCAACTCCCAGGTTGTAGACAGTTTTTTAACGAAGTTGGTCTTTCGATATATTACATTGTAACTGATCAGTCTCACTAGCTTTACCGAGTTCCCACTCTTCATTGATGATAATTTGACTTTCTAATTGGTATAAGCTTGGTATTTACTATCATTATCACTCTAAAGGAGTAGAGTATAATGGACACTTTATATACCCATTTCATACCCATAGTTTTTTGGAGTGTACCCACTAGATACCCACTCGAGAGTTTCGGTCTCAACGGAAGATAGAGCTGTAAGCTTCAATATGTAGCAGAATTTCCAGATCAAATACGGTTGTATTCATTATATAAATACATAAAATCTTATTCAGCGAGCTTTCTATCAATCACGCACTTACATATATTTTTATCAACTCTGCATAAGCAGAGTGGTATCACACACAGATCCCACCTGTAGGCTACTGTGCACCACCAGTCAGCTTGTCCGTCATTGTCATGTTGTCATCATGTGTCTGTTTGTCCGAAAACTCCTAGATTATTCGATGGTTTAAAAAAAAAAATCACAGGTTTGTCCATTTGGTCAATTCGAATATCAATCAAAAAGACATTTTCAATTTTACTTAAAAGTTAAGGTCAAAGGGAAAGGTTAAAAATGGTCAATATCTGATTTTTTAGTTTTTACTCAAATTTCTAAATTTTCACTATACAAGTTACTAGTAACATTGATATGACATTGAACACATTTTAGATAAATATTCTAAAGAGTAAAGTCAAAGGTCAAAGGTCAAAATCAGATTTTTACTAGTATTTCTTATAATAACTGTTAGATTCTCACTAGACTTATCGTGTATGCTCGGAATACCTAGCCCAAGGTCATACAATAAAATATATAATTCCATTTGAAAGCTTAAGGTCATAGGTCAAGGTCAAATATAAGGTCAACATGCTAATTTATTTTCTATTCGTGCAAACTTCACAACATTCTCCGAGATGGTTGCACTTTAAAGGAAAATATAAAATATTCACTTCTGAGACACATATCATAAAGGTCGAGGCCAACTATTCTATTAATATCTCTGAAAGTATTTGATGAGTTTTACTCAAATTAGGCATGCTTATTTAAGTTTGTAGGACAATGTCAATGCAAAAATATATAAATATAAACATGTATTCCTACATAAAGGTCAAGGTCACAGGTCAACTTATATTATTAACTAAACAATTTTGGAAAATTCACTAGATTAGTTGCTTATTTCTTATATATTTTTTTTTGTCAAATTTCATATACATATATTAATAGTTAAAGTCAAAAGTTAAGGTCAAATGTTAAAGCAAGAGTGTTCATCATTTTCCCTAAGCTTCTCCTAGATTGTTTAATGTCTTGTCACCAAATTGTGCAGACAAATTCAGTTGGTCAATGCGATGATCCTCCATTTTATTTTTACTCAAAGGTCAAGGTCACATTATATGATAACTTTCTTATTTTATTTTTTGTTTTCATATGAATTATATCATATTCACAACACTAGTTAATTATAACAGTAGTATTAAGCTGACCAAATTGTTAATACAAATTCAAATTTTTAAGGTCAAGGTATAATGTCAAAATATGATTTTTACTAGAATGTTAAGCTAATTATTAGATTTTCACTAGGCTTATCATATATGTTTGGAATACCTTGGCCAAGGTCATACAAGAATAAAATAATATAATTCCATTTAAAATCTCTGAAAATAACTGACTAATAATAACTAACTTTGATCAAATTAGGCATACTTAGTTGATTTTCCAGTGCTACGTCAATGCAAACAAAATACGTAATCCTATATAAAGGTCAAGGTCACTGGTCACGGTCAAAGGTCAACTTTTATATATTTAATTAAACAGATTACTCAAATTTTGGCAAGCAGACTGTTAGTTGCAGTTTACTTAAATAACATATTATTCAATTTCATTTAAATATTCTAATAGTTAAGGTCAAAACTCAAGGTCAAAACAAGAGTGTAAATACGGGGACTGGACGACTCGGCCCATGGGACAACTCGGCTCGGACAGCTCGGCCCACTTTTGGACAACTCGGCCACGACGGCGAGACAGCTCTGCCTATTATTTGAGACAGCTCGGCCATGACGGCGAGACAGCTCGGCCTATTATTTGAGACAGCTCGGCCCCATGTTATGCTATGGGTCAATTTTTTTAATATAGCCGTGAAAAACCCTGTAGCCTTGAAATTCGTGATTGTATCTAACCTTGTGATATAGCCGTGAAAAAGCCTGTAGCCTTGAAATTCGTGATTGTATCTAACCTTGTGTGTGTATATATTATATATATATATATATATATATAATGACGATCAGACTAAAACACGACCATTAATAGGAAAAATCACAACAATTTTAATTTTCAGCCGATGGTGATTAGCATATTTCCCATTTTTATAGAAATCAGTTACTTTGTAAATAGAGTAGCGAAATATGGAGTGATCATGAAAACGTGACATTACGGTACCCCTTGAGGTTTATGTCGCCTTTTTTATTAATTCTGGCTGTCATTAGACGATCTCATACAGCTTAGGAAGGATCTGTAAGTGTTGAAATGCTGAAGACTGTCTAGAATAACCGTCTGTCTTCCATATAACCTTACTAATCTAAATAAAATTACCTCATACAAGACAAAATACACTGTAAAGTGCGTCATGATCCTCAAGGGGTTAACATGATGATGATAGAAGACAATCATATATTTTCATTCCTGATCCTACCTACAGTATATGTCCCTTTTTTATTTATTCGTTCTAGGAAACATTTATCCTCTAAGTCATCCATTAGTATTCTCATTAATATTATTGACCTACCGAATCATTTGTTGTTAGCCATTTCTAGACCGGTACTTTCTGGATATGTACATAATATATCCGTAGTGATACTACATATTAAATCACTCAATAATATAGATCCCCAGCGGTCGAGTGGGGTAATTTCCAATATTACTATTTTTTGTTCTATGTGAGTGAGGGAGACAAAAGGCATAATTGCCTGTAGCGAGTGCCTCCCCCATAGTTGAAAGAGTAACTGGGCCAAAACCAAGGGACGTTCGAGTCAAAATGCCTGGCCACACAGAGTTTGAAGTAATTTAAGCCATAGGAGAGGGGAAAGACTGATTCTGGGAGAGAGTTCCAGAGCTCAGCTGTTGAATAGAAGAAAGAGAGAGTAACGTTTCACTCTTTGGTTGGAGAGTTGCACAGAGTAGGGGTGGGTGGGATTGTGTTGCAAGACGGGTTACTCAGCTATTACTTAAATTTTGTACCAAAATGTGTTAACTATGAAAACTTGGCGTTAATACAACGCAGATGCATTAAATTCATATTTGTCCATTAAATATCGAGAAATCAGTTGATAAGAGATTAATTTGATCATCAGCTGAAATAAAATCGACTATAATAACACACAACAAAGCCACTCGCCACTAGACAGCTTCCTCTCTCCAACACCCCTTCTCTCCTCTCAATACTCTTCGGTAAGTAGATGCGAGGTACCGTTGCAAAGGCTTATCCACCAATACCTTCACCTGACCTATAGATTTTTCGGGTGTACTATGATTGTAATATGAAAATGTAGCATTCTGGAAAAGACTGAATGTTCCACTTGTGGCAGAATAATGCGATACCTTTAAAAATAGGCCTATATTTATATGATTTTGAATTACTGAATTACTTCGATCTATTACTCATTCTAAACACAATACATTCTAATACTAATGTGTTATCTTTTTAACTATTTGTTTAGAATATATGTTTATGAAACCACGGTTAATAATAATCCTTGATATGTCAGGTCAGGTGAAGGTATTTAGGGATAAGCCTCAAATGAATAATAACAATATAAGTAGATAACCAATCTTTAAATACAGACAAACAGTAAGCAGAGATTATACGAGAAACGTAAAGTTAAAAATACTTGATTTTTATTTATATCTAATTTAAGAATAGTCACAATAATTGACCTTGATAAAACTAAATATGCAACAATACCTTGCATCATTATTAAGATATGATACATTTACTCACATATAAAACTATTTTGTATGTTTTAACACTTAATACTACTACTACTACTACTACTACTACTACTACTAATAATAATATTAATAATAATAATAATAATTTCATGACACTGAGATAGGGTGGGTGTTAAAGGGATCTGCTGTGTTTGGGCCAGTCGGCTCTCTGCAGTCTCCCGTTTTCTTATGTTCTAATATTATGAGACGGTCCTTTGACTGGCGAAACAGCCGCAAAGTAAATTTAAAATAATAAGAAAATATAGGCTAGTAGGCTACAGTATAACTAAATATTAATAACAAGCAAAGGTAATGATATTTTGAAACGGAATCTCTCACCTCTAATTCATTAAAAATAAGAAAAAATTACATTGGAAACAAATAATATGATTGCTTATTAGACTACGATGCAATTCATCAACGGTTTTTGAAATGCTGGGTGTGAAGGGAATTCATGGTCTCCTGAAATATCCCCAGGCTACCTTTAGGATCAACTTTTCCTGGTACCTGGCGCGGGGTACGAACCTCTGAAGGGAATTTAACCCCCCTAAAAACCCACAGGTTTTGAGATGCCTTGGGTGGGGTTCGAACCCTGGTTAGTGACCCAACCATCACCACCAGGCCCGCGCGCTAACCCACTGTACTACCACGGACGTACTAAAAGTATAGCAACCTTAGTCCGATTTTTAAGAACCAGGTGATAGTCTCGTGGTGTTATCACGTGATGAGTTTATTGGACTTACCATCTACAACTATTTTACGCTATACCTGACGTCAACTCGGGTTAGTATTATTGTGGGTGCGGGACATTTTCGAGGGCATTACATTACATCCTTCTTTAACTAGGCTAGTCCCTAGCCTATTTTAAGGTCGTAAGGTATCGTAGCTGTATTACCTCAGCAATCTCAATATTGTTGGTATAGGGTTCGCGTGACGGGTGCTCCACGTAGCTACCTAGTCACGTTCCCTAGCTGCCAGAAACCTTTCCGTCTTTATACCGACGTATCTCTGTACGCCATAGGTGCAGTATTAGCTCAATTCAGAGATGGAAAGGAACATGTGATAGCGTATGCCAGCTACACACTCACCCCACCCCAACAGAATTACGCTGCCACCAATGTTATGCCCTGTTTTTCTACAGGTTTAACTTGGGTAATGTGAGTTCTGAATGACTGGGTATATAAGGCTGCATGCACAATACAAGGTATGAGGAACCAGCTAGCTAAGGCACCTTCGGTTTTGGTATTAAGGACACCCACATCTGTCTCATACACAGAGGGTTATTACAAACACTGGTGATATGGTAAGCCCCTAGCCACAGCCGCCGGACGACTATCACAGAGAGAGGGCGCCCAGCTCCCCCTTTTTGCCCACCCGAGGAGGGAGACCCCCACCCCCGCGGAGGTATACCTGACCCCTGTTTTGACTTTCGAGTCATTGCCAGGTAGCACAGGAATTTTTCCTATCAATGAACTAACCATGCATGACTAACACCTTTACTAACCTCTATTTACTCACAATAAACCATTTACCTTTCTTGCATGCTCTGGTCACTAAATTAGCACCTCAGCTATACCATAGAATGAAGATTGCACAATCTAAGAGAGACGCTCCTATCACAGCTGTCCCCATCCTCCTCGCAAAGTAGATCCAGTCTCCCTCCCCTAAATACTTCCAGTATAGCCAAAATAGTACCTCTTACTAAGGCTCAGTTATATGAAAATATAAAGGCTTCCTATAGCCCTGTGCCACAACAGTAAATACCATCTTACCTAGTCCCCATATCTATTGAGAGCTCAATTAAGTCCATAAGACTCGAGATCCCTACTGTCTACAGGGTCCAGAACCGAGCCTATAAATCTAACTCCCGCCCCCAGTCAAATCAGTTGAAAGCTAGACACCAACCAGTGGTCACTACCCTGCAGTTTACCTCTAGCTCTGCCCTTGTGTTGTTCCGGAGTTGAGAGATTCCAGATCCGGCAGACTCCGTGGCAGAGAAGACTGATAGAAGCATCTGTCCATGTACAAGTCCTAACGTGCACCTTATAACCTTCACACAAATTCGTGGGTATATAAGTGTGTAGCCAGCAACGATCGTCAAGAGATCCGACTTGAGAACTTCCTACATTTTGGACCATCTGGACGGCCGAGGAACCAGTCGTTAGCCCCCAACATCACCGGAAGCAAGATAACCAGGACCAGATCTACCCATACTATTCAAGATTCATGTTGCTAGTACTAAGTGTTATAGTACTAGCTTGATACTCACTTATTAACTTTCTATAAAGTGGCTAAGACCTTGCCCAGTGTAATTCATATTTAACCATTCCATCTGGGACGTACTAAGCGATCAGTGCTCTTTAAATTAACAGGCGACCTTGACTCTCGTAATTACCTTATTCAGATATTAAAACTCTAGTGATATCTAACGTTCGCCCACTGATTTGTGTTCTACGTATTTCTGCCATAAGAATATAAAACTTAGTTCAGTACCCCCATGAGGTTACTAGAGATTCCGTGTTCTACAATATACGCGTGTCTAATCCTAACTGTGAGTTGCTACTTGGGCACGCGACCAGCCAGCAAGAGGTCAAATCCGTGACATTGAATTATACGAATATATTGAGGTGTTCCAGTAAAATAAAAACTTGCTAATTAAACCCGTGATCAGAAGAATATACCTGAACGTTGGAAGTGGGAGACTAGGCTCCATCCAGATCCGCTAATGCTAGCAGTTCCCTTCTATTATTTGTTTTGTGCGAAAATAACTATCTTTCTATGCTCTTTATTTATTTACTTCAATAAACGTGAACTTGTGTCGTGTTACCGTGTGTTTATTTTGTGTTCTCTATTCCTCATACCTTGTATTGTGCATGCAGCCTTATATACCCAGTCATTCAGAACTCACATTACCCAAGTTAAACCTGTAGAAAAACAGGGCATAACATTGGTGGCAGCGTAATTCTGTTGGGGTGGGGTGAGTGTGTAGCTGGCATACGCTATCACATGTTCCTTTCCATCTCTGAATTGAGCTAATACTGCACCTATGGCGTACAGAGATACGTCGGTATAAAGACGGAAAGGTTTCTGGTAGTCAGGGAAAACGACAATAGGGGCTTGGATTAGCTTTTGCTTCAAAATGTTAAACGCGAGGTCTCTTTCAGGTGTCCAGGCGAACGGGGTGTCTTTGTGGGTAAGTTGGTGGAGGGGTCTGGCTATGGTGGCAAAGTGGGGGACGAAACGTCTGTAGTACGTGGCTAAACCTAGAAACGAACGTATTCCTTTAACCGTGGTGGGTGGGGTTTGGTTTTGTATGGCTTGAAGTTTCTTTGGGTCTGGCGCAATACCATGTTCAGATATCACGTGTCCGAGAAAATCTACCTTATTCCGGGCAATCACGCACTTTGAGGGTTTTAATTTCAACCCGGCGGCTCGGATTCTTTGCAGGACTTGTCTCAACCTGAGGAGGTGTTCTTCCCAGGTTGGAGAGTACACAATAATATCGTCCAGATAGGCTAGGCAGGTTTCCCAGGTTAGGCCATGTAATACCATTTCCATCAAACGGGAGAAAGTGGCGGGTCCGTTACAGAGGCCAAAAGGTAGGACGTTAAATTCATAGTGTTGGCCACCACTAGTGGAAAATGCTGTTTTCTTTTGCTCCTCGGCCTTGATAGGCACTTGCCAATACCCTGCTTGCAAGTCGAGGGTAGTGAACCATTTGGATCCGTATAGGGAGTCAAGGGAATCGTCTATTCGGGGTAAGGGCGTAGCGTCTTTAATGGTTATGTCATTTAACCTCCTGTAATCGACGCAAAAACGGGTTGTCCCATCTTTCTTTTTGACTAAGACAACAGGGGAAGACCAGGGGCTAATGGACGGGGTGGCAATCCCAGCCTCTAACATTTCCTGGACTTGGCGTTCCTCTTCCTGACGTTGTATGGGGTTCTTTCTAAGGGATGGTTGTCGTATGGGGGGGCCTGTGGTGTTAATGATGTGTTGTTCTACATCCGTCTGTCCGATTTCGGTGGGTTGTTGGGCAAAGACGTCACTGAATTCCAGCAGTAGGTCGTACATGCCGTTCTTTTGGTGGTCAGATAGTGTCTCAGGAAGAGGGGGCAATTGGAGGCTGGTATGGGTGTCGTTACAATGTATGGGGAGGTCATCGAAAGTTTCGAGGTCTCCTATAATGAGACCTTTCGGTAATGTCAGGGGTTCCTCTAAGATATTAGCCACGAGAATGTGGTTGATACGAGCGGGAATGATGGCGGGTTGTAAGAAGCAACGATGGGGGTTGGGGGATGTGTTAGTGGGGGAAAATATCATGTGAGTTTGGGGTATGGGCCGCAGGTTCACCCATTTTTGATGGTGGGGGGGAATTTGGCATTTATCCTGAACTACCGCTGGGCTAATGATGGTGGGGGATTGACTGGCGAGCAGGTGCTTGGTACTTATAAGGGGGGCAAGGTCACTTTGGTGGGGGTCACGCGTGAGGGGGGGATTAACGGCGCGTGTGAGAGGATCAGTGGGGCGCGGTGTGAGGGGGTTAGAAAACGGGATTTGTTGGAGGGACTGCGGAGGGTTGGTGGGGGGAGCGTTGTCGGTGGCAGTAACGGTTTGTTTGGCGTTTATGTGGTTTTGGTGGTTATGTTTGTCATGAGAGGGCGAGTCAAGTGTGGGGTTGTGAAGTTTTCTAGGGGTGTGAATTGTGTGGGGGTGGAAGGGAGCTACTGACGAAAAACTGTCACAAGGGGGATTGGGGGGGTGGTGGAATAGCTGGGCATTTCTGGGGGCATGGTGGGAACATGGTTGTGTCCCTCGGTCGGCACGCGTGATTAACGGCGCGTGCGGGCGGTTCAGAAGGGTGCGAGGTGAGCGAGTTAGAAAACGGGATTTGCTGGGGGGACTGCGGAGGGTTGGTGGGGAAAAAGTTAGGTGTAGAACATGGGTTATTGGTGTAGGACTGGTGTATTGATTTGGGGTTGTTAACATTTCTGGGGGCATGGGGGAAACATTGTTGGGTACATCGGTCGGCATTTTCTCTGGAAACATGTGTACATAAACATTGGATAGAATTAGGGTTACATATATCAGAGTCTGTCCTGAAAACATGAGAGGATTTATTCTGGACAGAGTTACGAGAATTGAGGGGATTACCGAGGGGGAGTTGCTTGGACTTGTCTTCTTTCGTTTGTTGAGGCATTTTTTTACTGAATTGAGTGAGGTTTTGAGAGATCTCGGGGCAAGGGGAGGTTTTAGGAGTCACCTTAGTGCTAGCTGCAACTTGGTAACCCTGAATCAGGGTTTGTTGAGGGGGAGGTTGTTTTTTCTTTGGGAATGGGTTTCTGCGTGATTGGTTTGTCAGAGGCTTTGGGCTGGAATTTGTTTTTGAATGAGATCAGCCTTTGGCCGCAGTCAATCTGGGCCTCTAGTTTTTGAAGGAGGTCAAGTCCAAGGAAACCATCATAATGTTTACAGTTGGAGGAAAATACTGTAAATGTGTGATAACAACGAGCATGGGGGCCAGGAGTGGTTACTGATAGGGGTAAAGTGTCTCCTAGGAGATTTAAGTAAGTATCAGCAGCTGAGATGAGTTCTGTTTTGGTGTTTAACAAAGGGCCAAATCGTCGGGGATGTTTTTCATAGTAAGATTTGAACAAACATGACTTGGCAGCTCCCGTGTCGATTAGCAAGCGGACAGGAATGTCCTTGATTTTGGCCATGTAATAAATGGGGGCAGTGCGACTAGTTATGGCGTCCCCCGCCGAGCCCATCGTGGGCGGGGGATACTTTAAAAATCCTGGGGGTCGGTATCTAACCTCTTCCAGGGTTTCCTCGGTATCGTCTGAGGTCATGGTATGGGGGGCAATTTCTTCCTCTTGTCCCAACTCCTCTTCATTTACAGAAATGCGAGGAGTAGAGGGGCGAGGTTTGGCAGAGTCACGAATTTGGTGGAGGGCACACTGAGCATTACAGGCAGGGAAATCATAGGGGTTGATAATGACTAAGGTAGGGTTTTTACTTTGGTAGGTGTTGTAGTTGCTGTTCCGGTTGAAGATTCTGCGTGGCTGGGACGGTTGGAACCGGGGTCTACGGGGTTGGGGCTTGCCGGAAGGGTAGGTGGGTCTGTTGTTGAAAGATGAGGCTGGGTAGGCATTGTTGGGGTTTTGGTGGTTGGTTTGCTGCGGGTGCGTGGGAAACCTCTTCATTGCAGCGATTTGGGTGGGTGCTTCTGTGCGCACGGCCAAAATACGTCGGATCGTGATGAGGTCTTTTTTGTATCCGACGAATCGTGCACCCGGAAATGGTCTTTTACTGCTGAGGGCAATATCGACACAAGGTTGACCAGAATTTGCTGTTCTTGTTGGATTTTGGTCAACGTGGGGAAAGAATTTTTTATGTGTTGGGCAAGCTTACTCACTGTGGTATCTAGATCGCCTTCGAATTTAGAGTCTAGGATACGGGTGTGGGCCACGAAAACGCCCAACGAAGGTTTAATGGCTTCTATCACTATTGTGCGAAATTCGTTCCAGGTGAGGTCAGGGTGCACTTGATAGGCCACCAGGGAAACGGCTTTTCCCAGGTGTGGTAATGTTACGGCTATTTTGTGTGCGTCCGTGGTATAAGTAATGTCAAGTAAGGGTTTCACTACGTCCATGAATACTTCGATCCCATAACTTGTTTCATCATAATTTGGGATGGAAGTGTGGGTAGGTTGCGCCATGATGTTCTCGTGTTCTAGCTGTTCCAAACTTGCAATGTAATGCAACCTTTTATCCGAATCAAGAACCACCGCTGCCGCCAATGTTATGCTGGGTGTGAAGGGAATTCATGGTCTCCTGAAATATCCCCAGGCTACCTTTAGGATCAACTTTTCCTGGTACCTGGCGCGGTACGAACCTCTGAAGGGAATTTAACCCCCCTAAAAACCCACAGGTTTTGAGATGCCTTGGGTGGGGTTCGAACCCTGGTTAGTGACCCAACCATCACCACCAGGCCCGCGCGCTAACCCACTGTACTACCACGGACGTACTAAAAGTATAGCAACCTTAGTCCGATTTTTAAGAACCAGGTGATAGTCTCGTGGTGTTATCACGTGATGAGTTTATTGGACTTACCATCTACAACTATTTTACGCTATACCTGACGTCAACTCGGGTTAGTATTATTGTGGGTGCGGGACATTTTCGAGGGCATTACAGTTTTCATCATTGTAAAGTTTTTAAAGTAGTGTTACCATCCAATTGTATATGTTAAATTATTTATCTATATTTCAAAGATAATCCTCGAAATAGAGTTATTATATATTATTTTCATGTTAAATGTAACGTATTTGTAATATGTATCTAATTATCGATGAAATCAAATCTGATGGTAATAGGTTTTTGAAAGAGAAAAAAGTAACCGAACAAATAATATGAATAATTACATATAAGAACATAAGAAAAGGGGGTCTGCAGAGAGCCGATTGGCCCACACAAGGCATATCCCTTTCAAACCCAATCCATCTCGTCCATATGCCTATTTAATGTTAACATAAGAACATAATAAAATGGGAGTCTGCAGAAAGCCGATTGGCCCAAACAAGACAGATCCTTCTCACACTCAACCCCAATTATAGTGGTTGTGGCCACGTGGTGACGGTGGCTCACAGACATGTGATTTAGACTACTTAAAGATTAAGGTAGTGGGCGGGGTGAGAGTTCATTAGGATTCCAAGGGAGGGCAGCCCAAATGTTAGTCCCATCCCACCCCATCTTATACTAATACACTACAGCTGTTGGTGCATTACACACACACACACACACACACACACACACACACATATATAGGCCTATATACACACATATATATATATATATATATATACCGGTATATATATTAGTATTGTCAATAACTGCTTACTATTTTACAATAGAACATACTCATACATAATTTACACTTAAAGAATTTGATTGTGATTGGGCTTTAAGTTATCTGTTCTGGCTATCTAATTCTATCCTTTTGAATATTCAACTTTATTTGCATTTTATAAAAACAAACATAGACTATAACATTATCTATCTCTTTTTCTCAAGCTGAGTCAAGGAGAAATATACCCACTCACTTACGACATAGGCCTACAGTAATATAGAAATTTACATAATTTATCAACCAAGTTAAGTTAGCCCGAATTTCATAAACAACAAATATAGCTATTTCTTAAAGGTAATCGGTTAAGTAAATCAATTAATTTGAATTTTCATTTACACTATCTAATTGTTGAATTTAAAATAGGCTACTGTTTATTTTGAACTTAAATGAACCTGTTATCATTATATGTTTTCAAATAATATTATTTATAATATATCTTACACGAAACTTTTGCAATTCTTGATTTACAATCAACACCCCCAGTACATACTTACTCATAGTAGACCTAATCTGCTCGTAGATATTAATTTTGTATATCTTAAAACTAGAGTCTGTCTCTTGAGAGAGAGAGAGAGAGAGAGAGAGAGAGAGAGAGAGAGAGAGAGAGAGAGAGTAGATTGCTCCGAAATATATCTATATGAATTTATTATTTATTGTAGGCCTATTTGTTGTAAATCAAAGATATGTATAGCTATAGATATGCAGAAAGAAAGTACGAATATTAGGACCAAGATCTAGATATATTGGTATAGATACTATATAATTACACTATAATTACACTATATTTACATTTAACCTAACTTAACTCAATCTTTCTTCTATTCAACAGCTGAGCTCTGGAACTCTCTCACAGAATCAGTCTTTCCCTCTTCATATGACTTCAATTGCTTCAAACTCTGTGTCCAGGCATTTTGGCTCGAACGTTCCTTGATTTTGGCCATGTCTCTCTTTCAACTCTGGGGGAGGCACTCGCCACAGGCAGTTCTGCCTATTGTCTCCCCCACTCACATGGGCGAAAATACCAATATTTGGGCTAAGGAACTTCCTCGTTTGGGCGAACGAACTTCATTGATTGGGCGAATGGACCTTCTCGTTTGGGCGAACGGACTGCAAAGTGTGGGCGGATGAACTTTGGGCGAAAAGACTCGTGAGCGAAATGACTGTAAACCCTTGAAACCATTTGAGCAGGTTATGTCGCCGTTCTTTAGCTTTAATACCTCATCTCTATCGCCCTTATTTATACCTATTATCCATTTAAATACTTCTATCATGTATCCCCTACATCTTCGTCTCTCTCTCTGTTTCTCTCTCTCTCTCTCTCTCTCTCTCTATAATAATAATAATAATAATAATAATAATAATAATAATAAATGGTATGTTTACGAGGGTCAGTTTACGCAAACTCTTCCAGACGCACGAAATGATGTCTGTTGAACATGCCCTATTCAATCGTAGGCTATACATGGGGAGATTGTATGCACGCATTGAGCAGGGCAGTACCCAGAGGAGGCCATATAGGCATATGAAGATTTGATGGAACTCCTATTACATTTGCCGGGCTTCTCATAAGAACAACAGTGTATAAGTGTTAGGAATAGGGCAAATAGAATTCTAGGATTCATATCTAGGAGTGTTAGCAACAGGACTGCTGAAGTTTTCTTAAAACTATACTTAGCTCTAGTAAGACCCCATTTAGACTATGCTGTTCAAGTTTGGTGCCCTTATTATAGAATGGATATCGACCCTTTAGAGGCAGTCCAAAGAAGAATGACCAAAAGATACATAATATTAGAAATTTATCGTATGAGGAGAGGTTGAAAGTCTTAGGCCTGCACTCACTAGAGAGACGAAGATGTAGGGGAGACATGATAGAGGTATTTAAATGGATAAAAGGTTTAAATAAGGGCGATATAGATGAGGTATTAAAGCTAAAGAACGGCGACATAACTCGCTCAAATGGTTTCAAGTTAGATAAGTTTAGATTTAGGAAAGATATAGGAAAGCACTGGTTTGGAAATAGAGTTGTTAACATGTGGAATGCACTGCCCAGAATAGTAATTAGCTCAGAAACAGTTGAAAGCTTTAAGCATAAGTTGGATTCCCATATGGGTGATATGGGCTGGGTGTGAATGGGAGCTGCTTCATGTGGGCCGCATGGCCATATGCAGTTTCCCGCGACCTTATGACCTTATGTTATGTAATTGGGGTTGGGTGTGACAGGGATCTGCCTTGTGTGGGCCGATCGGCTTTTTGCAGACTCCCATTTTCTTATGTTCTTATGTTCGTATTAGAAAATGGGAATCTCCAGAAAGTCGATCGGCCCATACAAGGCAGATCCCTGTCACACCCAACCCTAATTACAAGGCCTAATTATAGACCCAACTTTTTCTATTGTTAGTGTTGATTTCAATGAAGATAAGAGCAGTGTAGTGAAATTTAGGAAATTAATAACAAATACATAATATATATAGGATAACTTTGATATATGTAACTCAGACAAATGAAACGATTTGGAAGACATCGTAAACTGTGATCTGAAACTAAGTCAGTGCATAAGCTAGTGTTCGAAATAAGGCAAAACGTGTTCTTGGATATATAAATCGAAATGTGAGTAATAGAACAGCAGACGTAATCTTGAAACTTTATCGAGCATTAGTGAGGCCACATATGGCTAATTCTGTTCAATTTTGGTATCCTTAGTACACAATTGACATAGAATCCCTGGAGAATGTAAACGAAGAATGACAAAAATGATCCATTATATATTAATTCTTACATTATGAAAGGTTGAACAAATTAGGCTTACATTCGTTAGAGAGACGCAGATTTATGGGGTATGTATATGATAGAGGTGCTCAAGTGGGTTAGTGGGATACATTAAGGAGGCATGGAAGATGTACTGAAGCTCAGTGATAGCGAAAGAACTCGAAACAATTGTTTCACATTATATATATTTCGTTTTAGAAAAAAATATAGGCAAATATTGGTAGGGAGCTTCAAGACAAAATTATATACGCAAATATATACAGGCATATAGACGAGAAGGGGTTGTGTGGGACAGGGATCTGCCTTGCTTAGGCCAATCGGCTTTCTGCAGACTCCCATTTTCTTATGTTCTTATGTTCTTAAGGGTTGGGTATGAAGGGGATTTGCCGGGTATGGGCCAATCGGCGCTCTGCAGACCCCCGTAATCTTGTATTGATCTCTGACCGTTTTGGTGAGGTTGAGTTGGGTCTTAAAGAATATCATAAATATGAGAGATAATTGTTTTTAATATCTTAACTGTGAGGGATATTCCTAATAAGATGAATTCACTGAGCCAAAGATAGTGTAAATTAAATGAAAGGAAGCATATGAAGACACTGCAGCACTGAATAATTCATTCATTAGTGTGGAAGCTTTATCGGCTCCATTATATCGCAGTATGTCAATGTGTCATTTCACATTTGTAAAGGTATATATAGATAATATGTTTACAGTTTAGATAGTTAAAGAGATAAACATATATAGAAAGACAGATAGATGAAGCTAGATATAGAAAAATACGGATAAACATAAACAAATAAGAACTAGGAAATCTGCATAGAACCGACCATCCCACACGAGGCAGATCCCATTCACACCCAACCAGATAAATACAGAAAGAGGTTCCGAACCATCCGGAAACAAGGCAAGACGATAAGCTACTTATAAGGACTGACTGAGAATGTAAGTATGCATTATTTATCATATTCTTGTGTATTCCCTCAAAATGTATCTCAACCTCCACCCTGGAGGTATGTACGAAACTAGGACTTAAAATCATTAGTAATTTGTATGAGGATGATGTAGCCCACGTCACGTGTATTATGATGGCTCAATTGCAGAAATGGAAGAACAAGGTTGGTGTCTTGGTAATAGACAAGGTTAATAATGAAGTAATAGAGAGCGAGTATTGATATAGAATATCTGATAAAGTTTCTTCAACTCTAGCAGAGATTTGTGCAATTCTCTATGGACTATTAGATATCAGAAATGGAGAGAACATAAGAAAACATGAGTCTGCAGAAAGCCGATTGGCCCACACACGGCAGATCCCTTTCACACCTAACCCATTTCGTCCATTATGCCTATATAATTTTAACTTAAAGCTTTATATCGTTCGTAATCCCACAATGGTACTCGGTAGCCTATTCCACATATCCACAACGCTGTTACCAAATTAATGACTTGTAGAAATCCTCTTTAAAATGATGTCACAAAACAAGTTATACGGATGATCAACAATGAAGTTAAAGTGTTAGCTAGAATGTAAAAATATAAGTAGCCTACATTGTCGAGATAAACTGGTGGAATATAACTTCTCTTGCTGTCGTCATTATTATTATTGTTATTCTTATTATCATCATTATTGTTATTATTATTACATTATTATTATTATTATTATTATTATTAATATTATTTATTATTTTTGTTGTACTGTATTTCACTGGTAAATATCTACAATTTACAGATGGCCAATGACAAATGGCTACGGTAAACCCACCCTCAAGTTTCATTAAGATATAATTATAAGATTTTCATAAAGGTGTGAACAATTATAAGTTTTTCACCATATTTTCGATTCTGGGCGAATGGCTGGGCGAAAATAAAATCTAAGACCATGTCTAGAAGCAGCTCGCTGAGAAAAATCGAATGGCACCAAGTAGAATTCCCTAGGATTTATAGTTTGGGCTACAGAGGACTTTTAATGTCCAAAAAACGCCGTCAAAGGTGTGAATAATTTTTAGTTTGTCATATAGGTGTGAATCTCCATTGAAGACCCCAGGTGGGGATGGGGGGGGGGGGATGGGACATAAGAACATAAGAAAATGGGAGTCTACAAAAAGCCGATCGGCCCACACAAGGCAGATCTCTGTCACACCCAGGATCCACATACATAGCACACCTAAGACAGCAGGTACAAACATTAGATATTATCGATTTCCAAGATACGAACAGTACAGGAAAATATGGATAAACTTGTGTCGCCGAGCTGATGTCGTGAATCCAGAGCATGCTATTGTTTGTTCTGTCCACTTTACCAAAGATGACTTAGTTGATGATATGAAAAGCCGTTTACTTGGTATTGGAAGTCCAAAGAACAAGAGACTCCTGAAGAAAGAAGCTGTACCGTCACTCTGTCTTCATAATGGTAAGCAATATATTGTGTTTAGTGTGTTGTGCAAACAACATACATTACGCAATTTTGAGATTAAGATAGTATCAATCGTAGGCTAGCGACATGGTGAATTTTTCTTATAATTCTAAGCATTTTGTTTCTTATAGAAAATACCAATACTCTGTGTATTTATTTTATTGTAATTGTATATTACGTACCGTACCCGATAAAGTATAATATCACAATTATGGCTATCTATTGTTAGCTATGCTATACTACACAACTAAGAACATTATTTAGGTGAAACTATGAACATTATTAAGGTGTGGTAGGTGTACTGTATATTGTAATTGGAGGTATTGTATTATAACTATATATAATTGTTATGAAGTTTATGTTGATTGATTGTATATTAAAACACACGAAACTGGAAATCTGCATAAGGCCGACCGGCCCACAAGAGGCATATCCCGTTCACACCCAACCCATATCTTTCATGTGTCTATCCAGTTTGCACTTGAAATTGTCTACCGTTTCTGAGCTAATCACTGCACTAGGCAATCTATTCCACACTTCTACACCTCTGTTCCCAAACCAGTGCTTACCTAGATATTTTATAAAGCGGAACTTACCCAATTTGAAGCCATTTGAACGGGTTATCTCGCCGTTATTAAGCTTTAATATATCTCCCTTATTGATACCTTTCATCCACTTAAACACCTATCATATTATCTCATCTTCGTCTTTCTAGCGATATGCACACACACTAAATCTAAACTTATCTAACTTGAAACCATTTGAGCGGGTTATGTCGCCGTTCTTTAGCTTTAATACCTCATCTATATCACCCTTATTTATATTATATATATATATATATATATATATATATATATATATATATATATATATATATATAGTAATAATAATAATAATAATAATATACAATAGGTGAAGCAGTAACACAAATGTAGGTAGTAGGGGTAGGCAGCCCCGCCCAGGGAAGTACTACCGCCAAGGTTTCGGGAGACTCAGGGAATAGCCTGAATTCCATTTTCTCTCCCAGGCCTTGGTAGCTGGATACATATCTTTCTGCCTCACACATCAGGGGTATCAGGAAAACCCTCTTTATATAACATACACATCCAACTTCACGACATTGCCCTACATCGCTATCCTCTATCCATAAAATACTACTCTTCCCACTACATATCATACATGTAACACCATACACTTACCTTATAAATATGGCAGTACAATTGTTAAGAGCAAACCTGGTGGTCCCTCGGATATCCACCCCCGGCAGGGTTGGGTTATTGACACAGGGCCCTCCCGGTCGTCATCATGTGACTGTGTCAAGAGTATTGCAACGTCCCAAAGCTGCTTGTCAGTACAGCTATTTCTTTAGTAATATAAGGGGACTTCACTCTAACATCAATTCTGTACACCAATTTCTTCAAGCAGAATCCCCTACTCTCCTTTTTTTGACAGAGACTCAAGTAACATCCACATCTGACACATCTAGATTTAATTTTCCAGGTTATCAACTGCTCCAAAATTTCAGACCTAAAGGTGGTGTATGTTGCTTCGCAAAATCTGAAATTGCCCTGGAGGAGGTTACTAGTTTCAATTGTCCCTATTTTGATTATTCTATATACAAATTAATTTCTGCTGGTAAATTTAAATACATATGTTGCATCTACCGTTCCCCAAATACTCCTCCAGAGCAAAGTCTTTTTGATTCTCTGTCCTCACAACTCAGTGTCCTCAACTTAAATGCTTCTTCTGAAATCACTGTGTTGGGTGATTTTAATGTCCATAATGTTGAATGGCTCACTCATTCAGCCAGGACTGATGATGCTGGTCTTGAATGTGAGCTATTTGCAGACTCATTTAATCTCATTCAACTAGTCAACCAACCCACCCGTGTACCAGATAATCCTAATCATAATTCCCACCTACTGGACTTATTTTTAACAACCAATTCAGAAAATTATGATGTTACAGTGAGGTCCCCACTTGGATCTTCTGATCACTGTCTGATACAGGCCACCTGTCTATCACCTACCACACCTTCCCACTCTGAACCTGTTTTGGTGACTAAATGGCATTATGATAGGGCAGACTGGGAGGGTCTTCAAGGTTTCTTTATTGATATTCCCTGGACCTCTTTCTTTTCTAATGATGCACACTCCACCTTGAGCCACATACAAGATTTTGTAAAAATTGGAATGGAAACTTTTATTCCTCATCAAAAGTACAGTAAAAGATCTAATTCACCTAAATGGTTTGACCATAATTGTGCTAGAGTAACTGAACAAAAAGCAATAGCCTACAATGCATACACAAGATCAAAAACACATGAAGCCTTTAATTACTTTAGAAACATCAGAAATCATGCCAAAACTGTATTAAACCTAACTAAATCAAACTTTCTCCATAAGCAGGCAAATAAACTTCTAAATAATCCAAATGATAACAAAATATTTTGGTCTACTCTTAACTCATTCAAATCCAACTTCACTACTGCTTCATCCATTCCACCATTAAAATCTCCGACTGGCAATCTTGTAAGTGACCCACGAGGTAAAGCTAACCTTCTTGCAGATATTTTCTCCACCAACTCAACCTTAGATGAAATAAATCAAGATGTCCCTGTACTTAATTTTAATTCACCTGAAATTCCCTCACTTAAAATCCAGACATGTCAAAACTATTTTGCAGAATCTCTCAGTAGATAAGGCTCCTGGTCCAGATGAAATTCCTCCAATAGTACTTAAGAATTGCTCCTTGGTGCTCGCTCCTGTATTGGCAAAATTTTTCCGTCTGTGTACTCATACCTCATGCTTCCCAGTACCCTGGAAAGAAGCAAACATTCATCCAGTTCCTAAAAAAGGTGCCTCTTCAGATCCATCAAACTACAGACCAATAGCTATAACTTCCACTCTTGGCAAAGTTTTTGAAATTATATTAAATAATCACATAATTAGCATCTGGAGAATAATAAATTAATCAGTGATAGGCAATATGGTTTTAGACGATGTCGATCAACTGCAGACATTCTTTGCCTTCTTACGCATCAAATCAACCAAGCTACAGACCAACATGGTGAAACACATACAATAGCACTGGATATATCAAAGGCAGTTGATAGAATCTGGTATCAATCCTTATTGTCGAAGATGTCACACTACGGCCTTGCATCATTAGTTCCACTAATTTCTTCTTATCTTCATAACAGAAAAATATGTGTAATGGTAGATGGCCTTTATTCTCAATTTCACTCAATAAATGCTGGTGTTCCCCAGGGATCAGTTTTGGCCCCAACTCTGTTCCTCATTCATATCAATGATCTCATATCTACTCATAATCCAAAACATTCCTACGCAGATGACTCAACACTCCACAGTTCCTTCATATTTACCAATTCTCTCACCCAACCCGATCTTAATAATTCAAAAATAAACACTGCAATTTCTCTGAAAACCGGGACCTTTCTAGAATTAATGAATGGGGACAAGAGAATCTAGTTTCCTTAATGCACAGAAAACCAAGTACATTCAATTTTCTAACCGACAGAATCTCACTGACTCCCATATATTTTTTAATGATGTAAATATTCCCACTTCCCCTAGTATTGACATTCTCGGTGTAACATTAACTACTAATTTGAGCTGGACACATTGTTAGAAGCATTGCTAAGAATGCCTCTAAAAAACTGGGACTCCTGTACAGAGTTCGAGAATTCTTCACTGACGAGCAGTTGCCGTAATATAAAAAGTCATGTGCGCTCTCAGATGGATTACTGTTCACCTCGTGGGGTGGAAGTGGAGTGGTTGCATTGAGGCAGTTGGACAAAATTCAAAATAAAGCTATTAGATTAATCAATAACCCTGCAATCACACAGGACCTTCCTACATTAGCCATACGAAGAAACGTTGCATCCCTTGCATTATTCTACAGATATTTTCACAGCAATTGTTCCGAGGAACTTGCTTCAATTGTGCCGCCTCTCCACATCTTTCCCCGTAGAACTAGGGCAGCTGAGAGCGCCCATGAATTTACACTTTATCCTCCACAATGCAGAACTTCTGCTTATCAGAATTCATTTATCCCCAGAGCTACTACTCTTTGGAATTCACTTCCCTCGAATTGCTTTCCACAAACTTACAATCAACATGTTAAATCCAGTTGTACATTTTATGAATGGAGGATGCCTTTAGGCACATGGACCTTTTTGTTTTATCTGTGGTTTTCCTTCCTCCGTTCATTGTCTCTTAAAAAAAAAAAAAAAAAAAAAAAAAAAAAAAAAAAAATTAGAGTATTAGTGAGTGGGAGGAGTATAATCTGTAATTAGAGGACCGCCTTGGTCACTTAACCCGTGGAGCCCCGGCTAGTTTTGTAATGTTTGCGCACCAAAACCCGGCCGGTTTTCATTTTTTTTTTTTATTCCAGAAACAATAGCGAATGGGTTAGGAATGAAGGAAAAACCACGAAAAACCACTCAAAAAGCTTAAAAAATGGTCCTACAGAGCCTCGAAAACGGATTTTACAAGAGTAAAAAATTGAAGGCAATTATCCCAAAAAAACAGGTTATTGCGCGCTCGCGCGCACGCACGTGGACTTTGAGTTTCAACCATCGGCACGGTTGCGTGGGATACGTACACAGTTCCCATACAAATCTGAGCCCTCTTGAGTGGCTACACCTGAGGTTACGGTCGGCGCAATTAGGGTGACGCGTCAGGCGCGTCTCTGGGGCTGTGCGTTACATACATCGCCGACGCGTCAGACGCGTCGCTGGGGCTGTACGGGTTAATTACAATATTTACTCCTCCCACTCCATACTAGGCTACAGGTACTTCTTTTCCTTGATCATACAAATTCTAGTTTTAACTGGATTTTTAATAGTGGTTACTATCGTACTAGGCATAAGTATCTCTCATAATGTACAAATTATATATATATATAAATATATATATATATATATATATATATATATATATATATATATCACAAATACACGTGAGCCACTAAATGTTTTTAATCTCTCAGTGGGGTTCGAACCGCCGACCATCAGGACGATAGCGGACGCTTTACACCACTGCCGTGGTGTAGTTGATTAAAGCGTCGGCTATCGTCCTGATGGTCGGCAGTTCGAACCCCACTGAGAGATTAGAAACATATATATATATTATGTTTAAGGTTGTTATTGAATTACAACTGTGAATAGATATTGTGGTTAGACAATTTATAATATTTATCAGTATCATTGTTTCAGTTGCCAGTCCAACAGAGATGTCCAGCAGGAGAACTGGGAGAGCAGCAACTCTTGGATTAAAGAGAACTGCAGAAGAAATGCTACATGATCGATATCTTAAGCCGAGTAATTATAGCCCAAGCTTAGAGGTAGAGACAGTGATATACAGAAACACTGTAGATAGTCAAAATCCAACTATAATGTAGGACGTGGCGAGTCTATTGTCCTGCAAGATGGCAAGAGATCCTGTAGAGATTGTAAAGTTATTCATGATGAATTGCATAAGAAAATACAGAAGTTGGAAAAAGAGGTAGAGCTTTGGCGTGATCAATAGTTGTCCTTGAAACAGAAAAATACTGAGGAACAAAATCAGGTCATACACGAAGTGCAACAGAAAGTCGATCATGCACTACAACCTTTGTTCACTAAAACACAGATGCTAGATATTCTCATCAGTAAAAAGAAAAACGCTAAGTTTTGGCCAGAATAGGATATATCATCTGCAATGACACTACGGAGCTTGAGTCTAAAGTGTTACAAATATCTAAAATATGTCAAAGGTTTTCCTTTGCCATCTGTGAGCACATTAAAAGACAGCAAAACATGTGTTATGTGAACCTGGTCTTTTATCACCTGTCTTGTCACTTATGAAGTTCAAGTCTGAAACTTTAGATTCGGTAGAAAAGCTGGCAGTCATATCTTTCGATGAGATGAGTATTGCAAAACAATGGAGCTACGACAAAGGTACAGACACACTGTATAAACAACACAAAAGTGTCCAGGTAGTTATGTTGAGAGGCCTTGTGGGTAAGTGGAAACAGCCAATATATTTTGACTTTGATCAATCAAACGTGCAAAATATATTGACATATTTGATAGAGAGAATAGAGTTAATTAGCAGGCTACCCAGTTGTTGCAATAGTGCACGATTTAGGAACTACCAATCTCCGTGTATGGAAACAATTTGGTATAGATCCTCTCAAACATAATCAAATGTCTTTCAAAAATCCAGTGGCTGATAAAGACATTTTTGTATTTGCTGATGTTCCTCATTTGTTAAAGCTAATCAGGAATAATTTTATTGATTCAGGGGTTGAGTTGCAGAACGGAGATATAGTTTCTGCTGCATGCATTCACGTAATGCTGCTCAATACCAAAACAGAATATGGATAATTAGCTTACAAAGTGAGTGATAATTCACCTCACAGTCACTGCTCAGCAAAGACAACGTGTGAAATATGCAACACAGTTGTTGTCAGAGCTGTGCAAGTTCAACCATGTTTTTAGGCGAGAAAGGAGTTCTGGAGTCTAAAAACTGGAAAGTAACGGCTAAGTTCATCTTACTAGCAGATAACTGGTTTGACGTCATGAATTCCTCCAACTATGGTGATAAGAAACTTCGCTGTGGATATGGAATGTATTTTGATGAACAGACAAGTATGATTGACACAGTGAGCACCATGAGAGTATGTAACTCTGTGTCAAGCTCACTCTATTCCTTTCAGAAAGGAATATTATCATCTTGCAATTCACTCATAGGATTAATGGCTATGTTAAAGAACAGTTATCAGCTTGATTATATAATGACCCGAAGACTAAATCAAGATTGCCTAGAACATTTCTTTGGGTGCATCAGGCAAATGAGTGGACCTCAGGATCACCCAGATTCAGTCCACTTTAAATATAGACTGAACAAATATTTGTTAGGAAGAGAAGTCGCCCTGATCAGTGACAAATGCAACATTAGCCAACATGCTGATAATGATGAGTGTGTTATTTATGGGGTGGTGTCAGGTGCAACTCCAGAGACACCGAACTCCTATGACCGTGAACTGGGCCTAGAAATTTGCCCAACTAGCTTGCTATTCAAGGATATGGACTTTGAAATGGATAATATAACTGATGAGCTGTCTGATAAGTTGCATGAAGGTGAAAATAGTTGCGTAGGAGCATGTAACAATTCATCAAAATAACTTAGTACAATTATAGAAGAACAGGCCTTGTTGTATATACTGTACTGTAGGTGGCTATGTTGTGAGGAAATTCTCTAAAAAATATCCTGATTTAGGTTACATGGCAGCGAACTGTGTATCTGTAAACAAATCATGGATTGATATGGTCAACAGAGGTCACCTGTACAGTGTACATGCCGTCTGATAGCTTTTCTTCTAAATTAACGGTGATGAGAGAAATATTCAAAGCTGTCCATGGCGAAGGTTTGAGGGAAGGAAAACAATATGTTCATACCCTTGCCTCAGATATTGAGAGGGTGGGAGTTGAATTGCCACCGGATGTATTTTTTTTTTGTGCAAAAATCTCAGTTTTCTTTAGGATAGATACATAAATAGATAGGGACATAGCGATTCCAAAATTATTAATATAGCCATCTATACCGTTTTTATGTTGTCGAAGCAAATAAGGGTTGTGAAAGGCCGAGTTGTCTCGCAATTAACTCGGGGCCGAGCTGTCTCGGTTTTACTGGGCCGAGCTGTCTCGCCGTGGGCCGAGCTGTCTCGTTTTTACTGGGCCGAGCTGTCTCGCCGTTGGCCGAGTTGTCCTGGCCGAGCTGTCCCGTGGGCCGAGTAGTCTAGCAACCTGTAAATACATTTCCTAAACTCTTCTAGACTGTTTAACGTATTGTCATCAAATTTTTCAGGTGAATTTGGTTGGTCAATGTGACGATTGTCCAATAACTTGTTTTTGTTATTCAAAGGTCATGGAGCAAGGTGAAAGTCACAGAATTTGGTCACCACTTCTTTTCATTCTATTAGAATTTATTCGAATTACACCATATGTATAACGCTAGATAATGGTAATATTGGTGTAATGCTGACCAAATTCCAGGTAAATATTCCAATTGTTAAGATTAAACGTCAATAGTCAAAATATAGCTGCATTTTGTGTCACCCCAAAGTCTGATAACCCACTCTAATTAAAGTGTGGTGGCACAAAATGACAAGGGGCGATCCAGACTTTTAAATATATACATTATATGGACAACCTTTCCTGACTATTTTTAAGAATGAAAGTAAATATGCATTGCAGAATAATTATTACAAAGCAAATAAAGACAAAATAAAAGCGAAATAGCGTAATATACCAAATATCATTAGGTATGTCAGGGACTGGAATAATCGACAACAGAACATATCGGCAATAAATTTGAATATATACAATTTAAGATGTGTTGACATTACATATTAGGTGAAATTATAAAACATATTTATTTGTTTAATAGTAGAGCAAGAAATATTCGCATACATAGACATTTCAATAATTCTGAGGAAGAGTGACGGATTAATTACCGTGACGAACACTGATTTTCTGAACTTGACTCTTGGTCAAGGTCACGAGGCTAGATACCCCACCCACCCACCACCCCTCGATATATCTACGTTCCTACTGGCCCTCACGCAGCCGTGGTGCTTAGCGCGGTCGAACCTATATTTCACAAATGTTATGATATTTATATATATGCGTGTACTGTTACTTAGTAATATTGTATTGTGTAACCTAATCAACCCGAATGATATACATTTAAGTAAGAATACACCGAAATATAATCGTGATTAGGCTCGAATGGAGTGGCACCGCGGCTGCGGTCAATGTTTATAAACAACATGCTTTAGGCCTACATATCAATATCAATAATTAATGATCCATCATTTCGATATTATTTTGATCTAGTTGAATTTGTAAAAAAATGTGATGACTATTCCTATAATATAATCGCTTACTTTGAGGTATTATATATAATAACTCCGGTAGGTTATCGGCCTTCTATAGGATTATGACGCTTCTTTTGGACATTCTGAGGATATAGCTAGGTACATTTATAATTATGACATCCAAATCGATTATTTATATATGGATATATACAAAAAGTCTTAAAACTGTTATCAAATTCCGAAAGTCTGAATCGGGTTGAGTTTCGACCCTGTGGAAGAGCAGGGTTGAGTTGGCTTGACATTGGACACCCCTCAGGGCATTTGGGTGTGAAATTTCCAGTCTATCGGAGATAATGATGGTAAAGGAAAATGCGGTATAAGATTGTCAATATTTTCTAAATTACTGATAGATTCTCACTCTACTAATCTTATAACGGAATATCTCTAATACAGAGAACGAGATTGTGCATACAAAATAAGTAACTAACTACTAATTAAATAAATAAAGGTCAAAGGTGATTCAATATATATATAATCTACAGTATATACATGTTAGGTTAACGATATAACCAATATATATATAATCTACAGTATATACATGTTAGGTTAACGATATAACCAATATATATATAATCTACAGTATATACATGTTAGGTTAACGATATATAATCTACAGTATATACATGTTAGGTTAACGATATAACCAATATATATATAATCTACAGTATATACATGTTAGGTTAACGATATATAATCTACAGTATATACATGTTAGGTTAACGATATAACCAGGTTAGGTAAAATAGTGAACCATTTTAGGAAGACATTTTGAGGTACGATCCTATATAGTGCCGCATTTTCTTTTACCATCACTATCTCCGATAGACTGGAAATGGTGTCGTATTTCACACCCAAATGCCATAAAAGGGTGTCCAATATCAAGCCAACTCAACCCTGCTCTTCCACAGGGTATAAACTCAACCCGATTCAGACTTTCGGAACTTGATAACAGTTTTAAGACTTTGTGTATATATCCATATACAAATAATCGATTTGGATGTGATAATTATAAATGTACCTAGCTATGTACGAAAGAATATTTCTGATTGGGGATATGAATGGTAAGGTGGGTGATAGGAAAGTTGAGGGAGTGGTGGGAGGGTGGGGGGTACCATCAGAGGTGAATGGGAATGGTAGTGCACTTGTGGACGTATGTGTGGGGAGGAGTACAAAGGAGTACAAAGGAAATCAAGCAACAACAGATCTAGTGACCCTTCTAGGTTGCTTGTCAAACACTGAGGATAAGTGTCCAAACAGTGTTTAGAGTGGGTAAGGGAACATTGGAAAGGGAACTACTGCCCTGCCACTAACGTGGCAGGACTAGGAAGTTAGTGACATATGGGTTAGTAACTGAGGGGAGGAAAGTTATTCATTTACAAACGCAGTCAGTCGCGGGTTGATGCGAGATATTTGTCTAGGCGGAAATGAATCACGGTGCTGCAGTCTCGAGGCTGTGGATAGCCAACACCTTCCGACACAGAATGATCCACAGGTACACGTGGAAACGGATGTTGACGATGAAGGATAAGACAGTGGTGGAACGAAAGTCATTGATTGATTATGTATGTGTGGATGAACGGATGAAGAAATCTGTGATGGATGCTAGGGTGTATAGGGGTATTGGAGGGGGTCTGTCTGATCATTATGTAGTGGTAGCTAAGGTTAGGATACAAAAGAAGTGGGTGAGGAGAGCGGGAGGGAGGCGAGAGGAGGGTGGAATGGTGAGGAGGGTGGAGAGGTTGCAGGAGGAGGAAGTCAGGGAGGAGTACAGGAGAGCAGTGGAAAGACGACTAGGTGGGTTCGACCTGGAAGTTATGGAGGAAGTGGAGGAGATGAGCAAGGTGTTTAAGGATGAGATCTGTGCAGCATGTGAGGAGGTGTGTGGAGTGAGGAGAAGAGGGAGGGGAGTGAAAGGTACAGCATGGTGGACAGAAGAGGTAAGAATAGCTGTGGAAGAAAAGAAGAAAGCATATAGAGAGTGGTTGGGTAGTAGAGGGAATGAAGATTCCGAGAGACAGAAACGAGCGAGGTACGTGGAGAGTAAGAGGGTGGTGAAGAGAGTAGTGAAGGAAAGTAAGAGAAGAGTAGATGAGGAATTTGGAAGGAATCTGAGTGTAAAATGGAGGGAGAGTAAGAAACTGTTCTGGAAAGAAGTCAAGAAAGTTAGGGAAGGTAGCAAGGGAAACAGTAAGGGTGTGAAAGATAAGAATGGGAGAATGCTAGCCGAGAAGCAAGAGAGAGTCGAAAGATGGAGGGAGTACTTCAGTGAGTTGCTAAATGAAAGGAATGAAGAGCCAGCAAACATAGCTGGATATGGTATGGGAGGGAGAAGAAGAGAAGTAGTGGAGGAGGAGGTGGGGATCAGGAGGTCAGAAGTGTGGGAAGCCATGAAAAGAGTGAAGTTGGGGAAAGCACCAGGAACAGATGGAGTGTGTGGGGAAATGTTGAGGTATGGTGGTGAGATAGTGATAGAATGGGTATGGAAAATGTGCAAACTAGCATGGGAGAAGGGGAGTGCACCCGATGACTGGAAGACTGGCATAATAGTCCCACTATATAAGGGCAAAGGGGAAAGAGGAGTGTGTGGTAACCACCGAGAAATATGTCTTCTAAGCGTAGTAGGGAAGGTATACAGTAGGGTAGTGATTGAGAGAGTGAGAGTGAGAACGGAGAAATGGATAGGCGACGAGCAGGGAGGTTTTAGGAAGGGAAGAGGATGTGTAGATCAGATTTTTACCCTGAATTGTGTTGTGGAGAAGTATCTGGAGAAGAAACAAAAGGTGTATGTTGCCTTTATGGACTTGGAGAAGGCCTATGACAGAGTGGATAGAGAAGGTTTGTGGAAAGTACTTAGAATATACGGAGTAGAGGGCAAGTTGCTGAAAGCAGTGAAGAGCATGTATGAGGGTGCAAAGGCGGCAGTACGTGTGGAGAGTGAGCAGAGCGAGTTCTTTGACCTGAATGTTGGTTTGAAACAGGGGTGTGTGATGTCCCCGTGGTTGTTTACTGTATATATGGATGGAGTTATGAAAGAAATACTATCAAGAGCAGTGGATGTTGGTGTATCACTGAAAAGGGAGGGAATTGAGTGGAAGCTACCTATACTGCTGTTTGCGGATGATACAGTTCTGATGAGTGATAATGAATGGGAGTTGCAGGGTCTGGTAAATGAGTTTGGAACAGTGTGCGAAAAACGGAATTTGAAGGTAAATACGGGGAAGAGCAAGGTTATGGTCTTCGAAAGGGGTGAAGTCACAGAGTGTGAGGTGAAGCTGAACGGTCAGGCTATGGAGATCGTCAACTCTTTTAAGTATCTGGGCAGTGTGTTGAGTAAAGATGGGACTATGGATGAAGAGGTGCGGGAGAGGGTACAACAGGGGAAGAGGGTTGTAGGAACGCTAAAAGCAGTAACAAGAAATAGGGTGGTCAGTATGGAAGTGAAGAAGTCCTTGCATGACAGTGTGGTAATCCCGACACTGACTTACGGAAGCGAAGCATGGACGTTGGTTGAGAGACTCAGACCAAGAGTGAGAGCAGTGGAAATGAATTACTTAAGGAGTGCGTGCGGAGTTACATGGAGGGATAGACAGACTAATGAGGAAGTAAGAAGGAGGTGTGGTGTGGAGGTAGATGTGCTGGAAAGTGTGAAAAGGAACAACTTGAGATGGTTCGGCCATATGGAACGTATGGAAAGCGAGAGAATGACTAAGAGGGTGTACGAGAGCGAGGTGGAGGGACAGAGGGGGAGAGGTAGACCGAATATGAGGTGGAAGGATGGAGTGAGGAACTACATGAACGAAGGCGGTGCTGGTTGGGGGGAGGGGCATCGACTGACTGGGGACAGAGGTGCATGGGGGCGGTTCGTTCGTGGCCACCCCTTCGGGGATCACGGCGTCAGGCAATAGATAGATAGATAGACCTAGCTATATCCTCAGAATATCCGAAAGAAGCGTCATAATCCTATAGAAGGCCGATAACCTACCGGAGTTATTATATATAATACCTCAAAGTAAGCGATTATATTATAGGAATAGTCATCACAATTTTTTACAAATTCAACTAGATTAAAATAATATCGAAATGATGGATCATTAATTATTGATCTTGATATGTAGGCCTAAAGCATGTTGTTTATAAATATTGGCCGCAGCCGCGGTGCCACTCCATTCGAGCCTAATCACGATTATATTTCGGTGTATTCTTACTTAAATGTATATCATTCGGGTTGATTAGGTTACACAATACAATATTACTAAGTAACAGTACACGCATATATATAAATATCATAACATTTGTGAAATATAGGTTCGACCGCGCTAAGCACCACGGCTGCGTGAGGGCCAGTAGGAACGTAGATATATCGAGGGGTGGTGGGTGGGTGGGGCATCTAGCCTCGTGACCTTGACCAAGAGTCAAGTTCAGAAAATCAGTGTTCGTCACGGTAATTAATCCGTCACTCTTCCTCAGAATTATTGAAATGTCTATGTATGCGAATATTTCTTGCTCTACTATTAAACACATAAATATGTTTAATAATTTCACCTAATATGTAATGTCACAACACATCTTAAATTGTATATATTCAAATTTATTGCCGATATGTTCTGTTGTCGATTATTCCAGTCCCTGACATACCTAATGATATTTGGTATATTACGCTATTTCGCTTTTATTTTGTCTTTATTTGCTTTGTAATAATTATTCTGCAATGCATATTTACTTTCATTCTTAAAAATAGTCAGGAAAGGTTGTCCATATAATGTATATATTTAAAAGTCTGGATCGCCCCTTGTCATTTTGTGCCACCACACTTTAATGAGAGTGGGTTATCAGACTTTGGGGTGACACAAAATGCAGCTTAAAGTTTATTCTAAGGGTTAACCGTTTGGGAGGTTATTTCATGTAGTTATAGGTTGATTGAAGTATACTGGTAGAATCTCTGCGTCCGGCTCTGCTCGTTGATTGATAGATAAATGTGATAAGATAAATGCCGCCACCATCTTATGCCATATACATATAATATTGATAGTTATAGGTAAATGTAAAGATCTCTGATATCCAAAACCACGTAGATTTATTCAAACAAAATAATTTAAATAGTACAATGAGAATTCCCTAAAGGTGTGAGGAATCTCCTAGGGCCTGTTGTCTTGCCCATAGTTCGTGTCTAAGTGTAGTCAAAACCTCCTCTCCTACCTTCACTACACACCATGCACACTGTTAAGGGGTTATCACACTTGGCCAATTCTCGTCACTGTTCAGCAAAAAGTGGAGCTACCGTCAATCTCCAGCACAAATCTCACCCTTTGATGGAGCTAGGATGCTTCCCGCACTGGGTGGGAAGCTCCAGTTTTTGATGGAGGTAGAGTGTCAGCCTCTTTACAGCTCGCATTTAATCTCATTGATATCTCAAGTATATGACGTCGAAATATATATTTTGCTACATAATTGTGTGTTTTGATTGTGAGAAGGGCTGCGGATAGACATAAACTAATACCGCATTTTCCTTCACCATCATTATCTCCGATAGACTGGAAATGGTGTCGTATTTCACACCCAAATGCCATAAAAGGGTGTCCAATATCAAGCCAACTCAACCCTGCTCCTCCACAGGGTTGAGGAAGTAAACAACTGGGTTAAAGTCAAGCCGATTCGGGCTTTAAGTATATATCTGTAAGCAAGTCATCATATTTCATTGGCGAGTGTTAAAAAAATATATCTATCTAAATGTAGTCTTAAATTAACCCAAACATACGCCAAAGTAAAGTTATTCACGATCATTCGAAATTGGGCTTTTGTGTATTTCCTCTTTAACAAGTAAGTGTTTATACTTATAAGAGTGTGCAAACTATAAATATGTTCTAATGTATAACTAAGAACCCCAAATATACGAAGCGTTTGTTGACGTTCTTAAAACAAAACAAAAGAACAACAGCTTGCGTACGCTTATACGATATCGGGAAAGTAATCCTTCTTTATTAAACCCTCTAAGTAGCATATTATAATTTATTATGTAAATGTTTGTTAAACTAATGGAACTGAAATTGTGTACTTCGACTTCCAAACCAATCTGATGATCTTTGAACTTTGAAATAATTGTAATAGTTTCGAAATCTGACCTTGTTCATTATAACGGAATGAAGGTTCTTGGTACGATGTTGCCAATGTAGCTGCTACCGCTAAATCCAGCGAATCACTTACATCACTTCCATCTAGCGACATCAAGATGTGATGAATTCTAGCGATATTCAAGTTAGTTTCCCTATTTTAAGGAATTGGAGAGATGTTTCGATTGTTAAAGATTATTCTAGATACTTCAACATATGTTTTCTAGTGACATACAAGTTTTTAGTGTCTGGTGACTATCTAGCGATTTGTCAATGCTATTCTAGCATACATTTGTGCTTTAGTTTATCTTGCATTTTTTGTCTAAATTTGATCTATTTCTCCAGAAGACTTCCTACATGATATAGTGTATTGCTCTAGTGATAATTAAATATTATATAGGGCTATTTTAAGTTGGCTGATGAATATGAAGCAGTAATATGCTGGACGATGAGAACACTGTATGTAAACATGTCTCGGATATCACCGACAATTTTTGGCATTTTCTGCCAAAAGCCCAATGGCTTATCAGTGGTGGTAACACAAAATGCAGCTCCTGCTCCTCCACAGTTTCAGTTTCAGTTTCAGTTTCTATGGAGCTCGTCCTGGAATCTTTTACGACTCTGAACCTCACGATTCTATACAGGACTGGCCATTTGTATCGGCACTAGCTCAGAGAAGAGTGTTGAGAGGGGAGAAGGGGTGTTGGAGAGAGAGTAAGCTGTTGGAGTGGCTTTGTTATGTGTGTTTAGTCTGTATACGTCGTCAGGATGTCCCCTGACTGGGTGCACAGGGTTGAGTAAGTAAACAACTGGTTAAAGTCAAGCCGATTCTGGCTTTAAGTATATATCTGTAAGCAAGTCATCATATTTCATTGGCGAGTGTTAAAAAATTCTATCAATCTAAATGTAGTCTTAAATTAGCCCAAACATACGCCAAAATAAAGATAATCACGATCATTCTAAATTGGGCTTTTGTGTATTTCCTCTTTAACAAATAAGTGTTTATACTTATAAGAGTGTGCAAACTATAAATATGGTCTAATGTATAACTAAGAACCCCCAATATACGAAGCGTTTGTTGACGTTCTTAAAACAAAACAAAAGAACAACAGCTTGCGTACGCTTATACGATATCGGGAAAGTAATCCTTTTTATTAAACCCTATAAGTAGCATATTATCATGTATTATGTAAATGTTTGTTAAACTAATGGAACTGAAATTGTGTAATTCGACTTCCAAACCAATCTGATGATCTCTGAACTTTGAAATAATTGTAATAGTTTCGAAATCTGAACTTGTTCATTATAACGGAATGAAGGTTCTTGGTACGATGTTGCCAATGTAGCTGCTACCGCTAAATCCAGCGAATCACTTACATCACTTCCATCTAGCGACATCAAGATGTGATGAATTCTAGCGATATTCAAGTTAGTTTCCCTATTTTAAGGAATTGGAGAGATATTTCGATTGTTAAAGATTATTCTAGATACTTAAACATATGTTTTCTAGTGACATACAAGTTTTTAGTGTCTGGTGACTATCTAGCGATTTGTCCATGCTATTCTAGCATACATTTGTGATTTAGTTTATCTTGCATTTTTGTCTAAATTTGCCCTATTTCTTCAGAAGACTTCCTACATGGTATAGTGTATTGTTCTAGTGATAATTAAATATTATATAGGGCTATTTTAAGTTGGCTGATGAATATGAAGCAGTAATATGCTGGACGATGAGAACACTGTATGTAAACATGTCTCGGATATCACTGATAATTTTTGGCATTTTCTGCCAAAAGCCCAATGGCTTATCAGTGGTGGTAACACAAAATGCAGCTTAAGTGAATTAATGCTAAAATAGCTACACCACTTGCAGCTAAATAACCACTTCCTTCCTATACCTACGCCACGGCGATTGGTATGAAACGAAAACATTTGGTTGTGTAGCAGGAGGAACTGTTTTTCAGATGCCTATTTACTAAGAATCATTGAACAATATATTTAACCTAGCCTAACCTAACCTAACCTAGTATATTAGTGGACTATTTATGAATGTAAAATGTAAAAATATATTGTAACATTACCAAATTATTGAGATAAATACAGGTCTACCCGCATACACAGGATTATGCCTACAACCTCCGAAAAGTTCAAAATATTTCCTCATATATGCTCCAAATATAAAACATAATCACGCAAACTTGTAGATTGAGTCATATTGAAATATAAGTGTCGATATAAATCCATATTACTCTAAATTATTGGTGAAACAGCACAATAGGTATAAACGATCGTTTAGTCAACTTTAGTGCCGAGGTAACGACAGGGGCTCCGTCAGGCTATAGCCTATATTTTGCGAAAAACTTCCTCATAGCTACTTATATAAGCTTCACACGCAAAACATAGCAACATTAACGTATAGATTGGGTCCTATTACACAAAGTTTGTTAATATCAATCCATATTATTTTACAGTTTAAGTGAAACCACTGTTCTATAGCCTACGCCACGGCGATTGGTATGAATCGAAAAAGTTCAAAATATAAATTTCCTCATATAAGCTTCAAATTTAAAAAGAAAATACACTAACGTGTAAATTGAGTCATATTGCATTATAATTGTAGATGTAAATTCATATTGCTATACATTACAGTATAGGTGAAACGGACCAATATAGGCTAAGGTCGGGCGTTGTTATTGTTGTGTCGGAAACTTACGCAGCCAGGACCCAGATTCACTAACGGTCGTACGATCCGAAAACTCCCTTACCGTTCCCTTACGTCTCAACGCTGGTATTCACGAAGCGTCGTAGCGGCCATCTTTGATCGTAGGAAGGCCCTAAAATCCCCTTTCGCAAAGGGTGGTCCAGACCACCCTTACATGAATTTGACCCGGATATAGGTACACAAATATCGATAACACAACCCGCGACCATAACAAATTCGTCTGTAGTATAGCTCTTTATGACACACTAAGTCATTATTGAGGCAATAATAGCGCAATATAATTGTTAACTTGTGTTTACAACACCATTAATGCATTTAATACAAAGTATGAATACATTTGTATCCTTAATGTGTTATGACAGGCCGAATTAAGCTATGAATAGCCAGCCTAGACCTAGTCAAGGTTAATTGATGCAGAAATGCATGTGCTGCGACAACACGTAGCCTACCATTAGTAGATTTTAATCCTCATTTATTGCGGAAGTTTTATTCCAACTCCCCACCACCTCTGAGTTAGATTAGGGTAGCCTATTCCTCAACAAATTTGAAAGTATCACAGGAACAAAATGATGAAAAGAATTACCCTAGGCCTAGCCTAAAAAATGAATAAAATAACGCTGTGTGAATAATTTTGTTTAGCCTAGCCTAGGCTATAACCTAGGTTTATTTTGAAAAGTTAGGGCTATTTAGGCTAGACAAGTTAGGCCTATGTATGGTATTTTGGTTAGGCTAGCAATGCCTAGCTGGGTTTGATTAGGGTAGCCTATTTCCTCAACAAATTTGAAATTATCACAGGAAAAACATTATGAAAAGAATTACCCTAGGCATAGTCTAAACAACAAATAATAGACTAGCCTATATGGTGGTGTGAATATTTTTGTTTAGCCTAGCCTAGGATATAACCTACGTTTATTTTGAAAAAGTTAGGGCTATTTAGGCTAGAAAAGTTAGGCCTACGTATGGTATTTTGGTTAGGCTAGCAATGCCTAGCTTGGTGTAGCCTAAGCATGGTAAAGTAGAAGCCTAGCAGGTTAAGATGGTGGTTGCAGGCGTACCGTCCTCATTGTTAACTAGCTGTTATTAGTCCCATGCTGGTAATATATTTGATGATGGCAATAAGTCATGGGAGGTGAGGGGGACAAAGCCCCCCTCAACCTATCATTATTTCACATGGCCAACTGTTGGATAATAGATTGAGGAGGCCTATTTTGAAAAGGTAGATAGGCCTTGAGGTGTTGTGAATACAAAAAAAATACCCCAGGCCAAGTCTGGCATTTTGGCTTGGCTAGAACTGCCTGTGTAGGCATAGACATAGTAAAGTCAGGCATTTTGGTTTGGCTCGCCCTGTCTAGGTGTAGACATGGTAAAGTAGAACAATATACTGTGGTTAAGGTATAAATAATACACTCCCAACTAGCCTAACATATGATTATCAATGATCAATCCGTCGAAAATCCTTTAACTTGGGCCACTAACAGACTTCCCTGTAGCCTAGCTAGGCTAATTTCTTATCATCAATTCACAAGATACTCTATTCTTCTTCCTGCTGGCTGTGGTGGATCGAATTAGCCATGCTAAACAATGACAAGCTCATAAATTAAAGTATATTAGGTTCTTCTTGGCGCTTCGGTCATATGGGTGACATATTGTTTATTTACAAAGGCCAAGCGCCTGATTGGTCAAGAGAAGCCTAGGTGAAAATAACCGAAAGGGAGCCGTAAGGGAGCTCAACGATGCGTTCGTGAATACACCTTCCGCACTCCCTTAGGAACGATCGTAGGTTGCTGTACGACATCGCACGCTACGACCGTTAGTGAATCTGGGTCCAGGACGCTTGGCATGTGTGATAGAATTTGCTGGCGCTACTGACTGAAAACGGAGACTGGAGATTGGAGATTGACGAGAATTTGGCCCAGTGTGATAATAATAATAATAATAATAATAGTTCTTAAAGCTAGCGCATGCTAAGCTAGCTAAGGATAGCTCAATAAGGCCGATTAGGCGTATTTCCATTGGGGTCCTGTACTACTACCCCATCCCTTTGCTCATGAGGGATGGTAACGACTCAGTGCTTGTGAAAAATCTTTAACGCGCCGAGCGTGGGCGCGAACCCGGGCCTTCTGGGTGGAAGTCCGAGACGCTAGTCACTACACCAAGCGAGCCGCTTTAACCCCTTTAACATGTGATCTTAACTTCCGTTTCACGTGTACAGAGCCTGGGTGACAATCATAAGTGCGAGTGAGCTTAAAGGGCGTGAGAAAGAAGTCTGACTTGGTAAAAAGTAGAAGGGAGGAAGTACAGGAAGTTACAATGAATATTCCTTGAGATTGTACAGTCCCACGCTTAAATGCGTAGACACTGTAAGTAAATCACCTTAAAATTATACAGTATAAGAGTTGAATAATTGATTCCTATAATAATGATTGAATATAACATGTAATATACATATATATATATATATATATATATATTTATTTATATACCGGTATATATATTTACAGTTTTTGCGAAAGAGATTAATCACCAACTTCAGAATTCTAGGTCGTAGAGTTGGGTATGCATTTTTTTTTTTTTTTTTTTTTTTTGTAATTGCAAAAACTGCACATCTACTTTATTTGTATTATATACTAGCAGGGGTACCCGGCGTTGCCCGGGTAATCACCATAATCACCATCACTACTACCACCACTACTACTACCATAATCACCATCATCAATCACTACTACCACAATCATCACAATACTACTACTACCATAATCACCGGCCTCGACCTCCCTGTGCCTCATTAAACGGCGACCTCGATTTCGGCCGCTAAATGACCTCCGATTTTGGATCTGACCTCATCCGTACCCCCATTTTGGGGGGCTGCGAACAACTTTCGTTCCATACACCTTTTCGATCGGAGTTGGGGGTTTTGCCCCAAACGGCAAAATTTTTCATTTTTGTTTTCATATTTTTTTCAATTTCGGCCTCGAAACGACCTCCGATCGTGGCCTCGCCCCCTCTATGACCTGACCCAGGTCAATTGACACCTACATGCAAAGTTTCAGCTCCCCAGGTCCAAAACTGCTGCCGCCTATTAAGAACACACACACACACACAGACAGACAATCGAAAATATTATATAGATATTTAGTCGAACTTATAAAGTTTAACCCTTATACGGGTAATCAGACGACAGTTGTTTTATTTTGTTAATGCAACTGCAACATTTCCATACTCGACTTCCGAAAAACCTCTAGGAAACAAAAGCTTCATAACTATATTAGTTATGGCTGGCTGGTCCTAATATTCATTGCGAGAATATCATCTTTCAATATTCGTTTGGACAAATTCACGCAATCATACCCCCAATCAACTTTGCTCCATTGCTCTTCGTTTTCTTAAAAATTAGCAGCCTTTCTGTTGTTTTTCACATTCTATTGTGGATATATATTTATATATGAGAGAGAGAGAGAGAGAGAGAGAGAGAGAGAGAGAGAGAGAGAGAGAGAGAGAGAGAGAGAGAGAGAGAGAGAGAGAGAGAGAGAGAGAGAGAGAGATGGAAAACGTAAAACAAGTGGGTACAGGTATCATAAGTTATCTTATGTTCAATATCACCTTATACAAATATAAAGAAAGCTTAACAGAATAACCCCTCGACTAAATCACCCTTCCTTATTAGGCCTATCAATAAAAATGTATAAATACAAAATTACTCTCTTACAACCTATGTCTATATATATATATATATATATATATATATATATATATATATATATATATATATATATATATTCAGTTACCGCCACCATATTACTTTAAGTTTTAGAAACACCTCTAGGATATGGAGAAATAAAACATAAATTCAATAAACCTCTTCAATATGATTACCACTTATTTATAGTTTCAGTTACTTCTATAGTACTGCATTCGGTTTAGTCGTCTATTATTCAGATTATTGGAATATAATCAAGTTCCCAATTTACCTGTTAACAATACAACTAATTCGAAATGTGTACTAACAGTAAAATTCTACTGGTTCTAAGGAAAAACAGTGGTGGCGGCATTGTAGGAAATATTATATATAAAATAAACGTATTGACTGTAGGGTATGCTAAGTATTGTAATGAATGTGAAGACATAGAAGTTCCCTAGTGTGTGCGTGTGTTATAGTTTTATTTGTATGTATTTATTATTATTATTATTTTATATTTATATATTATTTTTTCTTTTTTTCCTTTTTTGGGGGGGGGGGGGGTCGTCATCTGAAGTTGTTATTCTATAATATAATACAACAATCCTACCCTCATCCTTTCCACAAAAGCGATGCACATCACGTCGCCCGAGAAATGTACGTCAATGCCCGAACTACTGTTGTTGTTCATATGACTGATAGAAGCCTCTGTTGTTCTCTATCAGCAAATGTGATCCAGTATGCAATAATTTTTTTTTATTGATAATCAAGCCCTGCTATTCTATATACCACAATCCTATAAACATATTGTGTAATGAAATGGCTCCAGTTATTGAAATGTGGCAACCCATTACTGGACTATTTGCTCGTTTGCCCTCCCTGCACTACCACTACCAGCTCCACCACCACCACAACCAGGGTCCAGAGAATTATATTCTCTGGACCCTGACCACAACCATGGCTGTGTGGAAAGACGGGCAGGGTTCTTTTTGGGCTTGGTGAAGTCGATTTAATTGCCGTTGCAAAAGACTGAAATGTCTGTAGTGATTTAACCCTTATTTAGCGGGTGGTAAGGTATTTTACACTGTACCGCTCAGCGGGCATAATCCCGAAATATTCGCTCAATTTCACTCGCCCTAGTGCCGTTACTATGGCTCCAATGCGAACGAAACGATCATTTTTGGAAAGAGCAACTCTTTGTCTCCCCATATAAGTCTATGAATGGATGTTATGAATGAGTCTGGAGGGTGGGAAGAGGTGAGGAAGAGGAGGTACTTTTTGGTCTATTTCCCGGGCGCGTTCGGTTGCGTTCGCTTTGGCCTGACTTTCGGCCTCTCGCGCGTCTACTATTCCTTCGGTAATCGGTCTTATTTTTCTCTTATTTCTCCTTATTTCTGTATTCTCTCTCTCTCTCTCTCTCTCTCTCTCTCTCTCTCTCTCGCTCTCTCTCTCTCTTTCTTTCTTTCTCTCTCCCTTTCTCTCTTCCTCATCCGTATATGTATTTCTCATTATTATTTTCTCTAACTAATCCCTCTATTTCATTTATTTGCTTGTAATATTTCTGTATTATTATATCTTTTTCATTCTTTCTTCAGTTCAGTTTCTGTATTCTCTCTATACGGTGGGAATGGTATTTCGTATGAGGGATGTGCAGCACAAATATTCAATCTTTCGTTGTTTGGTTGTTTGTATTACCGTAAGAAATTTACTGAACGCCTGCAAATAATACGCTATAAAATGCTTGCAATCAAACTCTCAAGCAATTTCAAGGTCACATGCAATTATAAATGTAGGCAATAGGTAAACCCAGAGAGGAAGAGACAAGAGAGAGAGAGAGTGTCGTGATAATATAACAATGTTACATATGTATCATATATATATGAAAAAATAATATATACGGTAGGCCTACATCTGTTCCGCACAATCATATAATGCCAAGCACAAATATTCAATCTTTCATTGTTTGTATTACCATAAGAAATTTACTGAACGCCTGCAAATAATACGCTATAAAATGCTTGCAATCTCTCTATTTTCTCTAATCTCTCCCACTCCTCCTGTCTCTCTCTCTCTCTCTCTGGCTCGCTCGCTTTCCCTCTTCCTCATCCGTATTATGTATTTCTCATTATTATTTTCTCTAACTAATCCCTCTATTTCATTTATTTGCTTGTAATATTTCTGTATTATTATATCTTTTTCACTCTTTCTTCAGTTCAGTTTCTGCATTCTCTCTCTCTCTCTGTTTCGCTTGCTTTGCAGGAATTTAGTTTTTGTTTTATATATAATATATAATAATTTACTTATCATTACTTACTATATCGTATAAACAATAGTAGGTAGCCAACTTACCATAATACCGATACACCAAACCGATCCGCATGCGGGTTTGTTTATCACCTGTTTACTAAAGTGCCTCCATTATCGATTTTCTTGAAGCCGACTCGAGCGGGAGGGTTACCAATTGAAGTTAAATCCGCTAGCATATATTGTTAGATGTAAGCCATGATAAATACCACTAGAAATATGAATTGGCAAAATCCATATAATATCACTTCGAAATTGTTCTGAAATTTCAAAACAAAACCGCTAGTGTAAGTCATTGCTGCTAGATCGAAGTAAAGGTCTCTAGATCTAGCGGAAGTCGCTATACGTATTGGCAGTACTGCACACTCATTCATTTCATTCATTCATTTTCTATTGAGCTCGTCCTGGAATCTTTACGACTCTGAATCTTACGATTGCCGACGGCGATAACGTTTGTTGACATTGTTGTTGATGTTCCAGTGGAGGGATGAACAAAATATTTTCCTTGTCCAATAATAGCTATTTCATAGTCCCACAGGACTTATTTTGATATATTTATCAAATTTATTGAATGCCTGAAAATAATACGCTATAAAATGCTTGCAATCAAACTTTCAAGCAATTACAAGGTCACATGCAATTATAAAAAGGTATATTGTAGACCACAATCTACGCCAAGCTTCGTTGTTGCTTGTATTATCGTGAGAAATGTACCATACACCCTGGTTATCGTGAGAAATTTACCGAACGCCTGCAAATAATACGCTATAAAATGCTTGCAATCAAACTTTCAAGCAATTACAAGGTCACATGCAATTATAAAAAGGTATATTGTAGACCACAATCTTCGCCAAGCTTCGTTGTTTCTTGTATTATCGTGAGAATGTACCATACACCCTGGTTATCGTGAGAATTTGCCGACCGCCTGCACATAATAGGGTATAAAATGCTTGCAACCAACCCTCAAGCAATTTCAATGTCACATGCAGTATAGGTAGACCCAGAGATGAAGAGACAGACAGAGAGAGAGGGGATGTCAAAAACATCTGCTAGGTGTGATTTCCCCTTGGAGGGAAGAGATTAGTTAGGGGCGTGCCCTGGCCTACATCAGACAAAGAGAGTACAAAAGAGTACTAACAAAGAGAGTGAGACAGAGAGAGAGAGAGAGAGGGTCGTGATAATATAAAATGTTACACATGTATCATATATATGAAAACATAATATATACGGAAGGTCTACATCTGTTCTCCACAATCATATAATGCCAAGCACAAATATTCAATCTTTCGTTGTTTGTATTACCGTAAATTTACCGAACGCCTGCAAATAATACGCTATAAAATGCAAAGGAATTTTCTTGTAGAGTGCAATTTTGAGGACGTAATGTCCTCTGAGAGAGAGCGGAGCGGTGATTAGGAGCATATATTACCTCAGACCGCTCGCCACACAGGGATTATATAAGGAACCGTATTTTAGGTTTTTCACTCGTGTTTTACGATCGTTGAAAGACAACCAGTGATCGTAAAAGGTGGTTCGGGTGTCATTGGAAAGCTCATTTACGCACTTTCAGGATACATACTTGTATTACGCTCTGGGTCTTGTTTATGCATGAAAAAGAGCACGGAACAACCCCATTTAGGGTAAAAAAAAAACCCCGCTGGGCGGCACAGTGAAATATACTCCACCAGCCGCTCGTAAGGTGATAAAATGCTTGCAATCACATTTTCAAGCAATTATAAAATATAAATTGTACTTACCAACACCCACACCAGTATGTTCTTCGTCAGGAACGTCTCCAATTTGCTCAAGGGTCTGTACAATATCAACCACAACATCCACCCCACGCAAATTATGCTTGGGGTGAAAGCCTATGATCGGGTTATTTTCGTCTTCAGAGTCATCCACACTACCAAAACTCTCACCCAGACCTTCGACGGTTTCATCCAACAACTTATTAGAAAGTTATGAAGAGGTCAGCATGATATCTAGTTCCTGGGTGGTAAGCCGGGCGTGGTTAGTAGGGTGGCGCGACGCACTAGGGATGGCGGCCACCGAATCGAACACGGGCAAATCTTGACCTTCCATTATGGCTGCTTGAGGGTCACTTAGTCACGGTCACACAGTGGGGATGTGTGGGTGGGCCCTTGTAGTACACCGCCTGACCACCAAGTTTCGCTTTCCACCTAAATTAGGGCGGGAATACGCCCACGGACTTAAGTCCGACCCCGCCATTTAGTCCAATTTTCTCGTATCGGACTTAAGTCCGACCCCGCTAAATAAGGGTTAAGCAATAATGAGAAAAGGTATTTAGAGTTAGGAAACGTGACAATTAAATATATTGTTCTCATGATATATTTAATATATGCGATCGTATGCGCTTAACTACTATGCAAACATGCTTCAATAGAAACTAAAGGTGATACTAGTCTGCAAAATGCACATGAACTAAACAGCACAAATATTTCTGGCCTTTAACCGTCATTATTCTAATAATTTTGTCTGCATTAACTTGTAAATTAGTATATTGATGCACTGTACAGTATATAACTATATTAGTATGGCAAACATTAGGCGACTTTAACCCGGGAACTGCGGGAAGACTCTTAAGAGTTCCCCCGGCGGACTGCGGGGAGACTCTTAAGAGTGAGTGAAAAAAAAAATCAACTTTTGACATCGAAAAAAAAAAAAAAAAAAATATTTTTTTATTTTTTTATTTTTTTTTGGCCCCTGGGCCATGCAAAATCTCAGTCCTCTACCTCCCCTCCTTCCCCACTTTCCTCCTCTCCTTCAGTTATCACCTATTTTCCCTGTTATTCCCTTATTCTGAGGTATATTTTCGTGCTAACATTAGCGAGTTGCAAGCAGGGTGTTGTCATCACTGATGGCAAGCGAGTGCAAGAGAGAGAGATAGTCCATGAGCCAAGACCCGAATTTTGGGATATCGGTACCACCCGGGGTGACTAATTCTCTTAGGTGTTTTTAGCTTGCTACATGTCTCTAGTTTATGTTTTGATATGATAGCCCTTGCACATTGGTAGCTTAATGGTCGTTATCACTTCTTGAATAGACATACCCTACCGAAAATTCCGAAATTTTTTAAAATGTCAAATTTGGGGACAGGAATGCCTAAATGTCAACAAAATGCATATAGTAATTGTCACATTTAATACAAGTCCTGTAAATACACACTAAGCATGCCATGGGCTTGTACATACTATTATGGCAAATTACTACTCCTAAATATCATCTACGTCAGACTCGGAATCTGACTGTTGTGCCACCGGCTCTTCTTCAATAGCCTTGTTCTGACATGTCTGTAACCTGCACATGTCCGTGCATTTTAGACCATTGCTGAGGCAAGTACACTTAGGGATTTCGCATGACCGCACACACTTGCAAGACAGTAGCTGCATAACAGCATCTGGTGCTGGTGAGCCTCGCATCCAGTTGACGGCAAGCTTACCGTCCTCATCTGTCATCCACCCGCAGTCTGTTGGGTTCGCAACAAATGGCTGGCTCTGAAGACTTCTCCTCCAGATCGCAGCCTGGTAGTTTGCACGCAGTGCATGCATGAAGAGGCAGTCCTCACAAGGAGGGAGTTGACTTGACTCTACCTCTCCACGTCTTGCACAGAACAGCTCATACCGAAGCTTGTTTACCTTAGTTGTGTGGGTAGATGGTAGGTACATGTGGCAGGTGATTTCCTGTAGCTTCTCAAAGAGTTCAGGAGACACTTCCCATGAGCGTCCAAGTTCGTGAAAAGCATGCTGGTATGTCTTGTCCATCTTCACCTGCTTGAGTGTCGTCATCTTCCCTCGGCCAGCGAATGCACTGACGGTATCACAGCCTGTAAAGGCATGCATACCAATCAATGAATCACACACGCTGCCTCCCAGTGTGCGGCTCAGTGTGGTGATATCCAGGAATCTTGTCCGGTTCTTCGTCCCGCACTTCTGGAACAGATGGGATGGGATCTTGTGGCACATGCCAAGACACAACACCATGACGTCTGTAACTTCTGCAGAGATGATCACAGACTTGTTCCCAGATTCTGCTGCATGAAGTGCATGGAGAAGAAGGCGTGTGTCTGCTTCTTCTTGAGTTGACTTAAGCTCAGGAGCCTCTTCCCACTGCTCTTTGGTGATCTTGAAGCAGCGCTGCTCACATGTGACATACAGCTCCTTGTCCTTGAGCTTCTCCCTGTGCTGTGGTGCCTTCCATTCTTCTACCAAGAACTTGATAAGACTTGCCTTGTTGGAGGAACTACCGAGTAACTTTCTCCACTGCTGGATGTTGTGCCCAGGTTGAATGTTCTTGAAATGAATTCCTGTGCCTGCACTTCTTTTGGCTCGTTCTGCATCCTTGATGGATGTCTCCTTGTAGATATCAAACACAACATCAATGCGCCTGCTCTTAGCACCTTCATGAACAGCGTGACTCAGTGCTGTACCTGCAAGCTGTGAAAAAGTTTTGTCGTTTCCCTTCAGTTTGTGGACCAGGCTCATCCCATCAATTATGGTAGCAGAGGGCTCGGGTATCACTTCTGCAGGAGAAACATTCCTCTCTAACTCCTTTGCGAGGGCAGCCTTGTTGGTCTTGCGGAGAGACCCATCACCGCTGGCAAGTGCCCAAGGCAAAGGCCCCAGGGGATGAGCCAAGACATCACTCATTTTGAGCTTTCTGTTCTCGGCAACAAGGATCATCTGGCCAAATAGGTTCCTGTCAGCCTTTAACCTCTGAAGTGCGCATGGGGGTAATTGGAAACGTCCCCCTGTGCTGACGTATTTGAGGTGTTTCCGTCACTAAAATATTCATTGTGCCATTAATAGCATTAATACTTATCCATATGTGCCTATTATGGGTTGATTATAAAGGTATTAACCTGAAACAACAATAAAACGAGTGAAAACAGCGTTTGGATGGTCAAAATCGGAGATATAGCCCGCGAGTTGTATAATGTATGGGTGAGGCAATCTGCTTTCCCGCCAATTTCTCCCAAGGCCACTGAGACACAGTCGATCGATACTCTCTCTCTCTCTCTTGCACTCGCTTGCTATCAGTGATGACCACACCCTCCAATCGGATTTCTAATGTTAGCACGAAAATATACCTCAGAATAAGGGAATAACAGGGAAAATAGGTGATAACTGAAGGAGAGGAGGAAAGTGGGGAAGGAGGGGAGGTAGAAGACTGAGATTTAGCATGGCCCAGGGGCCAAAAAAAAAAATAAAAATAAAAAAATAAAAAATAACAAAATATTTTTTTTTCGATGTCAAAAGTTGATTTTTTTTTTCTCTGACTCTTAAGAGTCTCCCCGCAGTGCGCCGGGGGAACTCTTAAGAGTCTCCCCGCAGCTCCCGGGTTAAGATAACCTCCTTGGCATGGTCTTGTGAGCGTGGCTTCATTCTGATGTTAGTGAACGTTCTCAGTTTCGTCTTCGTCATCGTGTCATGAAACTGTATAGTTGGCGTATCGATCTCCAGGCGCTCTTCCTTGAAGGCTTGATATGCATCCTCTCCTATTCTGTAGGCCCCTAGAAGGTCTTTGACAACTTCTGGTGGTGCCATAGTCGCAGTTGACAAACTGACAAGATCTTCTTGCTCTGCGTTGAAGGGGTTCAACCAGCTGGTCTCCATCAGTTGAACTAAAGATTGGACATCGGCCTCATCTCTTCTAATCCTGGGCATCTGTAGGTCTGGGTGGCTGAAGTCAGTATACTTTTGGCCTACTACCATAGTCCTGAGCTGCCTTAAGTACCTGCTGCGATACTCCGATGTCAGGTAGTACCTGGCGACAGCTCCGCCTTTCAGGCTGAAGCCTTTTGTGCCCCCTGGTGTCTGGGTGTCTTTGTTGATCGTTTTTTCGTTTGTCTGGTCCACAGGGATCCGTCCAAAGGGATTCTTGCTACCGATCTGGACCGAAAAGCCACCTTGCATGAAGTGTTCATGGACCTCTGGGTGTTCAATGGGCAGTCGAGACATCAAGGCATAGTAGTAGGTTAGGAACCGGGCATAGTTCACTTTGTCATAGGCAAAACACCACGGTATCATCTGTCGGATTGCTCCTAGGTGGAGCATCCAGTTGCCTTCTCTGGAGGCTCGAATTAAGTCCAGCATGATCTCAACCATGTCCAGGTATGACATCCAGAATGCTGAGAGGTTGTGTTCATCTCTGAGGGTCTCAAGATAAACTTGGAAAAGCTTCATGATATGTGTGCATGATTCACTCTCCATCAGCTCTTGAAATAGTCCCTGAGACACATTGCTGTGAAAGCTGTTGATGTCCTTCAGTGTTTCATCTAGATGGTGTATGTCCCTTGAATGGTTTTCTTCTAGCCATGAAAGGAAGCCTTTCCATGCAAGCCTCATCAGTGCTTCATACACGAGCTTGTGTAGTCTCACTGCTCTGTTGTACCTCTTGCCGTTCATCACTCCTGACACTGATCCTTCTGCGATGATACCTGATTCCACACACAGATCTCTAAGACCTGCATCTTGAAACCTCTTTCCTATGGTGGAGATGAGATTACAGATTGTGTGGAAGACGCCCATCCTGATGATAATGTTCTTGAACTTCTCTTGTTTCCAGATAACTTCGGCAGCTTTGGCATAGAGTGCTTGATCAAACACGCACACAATCTTGTTAAGCTGTAAGGACTGCATGATAGCATGCGTTTGTTCCAAGATTTCATTAACGGTGGACATTTCTGTTGCGGGAGCATTGATAGTGGGCAGGTAGCTTACAGTGTCCTGAACCACTGCAATGTCTCTGCGCATTTTGATGTTGAACCCAGTCCAACTGCTGATGGACTGGTCCTCATGGTCTGACATTCGAGTAAGAAGCCAGATATGGTTCTTTGTCTTTGAATCCTGGACTTCCTTGGTAGTGTCGACATACGCAGTCTCAATCCTAGGTGGCCCTGCCCGCCGCCCAACATTGTATATTGGCAGCATTGATGATGTCTGAGTGATGCTTCTTATCTTGGACTTGGTAATCTCTGGCAGGACTTTCTCTGGCACAGAGCCTGCAACCTTGGACTGGACAGCAATGCCATTGACTCTATGAGAAGTACCTGCTCCACTTAGGGTCTCTTCAAGTCGGTCAATGTTATCCCAGGCCAGGGTTGTGAACACACCAGGGTAGATGTTTGCTGGCAGTGGAATGTCATCCTTTGAGCATTCCAGCTTCTGGATACAAAGGGCTGTATCGATCTCCTCAAACATTGAGTAAGACACACAGTGACCAAGACGATTCAGAGTTCGGATCAGTTCTGTGTTTCCTGTCAAAGACTTTACAGCATTGGTCAGCAGTACGTGCTTGGGTGGTTTTGTCTTGCCACTGGTAACAGCAAAGACCAAGTCACTGCCAAAGGAAGTGGCAAGACGTTGAGCTCTTTCAGAGGGAGTTTCACACTCACACTCTCCTGTCAGCAGGGTGTGCAGGAATTGAGTGACTGCTGCAGGAATGACATTCTGATCTGTATCGGGAGGCCATGGCTGACTCACATCTTGTTTATTGATCTCATTCCTCAGCTGCATTCCTGCTTTGGTTAAGACATCTTCAGAGTTAGCTGCTCTTGCTTCTTGCAGGTCTTTTGCCATTTTGTGTGCTTGCCGGGCAAGGTCGTCCATTGAGAGGCTGCGTGGATAGATTAGAAGCTTTCCTTTCTCATCTGGGACAAAGCGTAGTGATTCTCCAAACTCGGTTTCAATCTTTCGGCGAACATGTTTCTTTGTCGCTGGTTTCAGTTGGATAATACCACGGGACATCATGGATCTCTCAAGCCTAGATGTGAGGTTTGTCATAGGCAGTACCTCTGGGTTGGGGAATAATTTGGTCCTTATATACAAGCAGAGTTCCTCGAGGGCTTCTGTCTCAACCTCTTCGTAGCGTGCTTCCTCGCTTTCTTCCTGATTTTCACCTGCACCCGACCTGGCGGCCGCTGGGAAATCATCTTTTGTGAAGAGTTTGTAGCACGACTTGTGGTAGTGACCCTCTGCAGCAACAAGGTCTCTGCTAACTAAACCAAGGATTCTCTGGTTGAGTTTCCTTATTGCTGCTCTGCGAATCTTCTCATCTGCTCGTAGCTCAACACACTGTATGAGTGGCTCCCTTGTCTTTGTTGTTTTTATGTACTTGCTTGACTTCTCGCAGAAGATACATACTTTGGCATACACCCTGCTAGTACTAGGGGCATCCCTTGATGCCCTCCTCCTGGGGTCGACGCTTGCTGATTCTATCTTGACACCCTTGGCAAGGATAGAATCCAGTGACTTCTTCATTGTAAAGAGACTACGACATTTACGGTGATAATGTATGTGTGGTATTCCTCCTTCTTCAAGGCCCTTGGCTGCTTCCAGGACTGGATCATGCTGCCTGATTTCTGCAGCCCTGAGCAATGTGTTCCAGGAGTCCAAATCCTGTGGTGACACCAGAGCATCGCTGTCATCATCAGAGCAGTGGATGATACAGTCGATCCGTGCTCTCTTCCTCGCAGATGGTTCCATCCTGCCGTCAAAACAGTCGACACACACCTGCAAAAAATATCACCATTAAACCATGAACAAACAAACACATTACATGGAAACCACTCTACATATGTTTGCTCCTTCCAATAATAAATTATCCCCAAAATATAACAAAAAATCCCCAAATATGAAATAAACCCCTAAATATGGAGAAACTTGAAATACACATCGGGATAATTCTTGTAGAGAATCAAATAAGCTACAAGAGCTGTTAGAATATATTTTTCAATGTTCCCCATATTTAAGGATTTATTCTAGATTTAGAGGAAAATACCCAAAATATAAGTATATTCCGAAATATGAGGAAATTTGAAAAATACCTAGGAACAACTCTGGTAGAGAATATAATTCTACATAGGTGTTCAAAGTTTCGCGATGATTGTGTGATGGATTTTAAAGAAAATGAGGAAAACGCCGAGCGTCACGCTAAAAATCTTTATTTTTGGGTAGCGCCCCTATTGCATCAAAAAAATTAGACTAAGCTACCAGTGCGAGAAGGCTATCATATCTTAATGTACTTACAGTCACTCTATAAACATTTTAGTACCATTCGTGTTTAGTCACCCCAGGTGGTACCGATATCTGGCCTGGCTCATGGACTAAGAGAGAGTATCGATCGACTGTGTCTCAGTGGCCTTGGGGGAAATTGGCGGGAAAGGAGCTTGCCTCACCCATACATTATGTAACTCGCGGCCTGTATCGCCGATTTTGACCATCCAAACGCTGTTTTCACTCGTTTTATTGTTGTAACAGGTTAATACCTTTATAATCAACCTATAATAGGCGCATATGGATAAGTATTAATGCTATTTATGGTAAAATGAATATTTTAGTGATGGAAACAGCTCAAATACATGCACACAGGCAGAGGTGTCTAATTACCCCCATGCGCACTTAAGAGGTTAATCAGATGTGGAAACGTCTGTCATAGTAACAAGGTTAAACACAATAAGTCAATCCTTTTGAAACCGATGATCATGTTGTAATTCCAGCTACAACCAATTCATTTTGACCACCTTTAACCCTTCAATCAGACAACGACATTTCTGTGTTGTTATTAATGCTACTGCTATAGTCTTTCAAATTTACAAAGAGCCCTCACTGACCATGGATTGACAACACTGGTTTGCCTTTTTCCCAAAACTTATCAGGCGTAATTTGATAGTACAGGATATAGACCAGTGACACCTCTCTCTCTCTCTCTCTCTTCCTTTATTCCATTTACTTCTCATTATCAATTATTTTAATACAGTGACGACAGTCAGGTGATTTTATTCAAATTATGAAGGGCCTCAGAGAGAGAGAGAGAGAGAGAGAGAGAGAGAGAGAAGGGTAGTAGGAGAGAGGAGACAAAACAAATAATACAAGTCTAAGAAAATCTCAATTCAAACATTCACTTTATAGAATGTAGAAAACCCATCCAAACAATAAGCAATATACTGTAATCGTTTACTCATACTTCTGAATTGTATACTCACTCTCTCTCTCTCTCTCACACACACTGTGTCTGTCTGTCTGTGTCTTTCTCCCTCTCTGTTTGTCTGGTCTGCTCTCTCTCTCTCTCTCTCTCTCTCTGAGGCATTTCCTAATTTGAACAAAATCACCTGGCGGTCGTCACTGTATTAAAATAGTTGATAATGAGAAGTAATTATGGTATATAGGAAAAGAGAGAGAGAGAGAGAGAGAGAGAGAGAGAGAGAGAGAGAGAGGTGTCACTGGTCTATCTCCTGTACTATCAAGTTACGCCTGATAAGTCTGGGGAAAAGGGCAAACCAGTGTTGTCAATCCATGGTCAGTGATGGCTCTTCGTAAATTTGAAAGACTATAAGTATTCTTTCTAACATTAGAAAGGACCTCTAAGGATCCAAGGGTAATTATAATTTCAGTTAATCATTAACCCTTTCACGCTCGTATGACGCAGAGGTTGCCAGATTAGCAGTAAGAAATAGAGTTCTCTCACTCTTATAATTACCTCTCCAAAATTAGTTTTCTGCTCACAGCTAACTCAAAGACAACTGCAGAGGTTGAAGTAACTAAACTAAAGGTTTCTATATACCCCTGATGGTAACAAAGGCTTTAACACCTTACGAGCGGCCTATGCGGTTTATTTATGTGTACCGCACAGCGGGGTGTTTTTAGCCAAAATAGGGCTGTTTACGTGATCATTTTCATGCCTAAATAAGACCCAGAACGTAAAACAAGTACCTATCCCTGAAAGGGCATAAACAGAGCTTTCGAATGACACCATAACGATCCTTGTATGATGGATAGTTTTCTTGCAATAACCGTGCAACGCGAGTGCAAAAAGCAGGTAATTCGGTACTTTCAGTACATAATTGAGTATGTAGCGAGTGAGAGAGGGAGGAGGGAGCTGAGATTTGTGTCAGTAGGTTCGCCGCGGTGGTCTGGAGCAGTCATACGCTCGCTAGTCTCCTGCCACCACTTGTCTCTCTCTCTCAGCCACATTACGTGCTGAAATTGCCACTCGAGTTATGTCGAGCGCCGCCACATAGTCCAGCTTTATTTAACTCGACTTATGTTGCTCGCCGCTAAATAAGGGTTAAAGTATCTCTAATAGGCTCAAAATCGCGTCATATGTCGGAGAGGGTTAAACTGACTGGTTGCATAAAATCGTTTGAAAATTTCTAGGATATACACAAATATTTACATACTCTATTTGAAAAGATTAAGAAGGATCTCTCACATTCTGAGGAGAAAGCCAGGGCGCTTTTTGAGTCTTGGTTTCCAAGAGAATTATAACTCGGTGATAAATAGCCACCACATAATGCTTAACCCTTTTACTGTGGGTGACATTCCGGAATGTTGTACAAAGCAATACAACAGGGTGCGAGTGACATTCCGGAATGTTGTACAAAGCAATACAACAGGGTGCGGGTGACGTTCCGGAATTTTGTACAAAGCAATACAACAGGGTGCGGGTGACGTTCCGGAATGTTTCGGTATTTCCCGCCATAAAAATTGTTGTGGGGAGCCATCTGGTGGTTAATATGTGAACTACTCATTCCTCCCGAGAAGCTGTGTGCGTGGGAGGGTCAGTCTTCCTCTAGTAAACGTAAGTGATGGACGTGTCACCAAATCACTCGTCCGATCGCGTGGATGAGAGTCCCACCAGGCCACCACCTGGTGGTGGTGGCCCCACTCGCGGGCCATGGGCAGCGCGAGGCCTTAGTGATTCCGCCATAGGCCGCGCTCTTGACGACGATATTTCTTTATCTGGCAATGAAAGTGGGGACACAGGCTCAGATAGTTCCTTCGAGGGACACTTTATCGAAGTGGAAGATTGGAGTGGAGATGATGAGGCTTCCGCAAACATTGAAGAAGACGTAGCCGCCATAGATGAAGCTTGCCTGTCTCCCTCCAACCCTGCTGAAGACGCCGCCATAGTTTCTACCACTTCGCATCCCTCCACATCGGATGCCCAAGAGGAAGTGTCTGCTGTACTACTACCGAGTAAGTACCCACATATATTTTGTATTATTTACTCTACGATTGTAATATTTTCCCCCAGTGTTGACTTACAGCTCCCGTTTGTGTTCACGTTTGCTACGGCCATAATGCCTACCCTCCCAGCCTATTTCGACGACTTATTTGAGCATTTTTCATTGGTATAATATAGTTTCTTTGCTAAGTTATGATATCTGTATAGTCTATTTTCGATGTTTGAATGAACATGTGTCGGCTAGGTGCGGCCCTTGGCCAGAGGTCGGCCACACAAATTTGCTTATATGCCCGTTTCGTGCCCTGCTATTTTAGCTCGATATATTTTAGTGGTATTTTTTTTTGTCTATATTCTAAACTCGACAAAATATAACTATACACGTGGTAAATTTTAGACATTTTTGTCAAAACTTGTGTTTCCGTTTGCTACACCCATAATACCTAGCCACCTAGCCTATTTCGACGACCTATTTGAACGTTTTTCATTGGTATAATATAGTTTCTTTGCGAACTTATGATATCTGTATAGTCTATTTTCGATGTTTGAATGAACACGTGTCGGCTAGGTGCGGCCCTTGGTCAGAGGTCGGCCACACAAATTTGCATATTTGCCCGTTTCGTGCCCTGCCATTTTAGCTCGATATATTTTAGTGGTATTTTTTTTTTTTCTATATTCTGAACTCCACCAAATATAACTATTACTCTCTCTCTCTAGCACTCCCCTACCCTCCTAATCTCATGCCCCGGGCGCTACCACCAAACAGCTCCAGATAATTACTCTCTCTTTCTTTCTCTCACACACACACACACACACACACAGGCCGCACCTAGCCGACACGTGTTCATTCAAACATCGAAAATACACTATACAGATATCATAACTTTGCAAAGAAACTATATTATACCAATGATATTGTATTGTAACAATTGTATGTGGAATAGGCTACCGAGTGATACATTGGGATAACAAATATTATAAATTCAAGTTAGGACAAGAGAGAGAGAGAGAGAGAGAGAGAGAGAGAGAGAGAGGGGGGAAGGGGGAGGTAGGAAGCAGGAAGCAGGAAGCGAGGCAAATTTAGTGACACCCTTATGGCAACACTCCCACCCTGAACACCGAGTACATTTCGCAATCTACGGAAATATAGTACCTATCGTAAACATTTATGTAAGTAACAGTGATAAATGAGAGCGTATGTTAGTAAGATCGACAAATGAGAGAGAAAGAGAGGTAGAGAGAGAAAGGAGAGAAAAACAATCCAGAATCCCGCATTTGCCAACACTCTTGGGAAGGGAGAGAAAAAAAGAGGGAGATTGATTTTGATTTTGCCCCGAGGGGCGAGTTCATTGAGCAGCGCCCCCCATCCTGTGAGGGGACAACCACTAGTAAGGCGATACATACTGCTCAAAGAGCCATTATTCCACTGAAACAACAGCATCGTCGTCTGGTTACATTCATATTTGGGTTTATAAGTCAGGTTGGCATTATTCAGATGTGTTATTATAGTTTCCTCATTTAATTGTCACATGGTCTGTATATACGTATCTTATTAACAAAAAAAAAAAAACGTAGTGACTGAATTATTAATTGACAGGTTGTAAATAATAGCACTACATAACTAGTGCAATCGTATGAGGAGACTATTCATATTTTCATTACATCAATGGTTATTGAGATCATAGTTAGCTGAATACACTCATTACAAAAATAGGCAATGGTATAAATCAACATAATACATAATTTAATACAGGCGGACATAATCATGGTCCGGTTCGTTGTGCACTGGGAGCTAAGGTGTCTTGAGATCGCCTCGTACCCATACACAACAAACGTATTATAGTCTGCATGGTTGGTATCTAATTGAATATACTTAGTGGGTATTTCAAGAATGTCAGGGGGTAAGGAAATGTGATTTGTATATTAGAAGACTGTGATTAACGAGACGTGTAACATGTGGAGGGAGGTGGTAGAAAGAGAGGGATCTCGTTGGGGTGGAAGTTTCGCTCCCAGGAATTTTCGTTCCTGTGGTATTTCAATAATAATAATAAAATAATAATAATAATAATAAGGGGACAACCATTGGTAAGGCAATACATACTGCTCAAAGAGCCATTATTCTACTGTAATAACAGTATCGTCGTCTGGTGTTATTATAGTTTCCTCATTTGATTGCCACATGTGCTGTATATACCGGTACGTGCTCATGAAAAAAAAAAAAAAAAAAAAATGTGACTGAATTATTAATTGACAGGTAAATAATAGCACTACAAAACTAGTGCAATCATAATTATGAGGAGACCATTCATGTTTTCTTACATCAATGGTTATTGAGATCGTAGTTAGCTGAATACAAATATTACATACATGATGTGACTAATATTTCGAACTACATAAATTATTATGCAATAATAGTACCACAAATATATTACAATCATATGAGGGACACTTCACATTCTTCATTACATCAACGGTTATTGAGGTCATAGTTAGCTGAATACAAGAGACACATACATAATGTGACTAATATTACCAACTACCGAAGTTATAATGGAATTATAGTAATACAAATAAGCCGCATTTTCCTTTACCATCACTATCTCCGATTGACTGGAAATGGTGTCGTATTTCACACCCAAATGCCATAAAGGGTGTCCAATATCAAAGCCGCATTTTCCTTTACCATCATTATCTCCGATAGACTGGAAATGGTGTCTTATTTCACACCCAAATGCCATAAAAGGAGCCGCATTTTCCTTTACCATCATTATCTCCGATAGACTGGAAATGGTGTCGTATTTCACACCCAAATGCCATAAAAGGGTGTCCAATATCAAGCCAACTCAACCCTGCTCCTACACAGGCTTGAGGAAGTGAACAACTGGGTTTAAGTCAATCCGATTCGGGCTTTAAGTATATATCTGTAAGCAAGTCATCATATTTCATTGGCGAGTGTTAAAAAAATTGATCTATCTAAATGTAGTCTTAAATTAACCCAAACATACGCCAAAGTAAAGTTTTTCACGATCATTCAAAATTGGGCTTTTGTGTATTTCCTCTTTAACAAGTAAGTGTTTATACTTATAAGAGTGTGCAAACTATAAATATGTTCTAATGTATAACTAAGAACCCCAAATATACGAAGCGTTTGTTAACATTCTTAAAACAAAACAAAAGAACAACAGCTTGCGTACGCTTATACGATATCAGGAAAGTAATCCTTCTTTATTAAACCCTCTAAGTAGCATATTATCATTTATTATGTAAATGTTTGTTAAACTAATGGAACTGAAATTGTGTACTTCGACTTCCAAACCCATCTGATGATCTCTGAACTTTTAAATAATTGTAATAGTTTCGAAATCTGACCTTGTTCATTATAACAGAATGAAGGTTCTTGGTACGATGTTGCCAATGTAGCTGCTACCGCTAAATCCAGCGAATCACTTACATCACTTCCATCTAATAATAATAATAATAATAATAATATTTATTCAGTCAGCAATTTACAGAGTTGGTACCACATAGTTTGTTACAAATATGACATGTACCAGCCTTGCATAATTCCAACTAAGGATAGCCCAATAAGGCCGTTAGGCGTATTTCCATTGGGGTCCTTGTGGGATTAGGTTAGCTGGGGAAAAGGGGAGGATAAAGAAATAGATACTTTAGAGAAAGTATTTCTAGGGGGTTATTTTAAGATACCTTACATCCTATAGTAAATATCAGTAATCCGTAATCAGTAATCATTTCAGTTTGGTTTGTCTATCTCTTATGTCGTATTTAGTAGTAGACATAAGCTTGGTGCTCCCTTCTCGCAGCTGTCCGGTTCAGGTGTTCCTTCAGGCTACATCTGAAGGAATACAGTGTTCTCTTTTCACGGACTGACTGGGGTAGGTCGTTCCAGTCTTTGATGGCAGTGAAGAAGAATGTTTGCTTACCCTGTCCTTGGATTCTCGGGACCTTAAAATTAAACATCATGTTTCTTGTATTATGTCCACTCCTCTCATTTGCTTTAACAAACTCATTCTTTAGATACTCTGGAGCTCTGTCATAGAAAATTTTGAAGGCATTAGTTAGCCTGATTTGTTTGGCCCTGTCAGAAACATTGAGCATACCTAGTGACTGAAGTTGTTCCTGGCCAACATGTGATCTGGGTCCTAGGTTCAGCATGAACCTAACCATTTTATTTTGAGTGACCTGAAGTTTGTGCTGTGCTGATTTAGATGATGCAGAGTACCAGGATGACACAGAATAGTCAAAATGACATTGAACAAGCGCTTGGCAGAGGGTCTTTTTGGTCGCCGCGGGCAAGCATCCCACCTGTCTATACAGGTATTTTATACGTGCTCTACACTTACTCAGGATAGATTCCAAAATTGTTTCACCTGACAAACTCGCGTCCAGTTTCAGTCCGAGATATTTAACTTGTGACACTGTTGTTATAGGAATATCATTACAGTTGACCGAGAAGCCCACAATGTCTTTCAGTTTGCGTTTTGTTCCACATAAGATGGCTTCCGTCTTGCCCAGGTGAAGAGATAGTCTATTGTCCACTAGCCATTCACTACATGATGCTAGTTCTTTGGAAAGTGAAGCGGCAATACTTATTGGGTCTTTTCCTGAAACCAGAAACACGCTGTCGTCTGCATACAGTAATAATTTACATGAGACGCTCAGTTCCATGTCGTTCACATAACAGAGAAAGAGTAAGGGACCCAGGATGCTTCCCTGCGGGACCCCACAGTTAATTGGCATAGGATCAGATATATTATCATCAATTTTGACTCTTTGGGTTTTTACCACTAAGATAAGATTTAAACCAGTTCACAGACCCTATGCCCATAGCTTGTAGTTTATTACATAGGATATCATGGTCTACTGTGTCAAACGCTTTTTGTAGATCAAGAAGAACCATACCGGTGTAGTTACCTTTAGACATTTCTTTACGAATGTGATCCGTTAAGTGGATGAGACAGGAGTCTGTCGAGTACATGCATCTGAAACCTGATTGAAACTTATAGAATAGATCATTTTGGTTGAGGTAGTGTTCAATTTGGGTGTATACCGCTCTTTCAAGGATTTTAGATACAATACATAATATGCTAACTGGTCTGTAGTTGCCAACTTCTAGTTTATTTCCTTTCTTGAATAGAGGGGTTACAATAGCTTCCTTCAGTTCAGCAGGTACTGTGTTGGTGTTAATTGACAAGTTGATGATGTGGGTTAGGGGGCCTGCTATACCAATGGCTCCATCTCGTAGAAATTTGGCAGGAATTTTGTCTGGTCCTGTGCTCTTATGTACATTTAGGTTAGACAGCTCATCAAAAGTGTATTTTGGTGTAACATTTTGCAATCTAAATGTGTTCGGGTGTATGTCTTTATCTCTGTAGAAATTACGAAAGGTGGCCGTTGTTGTCGTGTATTTATTGAGAGGTTGAGGTAGGTTCTGTGCAAGTGTGTTTGCTATGGAGGTGAAGAAGGAGTTGAAGTAGGTTGAAATTTGTCGTTTATCGTGGCAAACCTGATCATTAATGGTGAGAGCAATATTAGTGTTAGACGAATCCCTCGTCTTGTTGCTGTAGCCTGTTGTTTTTAGGTGCCTCCATAGTTTCTTTGGGTTATTCTATCTATCTATTGGGTTATTCTTCTTATCTAGCGACATTAAGATGTGATGAATTCTAGCGATATTCAAGTTAGTTTCCCTATTTTAAGGAATTGGAGAGATGTTTCGATTGTTAAAGATTATTCTAGATACTTCAACATATGTTTTCTAGTGACATACAAGTTTTTAGTGTCTGGTGACTATCTAGCGATTTGTCAATGCTATTCTAGCATACATTTGTGCTTTAGTTTATCTTGCATTTTTTGTCTAAATTTGCCCTATTTCTCCAGAAGACTTCCTACATGGTATAGTGTATTGTTCTAGTGATAATTAAATATTATATAGGGCTATTTTAAGTTGGCTGATGAATATGAAGCAGTAATATGCTGGACGATGAGAACACTGTATGTAAACATGTCTCGGATATCACTGATAATTTTTGGCATTTTCTGCCAAAAGCCCAATGGCTTATCAGTGGTGGTAACACAAAATGCAGCTCAAGCCAACTCAACCCTGCTCCTACACAGGGTCGAAACTCAACCCGATTCAGACTTTCGGAGCTTGATAACAGTTTTAAGACTTTGTGTATGTATCCATATACAAATAATCGATTTGGATGTGATAATTATAAATGTACCTAGCTATATCCTCAGAATATCCGAAAGAAGCGTCATAATCGTATGAAAGGGTGATAACCTATATTAGACTTTGTATACATATACTCAAAATTAAGCCATTATATTATATGCATACCCATCACAATGTTGTACAAATTCAAGTAAATCAAAATAATCCCGGAATAAGTACTCAAATAATGATCTTGACATGTAATTTTTTTTTTTTTTAGAAATGTCGGAACATAGCCGCAGCCGTGGTGCCGGTACATTCGTGTTTACAATCAGTAATCATGATTATATTTTGATGTATTGTACTTGATTTTATTGGATTAGGTTAGTTATTGTTGGTCACTTGGTCAGTTTAGTCAATACAATAAAGCCAAGTTAAATACATTGACATAAAATCGTGATTAGGCAAGAATGTAGATCGGGCATAGCGGCTGCTTTACCATAGGGGTAAATATATGCCAAGCACGCCGGTATTCGTCTACTATAGCTGGGAGGTGGACTGAGTTTCGGGATAGCCCTTGTACCGGCTGCATGGTAGTGTTCGTCTCCTACAATATTCCGCCACTCATACTCAGAATTATTGAAATGTTAACCTAAGCAATTATTTATTACTCTAATGTTACAAAGAGAAATGTTTTGTATACTTCCACCTCATGTATAATGTCACAAATAATCTTCAATTGTATATATTCTAAGTTATTGCCGATATGTCTAGTCGTCGATCATTGCAGTTCCTGAAATACTTCATAATATTTATTATATTACGATGTTTCATCTTTATTATATTCTTTAGCCGCATTTTCCTTTACCATCACTATCTCCGATAGACTGGAAATGGTGTCGTATTTCACACCCAAATGCCATAAAAGGGTGTCCAATATCAAGCCAACTCAATATCAAGCCCTGCTCCTCCACAGGGTTGAGGAAGTAAACAACTGGGTTAAAGTCAAGCCGATTCGGGCTTTAAGTATATATCTGTAAGCAAGTCATCATATTTCATTGGCGAGTGTTAACAAATTCTATCTATCTAAATGTAGTCTTATACCGCATTTTCCTTTACCATCATTATTTCCGATAGACTGGAAATGGTGTCGTATTTCACACCCAAATGCCACAAAAGGGTGTCCAATATCAAGCCAACTCAACCCTGCTCCTCCACAGGGTTGAGTAATACCGCATTTTCCTTTACCATCATTATCTCCGATAGACTGGAAATGGTGTCGTATTTCACACCCAAATGCCATAAAAGGGTGTCCAATATCAAGCCAACTCAACCCTGTTCCTCCACAGGGATGAGTAAGTAAACAACTGGGTTAAAGTCAAGCCGATTCGGGCTTTAAGTATATATCTAAGCAAGTCATCATATTTCATTGGCGAGTGTTCAACAATTCTATCAATCTAAATGTAGTCTTAAATTAGCCCAAACATACGCCAAAGTAAAGATATTCACGATCATTCTAAATTGGGCTTTTGTGTATTTCCTCTTTAACAAGTAAGTGTTTATACTTATAAGAGTGTGCAAACTATAAATATGTTCTAATGTATACTAAGAACCCCAAATATACGAAGCGTTTGTTGACGTTCTTAACCCCTAAGTGTCGGCGCGCAACATAAGTCGAGTATAATAAATCTGGACTATCTGGCGGCGCTCGACATAGGTCGTGTGGCAATTTCAGCACGTAATGTTGCTGGGAGAGAGAGACAAGTGGTGGCAGGAGAGTAGCGAGCGTATGACTGCTCCAGACCACCGCGGTGAACCTACTGACACGAATCCCACCTCCTCCCTCCCTCTCTCACTCGCTATATACGGAATTGTATGGGGAAAGTGCCGAATTACATGCTTTTTGCACTCGCGTTGTGCGGTTGTTGCAAGAAAACTAGCCATCATAAAAGGATCGTTATGGTGTCATTGGAAAGCTCTGTTTATGCCCTTTCAGGGATAGATACTTGTTTTACGCTCTGGGTCGTATTTAGGCATGAAAATGATCACGTAAACAGCCCTATTTTGGCTAAAAACATCCCGCTGGGCGGTACATATAAATAAATCGCCTAGCCCGCTAATAAGGTGTTAAAACAAAACAAAAGAACAACAGCTTGCGTACGCTTATACGATATCGGGAAAGTAATCCTTCTTTTATTAACCCTCTAAGTAGCATATTATAATTTATTATGTAAATGTTTGTTAAACTAATGGAACTAAAATTGTGTACTTCGACTTCCAAACCAATCTGATGATCTCTGAACTTTGAAATAATTGTAATAGTTTCGAAATCTGACCTTGTTCATTATAACGGAATGAAGGTTCTTGGTACGATGTTGCCAATGTAGCTGCTACCGCTAAATCCAGCGAATCACTTACATCACTTCCATCTAGTGACATCAAGATGTGATGAATTCTAGCGATATTCAAGTTAGTTTCCCTATTTTAAGGAATTGGAGAGATATTTCGATTGTTAAAGATTATTCTAGATACTTCAACATATGTTTTCTAGTGACATACAAGTTTTTAGTGTCTGGTGACTATCTAGCGATTTGTCAATGCTATTCTATCATACATTTGTGATTTAGTTTATCTTGCATTTTTGTCTAAATTTGCCCTATTTCTCCAGAAGACTTCCTACATGGTATAGTGTATTGTTCTAGTGATAATTAAATATTATATAGGCTATTTTAAGTTGGCTGATGAATATGAAGCAGTAATATGCTGGACGATGAGAACACTGTATGTAAACATGTCTCGGATATCACTGATAATTTTTGGCATTTTCTTCCAAAAGCCCAATGGTGGTAATCAGTGGTGGTAACACAAAATGCAGCATAAGTAAACAACTGAGTTAAAGTCAAGCCAATTCGGGCTTTAAGTATATATCTGTAAGCAAGTAATCATATTTCATTGGCGAGTGTTAAAAAATTCTATCAATCTAAATGTAGTCTTAAATTAGCCCAAACATACGCCAAAGTAAAGATATTCACGATCATTCTAAATTGGGTTTTTGTGTATTTCCTCTTTAACAAGTAAGTGTTTATACTTATAAGAGTGTGAAAACTATAAATATGTTCTAATGTATAACTAAGAACCCCAAATATACGAAGCGTTTGTTGACGTTCTTAAAACAAAACAAAAGAACAACAGCTTGCGTACGCTTATACGATATCGGGAAAGTAATCCTTCTTTATTAAACCCTCTAAGTAGCATATTATCATTTATTATGTAAATGTTTGTTAAACTAATGGAACAGAAATTGTGTACTTCGACTTCCAAACCAATCTGATGATCTCTGAACTTTGAAATAATTGTAATAGTTTCGAAATCTGACCTTGTTCATTATAACGGAATGAAGGTTCTTGGTACGATGTTGCCAATGTAGCTGCTACCGCTAAATCCAGCGAATCACTTACATCACTTCCATCTAGCGACATCAAGATGTGATGAATTCTAGCGATATTCAAGTTAGTTTCCCTATTTTAAGGAATTGGAGAGATGTTTGGATTGTTAAAGATTATTCTAGATACTTCAACATATGTTTTCTAGTGACATACAAGTTTTTAGTGTCTGGTGACTATCTAGCGATTTGTCAATGCTATTCTAGCATACATTTGTTCTTTAGTTTATCTTGCATTTTTTGTCTAAATTTGCCCTATTTCTCCAGAAGACTTCCTACATGATATAGTGTATTGTTCTAGTGATAATTAAATATTATATAGGGCTATTTTAAGTTGGCTGATGAATATGAAGCAGTAATATGCTGGACGATGAGAACACTGTATGTAAACATGTCTCGGATATCACCGACAATTTTTGGCATTTTCTGCCAAAAGCCCAATGGCTTATCAGTGGTGGTAACACAAAATGCAGCTTATAATTAGCCCAAACATACGCCAAAGTAAAGATATTCACGATCATTCTAAATTGGGCTTTTGTGTATTTCCTCTTTAACAAGTAAGTGTTTATACTTATAAGAGTGTGCAAAATATAAATATGTTCTAATGTATAACTAGGAACCCCAAAAGGTTCACCAAATCCAAATATACGAAGCGTTTGTTGACGTTCTTAAAAACACAAAACAAAACAAAAACAGCTTGGGTTCGCTTATGCGATGCCAGGAGAGGAATGCTTCTTTATTAAACCCTCTAAGTAGCATATTATGTGAATGTTTCTTAAACTAATGGAACTGAAATTGTGTACATCGACTTCCAAACCGATCTGATGATCTCTGTTTGAAATAATTGTAATAGTTTCGAAATCTGACCTTGATCATTATAACGGAATGAAGGTTCTTGGTACGATGTTGCCAATGTAGCGGCTACCGCTAGATCCAGCGAATCACTTCCATCACTTCCATCTAGCGACATCAAGATGTGATGAATTCTAGCGATATTCAAGTTAGTTTCCCTATTTTAAGGAATTGGAGAGATGTTTCGATTGTTAAAGATTATTCTAGATACTTCAACATATGTTTTCTAGTGACATACAAGTTTTTAGTGTCTGGTGACTATCTAGCGATTTGTCAATGCTATTCTAGCATACATTTGTGATTTAGTTTATCTTGCATTTTGTCTAAATTTGCCCTATTTCTCCAGAAGACTTCCTACATGGTATAGTGGTTATTGTTCTAGTGATAATTAAATATTATATAGGGCTATTTTAAGTTGGCTGATGAATATGAAGCAGTAATATGCTGGACGATGAGAACACTAGCTGTATGTAAACATGTCTCGGATATCACTGATAATTTTTGGCATTTTCTGCCAAAAGCCCAATGGCTTATCAGTGGTGGTAACACAATGCAGCTTTAGTTTTACTTTGTAGTGGTCAATTTGTAATATATATTTACATTCATGTTCAACAATAGTAAGCAAATGTATATATTATGTAGGTATATATATTTTGAAGGCAGGCTTGTAAAATTTTTACATTTTGTGCCACCCCGCTGATAAGTGGGTGGGTTATCAGACTCTGGGGTGACACAAAATGCAGCTATATTTTACAAACATGAGTGACATGGTTCAAATTCTTATTACAATAATGGTTATTGAGTGGATAGTTAGCGGAATATGCCCAGTGGAGAAGTTTACATGCCGATAGTAATATAATATTTAGTAGGGTGTGTGGTTATGGGAGAGAGGGAGGGGGGTTATAGGAGAGAGAGAGAGGAGGGTGATAGAGAGAGGGGGTTGGGGGTGGGGGAAGGGAGGCAGGTCTATTTAGGTGACACACGTATGGCAGCACTCCCACCATGTACACCGAGTACATTTCGCAATCTACTGAAATGTAGTACTTATTGTAAACATTTATGTAAGAGCGATAAATGAGAGAGAGTATGTCAGTAAGTGCGATAAATGAGAGAGAGAGAGAGAGAGAGAGAGAGAGAGAAAGAATGAGAGAAAGGGAAGGAGAGAAAAACAATCTCGAACACCCGCATTTGGCAACAATCCTCTGTCAACCTGGGAGACTGGAGGAGAGAGAGAAGAAATATTTATGGCAGATATAAGCGAGGTATTTGACATGATATATAATTATGTAAAACATATGTAAAACATAAGTATACATATAAATATATACGTGTGGTAGATAAATACTAAGGAATAATTCGATAAGCTAAGCGAAAACTATTATGGATGAGAGCGAAGTCATGGCTGACCGAATGAGTCCTAACGCGCCCGCCCAGCCGGGCTAGAGAGAGATAATTTCCCCCCGGAAACCCCCCCAATTTCTCTCCACTCTGTGAAGCCTGGCTTGCTCACACACCACCCAGGTTGCCTTCTATGGGGAGACCTTGACCGGCCCGACATGATGAACACCATTTCGCATTGATCTGATTGATATTTCGCCTTGTAGAGCGATTTATATATAGTGCAAATTGGCGTATTATGCCCGCAATGGCCTACACTATCCAGTACTACCTAGCCGCAGCAAAAGGGTTAAAGTATAATTTTCATACTTTACATACAAACTTTATGTTATACCAAATTTGTCATTTATTTTACTATTAATAGAAGTTATATGCCAAACAATCAATATGCAGGCATCCTAAATACAACCATTCAGGCTGTGAGTCATTAATACCAGCTGTGCAGTCTCGATTAAATTGAAACAAACGAAGCCCAACCCACCTACCACCGACACTCTCACATGTGTTGCCATGCCTAATCATTTGAGTAAGGATAGGTTATGTATTAACCCTTAACTGGCGGCACGCATCATATGTCGAGTGAAAGAAATTTGGACTATGTGGCGGCTCACAACATAAGTCGTGTGGCATTTTCAGCATGTAATGTTGCTGAGAGAGAGAAACAAGTGGTGGCAGGAGAGTAGCGAGCGTATGACTGCTCCAGACCACCGCGGTGGACGAACTGACATGAATCCCACCCTCCTCCACCCTCTCACACTCGCTACACAGTGAATTGTTTAGGGAAAGTACCGAATTACATTGTTTTTGCACTCGTGTTGCGCGATTGTTGCAAGAAAACTAGCGGTCATACAAGGATCGTTGGGGTATCATTGGAAAGCTCTGTTTATGCCCTTTCAGGGATAGATACTTGTTTTACGCTCTGGGTCTTATTTAGGCATGAAAATGATCACATAAACAGCCCTATTTTGGGTAAAAACTTTCCGCTGGTGGCTACATATTATTTACCGCCTAGGCCGCTCGTTAGGTGTTAATAATAACTGTAAGCGTCTTCATTTCATATCCATTTATTATCTAACATAATTCTGGAACATCTACTAACCCTCCAGTAATGCAAATAATGGAGAAAATTGAGTTTCCCGATATTTCTCGTCTCACCCAATCACGTCCCGTCTTTCACACGCCATGGGATTTGAGGGGTTCATTCATAAAACTACGTTGTTTACTACGGATGCAATGCCACACACCTCCACACACTGCAACATTTCGTCGCAGGACTAAGTTGGCCAACTGTACATATTACACATGTACTGTATATACAATATACTCAAAATATACCATATGAAAAATGGCTGCACAGAATACAAAATGTTGAAAAATGTTAAACGATGTTCCGACAACTGAATGACCGCCTTTTGGATTTGGTTAATATCAATACACATTTCTTTAACATACTCATATCCAGAAACAAATTACACATGCATATACAGTATCTATACATCACATTCAGTTATGTTGAGCTGAGGGTCGTTGTCTTGATTTGCTGCCTTCCAGAGTATAGTTTGGTGGTGCACTCTGAGCATGTGGAGGAGCAGGTTTGCATCTGTAGGATGCAGAGTCTTCACATGGGGTGGCTTACCTTTCTTTATGTAAAGGTGTAAATGTTATGTCGAACAACACTGATGTTTGTGCACTTTGCCTGGCCATACAGTGCAGAAAAGAATTTCTGGTATGTCTTCAGCAAATCTTCATGAGTAGCTGTCTCCTCTCCAAGGATGGTGTATAACTGTGTGAAGTCTCCTTCTCGAAGTGTGCCGAGGGCAATAAGTTTTCCTTAGTTGAAAGGATATGACACTGTGGCACATCCTGTGACTGCATGTATTTCTAGGAGCTGGAGACACGTATCTTCAGCTTCCACACCCAGAACACTAGGAAAACAAAGACGTCTGTGTCGTCATTAAGGTTTGTTGTTCAAGGCACATAAATGATATGAGTATGTTTTATGTCCAAAAAATAACTTTGTACATAGTAGAGATTTTGTACAATTTCATTTACTATCTCCTAGTTATAACTCTGATAGTTATCTTATATATAAAAAATAAAATTTCTTGAGCTGTAAAATCAGCTCGACTTATTAAGTATCACAGTTCGTGATCTTATCACATAGTCCGGCGGAGGGTCTAGATGTCTTAAGCTCTCCCCTTTCTTTTCACTTAAATTAAAATAGCACTTAGACCTACTAGACCCGGTGACGCTTGGCCACACAGGTCATTTTTGGTTTATCTAGGGCCATCGACAGGTACTGAGTTAAGAAAGTATGGTTGGAAGCCCACAATTTGGTATTAGCAATATCCTCTATTGAATAATTTTTTTTAAAACCACAAAGAGACTGCCTATTTCCTGATGTCGTGAGCTCGGCCTACTACTCCCGTATTACTTTCCCTGATTACATCCACGAGTAAGGAAGCCAATTTTCTCCTTGTGATGCGTGTACCTGTATTAATGACCCATAGGGCTCCTTGTTGTTGAGGCTTTGACACCCTCATAAACTTGATTAGAGCCTGCACAGGGCATAAATTATGATGTGTGTGTCCCCTTTTGAGAGCCGGGATTGTAAATTCCGAGAACACATGCTCGCTATGCTCATTCTTCGCCACGAACGTGGGAGATGGGCAATTTAGCAAATGTTCATTTAATCTACTAAACCTGAAGCAATTAGGTTCGTTGCTCATCGCCGCCAGCTCTGGCACCCTGTTTCCTGTGGCCAAGGCCATAAGGAACACAGCCTTCTTTAATAATGAGTCAAAATCTGGCGCAAGACTATACTTGCGCGAATGAAGCAAGGATAAGGCTTTGTCCAGTGACCAGGTAGGCATGAGCTGACGGGGTGGTGGGCGAAGCTTGAAACACGCCCTCATGAACCCTTTCCCCTCCGCCTGTGGTATGGATAGACCAGTGAGGTCGTAAAAGGGGGTTCTAATGGCAGACAGATGATTTTTTAGTGTAACTACAGAAAAGCGCTGCTGATCAAACAAATATTCCAAGTACTTAAAAACCAAAGCTACTGATTTGTCTGTTTGCGCCGTTTCCACTATCCAGGTTGTGAAAGTTTTCAAATGTGATTGGTATTGCCTCCTGGTCGACATAGTATACTGATTAAGTAATTTATTAGTGACACTGTCCCCATACGGAGTTAACCATTTAGCTTTCTGAATGTCCAAAAGGCAAAAGTCAGCGAGGTCTCTAGGTTGCCAATTGTCTCCAAGTGGAAGTACGAGACCGGGAGCGACACCGGGTTCTCGCACCACGTTTTCAACTGGTGGTACCACGTCTGAGCCGGCCAAAGAGGCGCGATCATTGAGACTAGGCCTCGGTAGCCCCGTAGTTTGTGAACTACCTGACACATGAGTGAAGCGTCGGGAGGCGGAAAAAGATAGATGGAACTCCACTTGTTCCAGTCCTCCGTCAGTGCGTCTGGACCCCCCGCCGCAGTTGTTCCCCGGTGGGTTAGGTAGAAAGGGAGTCTGTGGTTCCCTTCGGGTGCAAATAGATCCACTTGTGGACGGTAAGGCTCTGCAATCATCTTGTTGAAGACGTTTTGCTTGATAGTCCATTCTACCTTGTTGCTCTGCCTCCGGGACAGTGCGTCTGCCCAGACTTCGCAACGCCTGGGAGATAAGAAGCATGGAGATGAATGCTCAGCTTTTCGGCCAGACCAAAAATCTTCTCTGACAACTCTAGCAACTTCCGAGACCTCGTTGACCCTTGCTTTTGAATGCAGTGTACCGCATTCAAATTGTCCATCCGAAACACCACTGATTTCCCCCGCAATGAGGAGCCGTGAGTTTGAAGGAAAAACAGAGGGACTAATAGTTCCTGCGCGTTGATATGATAATTCTCGGATTGGGACCAAAGCCCTTGCCCTTGGTGGCCTGAGCTTGACTGATAACCCCAGCCTACCATCCCCGAAGCATCTGTGTCTACCCACACCGTAGGTGGGGGAGAAACCCACGTCATTGTTGAGTGCAATATATCTCTTCGCCCAGACCGACAGTAAGTTGTGAATTAAGGGAGGAATTTTCCACAATTTTCCCGCCGGCAATAGCGGGAAATATTTGTTGCCTTCCAAGATTACCCTCTTTACTTTCAACCGGCCCAACTTTACAGTTAGTTGGATCCAGTTGAGAGAACTGACCAGAGACTCCCAGATTCTCCTCGTCGTGTTCAGACTGTGGAGAAACGCAAATATTTTCTTTCAAAATCTGTTGCGGTTGTCCACACTCTGACTGAGAGTAAGATTGGCTGTGTCCCAGACCAGCCCTATCCACTGAATCGCCCGTGTGGGAACAAGATGCGACTTTGCCAAGTTGACCTTGAACCCTAGGGATTGTACATGATTGATAACGAGGTTGACATGGGATTTGCATAAACTCTCTGATTCCGCCACTACCAGCCAATCGTCCAGGTACCACAACACCTTGATCCCCTGATTTAACATTGGCATGAGGGCCTGCCGGACTGATTTTGTGAAGATTCTCGGTGCCAGGTTCAGCCCGAATGGCATTCTTTGAAAGACATAAGTCTCTTGCCTGATCCTCAAGGCGGGGAATTTTTGGAACCGTTTGTTGATGGGGACATGCCAGTAGGCGTCTGTCAGGTCTAACGAGCACATCCACCCTAGTGGTGGAAGGGTTAGCCTGACGTGATTCACAGTGAGCATCCTGAAGGGTATATTGTGAATATATTCGTTCAAACGCGAGAGATCTACTACTGGTCGCATTTGAACACTGTCCCTCTTTGGCACTAGAAAAAGTTTGGACGTGAATACAGGGCAAGTTGGATCGACCGGGACAATGACATGCTTGGTGATAATTTTCTGGACTAGCGACTCCACCTCTAAAGAAACATGATTGACTTCTTGAGTCTGACGTAAACGAGGTCACCGCAGCCACCGCCAGATGATCCCTTTGCGTACCACTGTCTTTGCCCAAGTTCCCCGGGGCCAGGCCCGGTGACACGCCCGGAAGGACCCAGTGATTTGACTGGGTCTGTCCGGCAGCACTACCCTCGGATCCGACTCGCCCTCGATAGGCCCTGGGAGAGAGAGAGTTTGACTGACTAGTTTTTTGCTGGTGGTGGGGTAGGTTTGGACGGTTGGCTGGTTTTAGCTGGCGCCGTTCCCTGTCCTGACTTATGTTGTGGCCTATTCTTATTATGCCACTTACCTGAGTGCTTACCCTGTTTAGGTTTGTGCTGGGTACCTCCTTGTGCTGGGGGAGAAGTGGGGCCCTGAAAGGGCTGCTTAGCACTAGAAGGATGTGACTTACCTCCACCTTTAGGCTTGGAGTACGGTTTCTTAAAGTTCTCCTTTTTAGCTTGGGAGGTACCCGACTGCATGTTGTCAACCATATTATAAACTACCCTCCACGTGTCAAAGCTGAGCAAATAAGCAGTTAAAACTGGGGAAAGAGTTACCTGGTGATCATTGTCTTCCGGTAACTTCTTAACCATGTACACTCTTAAGTCTTGGCGTGCCCGGACAGCCTCCAACAAGGCTATACGGATGTCGCCCACAGATTGAATGGAATTCTGTAACAGAAGCCTTTTAGATAGTTCAGTGGCCTTCCGTACATTTTGGTCAGAAATAGCGGCTATGGTCCTCGTGAGGGACTGGGCTATTTGGCGGCTCAAAAGAATTGGGAAAATAGTCTGAAAGCTTTATTTCGCAATTTAAAATCTCTGTCTAAGTGTGCAGGAGATGGAGTTGAGAAGGGTTCCTGTAAGTCATAGAGAGACAATTTGGGAGCCGACAAGAAATAAAAAAGAGGTGGGGACACCCCTCCGGCTTTATTAATGGGTATGGAAAACCATAAATGATTATCTTGGGGAATTTGGTGGGAGGATTTTGAAGTGATAGTGGTTGCAAACAGTTGAGCTTCTGCCTCCCAGTCCACACACGGGCCAACACCTACCTATCCCACCTGCAGAACTGGGTTGTGAGACTGATCTAGGGCTGGAGTTGTATCCAACTCCGGCGTAAGTGCATTGAGAGATTTTACATCGTTCATGCTGTCAGACTTTGTCCAATCCACAAAAAGTCGTGCAGATGAGGCGGGAGGTAATGCCGGAGTAGAAGAGTATACAAAAAATTCAGGAGAATACACAGTTGGAATAGCTTTGATAGTGACATCTAATACTTGTCCTTGTGAATCTTTGGCCCTTAGTTTCTTACTCTTACTAACTTCTATCACCCACTCACTAGGCACTGGGATCTCCCCCAATACTGTTGTCTGTGCTAAGCTCGGGTTCCGTGCAATAGCTGGAATCCACGAGCAGTTGGGACTATATAAAAGAGGCATAGGGCCTTTTCTATGTGGAGTTTTGTCTAGAGGGGGAGGAGTAACATCCGTGATAACGCGAACATTGGTAGTGGACAAGGAGGCGGGCACTGCAGTGCTACTTGCCGTAGTTGTGCTGATATACAGGTGCAGAGGGGACCGGTAGTGTACCAGATCAACACTAAACAAGTATTGAGGGACCTCGTCACACAGAAATCACACACAAGTGAAATTTCTGTCACCATTCCTGCCTGGTCTATTTCATATATCGGGAAGACGCCGCGGCTTGGCAAGTACTCTGGCACAACCTCGCTACAACACCTATTGTGCTACACTCTAATTAGCTGCGGAGATGTAGAGACCAACCCCGTCCCTAGTTCAACGTTGAAGAAACATCACCACCAAACATGTAAGGCAGACACCGACATTTCAACAGTCCCTAGCAGTAAAATTTGTTATAACAAACTGGGCCAGCAGGCACCCCAATCTCCCATCACGCTCCAACTCACAACCAAGACCGCAGGGCAACTGCCAGCACAGTGCCAACACTCTACCTACTCAACATTACCCTCAACTGTATCATCACTACCACAGATATCGGTGACTCAAGTAACACAACATGCAACCAGAACACCCAATAAAGCAGGAAGCTCTAGCTAACACATCGACAATGAAGTAACAGCAACGAACAAGAGAGACAACAAGAGAAACCCCCCACCCCCCACAACACGACGCCGCTGCACAACAAATCAACCAAACCTACTACAACACAACCCAACACTATTGGCAACCCAGGTAGCTCAACATGCAACCAGAACAGCTAAAAAAGAAGGTATCAGTCGCAACAACATCAACAATAAAGCAGCAAAAACGGCCAAGAACAAGGACAACATCAAACAACAAATACAGGTAGGGGTGGGAGGGGGCCTAGGGGTAGACATAGCCACAGCCAGTCCCCCTCCCTCGCTCACACACCTTCGCCGCTCAGCTGATCACACGCAAAACCACACCGCCAGACGTACGATGAGCAGTAAAAGGAAGATTTGTACAGTGTGCAATATTGGATTCAACAAAAGGAGTACAACTTCACAATGTAGTAGTTGTAATGAAACAGTACACGATCGATGTACTTACGTTACTAGCAGAAAAAAGTGGAATGCGACAAATGTAGGGAATTAGCTATTAAAGGTCCTAAAATCATTTGTGAAATATGTAAATTACTCATAACAAGAAAACAAAGGATCCTAAACTGTGTAAAGTGTAAAACTGTAGCTCACATGAAGTGCATCTCTAAGAAGACCAACAGTGAAGAACGTGAATTCTTATGCAATAAGTGTGCCTGGCATTTATTACCGAATGTTAATGTAAATGAACCAAGTGGTCTTGCCACTGGCCTGGTAATCCAAAGGTCCCGGGTTCAAATCCCGATGTATCAATGGGAAGATATTATTGGGATGGAATTTGTGCTGTACCTAGTATCAGTGCATTACCACAAAAAGCCCACCGAAACGCTAATAAAACACCCACATTGTTCCCTGATTAAATAGCACTGTATGAATATTCCCATATTCAAAATATGCTATAGGGGTGCAATGCCTGGTGAGTTAGCTGCTCAACAGGTTGCGTTGTGTGTGTGTGTAAGAGTGAGTGTCCGAGTGTAGGGGGTGAGACAGTGAAGCACGGGTACGAGGTGGCTTCAGAGATGGGGTCGCTTTGGACCATGAGTGAGCACCATGCCTCATGTGAAGGCAAGATGGCAGGTGCTCGTTGTACTCTACGTGCTTCACATGCCTCACTCCCTAAACTGGAACAAGACCTCACAGGCTTCACTGCTCATTGTACAGCTGTGAATGTCCAGGCTCTCAGCCTATGCCTGAGAGGGAGTAAGTTGGAATTTAGAAGAAAAAAAAAAAAAAAAAAAAATCAGAATCCAGCCAGGAAACATTCAAAGATGAATACAGAGTGTTCACCAACAAAGGGCTCCACCGTATCCACATTAACGCCAGATCAATGTACCATAAATTGTCAGAAATACACTTGTTAGCTAATAAGGCCAAAGCTTCAATAATTGCAATGACTGAAACCTGGCTGGACTCGAGTATAAACGATGGTGAAATAAACATTCAAGGTTTCAATATGGTTCGTAATGATCGCAATAGACAAGGGGGAGGAGTATGTCTGTATGTAAAAAATAACCTCACACACACAACTAGGACCGACCTCCATGTAGAAAACCACGAAACTCTGTGGATCGACTTACACCTGCCAAGGACAAAACCCATCACCATTGGGGTGTGCTATATATTCCCATATTCAAATATGGCCACCAGACGACACACAATTCTTGACCAAATTTGAAAGAACTTTGTCATTACTAGACCCCCGGAATGAATCCATTATACTAGGGGATTTTAACTTGTGTTACAAACAACGAAATAATAGGCTTGTACGAGAATATAGGCACATACTGACAATGCACAATCACAAACAACTCATCACAACCCCCACACGTATCTCTGAGAACACTGCTACAATATTAGACATATAAATTGTAACAGAGAAGACAAAATATCACAATCAGGGGTTATACAGACTGGGATAAGTGATCACTTCGTCACATATTGCACACGGAAAACCACAAAAATTACCCTAGACTCCTAGAGAATCACAAGGTCATCAAAACAAGGTCACTCAGAAACTACAACAAAGAAACATTTCTGGACATTTTATGGAATACAGACTGGTCTCCAGTGTTTGGAAATACAAACGTTAATGACTCATGGGTTGGCTTCCGAACCATCGTCACAAACATCCTAGACAAAATAGCTCCTCTGAAAGACATACGAATTAAAGCAAGGTCAGACCCATGGATCAACAATGACATACTACACCACCTGGAACATAGAGACAAGCTGTTAAAATGGCTAGTGAAACATAGACAGGATCAAGGTCTGAAACATGAATTCAACAGGGCTAGGAATAAACTAAGTAGGAAAATCCAATCAGCGAAATCTAATTATTTCCACAGTAAGGCAAAGGAATATCAGAATAACCCCAAAAAACTATGGAGGCACTTAAAAACAACAGGCTACAGCAACAAGGCAAGGGATTCGTCTAACACTAATATTGCTCTCAACATTAATGATCAGGTTTGCCACGATAAACAACAAATTTCAACCTACTTCAACTCCTTCTTCACCTCCATAGCAAACACACTTGCACAGAACCTACTGCAACCTCTCAATAAATACACGACAACAACGGCCACCTTTCAAAATTTCTACAGGGATAAAGGCATACACCCGAACACATTTAGATTGCAAAATGTTACACCAAAATACACATTTGACGAGCTCTCTAACCAAAATGTACATAAAAGCACAGGACCAGACAAAATTCCTGCCAAATTTCTGCGAGATGGAGCCATTGGTATAGCAGGTCCCCTAACCCACATCATCAACCTGTCAATTAACACCAACACTGTACCTGCTGAACTGAAGGAAGCCATTGTAACCCCTCTATTCAAGAAAGGAAATAAACTAGATGTTGGCAACTACAGACCAGTTAGCATATTATGTATTTGTATCTAAAATCCTTGAAAGAGCTGTATACACCCAAATTGAACACTACCTCAAAGAAAATTATCTATTCTATAAGTTTCAATCAGGTTTCAGATGCATGTACTCGACAGACTCCTGTCTCATCCACTTAACGGATCACATTCGTAAAGAAATTTCTAAAGGTAACTACACCGGTATGGTTCTTCTTGATCTACAAAAAGCATTTGATACAGTAGACCATGATATCCTCTGTAATAAACTACAAGCAATGGGCATAGGGTCAGTGAACTGGTTTAAATCTTATCATAGTGGTAGAACACAAAGAGTCAAAATTGATGATAATATATCTGATCCTATGCCAATTAGCTGTGGGGTCCCGCAAGGAAGCATCCTTGGCCCCTTACTCTTTCTCTGTTATGTAAACGACATGGAACTGAGCGTCTCGTGCAAATTATTACTGTATGCTGACGACAGCGTGCTTCTGGTTTCAGGAAAAGACCCAATAAGTATTGCTGCTTCACTTTCCAAAGAACTAGAATCGTGTAGTGATTGGCTAGTGGACAATAGACTATATCTTCACCTGGGCAAGACGGAAGCCATCTTATGTGGAACAAAACGCAAACTGAAAGACATTGTGGGCTTCTCGGTCAACTGTAATGATATTCCTATAAACACAGTGTCACAAGTTAAATATCTCGGACTAAAACTGGACTCGCCTTTGTCTAGTGAAACAATTTTGGAATCTATCCTGAGTAAGTGTAGAGCATGTATAAAATACCTGTATAGACAGGTGGGATGCTTGCCAGCGGCGACCAAAAAAAACCTTTGCCAAGCGCTTGTTCAATGTCATTTTGACTATTCTGTGTCATCCTGGTACTCTGCATCATCTAAATCAGCACAGAACAAACTTCAGGTCACTCAAAATAAAATGGTTAGGTTCATGCTGGACCTAGGATCCAGATCACATGTTGGCCAGGAACAACTTCAGTCACTAGGTATGCTTAATGTCTCTGACAGGGCCAAACAAATCAGGCTCACTAATGCCTTCAAGATATTCTATGACAAAGCTCCAGAGTATCTAAAGAATGATTTTGTTAAAGCAAATGAGAGGAGTGGACATAATACAAGAAACAGGATGTTTAATTTTACGGTCCCGAGAATCCAAGGACAGGGTAAGCAAACATTCTTCACTGCGATCAAAGACTGGAACGACCTACCCCAGTCAGTCCGTGAAAAGAGAACACTGTATTCCTTCAGACGTAGCCTGAAGGAACACCTGAACCAGACAGCTGCGAGAAGGGAGCACCAAGCTTATGTCTACTACTAAATACGACATAAGAGATAGGCAAAACAGACTGAAATTATTACTGATTACGGATTACTGATATTTACTATAGGATGTAAGGTATCTTAAAATAACCCCCTAGAAATACTTTCTCGAAAGTATTAATTCTTTTATCCTCCCCTTTTTCCCCAGCTAACCTAATCCCACAAGGACCCCAATGGAAATATGCCTAACGGCCTTATTGGGCTATCCTTAGTTGGAATTATGCAAGGCTGGTACATGTAATTTTTGTAACATATTATGTGGTACCAACATTGTAAAATGCTAACTGAATAAATATTATTATTATTATTATCATTATTATTATTATTATCATTATTATTATTATTATTATTATAGTGTTCACTGGGAATACGTTACTTTAAGGGAGTGATCTATTAAGGACAAGTCTGGGGGGTTCTAAGGGGCCGCACAGCCGACCCTATCGGGGGAGCACCCGGCGGAGCTACTATCCTGAGCCTTTGGAATATTGTAATGGTGCATAACATTATGCAAAATATAATCTAAATCATCAGTAGTTATATATTTACTATGTGATGCCTTAGAAGACTCTGACCCCACTTTCGAACCATCCTCTGTATGTGTTGGTTGAGCCGAAGGCAGTTCTACCACTTCCGGCTATTCCTGTACCTCTAACGGTTCCAGAGGTTGTTGTCGAGACTCGTAAGTAACTCGACAGTTTAGGTTAAGTAAACATACTGGAAGTTCAAATTAGGCACCAGTATTAGGCTAAGTTATATATCTTTATAAAAGATATGTACTATTTCGTATTAAGTCTCTATGGGTTTATTATCCATAATTATATCGGGTTATCATTATAATTAATCCGGTATATCTTGTAGATAGTTAAATGACGCATTGGTGGATATTATAACTGCGCATGCGTCATTTTTGGGACTGGCGGGTTCATCCCCGTAAACATCAGATTCACTTTAGCTACGACCTCATCAACAACTCCTTCCAGCCGTTCTCAATACAACCACCTGTTTCATGCTAAGTCACTCTAATTCTTAACTCCTAGTGGCCACTATACCTTCTACTAGTAGAGCAGATAAGTGAAAAATATTTCAAATAGTGATACAAGCATGAAAGTTGGCATGAATACTCTTTATAGGTAACTCTTCAAATCTGCCCGATTGGCCATTTGAAAATCCAAGATGGCAGCCATTTTTCAAGATGGCCACCAAAACATCCAAGAAAATACAGACTTCTGCCTATAAAACCTAGACTATTGGCTTGATTTTGCTGAAACTTGCTCACAACATTTCTTATATGATTATGCACAATATTTTTGGTCAAGGTCAAGGTCAAAAGTCGCGTTATGTGACCTTGTTTAGTTCTGAGTGGACCGATTACTGACTCCTCCTTGACTATTGACCCGATTTTGATAACATTTGCTCACAATGTTCCCTACATGTAGGTGGTGCACACAAATCATGCTCAAGGTCAAGGTCAAAGGTTACATGTTACATTACAATTTTGAACCACGTTGTCACTTTCTTGCCACAAGTAGTGTCCAGGATACAGGAGAATTAGCAATGTCTTTAACTTTCAATAGTGACTACAAGTTGACACAAATGTCTTTATCCTGTTAAGGCTTGTTACTGGCACCCAGATCCACAGAGTGCTGTGCAGGCAAGTCCTGATCTGAAGCATTTGCATCTCCTTGTGCAGTCCTTCTTGCACGAACACTTCGTTAACTCCTGGCAACTTGCTGCAATTGTTGCGAGGGTTGTCCAACAAATTCTCCATGTGTCTCCATCTTTTACCCATCCATAGTCAGCAGGGGACTTGATGTCTGGCTGAGGGTCAGTTGCTTGAGCCCAGACAATTCCTGCCTGATAGGTTGCATGCTTGACATGTTCTTTGTAATGCCCTCGAAAATATCCCGCAGCCCCAATAATGTACTACCCGAGTTGATGTCAGGTATAGTGTAAAATAGTCATTGATGGGAAGTCCAATAAACTCATCACGTGAATCACCACGAGACTATCACCTGGTTCTTACAAATCGGACTAAGGTTACTATGCTTTTGTACGTCTATGGTAGTACAGTGGGTTAGCGCGTGGGCCTGGTTGACCTATGGGGTGCATGGTCACTAACCAGGGTTCGAACCCCACCCAAGGCATCTCAAAAACTGTGGGTTTTTAGGAGGGTTAAACTCCCTTCAGAGGTTCGAGCCCCGCGCCAGGCCCCAGGAAAGGTTGACCCTAAGTGGGCCTGGGGAATTGTCAGGACAGAAAAATTCCCTTCACACCCAGCATTTCATTGGTGGCAGTCACAGAACGTGATCTGATAGCTACATAGAGTACCCATCACATGGACCCTAACAATATTGAGATTGCTGAGGTGATACAGCTACGATACCTTACGACCTTAAGAGGCTAGGGACTAGCCTAGTTAAAGAAGGATGTAATGTAATGCCCTCGAAAATATCCCGCAACCCCAATAATGTACTACCCGAGTTGACGTCAGGTATAGGGTAAAATAGTCGTTGATGGGAAGTCCAATAAACTCATCACGTGAATCACTACGAGACTATCACCTGGTTCTCACAAATCGGACTAAGGTTACTATACTTTTGTATGTCCGTGGTAGTACAGTGGGTTAGCGCGCGGGCCTGGTTGACCTATGATGGCCATGGTCACTAACCAGGGTTCGAACCCCACCCAAGGCATCTCAAAACCTGTGGGTTTTTAGGAGGGTTAAACTCCCTTCAGAGGTTCGAGCCCCGCGCCAGGCACCAGGAAAGGTTGACCCTAAGTGTGCCTGGGGAGTTTGCAGGACAGAAAAATTCCCTTCACACCCAGCATTTCATTGGTGGCAGCGGTGGGATTTGGTGGAGGTTGAGAGTTCAGGATGATCTGGGGTTTTGGAGAGTGGGGATGTGGGAGATTGACAGGTAAATTGTGGAGATGGGGTGAGTAGGTAAGTTTGGAGTGGTGGGTGTCCGTAGAAGTTTCTGTATTTCTCGGATGTTCTGGTGGAAACTCGCTGTCCCACGGTCCATGAAATGTTGGTAGATGTCTACCAGAAGGAGGTTCACCAGGGAGAGGAACACCTGTTGTTCTTGGTATTCAAGGGTTCGCGAGGGACATGCGGATTTGATGTGCCCCCATACCTTGGTTAGGGTGACGTCCAGGCGTCCTTCATATACCACTTGATCGAGTTGGCACATTTCTCTGATGGAGAGCATATGTTCTTCGAATGAGCTGTACAGGTTGAGATGGGCGGTGATGTGGGGTGGGAGGATGTCGAACAATGCGGTGAATAAGTGTTCATTTTGTTGCTCGTCATCTTGAGAGCTATACGTGGTCCTCACGTATCTGTAGAGTTGTACGAGGGTCACATTGATATCCCCTTCATACTTGATCTCGTCGACTTTTATTATTTTGGGGGCGACGAGGGAACCCAAAAGTGGCCCTAAGGTCTGGATCACGAGGGATCGAAACTGGTTCCAGGTAAGCTTTGGCGTTACCTGTTTAGCAATTTGGGAAACGGCTTTTCCCAACTGCATAATGTGCAATAATGCAACGGCGATTTTCTCGCGGTCATTTTGAAGTGCCAAATCTAACACTGGCTTTACTATGTCTAAGTAAGTGGCGATATCATACGTGTTTACATCATACTTGGGAATGTGAGTGTAATAGCGAGCTGCCATTTTTGCGATGTTACCATGCTTCTATTGTTTCAAAAAATGTAATGCAATGAAATCTTCTATCCGAATCAATATCCCACCGCTGCCACCAATGTTATGCCCTGATTTTATACAGGATTAACTTGGTATAGGTGAGTTCTGCAAGACTGGGTTATTGGATTTCTTGCAAAATACATAAAGAGAATCAACAGAGGACATAGATAATCTCGGATAAATGATTTGTAATACAGCTTTATTCTCAATAACACTCAGGTAGAAGGTACGTAATAGAATTCCACGAACATTAGATGTTGGAGCACTCAGGTAGATTATTGGACTTATTACAATCTCCCAGCACTTATCGCGGATTTGGATAGAGACATACTTCCCACTTCCAACGTTCAGGCATTATTCTTCTGATCACATTGCTTTATGATACGTAGGGTACATGAATCACACAGGTTAGGTATTTCGCTTTGTTAACTCTCTCTGGTAATATGACTCTTAATCAAGGATGAAAGTATAAGTAATGTGGTTATTGCCCAAGAATTAACGTAAAGGGATAACTGTAACTAGTTGCACTGGTCTAGGATGTTCACTTGTCTAGGTGATACTTCGGACCGAAAATATCAGTGAGGGCGAATCAGGTTAAACCTGATGGCAAGAATAATTATGGGAGTCAGTTCGCCTAAGCTAAATTTCACTGATATATATTAATGTGTACTAGCATAATCACTTGTTTCCTAACATCAGAGAAAGTTGAGACACAATCGAATACACTGGATGGTTGATAGTTAATAGCACCGTAACACTGGTACTCTGTGAAGTAACACTGTGATGGAGTTTTCCTGGTTATCTTGCGTTAGTGATGTTGGGGGTTAACAGTAGCTCTGGGGCCGTCCAAGCTGTCCGGTAGTGTAGAGAAGGTTTGCAGATGGGCTTCTTGTGGGCGGTTGTGCACCTCTTTGGCAACAATTGTTGATGGGTTAAGACAGTCGATTGTTGCCAAGGAGTTATTCTTGCCGAGTCCTCACTCAAGAGGTTCTCACATAATCCCTTCTAACATAACAAGATCTTTCTGCCTTAGATCAGTTATGAGTTATGATCGTTTGTAGCTCAAGTAGCGGATGGTGCACTATCAGAAGTTAATGAAACAATCAATAATCTGTGAATTTGTTGTCTACCAATATAATATTACTGCCGGTAGTCCCGATCGCAATAAAACATTCGTAAAGGGTTAAATCACTTCCTCACAGAGTTGCACAGATTACGGAACGCCGAACTATCGTGAATCTTGAGGGGGGGAGGGGGTATTAGAAGCCACCGCAGTGTGGCCAGCCGTTGCTTTGGGCTCTAATATTCAACTGCCCGACTGTTGTCTCTGGGTCTTATTTATAGGCAGGTCAAGGAAGCTTCAGGAATTTTCTAGAAGTATTGGATGTCAATGCTATGAAGTAGTTTATTTATTCTGGTGAACTTAAGGGGTTAGGGAGGGGGGTCTTTAATGTGGCGGTAAGTAACTTGTTATCTGATTTATGATCGTGGATATCTTAACTCTAGTATGAGGTACTAGTAGAGTTATTTAGGCAGATTTGGTGAAGGTTTATAGGGACTACTTTACTGGCGCCCTACGTGCATAGGCTGGGAGGTATTATTCATCAATTCATCTAAATATCCTTCTCTGGTCTAGCTGACATGCTATTCGTAATCTAGGATGGGATAAGGAAGATTTTGGTTTTGGTTAAGGATGGGATAGGATGGTATTTGGATAGGTATTTAGAGGGTTAGTTCATCACCTGTTGGAAATTCACCTGGTGTCTGGCAAGAAGTTGTTGGCTACGTGTGGGTCATGGTGAACGTCCGCGGGGGTTGGGGGGGTCCCTTTGGGGTGGGGGGCATGCCACTCCTTAAATATGTATATATGGGATTCTCTACGCTAATGGGGTTTTCTTATGATGTGGTGGTGTCAAGAGTGATACTCCTAGGGAGGGTTGATCCTGGGTTCTATTTTTTACTTACTAGGATTACTCATGGGGCTCATAATAGCAGTTTTCGTGAAAATGCATGTCAGGCGGAACCGTCGACTTCTTAGGGGTGAGAGGTTGGCTGCTGTAGCCTCGCGCCGTCCGCCCTCCTGGTTCAGGTTGTGAGTTGGGCTAGTAAGTTAGAGGGTAGTAAATGGGGTTACAAGAATGAGTCTTTATCTGCTATTTATTGGGGTGAGGAAAAGAACGGGATCGGCATGTTAGAACGTTCGTCTGGGCATCTTTACAGGTGGGGGTTGGATATTGGAAAGGGGTGGTTTGAGGCTAGGCGCCGCGCCGCTCGTAACCTAGGGTCGTGACCCTTAATGCGCTGGTCATAGGGGTGGCATTTCCCTACGATCGAACAGGTAGGGTGGCGTGTGCAGCGGGGCATGAAGGAGCAAAATACAGGGTGACCCACAAAAAAGGTGACTACTGAGCATGGGGTCACGAAGCAAAACAGAGTAATGTGGATTGTGGATTAGTAGGTGGTGATTGGGAGACGTGTAACAATTGTGGAAAAGTAAATGGAAGAGAGGAATAACATGGCGGATAGAAGATAATTAACCTAAGGATTGAATACATGCATGAATGACGACATTATAGCCGTTGTCCTAATAAGATGATGAAAACCGGTTTGGTATGCACGTGGCACAATACGCCACAAGGACAGTGCCACTATGTCGTATCAATACTGGTGGCATACTCCGGTTAATATTATATACAGTATACACCTAGTTACTAGAAGATAAGGCAATGGGGCAACTGAGCACGGGGGTACATATATCTATACTCGTCATGGAGAGAGAGATACGAGGTAGCTTTCCTGCATCTCTCCTGATAATCGTCTGCAGATTGGTCATAGTGAGTTTATCCGAATTAACAGGCCTAAATCAATACAATAACTGGCATAGGGTTATCAGGTGTATAGAATCGTGGTTAAAGGTTGTTACATAACTCGTAATTAACTTATCTAAATCAACAGGCATAAATCAATACAAGAACTGGCAAGGGACACAAATTGACAGACGAACAATGCAACGTGAGGTTATGTATAGCTAACTGCTAAAAATGGGGGAACGAAGATAGGTGTCTTCTCTTTTTACAAGTTCCCTAAATTATATTCACGTAGGGCGCCAGAAATGAAATGCTGGGTGTGAAGGGAATTTTTCTGTCCTGCAAACTCCCCAGGCACACTTTGGGTCAACCTTTCCTGGTGCCTGGTGCGGGGCTCGAACCTCTGAAGGGAGTTTAACCCTCCTAAAAATCCACAGGTTTTGAGATGCCTTGGGTGCGGTTCGAACCCTGGTTAGTGACCATGGCCATCATAGGTCAACCAGGCCCGCGCGCTAACCCACTGTACTACCACGGACGTACAAAAGTATAGTAACCTTAGTCCAATTTGTAAGAACCAGGTGATAGTCTCGTGGTGATTCACGTGATGAGTTTATTGGACTTCCCATCAACGACTATTTTACACTATACCTGACGTCAACTCGGGTAGTACATTATTGGGGTTGCGGGATATTTTCGAGGGCATTACATTACATCCTTCTTTAACTAGGCTAGTCCCTAGCCTCTTTAAGGTCGCAAGGTATCGTAGCTGTATCACCTCAGCAATCTCAATATTGTTAGGGTCCACGTGATGGGTACTCTATGTAGCTATCAGATCACGTTCCGTGACTGCCACCAATGAAATGCTGGGTGTGAAGGGAATTTTTCTGTCGTGACAACTCCCCAGGCCCACTTAGGGTCAACCTTTCCTGGGGCCTGGCGCGGGGCTCGAACCTCTGAAGGGAGTTTAACCCTCCTAAAAACTCACAGGTTTTGAGATGCCTTGGGTGGGGTTCGAACCCTGGTTAGTGACCATGTACCCCATAGGTCAACCAGGCCCACGCGCTAACCCACTGTACTACCACAGACGTACAAAAGTATAGTAACCTTAGTCCGATTTGTAAGAACCAGGTGATAGTCTCGTGGTGATTCACGTGATGAGTTTATTGGACTTCCCATCAACGACTATTTTACACTATACCTGACGTCAACTCGGGTAGTACATTATTGGGGTTGCGGGATATTTTCGAGGGCATTACATTCTTTAATGGCTGCCTGTGTCGGTGGAATTGACTCATATGTCCTCTGATTGCGTACAAATAGACCAAGCCTGGCCTCGTTAACGTTGGTGGTAGCACTAGACCTGTCGTACATGAGGACAACAAACCTTTCGAGGACTTGGATGTCTTCATCATCCACTGTTACTGGGTACTGACTCAGCTTGACAAAGGTCCTGCCAACTTCACCAAACACATTCCATGTCTGCCATGCTCACTTTTTGCCCTTTCCACGAAAGACGGGGATGACATCACATCCAGTGAAGGCGTGAAAGAACAGCAATGCACTTGATTTCTCGGGCCCCATGGCAGACACTACGTTGTGGATAGGAATCCATCTGGCAATAACTGGCCTTGTTTTACAGGAGGATTGTTTTTTTTTTTTTTTCTTTTTTTCTATGTGATTGAGGGAGGCAAAAGGCATTACTGCCTATAGCGAGTGCCTCCCCCATAGTTGAAAGAGTGACAGGGCCAAAATCAAGGGACGTTCGAGCCAAAATGCCTGGACACACGGAGTTTGAAGCAATTTAAGTCATAGGAAGAGGGAAAGACTGATTCTGGGAGAGAGTTCCAGAGCTCAGCTGTTGAGTAGAAGAAAGTTTGAGAGTAACGTTTCACTCTTGGGTTGGAGAGTTGCACAGAGTAGGGGTGGGATTGAGTTGCAAGACTGGTACCACGTGCCCTACGTAAAGGAGGTGGTATGCACTGGGATAGCTCTGAGGAACACTGATTATTATAGTAGCGATAGAATAGCGAGAGAGATGCAACATTGCGGCGGAGAGAGAGAGATTGCAGAGAGTTGGTGAGTGGACGGGAGTTAATGATACGAAAGGCCTTCCTTTCAACTTTGTCTAGGAGAGCGGTGTGAGAGGAACCTCCCCACACATGTGAACAATACTCAATACAAGGGCGCACTATGCCCCTGTACAGAGCAAGAAGCTGTGCTGGGGAAAAGAACCCCCTAAGGCGGTTGAGCACACCCAGCTTCTGGGAGGCTGCCTTAGCAAGACTGGTAATATGGTCCTTCCAAATGAGAGCAGAAGAAAAAGAGGCACCAAGAATATTGAGAGAAGATGAAGGGTTGATTTTTGTATTGTTGAAGAATAAGGGATAGTCCGCTGGGAGATCCTGACGGGTAGATAGATGGAGAAATTGAGTTTTGGAAGCATTAAAGGTAACAAGGTTTTCTCTGCCCCAATTGGAAATAGTATTTAGATCAGAATTTAAGAGTTCTATGGCTTCATTACGTTTGTCATTGAGGAATTGCTGGCTGGGGCATTCTGAACAACTAATGGAGTAGTTAGTGTAAGGTTGAGTCGTCTGTGTATGAATGGATGGGAATTAAGGTACAGTTAAGGAGATCATTATTTTATAAAAATTAGAAAGAGAATAGGAGATAGGACAGAGCCCTGAGGAACACCGGAGTTTATAGGGTGAGGAAGTGAACAATGGCCGTCCACAACCGCGGCTATGGAACGGCCGGAAAGGAAATTAGAGACAAAGGCACAGATGGAGGGATAGAAACCGAAGGAGGGTAGTTTAGAAATTAAAGATTTATGCCAGACTCTATCGAAGGCTTTCGATATGTCTAGTGCAATAGAAAAAGTCTCACCGAAGTCCCGAAAGGAGGATGACCAAGAGTTAGTAAGATATGAAAGAAGATCACCAGTAGAGCGACCCTTAAGGAAGCCATACTGGCGATCTGAGAGCAGATTATGAGAAGAGAAATGCTTAAGAAATTTGGAAGCAAGAATAGTTTCAAAAACTTTAGAAAGACAAGAGATGAGAGCAATTGGACGATAGTTGGAGGGTTGAGAGCGGTCACCCTTCTTTGGGACAGGTTGAATGTGAGCAAACTTCCAGCATGAAGGGAAGACGTTAGAGGATAGACAGAGACGAAAGAGTTTGCCTAGGCAGGGAGTCAGCACGGAAGCACAGTTTTTGAGAACAACAGGAGGAACACCGTCCGGACCGTACGCCTTATTAGTGTTAAGCCCAGAGAGGGTAGAAAGTACATCTTTAGAAGAGATTAGGATATTAGGCATAAGTAAGAGAGAGGAGGGCGGAGAGGGAGGAATAGCACCGGAATCATCCGGTGCTGATATCATCTTGCTGATATATGCTGGTTTCACATTGGTGTATACTTCTGGAAGCTCAGGAACTTTCTTCACCTTAGATTCTACTCGAGGCTGAGGAGGTTCGCACTTCACTCCTGGATTCTCTGCACTGGGGTTCTGGAAAAGCGAAACACCCGTGCCATGGAAGGATGTACTGGTTGTAGTGGCAGTGGGGTTGTTGTTGATATTATCGACAGCTGCAAGTGTGAATAGATACTTCATCAGGAATGGGGAGCATACGACTCCTTCTTCAACGTACTGATGTACCACAGCTTCTCCCAGTTGAGAAGTGATCTCAAGAACTCTATCATAAGAAATGCACATTCCATTGTCATGTAGCAGCTCAATAAGCTGTCTTTTCCTAGTCTTTGAGTAGACAGACAGTCCAATGTACACTGCCAAGGGAGTCACCGCTTCTTAGAGTGCCTAAGGGTTGACGTCCCTTCCTTGTTTCTGCCAGAACAGTTTTATTGTAGGAGTTGTGCCATGGAAAGGTCAGACTTGCTGGCTCCATTACGTAGCTGAGATTTGATGTCAGCGCCATGCTCGACCATACAGACAAACTGAAGCAGTGATGGTGGAACAACTTCTTCAATAACATTATCATGGAATGCATTGGCAAATGTTGTTTGCTGAAGCATTTCCTTCCGTATGATTTCAGCAGCTTTGGCTATGTGAATGGCCTCACTGTATTTGGATACCAGAATGGCTCCTACATCTTTCCGAAATGCAAGAAGTACATCTCGCCCTTTACGATGGGCTTCAAGTTCTGGGATGCGTAGCAGCAATTGCTCCTTTAGTCTCGTTCTGTTCACATCAGGGGATTCCACCCCAAGCTGCTCTAGTCTCTGACTGTACAGAGACACCAAGTCTGCAAGCTTGAAGATGACTGGGGCACTACCCTCGTCGCTAGCATTCCTCATTTCATTGACATATGTGACCAATTCAGAGAACATAATCGGGTAAATTTTCTGCTTGTCTAATCCTTCATAATTTTGCTGTGTTTCCCGAGAGTTCAGGTGGGCTCGTTCTCGATTGTAAAGAGCTACTAAGCAGCCAGGATGATATTTCAGCTCTTGAGCTACAACATCTCCAATGCTCAGTTTGGCCAAAAGCCTGCGGTTACCAAGAGTCTGGGCACACTCATTGAATCTCTGGTTCAGCTTCATTGTCATGGCTTCCCGGAGATTTGTCACTGAATCTTGTTTCTCACATAGGAAGCATTCTAGTGTTGCTGGCTGTTGTGATTTATGTGGTACTTTGCTACAGGAGCTTTCTTCTCTACCATCTGAACCTGAAGCTTTCTTCTGAGCTCTCTGCAGCTTTGTGTTGTTGAATAACAACCTGCAGCTCTCATGGTATTTGGCCTGATTCTTTCTCAATGTATTCTCAACACCTTCATCAAGCCTTGTTGGGTCAACATTGATTGGTAGGGCATTGTGTGATTGAAACAGGGGAATATTTGTGGCTAGTTTACTGTAGCCATCTTCGTCCTTTTTAGTTGGATTGTCTTGGGGTAATTTCAGGATTTAATTTTTGTCCTCCTGGCACAGACACCACTTGGTCCAGTTTGTCTTCCATTTACAGGTTTGTGAATCCATGATAGTCTTGATTGGGGCCAAGGGTTTATCATTTTACCACCCCGCACTTATCAATGCACACTTTTGTGTATGGGATACGACCAGGTTCGTGCAATATAGCCCTACCATAGAGCACCTTATAGGAGGCGACACTTAAGCCGTTTAACATAGGTGACAGTCAACATCTGCGCCAGTGTTGTAAGACCCTTGCGAGTGACGTCTCCTATAAGGTGCTCTATGGCCCTACTCTTGGCCTAATCGTTCATCCAGCCTCCTTCAAGTCCTGTGCGATCTGTAGACCATCCGGATAACTTCTTTAAATCCCACGTTATCCTTGGTTCGGCTGTCCCACGCTGGTACGTCCTCTCAATTCAGGTGCGTCTGCTTAAGCTTTGGGGGCCCATTAAGTCAGAATTTGGGACACTGATACTGAGCAAAAATGCTATTATTTATCATGCTACACTATGATGCTCTGATGCTATGCTAAGTATCATTAGCGGAAACTGGACCCCATGCCGAGTCTCACGGCAGCGATGTCACCAGTGTGCCCTGGTAGTGTGCTGACACCCACTCTATTTTAACATAAGAAGATGAAGATGAAAATGAATCACCAACACCAATATCATATCAAATTGTATACTGGAAGCCATTAAAATAGACAAATATGTTTTAAAGCATTGCAGAATTATCCTAATTGGCATTAGTGTGTATAAAGCATGTATAAAATACCAAAATAGGTAAAAGGATAAACCATTTAATCTCCAACCATAGGTATTACATGCAAAAGTAAGTTTTTCTGGAATATTTTGGCGGCCATCTTGAAAAAATGGCCGCCATCTTGGATTTTAAAATGGCCAATCGGGTAGATTTGAAGAGTCACCTACAGTATATAGAATATGTGTGCCAATGTTCATGCTTGTATCATCATTTGAAATATTTTGGTAATATTTGCAATTATCTGCTCTACTATATCTATTCCTAATTCTATCCTTGAGCTATCCATCACTATCAACAAGTAAAGTAAGTTAACTTTTATAAGTTTATAGGTAGATTGCACTTTGTTTACTGTCGAATTCTTATAGTTGTTGCTGCGGAACTGACAGTGGTGTAAAAGTTGGCCAAGTTAAGTCAGGCACTGAGGAAGGGATAATTTCAATATCCTCCCTGTCCCTGACACTGTCTTGGAACCGTACATTGTTCTCCACTATTGAGGGTTCTGACTGTCTCCACACACTTCGACCCTGAATAGGAGGTTGAGAAGCAGGTATCACTTGACTATCTTGTGAACTGATAAGGTACTGATGTCTGCCTGATGTATAGCCCCGATACTGTTCAGCTAACACTCTTTGTGACACTATTGGGGGCCTACTGACAGGTAGGTTCAATTTTGGTATAGCAAAATGTACATCCTGATTGACACTTAAAGATTCCCTAGGTTCCTCCCTGGGAGTTGACTCAGTCCCCTCCATCCCCGCCTCCGAGCTGCCAGATTGGACATTAGGCACAGTGGAGGTGGGGGTGGAGGGAAGTGGCCGCAGCTCCGGCGTAGGCCGGTGCCGCGACTGCGCCTCCTCCTGGTGGGAACTTTTATGTCCCTTTTCTGATTTTCTATGGCTAGATGTCGCCTTGTCATCTTTGCGCCTTTTGTGAGATCTTGAAGATTCTACCGAAGAATGTCTAGATTGCCTGAGGGGGGTTCTCGACTGGGACCTTGAGCGGTCACTCGGTGAAGGTGAAGGTGGCAGCCGGGGGGTGGGGGGGGGGGGGGGGGGGCGGGGGTCACCTCGCTAGAATCACTGCTCTCGTCCCTACTCACTAGCTCCTTTGATAGAATTTTAGTTTTGGTTTTAGATTTAGTGGATTTAGCCGGCGTTAGCTTAAGCACTGGTGACTTTATTACCAAGTGCTCCCAAAGCGCCTCATCGTCACAGTGAAGGGCCTTATGGGCAATGTCTTTAGTGTAGGCATTAAAAGTGTTTTTTATTTCCTTGAGTGCTACAAGACATGAATGATCTTTCTTACCAAATAAATATGAACGGAGTTCTGAACAAATGGCACACTTTTTGGATACCCAAATGCCTCGTGATCTATCGAGGCATTTTACACATTTGATACAAAGTTTGTGTGCAAAAACGGGTATAAGAGAGCAAGTAGGCGTAGCACAGAGAACAACTAGAGGTATGATGGAGCTAAAAAAAAAACCCGCTGGGATCGGCTCCTTCCCCTGCCGACCTATGCCGCTACAGATGTGCTGCAATCTGGAAATAGAAAATTTCCAGGAATCAATGCTCATAAGGATAAACCGAGAGGTACACACATCATTACTCTCACAAATACGCCGGAAAATTAGCTGTAGCCAGTGCTACTCTAACCTTCAGCTGTACTTGTCTGCGACAAAACCGCTAAAGATTTCGTCGTCTTTTTAGAACTGCTTACCTGTGACAAAGTGTCACTGGCCCTTAACCCGTTGAGCCCCGGCTAGTTATAATATTTTGTTCACCCCAGTCCCAAGCCATTTTCACTTATTTTTTTTTGTTTGCTAAAATGGAAGACAAGGATGAGAAATGAAAAAAAAAAAAAAAAAATCACCTCTGATTTTTTTTTGGGGGGGTGGGGCGGTGGGGGGGGGGGGGGGGAGCCTTAAAAAAATTTGTTGAGCCAAAATGGAAGAGAATGGTGAGAAATGAACACACAAATAAAAAAAAACTCATTTCGGTCATTTGGGGGGCGGGGGGGGGGTTTCAATAGTTCGTCTCCCCCGCATGACCACCCGCCCGGGAGCACTAGGGTAAAAACTGAGTATGGCATTGTACGGCATACATCCTAATGAGTATCTCACATAAATCTCAAGCCTCTAGCTCCCATACGACCGGAGTAATGAAGGTTCAAAGTGGCGGTGAACTAGGAGTGTAAACTATCCCCACTAAGCCCACCACCACCAGCCGCGCGGCTTTCTCGGCCCGCTCACACCTACTGGCCCGGCTCCCACACACACTACGGTACCTCCCCCTCCTATTCTCCCGCCATTTCCTACCTTACGAGCCACGTAAGTATTTTTTATATGTCGGACGCACGTGATGCGTCGCTGGGAGTTGGTGATCAAAGACTGCCGACGCAACACGTGCGACGCTGGGTCTCAACGGGTTAATAACCTGAAAAGCCAACTATCTCGTTGTCTAAAGGACTTGAAGGATAGTAATTAATCTCACTGGACTGTTTCGCCGGGCGCTTATAAGTCTGGTCATGCTGCGTGAGGCTCTTTCGGTCTGGGCGAGTTCACTCGGCCGGGCCGAGATTCCCTTGAGAATCTGCATTTCCGCCGGGAATAGTGGTACAGCACACCACTCCGGGTAATTTGGCAAGTTCCTTTTTCGCCTGCGAGGCGAGTCTCCGGCATCAATACACAGAAAGATCGCCGGAGGGAAAAAACAAACTTTTGAAGGAGACTGACATATATGGGAAAGTCAGACACCCTCAAACCCCACCAAATAGACAGGACGTCTCCTGCCACTTTGTTATCATGTAAAATACCCCACATGACAACAAACAATACATCTTAGGGCTAAAATAGTAATATTAAGGCAATAATCATACCCCTAGCCAACTAAGAATACCCCTAGAGAGGCTGGCCACGAGGCTCATAGTCATTAGTATAAGGAATCTCTTAGTCTTACCTCTGAAGAAGCAGCGACGAGCGGAGAAAACCCCACGGCCTAGGCCCGGGGAAAGCAAAACACAGACTCTGGAAAGTTTCACGCCACGTGTGACAACTCTTAGACCAGAGCGTCTACTAAAATAACAAATAAAATGCAACTACCTCGTAGCGACGGCCTGAAGCATTATCCTGCGGAAAGTTAGCCTCCTAACTAAAATTTAAGTAGCAAGAACTAAGGCTCAAAACAAAAACAAGAACACAACATGACGTGCGGGCCCAATGGGGGCTACAAGGCGCCTGTACAATAGTACCCTATTATAACACTCTCCTGCGGGCACACCAATGGGGCTGCCTGAACTAGCTATTCTAAACCTATTCTAGTACAACTCGGATAAATACAAATGAGCAAAAGACTCACTAGAGTTGGGAGAACGAAGAATAAAGATGAGCACGGGCAGACACGTCTGGACACGGTGGACGCAGGGAGAGGAAGGAGGTATGGGGACGCTTGGTTCACCGTCTGGGATAGAATCCACAACAAGACATTCACAAGATGGAAAGCCCTATTATAACAAATTTAAGTTTAATTTTATTTTTTTATTTCTTACAAAGTTTTTTTCGTTGTGAGTACCCAATCATAAAGACGATTCCACCAGAGAATTAGCGTTACACTTATGATGAGGACTCTTTCTCCCTGCGGCGGGGTTTTCAAACACGCTGACCGCGGGTGCTTGAAAGAGGACTATTATACTAGAGGACTTCCCTAGTGGTTAAGGCCCCATTAATTGCTCTTTCCATTCACATATGCATAGCCTACGTGAGTTGCAGTTGGGATGTTTGTACATGCTTAGATTGATATGCAGGATTCGAAGTTGCATAATAAATCGTAGGCAGTGTCCACCATTCTTTAACTGTCTTCGTGGTGCGATGCATAAGGTGTTGATTTTCGGTGTGAGCATCCTGGATTCAAATCCACGGACTGCCACATGTGTTTGTAAATTTAATTAATCGATTTTAGGAGTATAGTTGGTTGTTGAAAGGAACATAATAATTGATATTGGTTCAGGGGTAATTTATCGAGAGGACTTCCCTAGTGGTTAAGGCCCCATTAATTGCTCTTTCCATTCACATATGCATAGCCTACGTGAGTTGCAGTTGGGATGTGTGTACATGCTTAGATTGATATGCAGGATTCGAAGTTGCATAATAAATCGTAGGCAGTGTCCACCATTCTTTAACTGTCTTCGTGGTGCGATGCATAAGGTGTTGATTTTCGGTGTGAGCATCCTGGATTCGAATCCACGGACTGCCACATGTGTTTGTAAATTTAATTAATCGATTTTAGGAGTATAGTTGGTTGTTGGAAGGAACATAATAATAGGCATATCGTCAATGATGGAGGGGCCACTTAGAAATATCCCAATTTACCCCTTTTACTGCCACAGATCCTTCTTAAACTGCACAATATCGTCTAAATATAGCTAGAAAAAAGTTCATGTTCCATGATAGCAGATATAATGATACTTCAATCACAGTACCTGCCCAAGTAGTATATAGTTTACTTCTCAAATCTTCAACACGTCTTAACCTAATAAACCTTCTCACTCGCGGCTCAGTATGGAGTCTGGTAATTACAACCTATGATGCCTGATATCATTACAACCTATGATGCCTGATATCATTACAACCTATGATGCCTGATATCATTACAACCTATGATGCCTGATATCATTACAACCTATGATGCCTGATATCATTACAACCTATGATGCCTGATATCATTACAACCTATGATGCCTGATATCATTACAACCTATGATGCCTGATATCATTACAACCTATGATGCCTGATATCATTACAACCTATGATGCCTGATATCATTACAACCTATGATGCCTGATATCATTACAACCTATGATGCCTGATATCATTACAACCTATGATGCCTGATATCATTACGCATCACAGGATATCCTGTTATTCCCTTCAGAAAACTTCCGTTTCTTGCATGCCAATAAATATTCACATCAACAGTTCTTTGATACACGGACGAATAAGCGCCCATTGGCAATAATTGCAACATTTACAATATTTATATATTATTAATTATGAACGAGTCTAGAAATAGTGACCCTTAGCCTCCTCCTGTAACTCAGAGAGAGCTGAAGCAAACGAGCTAATATTGTTCACACCTATTTACAGTTTTATTCCTCCCAATACCAACTCAATTTAAGAGGGATTGGGGTTAGGATTAACAAACTAGTTATAATAAAGGCTCCCTTTGGTCCTTAAAAGATATTCCTTTCAGTATCATCCCCCTTTGTTTACTCTGTCTATCAAACGATGATATTGTGCAGATTAGGAAGGACCTGTGAGAATAAAGAAGATGCTTCAGATTCATTTTAGCCATTTAATCCTTCCCAAGATGCAGAATATCATCTCTTGTTAACCAAGATATAATATAAATGACACCATCGTACTTAAGGGGTAACGTCAGTGTTAGTATAACTGTATGAAAACACAAGTCTCGATCATAGATAAGCACATGCAGTATATATATATATATATATATATATATATATATATATATATATATATATATATATATATATATATACATACATATAGGGTGTTGCAAGAATATATATCTTTCATAAGTCTCAGAATGCATAGATCTAGCAATACTAAATGTACTTTTCCATAATGATGGCTTGAGAAAATGTGCATCCATACCGAGATATTACTAATTTATAATGGACATTTTGTTAACATAAATACACTAGAAACGCTATGGGGTGACCATTATAAATCCATTAGAGCCAAACAAACATTGCCGTGGGATAAGATATTGATATGAAACGTGATGGGGGCTCCAGCTCACTTAACATATAATATGAGTGATATCCTTAAGGGGAGGATTTTAGTTTGTTCCCTACAACTTCATCAAACTTAAAATTACACCCCCTATACCCCCTTTTAAATCTGTACATTTTTCGGTAGTTTCCTCTTAAATTACAGGCTCGCTATCGCTCGCAAGGAAAGAACCGACACCTAAAAGGTCTTGAAATTAACAGAAATGGGGCGAAAGTTCTTAAAACCACCAAACTAATGGGGCGAACGTCTTAAAATTTCAATAGCAATGGGGCTAAACATGAGGGAGAAAGGGGTCCAGAAAAAAAAATCCCTCAAGTGGAAATCTGCCCATAAGTTGATGTTGAGTACCCTGACAACTGGATAGGGCGTGGTGTTACAATCGGCCTAATAAGTGATGTCTCGGCACCAATTATGTTTTGATCAATAATTCGCATCAGCAAATTTTACACATGATTTCTTCTTTTTGAGTGAGATATACCAACATGTTCCTACACTTAGCCACCCTATTCAACATCTGACAGACATTAATACAGCACAGAGCGAGCCAAACGTAATGCCAACTGAGACATTACTTATTAGCGCCACCGTACCGTCGCCCGGCCACCGAGATCACCTGACCTAAAGCCGGTGTCACACGAGCGATTTTTCCGTCAATTTTTACGAGCAATTGTTGTCTGGTAGCTTCAAAATTTACGTTCCATAAAAATTAAACTACCCAACCAAATCTACCTTCGATCTAGTGCCCAATTCCAATTCGAAAGAGCTTCAAAATAGTAAGAGAAAATAGTTGTTCATCGAAAATTGCCGGATAATGCGTTAGTGTGACACCAACTTGACTCCACTTGTATGCAACACGAATCCACATCCGTGAGGAACTGTGACGACTAGAGGTAGCACCAACGAGCTTGACAATAATGCTGATCTTTGACCTCTCTGTAACTCAAAATGACCTAGAGCAAACTGGCTGTAAATATCCACACCTATTTCCTGGTGGACTCTTCCCAAATGATAGAAAAGTCAGCCCGATTGCTTTCATTCATTCATTTCGAGTTATAAGAAATTAAGGGGTCAAGATTATTGTCAAGTTCGCTGGCGCTACCTGTAGTACAGGATGTTTCCAGGGAAGTAAATAACGTACCAGGGATATTATTTTCAACTTGTATGCCAAATTTCCAATCTCTGGTGCGTCGTACCCAAGACTGTATTAACCCCTTCTGTAACGGCTAGGTCTTTTTCAACTTTATTCTGGCTACTATTAGACGGTTTTATTCAGCTTAGGAAGGATGTTTACCCGTTAAATGATTACAGACTATCTCAATTAATCATTTTAGCTACCATAAATCCTTCATAAGCTTCATTAAATCGTCTAAATGCAGCTGAAAAAAATGAAATCTTCACCGGACCTGTAAGGGTTAAGGAGGGTGGGAGAACCTTTCATCACCTGTTGTAAATACCAGATGTCAAACAGTTAATGACAAAATAGAATAATAATTATTGAGGTGATCATTTTTTATTGTTATCATCTCCTAAACTTAACTATTTAATCTAAAAAGTCTAATATCTTGGTAAGTATGCAAACTGTCTTAAACCATCACATAGAAAAGTAAATTTATTATTGCTAGATCTATTCATTATAATATTTATGAAATAATTCTGCAACACACACACACACCCTCCCTCCCTCTCGCTCGCTCTCTCTCTCTCTCTCTCTCTCTCTCTCTCTCTCTCTCTCTCTCTCTCTCTCTCTCTAGCATAACATGGCGTAATATTTGTTCAAACATATATAGAAATGTATCTGTAATGACTCTCTTAATTGTACGCTTTCAATATTTATAGGTTTAAAGTAGGTATGAAAAGGGTAATGAAAGTGCCCATAATAGATGATCCTTATACATGTGAATCGGTACTAATAAACCCGTTTAAGGGGGTAGTGCTTGTTTTTTGGTCTTTGTATTTATGTATCAATATATTTTTGAGTTTCCTCGCTAGACTTCCTTCAAGCTTAAAAACATCCTCTAGCTAAATAGGCCCATCCCCCCCTTAAACCTTTCAGTAGGGGTAGCGACTTTTATTTTGTATTATTTTAGCCATATTAAGACGATTACAGTATATGCAGCTTAGAAAGGTTCTGTGGGAGTCAAAAGCTAAGGATTGAATGTTTATTCCCATTTATTATTTGGAGATTGCCAGAATAAACGAAAGATATGTGTCCCCCACAATTAAATTTTTAACAATGTTACGGAATATATATATATATATATATATATATATATATATATATATATATATATATATATACTGTATATATGCAGTATATATAAACAGTATATATATATATTTATATTATATAACAGGAAAATCCAATATCATGCAAGAGGTAACCAGGTACATAATTGGGCATAGAGATCCTGCTGTAACAGAGAATGGACAATTTCCGCCGTTTTGGTGCCACTGGTTCCATTAGTCTCTTCTAACACTCCACTTTGTCCATATCTATTGTAATCATTCGGCTTTATGGGTATAGGATACTGTAGTGTGGTCTTTGGTTTTAAATTCTACATTTTTGTTTTGTTTTTGTCTATGTGAGTGAGGGAGATAAAAGGCAGAATTGCCTGTGGCAAGTGCCTTCCCCATAGTTGAATGAGTGACAGAGCCAAAATCAAGGGACGTTCGAGCCAAAATGCCTGGACACACGGAGTTTGAAGCAATGTAAGTCATGTAAGCAATGTCTAGAAGTGCTGTGTGAGAGGATCCTCCCCACACGTGAACATTACTCAATACATGGACGCACTGTGCCCCTGTAGAGAGAAAGAACCTGCTCAGGGGTAAAGAACTCCCGGACGCGGCTGAGCACACCCAGCTTCTGGGAAGCTGTTTTAGCAAGAGTGGTAATATGATCTTTCCAAGAGAGATCCGAAGAAAAAGAGACACCGAGAATATTAAGAGAAGATGAAGGGTTAATTTGTATGTTGTTGAAGAGTAGGTCATAGTTTTCTGGAATGGGGCAACAAGTACACAGATGGAGAAATTGAGTTTTAGAAGCATTGAAAGTAACAAGGTTTTCTCTGCCCCAATTAGAGATAGTAGAGAGATTAGAAGATAGGTGTTTTATGGCCTCCTTACGTGAGTTTTGGAGTTCCTGCTGTGAATAATTTTGTGGAAGGCTAGTTGAATAGTGTTATGTAGAGTCGTCAGCATGTGTGAATGGGGCTGGAGGTGCAGTTGAGAAGGTCGTTAATGAATAATAATAAGAGAATTGGAGATAAGACAAAACCCTGAGGAACACCAGAGTTGATAGATTGAGGAAGTGAACGGTGGCCGTTCACGACCGCAGCTATGGAAAGGCCGGAAAGGAAATTAGAGACAAAGGCACAGATGGAGGGATAGAAACCAAAGGAGGTTAGTTTGGAAATAAGGGATTTGTGCCAGACTCTATCGAAGGCCTTCGATATGTCTAAACATAGCGCAACAGAAAAGGTCTCACCGAAGTCACGAATGGAGGATGACCAAGAGTTAGTAAGAAAGAAAGAAGATCACCAGTAGAGCAGCCCTTTAGGAGACCATACTGGTGGTCTGAGAGTAGGTTATGCAAAGATAAATGCTTAAGAAATTTTGAGGTAAGAATAGTTTAAAAAACTTTAGAGATGCAAGAAATGAGAGCAATTAGACAATAGTTGGAGGGTTGAGAGCAGTCACCTTTCTTTTGGACAAGTTGAATAGGAGCAAACTTCCAGCAAGAAGGGAAGACGTTAGAGGAGAGACAGAGACGGAAGAGTTTGCCTAGGCAGGGAGTCAGCACGGACACACAGTTTTTGAGTACAACAGGAGGAACACTGTCTGGTCCGTACGTCTTCTTAGTATTAAGCCCAGAGAGGGTGGAAAGTACATCCTTGGAAGAGATTATGATGTTAAGCATAAGTAGGAGAGAGGAGGGTGGAGAGGGAGGAATAGCATTGGAATCATCCAAAGTGGAGTTTTTAGCGAAAGTATTAGCGAAGAGTTCAGCTTTGTCAGAGTGGAAAAGAGGAGGGAAAGGCGAAGAAAAAAATTGTTGGAGAGGTTTTGGCTAGATGCCAGAAGGCTTGGGAAGAGCTAGAGTTGGATAGTTCGGTGCATTTATTATTGATGAAAGAGTGTTTGGCAAGTCGAAGAACAGATTTGGCTTGATTCTGGGCAGAAACATATGAAGTGTGAGATTTTTTTTTTTTTTTTTTTTAAAGACCTCCATCTACGTATTGTGAAAAACCTGTTATCCTCCGGTAAATTACGGGGGTGAGTGAGTGAAGTGAGAGACAGTGAATTGTATGATGGATACATGTTTTTCATAATACGTGTTGCTAGCCCCAAACGCGGGAGCAACTGTGGCTTTCAACCATCCGACACATCTCCTTGAGTTTGAAGGCGACGGTATGTTTGAATGCTTCCTCCTTATTGCGGACAGCAGTAGAGCAAGCGTGAGTAAACCAAGATTTTTTGCATTAAACTGAGAGAAAGAAAAAGGGATCTATGCTTCCATTCCCGAGAGGATTACCTTGGTAATTCGTTCAGCACTCTCCGAGGGTCCCCGGCCACGGAAGCAAAAATCATTCCATGGGAAATCAAAGTAGTGCTGGAGAGCCTCCCAGTCTGCAGCGCCAAAGTGCCACAAGTGCTGCCGGCTGGGAGGATCGGGTGGTCGTACCGGAGAGATAGAGGTGATAGAGATAAGTTTATGGTTGGAGGAGCACAAAGGAGAGAATTTTTTTACAGTATAAGCAGAAGGGTTAGAAGTTAGAAATAAGTCAAGAATGTTGGTCCAATCTCCGAAGCGATCCGGGATTCGGGTTGGTTGCTGGACTAGCTGCTCTAGGTCATTTAGGATAGAAAAGATGTAGGCTTATTCACCAGGTTGGTCAGTGGAAACAGAGGAAAGCCATTGGTGGTGGTGAACGTTGAAATTTCTGCGAGAGGAGAGATGGATAAAATGTGTTCCACTTCAGAAGTTAGATAGTGAAAGAATTTTGGATAGTCAGTAGAATTAGGGGAGAGATACACAGCGCAGAAATATTTAGTTTGAGAGTGACAAGAAAGCTTTAGCCAGAGAGTTGAGAATTCAGAAGAGTCTAAGTTGGGAACACAAGAGTAAGCGAGATTGTTGCGCACATAATTATACACAACATCCACCTTTGGCTTGAAACTGAGGATAGAGATAGTAGGAGGATATAGAGAAGGGTTTGCTGTCAGTATTCCCAGACACCTGAGTTTCGGTGACAAAGAGAAGATCAGGGTTGACAGAGGAGAGGTGGTGTTCCACAGAGTGGAAGTTAGAGGAAAGGCTACGAATATTGCAGAAATTAATAGTAAGAGTAGAAGGTAGTGGTCCAGGGCATTTAGGGGAGTTGTTGCCAGGGGTCAAACCGAATATATAATGCTGCCCTGCTGTTTGATAGTTACGCATCAAAATGGCATTAAAATAAGAAAGATGATCTCTCTTATAACATGATCTCTATTTGTGATTAGAAGCAACACTGCATCTATATATAAATATAATTATATGCCTAATCAGTATACAAACAGAAATCCACATATCCCCTGATCAGAAGATGGCATATCAGAAGATAATAGAACCTTGCTGAAGCAGAAAGTGGACTAGTCTAGCCAAAGTTAAAATCAACACATACCACCCAAGACAATCTTTGTAGAGATAAGAAAACCAAGCAAAGTGTTATTAGTAAGAGAAATTATGGTGTGTGTATATCATTTATATTGTTATATTTATTAATTATTTATTATTATTCTAATCATATTAAAAAGGATTACGGTATATGCAGCTTGGAAGGTTCTATGGTGACTGTATACTTTCCATGGGTGTCTCCGAGGTTTCCGGCATCATAGGAGGCTGACTTTGAGGTTCCTCCAGGCGCAGAATAAGGCGAAGTTCTTTCCGGTAGCTTGGGATGAGGCAGACAAGGAAAACTGAATGTAGTAGGTGCTCAACTACCAAGAGTCCTACGGCGATGATTAAGAAGGTTATGTGGGATTTGTACTCATAGCATTCCTTCGCTGTTTCCCTGGCATAACCCAACAAGTAAACGATCATTGGTAACACGAGCACCAGGAACGCAGTGGCCATAGCGATCATTGTGATAACTAGGTTCCGCTCCCAGGTCTTGGCCAGCGTGCCCTTCTCGCCCGGTCTGGATCTGGCGTAGGACCGAACCCGACCCAACAGAACTGCTGCCACCAGACTCAAGTTAAAGGCCGCCAACAGGACCCCGGGACATAGCCACATCACACACACATTAATCCTGCGTGAATACATCATACTGATTATAGAAGACATTTGAGTACCCATATTAACATAGTTGGGAGGATATGCAGTATCATTCATAATAACCTGGAGACTTCTATGAAACTATATCAAGTGCATGTGAAACAAAACAATGTTTTAGTTTGGTTCAAAACCTGCAGAGGGTTGATTCATGATCATTGAAGCTGATTAAAGTGTCCAGGAACATTGAACGGGTGAACAGTGAATCTTTATAGTACATCAGTATTTCATATGTATGAATATAAAACATATTTCAAATAAAACATGTATTTGACAGCAAGCTTCAAATAATAATGGCTCTGCTTATTGTGTGTTCAATTAGATATCCTTTAATAGATTCGTTAATTGTATTTTTTGTGATTGAAAATTATATATACTAACTAACTGGTTTCTCAAAAATCACTAACCCGATGAGAATTTTGTACCACAGTTGGTCGAAATTGTTTTGGTATCCATTTGCAATGGATATTATGCCATCGTTGCAGTATGGGTCGTCTTCTACTCTAATCTCGGTATTGTTCAAGCTGGTGCACAAAATCTCTCCAGTTACAATAAAAGGAACAGTCATGAGAAAACACAATGCCGTGGTGAAGATGACGCGGAGATTCTGCACCCGAGGTTTCTGCATGAACGTATAGCCTCGATGGTACCAAACGCCCAGACATCGGTCCAGGGCCAGCCAGGTGAGGATGTAAGAGCTGAGGAAATGAAAGGCGTTTGGTACCGTCCAACCAGCATGGGCATGGAGCCAGGTGCCCCAGTAGGAAGAGAAGGAACACTCACCGGCGTGGATCACCAAGGGAATCCCTGACAAGCCAAAGGCCAAGTCGCACCACATTAGCATCTGAAAATACCTGAACCATAAAAAGACACATGTCATTCACTTAAGTTTTGTATATTCATGCATCCACATACTTCTTTGCAAGTCCCTTTTCTAAAATTCGAACCTCTGCTTTCCCACTACACAACAAAATATACAAAGGTCTTTTCCACTGTCCTGCCAACCTATGTGATAGCATAAGGGGACAGTGGATTAGACCATGGCATATCCGGTCGTATGGCGGATGAGTGGAGATTCGAATCCTGGAGGAGGGACTTTCAGAATATTATACAGTACTACATGTGTACTGTATATGTGTGTCAAAAATGAGTGGCAATATAATGTACCGGTAGCTAAATGATGCGAGGCATGGTACTGTACACAATTAGGACAGTGGTTTTGGTAATTAAAATACTGATGACTACTGTCTTTGGTTGAGGCAGTGCTGTGAACTACATACTAGCAAGCTGGGTATTATTTAATTTATTTTAATTTTATGTAGCCTATGTACAGTATGTAGGCTATATTTATGTTACTGTAAGATATATATGGACCCCAGTATGGTCCCCTCTGTACTGTGTGAGTCTGGAATAAAGCATTATTATTATTATTTTATTATATGTTTACATTCAGGCAAGAGAGACGAGCCATCAAACTTACCACAGATGGGACTTCACTAATGTCCACTTATACCAGGTTCCTATTTGCTTCTGAGTCATCAGATATGAGGAGACTGTCCATCCGTTTCTTCCGATCCGGGACTCGAACACAAATATTTACCTCATTCTTTATTCTTAAATATACTTATGTGATAAAGTGAATAACAGAGTATCACACGTTCTATCTAACCCCTACGATGTAGTTAACAAGAATTTTCTTGTCACTTATAGCAAATACCTAAAGAGTGTTCTAGTTTTCTAGATTATTGTAATCAATGATTAAACTCTGCGAAAGCAGAGTGGTATCGCTCCCCCATATAGTGGGGTACCACTGGTCAAAAAGTCTGTCATCGTCGTCTGTCTGTCCCGAAATTCCTCCTACACCGTTAGATGGATTTTCACCAAACTTCACACAAACATTTGTTGGGTGAATGCGACGGCCAGTCAAAAAATATTTTTTGAATATGTGCAATATTTATGGTTTTAGGTAAATAGATATGGGTTAGGGTCCCTGAGCTCCCCGGGGGAGTTCGGGTGAATCACCTCCTCCACTCTTCCCCTATAGTGTGATAGGGTTGTCTCTGGTGTTAAGCGCTCCCCCTGTGATAGGGTTATCTCTGGTGATGGCAGTCCCCCTGGTATCTGAAAGGGGTGTTTCCGGGTGGATGGGACTCGATTGCCTTGGCGGGCAACCCATCTAGCGCTCCCTGTGTGATAGAGTTGTTTCTGGTGTTATCAGTCCCCCTAGTATCTGAAAGGGGTGTTTCCGGGTGGATGGGACTTAATGATATGAAAGGCTTTCTTTTCTACTTTGTTTAGGAGTGCGGTGTGAGAGGATCCTCCCGACACATGTGAACAATATTCAATACAAGGATGCAATGTGCCCCTGTACAGAGAAAGAAGCTGTGCAGGGGTAAAGAAACCCTTGAGGCGGTTGAGCACACCCAGCTTCTGGGAGGCTGCCTTAGCAAGACTGGTAATATGGTCCTTCCAAGTGAGAGCAGAAGAAAAAGAGACACCAAGAATATTGAGAGAAGATGAAGGATTTATTTTTGTATTGTTGAAGTGTAAGGGATAGTCCTCTGGGAGTTCTGAATGGGTAGTAAGATGAAGAAATTGGGTTTTGGAAGCATTAAAGGTAACAAGGTTTTCTCTGCCCCAATTGGAAATGGTAGTTAGATCAGAAGATAAGTGTTGCATGGCTTCGTTACGTTTGTCTTTGAGGGATTGCTGGCTTCAGGTAAACTAATTGAGTAGTGTAAGGTAGAGTCGTCTGCGTATGAATGGATGGGACTGGAGGTACAGTTGAGAAGATCATTTATGAAAATTAGAAAGAGAATGGGAGATAGGACAGAGCCCTGAGGAACACCGGAGTTGTTAGGATGAGAAAGTGAGTGATGGCCGTCCACAACCGCAGCTATGAAACGGCCGGAAAGGAAATTAGAGACAAAAGCACAGATGGAGGGATAGAAACCGAAGGAGGGTAGTTTAGAAATTAAAGATTTGTGCCAGACTCTATATAAGGCCTTCGATATGTTTAGTGCAATAGAAAAGGTCTCACCGAAGTCCCGAAAGGAGGATGACCAAGATTTAGTAAGATATGAAAAAGATCACCAGTAGAGCGACCTTTAACCCTTTCCCTGCGGGAGACATTCCGGAATGCCATGGCAATTTACAGCAATCTACAGGTTTTTAAAGCCTCTTAAAGCCTGTAAAATCGAGTGCGAGGGAGCGAGAGCGCAGCAGGCCACCCGTCCTCCTCCCAGGCAGCTGCCCGGTACACTGAAGGGTCTGAGTCAGAGTCTCGCTTGATATACAATGCTGCCAAATGCAAAAATACCGCGACATTAGCAAGAATTGCTCATTTTAGCGAATGTCTATGGTAGTGCTGCGGGTGAACCCCGCGAGCTACTAAGCTCGTTCTGGCGTAATTTTAAAGCTATTTTCTTCTAGTTTTCGCCTGAGTACATTTAATTTCATGCAGTCACTTGCCTAATCAATCAGGAGTGCCTGAATGAGCCCTAATATGTCGGAAATAGGCGGAATCATGCCCGCACCGTAAGTGTTAAGGAAGCCATACTGGTGATCTGAGAGTAAATTATGAGAAGAGAAATGCTTAAGACATTTGGAAGCAAGAATAATTACAAAAACTTTAGAGATACAAGAGATGAGAGCAATTGGACGATAGTTGGAGGGTTGAGAGCGGTCACCCTTCTTTGGGACAGGTTGAATGAGTGCAAACTTCCAGCAAGAAGGGAAGACGTTAGAGGAGAGACAGAGACGAAAGAGTTTGCCTAGGCAGGGAGTCAGCACGGAAGTACAGTTTTTGAGTACAACAGGAGGAACACCGTCCGGACCGTATGCCTTCTTAGTATTAAGCCCAGAGAGGGTAGAAAATACATCTTTAGAAGAGATTAGGATATTAGGCATAAGTAGGGGAGAGGGGGGCGGAGAGGGAGGAATAGCACCAGAATCATCCAAGGTGGAGTTTCTAGCAAAAGTTTGAGTGAAGAGTTCAGCTTTGTCAGAAGAAGAAGTGATGGTTGTGCCACTTGCAGGTGGCGATCTCTATAACAGATATCAGATGTTACAGGATATATAATAATATTTCTCGATGTGTTTGTGTTATTGTTAGGTGTGGTCAAAGGAGAACTCTGCCCTTTATCCTGACCTATAGTGTACTGTCTACATGTACTCATGACAAAGTACTGTAAACTCTGGATGGATTAGACCGTCATTTTTCAGTTGTTGTTATAACACGGGTAATATATGATTACCCTGTTAGTAAAAAGTATTATTAAGTTACCTGTTGACCTGCAGTGACCTGAGTGCCGGCCGTCGAAGTACCACAATACTGACCGCACTGGTCATAACAATCAGGACAATCAGGACGGGGAAGAGTCTTTGGTACATCATAACTCGACTCCATTCTATCTCCGGCTCTGTTACTCCTACCTCCGACATTATCGTGCTCTTTTCTGATTAGTTGTTGACGTCCATACTCTTAACTGAAAAAAATATAATGGAAAATTTACAATGAAGCATAGAACAATTCAAAGCAATACAGAATATATAGGTGACTTTAGATAGTCATGTGGGTGAGATATGAAGGGAATCTGATATATGTTAGCAAATTGGTCTGTACCCTTGCCAACTCCCAGGTTGTAGATAGTTATTTAACGAAGTTGGTCCTTCGATATATGACATTGTAACTGATCAGTCTCACTAGCTTTACCGAGTTCCCACTCTTCATTGATGATAATTTGACTTTCTAATTGGTATAAGCTTGGTATTTACTATCATTATACTTCTAAAGGAGTAGAGTATAATGGACACTTTATGTACCCATTTCATACCCATAGTTTTTTGGAGTGTTCCCACTAAATACCCACTCGCGAGTTTCGGTCTCAACGGAAGATAGAGCTGCAAGCTTCAATATGTAGCAGAATTTCCAGTTCAAGTACCGTTGTAATGCATATATAAATACATAAAATCTTATTCAGCGAGCTTTCTATCAATTACGCACTTACATATATTTTTATCAACTCTGCATAAGCAGAGTGATATCACACACAGATCCCGCCTGTAGGCTACTGTGCACTATCGGTCAGCTTGTCCGTCGTTGTCATCGTTCGTCTGTTTGTCCGAAAACTCCTCCTAGATTGTTCGATGGTTTTTCACAAAATTTCACAGGTTTATCCATTTGGTCAATTCGAAGATCAGTCAAAAAGACATTTTCAATTTTACTTAAAAGTTAAGGTCAAAGGTCAAGGTTAAAAATGGTCAATATCTAATTTTTTAATTTTGACTCAAATGTCTAAATTTTCACTATACAAGTTACTAGTAACATTGATATGATATTGAATACATTTTAGATAAATATTCTAAAGAGTAAAGTCAAAGGTCAAAGGTCAAAATCAGATTTTTACTAGTATTTCTTATACTAATTGTTAGATTCTCACTAGACTTATCGTGTATGTTCGGAATACCTAGGCCAAGGTCATACAATAAAATATATAATTCCATTTGAAAGCTTAGTCATAGGTCAAGGTCAAATATAAGGTCAACATTCTAATTTATTTTGTATTCATGCAAACTTCACAACATTCGCCGAGATGGTTGCGCTTTAAAAGAAAATATAAAATATTCAGTTTTGAGACACGTATCATAAAGGTCAAGGCCAACTATTCCATTAATATCTCTGAAAGTATTTGATGAGTTTTACTCAAATTAGGCATGCTTATTTAATTTTGTAGGACAACGTCAATGTAAAAATAAATAAATATAAACATGTATTCCTATGAGGGTGCAAAGGCGGCAGTACGTGTGGAGAGTGAGCAGAGCGAGTTCTTTGACCTGAATGTTGGTTTGAAACAGGGGTGTGTGATGTCCCCGTGGTTGTTTACTGTATATATGGATGGAGTTATGAAAGAAATACTATCAAGAGCAGTGGATGTTGGTGTATCGCTGAAAAGGGAGGGAATTGAGTGGAAGCTACCTATACTGCTGTTTGCGGATGATACAGTTCTGATGAGTGATAATGAATGGGAGTTGCAGGGTCTGGTAAATGAGTTTGGAACAGTGTGCGAAAAACGGAATTTGAAGGTAAATACAGGGAAGAGCAAGGTTATGGTCTTCGAAAGGGGTGAAGTCACAGAGTGTGAGGTGAAGCTGAATGGTCAGGTTATGGAGATCGTCAACTCTTTTAAGTATCTGGGCAGTGTGTTGAGTAAAGATGGGACTATGGATGAAGAGGTGCGGGAGAGGGTACAACAGGGGAAGAGGGTTGTAGGAACGCTAAAAGCAGTAACAAGAAATAGGGTGGTCAGTATGGAAGTGAAGAAGTCCTTGCATGACAGTGTGGTAATCCCGACACTGACTTACGGAAGCGAAGCATGGACGTTGGTTGAGAGACTCAGACCAAGAGTGAGAGCAGTGGAAATGAATTACTTAAGGAGTGCGTGCGGAGTTACATGGAGGGATAGACAGACTAATGAGGAAGTAAGAAGGAGGTGTGGTGTGGAGGTAGATGTGCTGGAAAGTGTGAAAAGGAACAACTTGAGATGGTTCGGCCATATGGAACGTATGGAAAGCGAGAGAATGACTAAGAGGGTGTACGAGAGCGAGGTGGAGGGACAGAGGGGGAGAGGTAGACCGAATATGAGGTGGAAGGATGGAGTGAGGAAGTACATGAACGAAGGCGGTGCTGGTTGGGGGGAGGGGCGTCGACTGACTGGGGACAGAGGTGCATGGGGGCGGTTCGTTCGTGGCCACCCCTTCGGGGATCACGGCGTCAGGCAATAGATAGATAGATAGATGTATTCCTACATAAAGGTCAAGGTCACAGGTCAACTTTCATTATTACTAAACAATTTCCTTGAATTTTTGAAAACTGACTAGGTTAGTTGCTTATATCTTATATAATTTTTTTTGTCAAATTTCATATTCATATATTAATAGTTAAGGTCAAAAGTCAAGGTCAAATGTTAAAGCAAGAGTGTTCATAATTTTCCCTAAGCTAAGATTGTTTAATGTTATGTCACCAAATTGTGCAGACAAATTCAGTTGGTCAATGCGATGATCCTCCATTTTTTTTTTACTCAAAGGTCAAGGTCACACTATATGACCACTTTCTTATTTTTAAGTTTTTTTTTTCTTCTTATGAATTATACCACATTCGCAACACTTTTTAATCATAACAGTAGTATTAACCCTTGTCTAGCGGGGGGTTTTGCGCTATTTTGGGCATATTCAGGCCCTCCTGAATGATCAATCTAGTATCTGCATGAAAAGGAATGTATTCAGCAAAAAACTAGGCGCTAAAAGCTTCAAAATGAGACCAGAACGAGCTACGTAGCACTCGTCGTTCTCACACAGTGGTACCACTAACATGGGAGTTTAGCGTATAGCGGCATATTTTTTCCAGCTACGCTCACTACTGGCAACACTGTCGGCCTCTCGATAACAGAGGGAGCGTGAGTCAGTGAGCGGCGGTAAGCCCTAGGTGTCGGACGTATGGCCTGCTGCGCTCCCGGCCATTTGCGCTCGATTTTAACCCTTTAAAAGCCTTAATAATGCTCCTAACTTGCTGCAAATTGGAGCCCGACTTAAGGCGGGCCCCGCCAGTTAAGGGTTAAGCTGACCAAATGTTTATTACAAATTCCAATTTTTAAGGTCAAAGGTCAAGGTATAAGGTCAGAATAAGATTTTTACTAGAATTGTAAGCTAATTATTAGATTTTCATTAGGCTTATCATGTATATTTATTATTTGGAATACCTAGGCCAAGGTCATGCAAGAATAAATATAATTCCATTTAATATCTCTGAAAGTAACTGACTAATAGTAACTAACTTTGATCAAATTAGGCATACTTAGTTGATTTTTCAGTGCTACGTCAATGCAAACAAAATACGTAATCCTATATAAAGGTCAAGGTCACTGGTCACAGTCAAAGGTCAACTTTTATATTTAATTAAACAGATTACTCAAATTTTGGCAAGCAGACTGTGTTAGTTGCAGTTTACTTAAATAACATATTATTCAATTTAATTTAAATATTCTAATAGTTAAGGTCAAAACTCAAGGTCAAAACAAGAGTGTAAATACATTTCCCTAAACTCTTCTAGACTGTTTAACGTATTGTCATCAAATTTTGTAGGTGAATTTGGTTGGTCAATGCGACAATTGTCCAAGTAACTTGTTTTTGTTACTCAAAGGTCAAGGAGCAAGGTGAAGGTCACAGAATATGGTCACCACTTCCTTTCATTTTATAATTATTTATTCGAATTACACCATATGTATAATGCTAGATAATGCTAATATAAATATTCCAATCGTTAAGATTAAACGTCAATAGTCAAAATATGATTGTCAATATTTACTAAATTACTGATAGATTCTCACTATACTAATCTTATAACGGTATATCTCTAATACAAAGAACGAGATTATGCATACAAAATAAGTAACTAACTAAATCAATAAATGTCAAAGGTGATTCAATATATATATATATATATATATATACAGGGTGTATTAAAAAACTCTTACAGACTTCAAGTGCTAAGTACCGAATATAAAACAAGCTCACTCTATTCCATAACAAAATAACAAATAATTAATAATTAATGATTTAAAGGATATAAAGTAAAATATTCAGTGTCGTCCAAGCATGGGTTATAATCGAACACTGGCATTGGTCTCCCCTTTCATGCCCCCTCCCCCCCCCCACCTCATCTCCTAGTTTCTACCCAGGAATATTGAATTATAAACATAATTAGTTTTCAGGGTGAAGCAATGTAAGTAATATTCATTTTATACACCATTTACAACTCAAATTATTTTATGTTAATTATTTTTTTTTTCTTTCAACATAGGAAAGACCAAAGGCATCTTGGATGAAACAAATTACGATTCTCAAGTGGTCTGCAGACATTACTGTCGTATGTTAGTAAATATAAAAAGCAATGCTGAATGGTAAAAATACCCAAAAAATGTGGGCATTACAAAGTTATTACCTAATGTTATTTAATTAATTATACAGTAGTAAACATTAATTAAAATACAAACTTATTCGAAGCGGTTTCGGGTTGAATTGAATCTCCTTACTAATTCTTACTGAGCATTTGCATTTCAGAGATTCGTTTAAGGGGAGATTTCCACCTTGAGGATTTTTTTCTGGACCCCCCTCTCCCTCATGCTTAGCCCCATTGTTTTTTAGATTTTAAGACGTTCGCCCCATTAGTTTGGCGATTTTAAGACGCCTTGCCCCATTTCTGTCAATTTTAAGACCATTCGTGCCATTTAGGTGTCAATTTTTTCCTGACGAGCGATAGCGAGCCTGTAATTTAAGGGGAACCGGCCTTCGGCCGGGAAATTTTTCTACCGAAAAATGTAAAAATTTATCTTGAAAGGGGGTCTAGGGGGAGTAATTTTAAGCTTGATGGAAGTCTAGGGAATCAACTAAAAACCTCCCCTTAATAAGTTTGAGACTTCAAAATCGATCAGAATTAATTACCACTACTGTACATGGTCATTAAAGTGTAATAAGAGGAGATTAATTGAAATCATTTTAATTACCACCAACTGATATAATACAGAAATCAATCATACCCAATATTTTTAATCTTTGAATCTTTATACCGAGTCGTAAAACATTTTAGGAATTTCATTCAAGATAGGAACGATCAGCCAGCAATGAATCTATGAATCAAGAACTATGCTTCATAAACGATTGAATTACCTTCAACTACGTTTGGATACTCGACCCAGACTTGGGCATCAGCATTATACCCCGTGACCAAAGTTGCAAATGTTACATATTTTTTTACGCTAATATGTTTCAAATAATTAGTATTTTTCTGCTAACTACCTAATATCATCACCATATTCTAAGATATTTTGATTTCGTAATTTCTAATGTGTGAATAAGTAAACCTATACTTTCCCTTTAGTATAAGTCCATAGTAAACATGTTAATCATGTATCAATTATTTAGTGCTTTATTTCTAACCCTGTTTTGCTAGATAGCTAAATAAGCATAGGCTATATCTCATTAACCCAGCAAGTGCGGCAAGACTTATATAAGGCCTACCGGTGGGCTGCGGGAAGCCTTATATAATCCAAGGCCTAAAAAAAACCCATTTAAATCAGCCCAGTATCAATTTTTTTTATTATTTTTTTTTATTGCCCCTTGGCCATGCCAAATATCACTCCTCCACATCCCCTCCTTCCACCCTTCCCCCCCCCCCCTTCAATTATCACATATTCTCCCTGTTATTCCCTTATTCATAGGTATATATTCGTGCTAACATTAGCGAGTTGCTAGCAGGGCGTGGTCATCTGTGTTACCAAGCGTGGGAAAGAGCGAGAGAGAGACTACCACGCAACAGTGTCTCTCCAGCCGTCGTGACGGCTGGCTGGCTGGCTGGCAGGCTGGCTCAGCCATAAGTTATGTAACTCCCGGCCTCTATCGCCGATTTTGACCATCCAAACGCTGTTTCCACTTGTTTTATTGCGGTAACAGGTTAATACCTTTATAATCAACATAAAATAGGAGCATATGGATAAGTATTAATGGTATTTATGGTACGATGACGATTTGAGTTTAGGAAACAGTCTAAATACCTCCGCACAGGGAGGGGTGGCCAATACCCCACCTACGCAGCGGAGAGGTTAATAACACTTTTTGGGAAAATGTGATACGACAATATATGTTCATTTTCCATTTTACAATGTGTTCGTCATAGTCTGTAACAGTTATTTCAATACACCCTGTATATATATATATATATATATATATATATATATATATATATATATATATATATTTACCGTTTTTACCAAAGAAATTAATCACCAACTTCAGAATTCTAGGTCGTAGAATTGGGTATGCATTTTTTGTTTTTAAATGCGAAAACTGCACATTTACTTTATTTTTATTATATATATTTTGTAATTTCTGTTAAATACTAACGTTTATGGCTCTAACTTCCTTATAACCCAAAAGTCGCAAGTGGTCAAAATACCATTAGAGACCGTATAGTAACAGAGATCGACGAATCTCCGTCATATTGGTGCCAGTGATATCATTAACCTAACAAGTGCGTTGCCATGATAATGACTACCATTGTCCCAGGCAAAGGTATGGCCATTTTGGTGACTATTACAAATCTCGATAAAAACTACATCTGCGTGTAGGAAATGCGTGCATCCAACCATATATATATTTATACCAAAATAATGTGAGGGGTGGGTCCATAGTTGAAAAATGTGGCGCGAATGGCATCATGCGGTGATCTTGCCACTACCGTAGTCGTGTGTATAGGGGGTGGTACCAAGGGGAGGGAAGGGAGGGTTGATAATGAATATTGCATATACAGTATATCACTTTTTGAATACTTTCATGCTATATAATGTGCAAGGAATAATCAAGGAATTGTTGTGCCAACAGTGATTTATGGGGCTGAGACATGGGCTCTGAAGAAAAAGGAGAAAAGAGGGATGGATGTGATGGAGATGAGCTGCTTGAGGAGTATGTGTGGAGTTACTCGTAGAGACAGATTGAGGAATGAAGAGATACGTAGGAGAGTGGGGCAGCAGGAACATTTGTCAGCCAGAGTGGACAGAAGGGTGCTGAGCTGGTATGGTCATGTTGAACGAATGGGAGATGAAAGGCTTACAAAGAGAATATGTGAGTCAGGTACAAGGGGAGATAGAAGGGCAGGAAGACCCCCATTGAGATGGAGAGACTGTGTAAGAAAGGCTTTGGATGATAGAGGAATGACTATAGATCAGGCAGGGGAAGTGGTGGTGGACAGGAGTGAATGGAGAATGCTTGTGAATAGTTGAGTGAACACGTGGTCATTTGGAGTAAGGGGTCGGGCGCAAGTTGGACTAGATAATAATCCATCAAGCGCCTGGCCCGGGGAGACGATTAATATGAAGGGTGCGCCTGGAAGTGTGGTGGGAGGGCTTGTGGCTTTGGCTCCGCTGCATGTCTGCCTGCCGAGATCGGAACCTCTCCGGGTGGTCAGGGGCCGGGGGAGTGCTGGAGCGACCTTGGTAACCCTGGTCTCTGGGTCTTCTCCTGGGTGACCTGGATGTGTGAGAGTTTGTGTTTTTTATCTGTGTTTATTTGTTGTTTTATGTTTTTTTTGTGTTTTCCCTGTTCTTGCTCTGTCTTGAGTCGGCTACCCCCAAAATGGGGATTGGGCCTGAGCATATAGATAGATAGATAGATATAATGTGCACGTACATATAGAGGCAACCCTTCTGAATATTACATAACACTAAATAAGCCGCACATAGATAATAAACGCGATAAATAGGCAAACATATTGGTGAGAATGAGGGGAGAAACATAGAGAGGAAGAGGTCATTTGACAGGTTTACTCAGCACCCAAGGGGTAAGGAGGAAGGAGGGAGGTAAAAAGGGACCCCACTATAACAAAGACATTGCTTTATATCGCGCATATTGATCACTTTCATGCTTGTATTTATGGATGCAGATGTAGCAGGAGACCTATGTGAAGAGTGAACACCAATAACTAGGCCATAAACAGTAAATAAGATGGAAATGATAGGGTAGATATGAGGGAGAGGATACAAGAGAAAGAGTGAGGGGGACTTTAATGGCAATGTCTAAAAATAGTACTGGGTCACATTCCACAGCCCATTGGCGCGGTAATTTCGGCCTTATCGAGTCATGACATAGGGAAAGGGAAATGGTAGAGGGTAGTTGGTTTTGGTGGTACTGGTGGCAGTGGTGGGTGGTAGGTGATAAAATGGCTGGTGGTAGTGGTGGCGGTGGTGTCATGAAAGGCCACCAATCTTTCAGTATGTGCACCGCCCATTGAACGTGCCTTATGTGCCTTCTTTGTTGCAGAAGAACATCTGTGAGTAAAAAGTGGAGGTAAGAGGGCTTTCTGGTAGCCACACTCGGTCTCCCACGGCCGCTGTTGTGTCTTCGTGACGTGCGGGAGAGGGATGTAAGGCCTCCATAACAACTGCTTGATAACTGACTGGGAGCGACCGAAGTGTGTATTGTGGTGGTATTGAGAGCTATCATATAGGCCTAGTCACACACCAATTCGAGAACGGTTTTTGTATGCATTTGAAACTCCATCTTCCGAGAGGACGATCGCCATCCACCAGTAAAACCTCTCGGAAGGACTGGTGCTGTTCTTGGGTTAAGATTTATTTTAACTCAAATATGTTGATACCCAGTATAGACATTAATTTTGTTAGTACTGGTACAGGACACATAGTTTTTGTCTTTGGATATACATTCCACACGATCAAAATCTAATATATCTCCGCTGTGAGATAATTCTGGCAACAAAATGGCGTCTACAAAAAGTGATGGCCGATGACCCTTCGTCTACAAAAAATGATGGCCATTGGCCCTTATTACGGACTCTCTAACCAGCACCAACCCTGGCTCAGAGCTTTTCGATGCTCGCGCATACTATTCCAGTGAAAGTCTGAAACATTTCTATAAGCAAAAACATTACAGTAATTAATCTAAATGGTTGGTTTTGTTTGTCTAAAATAGATTCCATGTAGTGTCATGAATACCTTTACGGGATTTGAACCCAAGCCACTCAAGATTCTGAGTGGCTAGGGTTCGAATACCAGTGAGGTATTTATGAGATTGCCATTTTGTGTTTGAGATTATATAATGTATATTAGAGCAATGTATTGAAGGTCAAAGTCTAATTATCGACGTACGATAATTATTTTCGTTAATTGCCTGATCAAAGCTCCCTTACATATAAATCAGCCACAGCGGTCGAGCGGAGAGCCCGCTCACGTGTGAATCTGCTTAACATGCGTTCGATTTCAGCCAAGGCGGACATAATTAGTGGGTGTGGTAGTACGGCCTAGCGTGTTTCACATGCATGCACCCAGTCGGGGGATGCCTCGACGCCGTATACAGACTAATAACACACACAACAAAGCTACTCCAACAACTTCCTCGCTCTCCAACAATCGTGAAGTAAGTAAAGGCTTATCCAGGTAAGATGGCGGGAGGGATGAAGGGTGCGGGCGTAGCCCTCTCTCTATGTATCATCCTTCTCAACATCCAGAGGGGCTGTGCTGATATACAGGTGCAGAGGGGACCGGTAGTGTACCAGGTCAACACTAAACAAGTATTGAGGGACCTCGTCACACAGAAATCACACACGAGTGAAATTTCTGTCACCATTCCTGCCTGGTCTATTTCATATATCGGGAACCTCTGGCACAACCTCGCTACAACACCTATTGTGCTACACTCTAATTAGCTGCGGAGATGTAGAGACCAACCCCGGCCCTAGTTCAACGTTGAAGAAACCTTACCACCAAACAAGTAAGGCAGACACCGACATTTCAACGGTCCCTAGCAGTAAAATTCGTTATAACAAACTGAGCCAGCAGGCACCCAAGTCTCCCGTCATGCTCCAACTCACAACCAAGACCGCAGGGCAACCGCCAGCACAGTGCCAACACTCTACCTACTCAACATTACCCTCAACTGTATCATCACTACCACAGATATCGGTGACCCAAGTAACACAACATGCAACCAGAACACCCAAACAAGCAGGAAGCTCTAGCAAACACATCGACAATGAAGTAACAGCAACGAACAAGAAAGACAACAAGAGAAACCACCCACCCCCCATAACACGACGCCTCTGCACAACAAATCAACCAAACCTACTACAACACAACCCAACACTATCGGCGATCCAGGTAGCTCAACATGCAACCAGAACAGCTAAAAAAGAAGGGATCAGTCGCAACAACATCAACAATAAAGCAGCAACAACGGCCAAGAACAAGGACATCAAACAACAAATACAGGTAGGGGTGGGAGGGGGGCAAGGGGGAGCCACAACCTGTCGCCATCTCACATGCTCACACACCATCAGCCGCTCACGGCACACAGCTGATCACCACACCGCCAGACGTACGATGAACAGTAACAGGAAAATATGTATAGTGTGCGATATTGGATTCAACAAAAGGAGTACAACGTCACAATGTAGATGTAATGAAACAGTACACGATCGATGTACTTACGTTACCAGCAGAAAAGAAGTGGAATGCGATAAATGTAGAGAAGTAGCTATTAAAGGTCCTAAAATCATTTGTGAAATATGTGAATCACTCATAACAAGAAAACAAAGGATCCTAAACTGTGTTAAGTGTAAAACTGTAGCTCACATGAAGTGCATCTCTAAGAAGACCAACAGTGAAGAACGGGAATTCCTATGCAACATATGTGCCTTGCATTCATTACCGAATATTAATGTAAATGAACCAATTAGTATTAACAACTCAGAATCCAGCCAGGACACATTCAAAATCAAAGATGAATACAGAGTGTTCACCAACAAAGGGCTCCATCTTATCCACATTAACGCCAGATCAATGTACCATAAATTGTCAGAAATAAACTTGTTAGCTAATAAGGCCAAAGCTTCAATAATTGCAATCACAGAAGCCTGGCTGGATTCAAGTATAAACGATGGTGAAATAAACATTCAAGGTTTCAATATGGTTAGGAATGATCGCAATAGGCATGGGGGAGGAGTATGTCTGTATGTAAAAAACAACCTCACACACACAACTAGGACCGACCTCCATGTAGAAAATCACGAAGCTCTGTGGATCGATCTACACCTGCTGAGGACAAGACCCATTACAATTGGGGTATGCTATAGTCCACCAAACGACACACAATTCTTGACCAAATTTGAACGAACTTTGTCATCGCTAGACCCTCGGAATGAATCCATTATACTAGGGGATTTTAACCTGTGTTACAAACAACGAAATGATAGGCTTGTACGAGAATATAGGCATATACTGACAATGCACAATCACATACAACTCATCACAACAGTTCAGTCAGTTTCAGTTTCTATGGAGCTCGTCCTGGAATCTTTACGACTCTGAACCTCACGATTCTATACAGGACTGCCCCCACACGTATCTCTGAGAACACTGCCACAATAATAGACCACATAAACTGTAACAGAGAGGACAAAATATCCCAATCAAGGGTTATACAGACTGGGATAAGTGATCACTTCGTCACATATTGCACACGAAAAACCACAAAAATTACCCTAGAGAATCACAAGGTTATCAAAACAAGGTCACTCAGAAACTGCAATAAAGAAACATTTCTGGACATTTTATGGAATACAGACTGGTCTCCAGTGTTTGGAAGTACAAACGTTAATGACGCATGGGTTGGCTTCAGAACCATCATCACAAACATTCTAGACGAAATAGCTCCTCTGAAAGACATACGAATTAAAGCAAGGTCAGACCCATGGATCAACAATGACATACTACACCATCTGGAACACAGAGACAATCTGTTAAAAAGGCTAGCGAAACATAGACAGGATCAAGGTCTGAAACATGAGTTCAACAGGGCCAGGAATAAACTAAGTAGGAAAATAAAATCAGCGAAAACTAATTATTTTCACAATAAGGCAGAGGAATATCAGAATAACCCAAAGAAACTATGGAGGCACATAAAAACAACAGGCTACAGCAACAAGACAAGGGATTCGTCTAACACTAATATTGCTCTCACCATTAATGATCAGGTTTGCCACGATAAACGACAAATTTCAACCTACTTCAACTCCTTCTTCACCTCCATAGCAAACACACTTGCACAGAACCTACCTCAACCTCTCAATAAATACACGACAACAACGGCCACCTTTCGAAATTTCTACAGAGGTAAAGACATACACCCGAACACATTTGGATTGCAAAATGTTACACCAAAATACACTTTTGACGAGCTGTCTAACCTAAATGTACATAAAAGCACAGGACCGGACCAAATTCCTGCCAAATTTCTACGAGATGGAGCCATTGGTATTGCAGGCCCCCTAACCCACATCATCAACTTGTCAATTAACACCAACACTGTACCTGCTGAACTGAAGGAAGCTATTGTAACCCCTCTATTCAAGAAAGGAAATAAACTAGAAGTTGGTAACTACAGACCAGTTAGCATATTATGTATTGTATCTAAAATCCTTGAAAGAGCGGTATACACCCAAATTGAACACTACCTCAACCAAAATGATCTATTCTATAAGTTTCAATCAGGTTTCAGATGCATGTACTTGACAGACTCCTGTCTCATCCACTTAACGGATCACATTCGTAAAGAAATGTCTAAAGGTAACTACACCGGTATGGTTCTTCTTGATCTACAAAAAGCGTTTGACATAGTAGACCATGATATCCTATGTAATAAACTACAAGCAATGGGCATAGGGTCTGTGAACTGGTTTAAATCTTATCTTAGTGGTAGAACCCAAAGAGTCAAAATTGATGATAATATATCTGATCCTATGCCAATTAACTGTGGGGTCCCGCAGGGAAGCATCCTTGGTCCCTTACTCTTTCTCTGTTATGTGAACGACATGGAACTGAGCGTCTCATGTAAATTATTACTGTATGCAGACGACAGCGTGCTTCTGGTTTCAGGAAAAGACCCAATAAGTATTGCCGCTTCACTTTCCAAAGAACTAGAATCATGTAATGAATGGCTAGTGGACAATAGACTATCTCTTCACCTGGGCAAGATGGAAGCCATCTTATGTGGAACAAAACGCAAACTGAAAGACATTATGGGCTTCTCGGTCAACTGTAATGATATTCCTATAACAACAGTGTCACAAGTTAAATATCTCGAACTAAAACTGGACGCGAGTTTGTCAGGTGAAACAATTTTGGAATCTATCCTGAGTAAGTGTAGAGCACGTATAAAATACCTGTATAGACAGGTGGGATGCTTGCCCGCGGCGACCAAAAAGACCCTCTGCCAAGTGCTTGTTCAATGTCATTTTGACTATTCTGTGTCATCCTGGTACTCTGCATCATCTAAATCAGCACAGCACAAACTTCAGGTCACTCAAAATAAAATGGTTAGGTTCATGCTGAACCTAGGACCCAGATCACATGTTGGCCAGGAACAACTTCAGTCACTAGGTATGCTCAATGTCTCTGACAGGGCCAAACAAATCAGGCTCACTAATGCCTTCAAAATTTTCTATGACTGAGCTCCAGAGTATCTAAAGAATGATTTTGTTAAAGAAAATGAGAGGAGTGGACATAATACAAGAAACAGGATGTTTAATTTTAAGGTCCCGAGAATCCAAGGACAGGGTAAGCAAACATTCTTCTTCACCGCCATCAAAGACTGGAACGACCTACCCCAGTCAGTCCGTGAAAAGAGAACACTGTATTCCTTCAGACGTAGCCTGAAGGAACACCTGAACCAGACAGCTGCGAGAAGGGAGCACCAAGCTTATGTCTACTACTAAATGCGACATAAGAGATAGACAAACCAAACTGAAATGATTACTGATTACGGATTACTGATATTTACTATAGGATGTAAGGTATCTTAAAATAACCCCCTAGAAATACTTTCTCTAAAGTATCTATTTCTTTATCCTCCCCTTTTTCCCCAGCTAACCTAATCCCACAAGGACCCCAATGGAAATACGCCTAACGGCCTTATTGGGCTATCCTTAGTTGGAATTATGCAAGGCTGGTACATGTCATATTTGTAACATACTATGTGGTACCAACTCTGTAAATTGCTAACTGAATAAATATTATTATTATTATTATTATTATTATTATTATTATTATTATTATCCCTCAATACCTTCACCTGACCTGATGTGCTACACTGGTTGCAGTTACACTGTAATATCCGTGTGTGTAATACAGTACACATAGAATGGTACACAACAGAGCAAGGATTTACAGTTTAACACTATTTAGAAAGTTTCATCATTAAGACTCATTACAGAACTCAGTTAAAAATCAAAATCATAAATGTGTACAAAATTACTAAAATGGTGATAGAATTTTTGCATATAACGATTATTTCATATTTTTTCACTAACCAACTTCAACTCTAAACTTAATTGAAGTAGTGACAGGTTTGCTAGAATTATGAGTTTACCATCTATATATTTTGTGTGTTAACCCGTTCAGTACTAGTTCCGTCCTTTTCATTTTATGCTGTCTAGTAATAGACGATTGTATTCAGTTTAAGAAGGCCCTCCAGCAATTGAGTCTTCGAAATATCCTAATTTACCCTTTTTACTGCCACAGATCCTTCTTAAGCTGCACAATATCGTCTAAATATAGCTAAAATAAAGTTCATGTTCCATGATAGACTGATATGATACATCATTCACAGTATCTTCCCAAGTAGTAGTATAGTTTACTTCTCAAATCTTCAACACGTCTTCACCTAAACCTTCTCACTCGCGGCTCAGTATAGAGTCTGGTAATTACAACTTATGATGCCTGGTATCATTACCCATCATATGTTATTGTCGGATATCCTGTTATTCCCTACAGCAAACTTCCGTCTCTTGCATGACTATCAGTAGTCATATCAACAGTTCTTTAAGGGGAGATGGGCGTATTTATTGATCTATTTATTAATTAGTTAATGACAAAATAGAATAATTGAGGTGATAATAAGTTGATTCTTTCCATCCCCTAGACTTAACTATTTAATCTAAAAAGTCTAATATCTTGGTAAGTATGCAAATTGTTTCAAACTGTGACGCTCCTGCATAGTAGCCACGTGCGGGCATGCGCGCGCGTCGGCTGCCCAGCCGTTTAGAAACCGGCTGGCGGCAGCCGGCCGGCCGGCTTTTCCTTAGTATATATCCTACGACAATGTAACTAATGTCTGGGATATTCTTATGTTGTTTCACAGCTTGAAGCTGCCCTTATTCTTAACCAACGCATCTTAGTATATTTTATTCTCGATAGTTGATTGTTTCATTATAATATAATTATAAGATGTAAGTCTAGTGAGAGTGGGAGGTGACGAGCGGGAGAGAGAGACCGGCTGGGGGACGTTGCTTCGCGCGGAGAGTCCAGCTTGGGACGAGCCTGATGTTGCCACGTGCATTTGATAGCAACGTTAGGCTTAGTTTCGACTCACGCAAGGGGTAGAGGATTTTGACCCGGCAACTGTGTTGAGTGTTGCCAAGCATTGGATGTATTTTGCATGCCTAGGGTGGGGTCCAGACAGATTCAAGACTCAGAGCTCACCTCACTGTCGTACCCTTCGGACCCCCTTGATATCTATCCCTCTCAACCCCACTTAGAAACTTTCTCTCTTACTTTGTATACCTTCCTTCCACTACTTCACCAATCTATCTAATTATCCCATCCCCTTGATAGACCTTATATCTATTATTGTATTAACGACGAGCTCTCAGATAACTAGATAGGATTTTGGGCCTCATGCAGAGATGTAATTGTTAATGAGACCTAGGAAGCTTTTTTGTTGTCTCATATTTGGTGGTTTCATGCTTGCTAGTGTGTTCTTGTGTCAGGTTAGCAGGGGCTAGACCGGAGGGGAGGCTTTTTGCGATCCTTTAAGTAAAGTCTGCTGGTGCGAGTCCTGTGGACCCGCACGACTTTACTAGGATACCCGTGGGAGTCTGGGGGCATTTTCTTGTCTGTGTCCCTGTGTGTCTAGTGTTGTGTTGTGTGAGGGCCCTTGCCTAGTCCACTCAGCACTGCGCTAGCACGTCTTGCTTTTGTTTTAGGGTCGCCAGGAGAGAGTCAGATACTTGGGATCTGAGTCTCTCAAGAGAGCACCCTTTCAATTAGAGTAATTTGGCGCACAGACTTGGGAACGTCCCTAGGCTAGAGCAGGTGGCTCAGCCCGGGTATCCGAAGTCTATATCCTTCCGGCTAGACCTCTGCCACCTGGCAGATTAACAGCTAGGGGTTTATCATCTCTGTATGCTTGTTATTGTGCCACAGTTTACCGTTTTTGTGAGCATTGTGAGTCAGGGTGTGGCTTAGAGACTCTGTCCGAGCAGGCTTGCCTGACTAAGAGTGAGAAGCACACCTGTATGTGGTTATGTTGCGAGTTGCTGCCTTTATTTAATTATACCTATGCCATTATACACTGTATGGCCTATCACTAGTATTTATTCCTGCTTATGAGTTAAGAGTTCTCTAAATCCGTAACGTACTTTCTTTGCTAAGCATCAGATCCTACAGTAGCCGCATGCAGTTTAGAAACCTGCATCTTGTCTACCTGTACGATGTTTTGAGGACTGTTTGCTTTCACCTTCTTTCACGCAGGGGTGATTAGTTGTATTAATTAACGTAACGTTAAATGTACTTTCTTCTAGTTTGTTATTAAATTGTTTCTGCAATTTAATTCCGTCATCTATCTTTTCCTTGAAGCTTTAAGTCAACTTAATTGTGTGATCTTTTATATAGCCTGCTTGACTATCAGCAGTCTATAGTGCGTGCACCCTGTAACCGAGTCATAGGATACCTTGTTGTCCAGGCAGGACTCTTGACGGTTTAGGGTGGTTTGTTGCCTGGGTTTATAGATAAGGGTTGGATCTAGCGTTTTCCGTTGTTGCTTGTTGCCGCATACCTAGTCCAATAGAAAGAGCCCAGTGTTTATATATCCCAGGACGTAACAAATGGCGACCTTGCATAGGACTTACTGAACAGAGGAATATAGTGGTCATTTGTTTTGAGATTCCTTAGGATTAGAGGAATACAGTGGACATAGAGTCTTTTTTTGGAGCAACCAATATAACACATTAAAGACTTTAAATAACATTAGTATATACATACTTGCATAGGAGATAAGGCACATTCTATAACCGTGATAATTACTGCAGTACACAAACATGTCTAATACATCGGAACACAGTGATGGGTCAGGTCACGATACGGGCTCGGAGGGAGAAAGACCTGTGGAGTGGCTAGTCGATAGCGAGGAGGGTGCTAGAAGATTTTTAGAGGTGCCCCTTACCGCTGCCAGGGTGTTGAAGCTGAATAAGTATGGCTTAAAGTGTGTGGCAGGTCTTCAGGGTCACCAGGGTTTAAGTGGCATGAGGAAAGATCAGCTGAGGACTTTGAGATTGGGTTTAGAAGGGAGAGACCTGGGTGGAGAGGCGACTGTCCCCAGCCCCCCCTCCACTCTACCCCCATATCAAACGTCAGGGTGCCTGAATTTAGTACATACCCCCAAGTTGATGGTCAATGGCAGCGTGGAATTCAATCACAGGGACCCTCTCCATTAAATGCACCTTCCCCTCCTCAAGGGTTGACTCCAGATTTGTTGTTTCGGCTTGAGATGGCCAAGGTTGAGGTTGCTAGAGCTCGGGTTGAGGCTACCGAAAGACAGGCTAGAGCTCAGGTTGAGGTTACTAGAGCTCAGGCTGAGGCCGCAGAGAGAACAGCTATACGAGAGGCTGAACTGCAGGCAGAGTCTACTAGGTATCGGGCTGACAGGGAGCTGGAGAGATCTCGAGTGGAGGTAACAGGGCGAAATATTGGGGGAGGTAACAGACATCGGGACCAATCATTGTCGCACCTGCTTAAACTAGTTCCTGTGTTCGATGAATCATGTGTGACTGAGGTTTTTATGCGATTTGAGAAGAAGTGTCAGGAACACCAGTGGCCTCAGGAAAAGTGGGCAGCATTAGTTTCATCAAGACTCCTAGGAAAGGGGCTAAAAGCGTATGATGCACTACCTTTAGAGTCCTGTGTAGTTTATGATGAGCTAAAGAAGGCTGTGCTACGGGCCTATGAGTTACAACCAGAAACTTACCGCTTGAAGTTTCGGGGTGTTACTAAGGGCAAGGATAGTACCTTCCTAGAACACGCCCGGGACTTGTCTGATGCACTACGACATTGGCTGCGTTCTGAGAGGGCAGCTACTTTTGAGGAGTTGAGTGAGCTGGTTCTCTTGGAGCAGTTCTTTAAGTGCACAGGTGGGGACTTAACATTAAATATAAAGGAAAAAAATCCTAGAACTCTCCAGGAGGCAGCAGAAATGGCTGACCGCCGACTGTCATTAATTCAAGGGTGCGAAGCAGGAGTGAGTCGGGTGCAAAGGATCGTACCCCTCCCCCTCCCAAGAATTTTGATACACATAAATACACAAAACCATCTAGAACTGACAATAAAACTGAACATAAACCAAATACCGTCCCGTATAAGAAGTCTAATGGTACCTCCCACTCCCAAGGGAAACCAAAGAGTAAAGAGTGCTTTGCATGTCACAAGGAGGGTCACTTTGCAAATGCTTGTCCGAACAAGCCACCAAACAAGGTTGTGTCATTGGCCCGCAGCATAGGGGTGTCGCCTATATCTTCTGAGTTTGCCAAGGGTAGTTCGTCAGAGGTTGGGACACAGCCTGTGTTCAAGAGTCCGGAAGGCTCGAACCCTGTCCGCGACGTCTTTGGGGGTCATAGAGGGCATGGTTTTGTGAGGTGGGCTGGCGAAAGGCGAGGAGTTAAGCTATTGCGTGATACGGGGGCTTCTCAGACCTTGTTAAAGAACTTTACTGGTAGACCGATTAACGCTGCTCGGGTGGTGGTAGTTCAGGGGATCAATGCTACGAAGTCCTACCCGCTGGTGCGGATGGAGCTGGAGGTGGGTGGTGTGGCGAAGGAGCTGGATGTAGGAATTGTAGAGAACTTGCCTGTTGGGGGCGTCGACCTCCTCCTCGGCAACGACTTTGCGGTGCCTGCTTCTAAGGTTTCACCCTTGGTCGTTGCCGAGAAGGCGGCCGACGTTAGTAGGGAGGAACAGGAGTGGGTTGAGAAGTGTAGCGTACAAACCATGGCGTGTGTTGTGACGCGTTCTCAGACATCCGGAGCCTTGCAGCCACCACCTCAGTCTATCAAACTGCGGAGGAAAGGTCACAAGAAAACGGGAAGTGTTGGTCAATTGGAGAGTTCTGAGCCGGCAGTGTTTCTTGGTGACTCATTATTGGCACCTATGTTAGAGTCTGGAGAGGCCCCGGGGCCTGTCACCGCTAGTGCAGGTGCAGGGCAGGAAGAGACTCTGCGACAGCATCGTTATGCGCAGCGTGAGGAAAGGATGGCTCAGTGGGACATTGGAGGTGGAAATAAATTATTTAAGATGAACTTGGATAATCTCGCACCTGCTGATATATGTTCCTTGCAGCTGGAAGATCCTTAAGTCAGGGCGTGTGGTAATGGTGCTATCGAACTGGAGAGCGATGGGGATGCGCAGCCTGGTGATTTTTTCTTGTCCGAGGGGATCTTGTATCGGAGACATCAGGATCCCAAGAAAAAGTGGGATGGCGGGTCAGGATTAGTGGACCAGTTAGTAGTACCGAGGGTGTGCCGTGAGAGCTTATTGAGATTAGCTCATGATGTGCCTTTGGCAGGGCACCTGGGGGCACGTAAGACGGAGGCAGCTCTGAGCAAGCTTTTCTGGTGGCCTGGGTTAAAGGCGAGTGTCGTGTCATGGGTGTCACAGTGTCACACTTGTCAAGTTGTTGGGAAACCCAATCAGGTCATCCCGAGAGCCCCGTTACAACCCATCCCTGTCATTGGGCTGCCCTTCAGCAAGGTTGTTATCGATATGGTTGGCCCATTGTCCCCCACTAGTGCCGGCAATAAATTTTTACTAACTGTAATGGATGTAGCAACACGGTATCCAGATGCTTACCCCATGCGCAACGGGATGGCTAAGACTGTTGTCAAAAACCTACTTGTCTATTTCTCTCGTTATGGCTACCCTCAGGAGATCCAGTCTGATCAGGGATCCAATTTTACTTCTGCTCTGTTTAAGCAGACCATGCAGCAACATGGGATAGTGTCTGTGGTGTCATCTGCCTACCATCCCGAGAGTCAGGGAGTTTTGGAAAGGTGGCACTCGACTCTCAAGAGTATGTTGCGGTGTTATTGCATGGAAAATGGGAAGGACTGGGATCTAGGTCTCCCATACGTTTTATTTGCTGCGAGAGAAGTACCTGGGGAGAGCTTGGGATTTAGCCCGAACGAGTTGGTTTTTGGACACAGGGTCAGGGGGCCCCTCCACATAGTCAAGAAGATCTGGGAGGGAGTCACAAAGCCATGCTCGCTTCTAAAGTATGTAGTTGAAAGCCGTGAGAGAATGCTAAAGAGCTTGGAGGTAGCAGGTCGGAACCTTAAGAGTTCACAAGCTCAGATGAAGGACAGATACGACCAGAAGGTGAAGCTGAGGGAGTTTGAAGTAGATCAGGAGGTACTGATACTACTGCCTCTGGTGGGACACCCCTTGTCTGCCAAGTATTCTGGTCCGTATCGGGTTGTAAGGAAGGTTTCTGATCTAGACTATTTAGTAGCTACTCCTGATCATAAGAAAAAGAACCAACTTTGCCATGTAAATCTGATGAAAGAGTATGTGAGGCGCCCCTCCGAGCCTCTCACTGTCCCGGTGTTGATCTGCAGCGATCGTGGTGGAGAAGGAGGAAGTGACAGTCAAGCTGCGGGGGAGGATAATTGGGATTGTCATGTTTCCGCGGATCAGTGGGCGGGGAATTCTAGACAAGTGGCTCACGAGTTGATATTGCACCTGCCTGAGCAACAGCGTGTAGCTGTGCAGCACTTGTTTGATTCAAACCCAGCTGTTTTCGCGGAGCATCCTGGCCTCACTACTCAAGCGGTGCACGATGTCGATGTTGGGGACCACCCACCCTTTAAATCAGTGCCATACCGTGTTACCCCTATTAAATTACCAGCACTTAGGGAAGAGCTGGATTATATGCTGAGACGTGGGCTGATTTCTGAGGGTGCAGTAAGGTGGACTTCCCCAGTCACACTGCAGCCCAAACCAGATGGCAAGGTGCGGTTTTGTATAGATTTCCGCAGGTTGAATGGTTTAACCCCCACAAATGCCTACCCTCTCCCTCGCGTGGACGACAGTGTGGATAAGATAGGAAAAGCCAAGTTCCTCACTAAGATAGACCTTGTTAAGGGTTATTGGCAAGTGCCCTTGTCTGAGCGAGCGCGAGAGGTGTGTGGGTTTGTGGTGGACGGTGCCACATATCGTTGCCATGTTATGCCATACGGGCTGAAAAATGCCCCTGCAACGTTTCAGAAATTAATGAACGACATTGTAGCCGACATTCCCAACTGTACGGTGTACCTAGATGATGTCATAATATACGACGATGATTTTAACAGTCACTGTGCTCACATCGGACAGCTTTTGAATAAACTGAATGAAGCAGATTTGGTGGTAAACCTGGGTAAGTGCGATTTTGTCAAAGCCACAGTTTTGTACCTGGGGTTCGAGGTGGTGATGGGTCAGGTGTGCCCTCCACAGACAAAGATCAAAGCCATCGATCAGTTTCCCCAGCCTACGACTAAGAAACAAATCATACGGTTTCTAGGTATGATAGGCTATTATCGTCGCTTCATCAAAGGCTATTCGACTGTACTTGCACCTTTAACTGACTTATTATCTAAGGACAAGAAGTTCCGGTGGGTTCCTGAGTGTGCAGAGGCGTTTTCCTTGGTGAAACACCTGTTATGTACCCACCCCATACTCAGGGCCCCGGACTTCAGCAGACCTTTTCAGCTGGCGACTGATGCCAGTGGCGTAGGGGCTGGGGCTGTCTTGTTACAGACAGATGATGAAGGTATCGAACATCCAGTGAGTTTTTACAGTAAAAATTTCAATAGTGCACAAAGGAATTACTCCGTAATTGAAAAAGAACTCCTGGCGATAGTGCTGGCGCTCAGGCACTTCGATGTATATGTTCCTGTTTTCGGACCAGTCGTAGTGGTTTATACCGATCATCACCCTCTGAAATTCTTGAATCAGTTTCATAACCGGAATATGAGGCTGACCAGGTGGTCACTCATGCTTCAGGAGTATAATCTGGACATACGTCATATTGCCGGTTCTGATAACGTGATAGCGGATTGTCTATCAAGGGTGGAAGATGTTGGTTAGACTGCCACAAGATTGAGGGTTGAGTGTGGAGGAAAATAGGCTGTCACTGTAGTTCAGCCGAAAAAGAAAAAAATTAAAAAAAAAGCAAAAACCTTATAAAAACTCTTTATTTTTATAACGTGTAGAATTTTGTATAAGATGTTGTAGCAGTATCTAAGTTGAATGTTTTCGCTTATTGTCGCTAAGTTAGTTGAACTTGCTCGGTGGAGCGCAACAGTCTTTATTTTTTTTTATATAGTGCCTTGTGTCGCAACAGTGTGTGGTACTATGAGAAGCTTTCTGTTAGATATGAAGAACTTAGTCAAGGGTCTTATATCTTGGGGGAGGTGTGACGCTCCTGCATAGTAGCCACGTGCGGGCATGCGCGCGCGTCGGCTGCCCAGCCGTTTAGAAACCGGCTGGCGGCAGCCGGCCGGCCGGCTTTTCCTTAGTAGTATATATCCTACGACAATGTAACTAATGTCTGGGATATTCTTATGTTGTTTCACAGCTTGAAGCTGCCCTTATTCTTAACCAACGCATCTTAGTATATTTTATTCTCGATAGTTGATTGTTTCATTATAATATATAAGATGTAAGTCTAGTGAGAGTGGGAGGAGATGAGCGGGAGAGAGAGACCGGCTGGGGGACGTTGCTTCGCGCGGAGAGTCCAGCTTGGGACGAGCCTGATGTTGCCACGTGCATTTGATAGCAACGTTAGGCTTAGTTTCGACTCACGCAAGGGGTAGAGGATTTTGACCCGGCAACTGTGTTGAGTGTTGCCAAGCATTGGATGTATTTTGCATGCCTAGGGTGGGGTCCAGACAGATTCAAGACTCAGAGCTCACCTCACTGTCGTACCCTTCGGACCCCCTTGATATCTATCCCTCTCAACCCCACTTAGAAACTTTCTCTCTTACTTTGTATACCTTCCTTCCACTACTTCACCAATCTATTTAATTATCCCATCCCCTTGATAGACCTTATATCTATTATTGTATTAACGACGAGCTCTCAGATAACTAGATAGGATTTTGGGCCTTATGCAGAGATGTAATTGTTAATGAGACCTAGGAAGCTTTTTTGTTGTCTCATATTTGGTGGTTTCATGCTTGCTAGTGTGTTCTTGTGTCAGGTTAGCAGGGGCTAGACCGGAGGGGAGGCTTTTTGCGATCCTTTAAGTAAAGTCTGCTGGTGCGAGTCCTGTGGACCCGCACAACTTTACTAGGATACCCGTGGGAGTCTGGGGGCATTTTCTTGTCTGTGTCCCTGTGTGTCTAGTGTTGTGTTGTGTGAGGGCCCTTGCCTAGTCCACTCAGCACTGCGCTAGCACGTCTTGCTTTTGTTTTAGGGTCGCCAGGAGAGAGTCAGATACTTGGGATCTGAGTCTCTCAAGAGAGCACCCTTTCAATTAGAGTAATTTGGCGCACAGACTTGGGAACGTCCCTAGGCTAGAGCAGGTGGCTCAGCCCGGGTATCCGAAGCCTATATCCTTCCGGCTAGACCTCTGCCACCTGGCAGATTAACAGCTAGGGGTTTATCATCTCTGTATGCTTGATATTGTGCCACAGTTTACCGTTTTTGTGAGCATTGTGAGTCAGGGTGTGGCTTAGAGACTCTGTCCGAGCAGGCTTGCCTGACTAAGAGTGAGAAGCACACCTGTATGTGGTTATGTTGCGAGTTGCTGCCTTTATTTAATTATACCTATGCCATTATACACTGTATGGCCTATCACTAGTATTTATTCCTGCTTATGAGTTAAGAGTTCTCTAAATCCGTAACGTACTTTCTTTGCTAAGCATCAGATCCTACAGTAGCCGCATGCAGTTTAGAAACCTGCATCTTGTCTACCTGTACGATGTTTTGAGGACTGTTTGCTTTCACCTTCTTTCACGCAGGGGTGATTAGTTGTATTAATTAACGTAACGTTAAATGTACTTTCTTCTAGTTTGTTATTAAATTGTTTCTGCAATTTAATTCCGTCATCTATCTTTTCCTTGAAGCTTTAAGTCAACTTAATTGTGTGATCTTTTATATAGCCTGCTTGACTATCAGCAGTCTATAGTGCGTGCACCCTGTAACCGAGTCATAGGATACCTTGTTGTCCAGGCAGGACTCTTGACGGTTTAGGGTGGTTTGTTGCCTGGGTTTATAGATAAGGGTTGGATCTAGCGTTTTCCGTTGTTGCTTGTTGCCGCATACCTAGTTCAATAGAAAGAGCCCAGTGTTTATATATCCCAGGATGTAACAAAACCATCACATAGAAAAGTACATTTATTTTTGCTAGATTTATTCATTATAAAATTTATGAAAGATAATTCTGCAATACACACACACACACACACACAAGTCTCCTAACGGTGTAGCCTCTGTTCACCTAGCAGTATAAATAGGAACCTGGTATAAGTGGACGAAGTAGTGACGTCCCATCTGGGGTTGGTGATCAGTTACAAGGTGAGATGGGTATCGTACTGGTCAACCTAAGCTACTGGTCAACCTAAGCCTTCGGGTGAGACTGGTACCGTATTGAGAATGGTACCGTACAGATTAACCCTAAGCCTTCGTTTCCAGATGTCGCCAATTGGCTAAAATACAGACTACACACACATCCACAGCCATTCCAACGATACATAAACACTTAACATACATTTCACGCAATACATTCCCAGTTAGGGAGGCGCGATAATAATGAGCTTAGCTCGCATTGCGTGGTTTCCCCTGGACGAACAAGCAAGTGAACACACACACACACAGTCTCTCTCTCTGTATATACACGGCGTAATAATTGCACAAATATATATATATATATATATATATATATATATATATATATTATATATATATATATATATATATGTGTGTGTGTGTATCTGTAATGACTCTCTTAATTATAGAAGAGTATCTGTAATGACTCTTAATAATTATAGAAGTGTATCTGTAATGACTCTTTGTTATGCCAGGTTTTTGCTGGGGTTATCTGGACTATTTAGGTAGGTTCTTACTCGACTGGAGAAGTTGAAACCACATGAGCACATGCACAAAGGTAATAGAGGATAAATATAATACAGAGTACAAGCATAGAGTATCTTATTCCATGTAACTATAATATTTATACAGAGTTACATTCAGACATGGATAGGTATATACACAATTTTCCTAGCACGATCGAGGATCTACAATAAGTTCCAGGGGGATGACACTATGCACTTCCGGTGATGACGCAAGGCACTTCCGGTGATGTTGCACTTCCGTGGCACTTCCAACGAGGTTCTTGGGCCGTGGTGGTGGTCCTGTCGTGTGGTGATGACAGCAGGATGGAAGATGTTGTAGGACTCTTGGGTTTGGGGTCTTAAATGAATATGTTACGTTCTACCAGTGTTATACATAACATATCATCGGATTAACGTGAGGAGAAGTTATACCAGTGTTGTACTGTGTCTCTCAACTATCCTGACCTTTATAAGAGTCATTAATCAAGAACCTTTACAGTACTCTTGGGTTTGGGGTCTTAAATGAACACGAGTCTGTTCTGCCAGTGCTATACATATCGTATCATTGAACTAACGTAAGAGGGTTAGGATGCCTGTGCTCTCCAACTTCAATTAACTGTCCTGACCATTATAAGAGTCTTCCAGGGAATTTGGATGGGTTTGTATTTAGCCCTTTTACGAATATGTGTCTTATTGCCAGTGTCTGGGACAGAGTACTGTAAGGACTCTATGCAAAGTGCCGTTATGCCAGTGCTACGGTATCTCGCAAGCCCTGACTTAGAAAGAAGCCAATTGACAGTGCGTGAACTTTTAACAAGCCTTATTGAGGTTTGGTTTACTATCACTAGAGCGCACGTCAGTACAGGTTTCGCTAGCGACAAAAATTCCTTATGATCGAGGCGAAGAATTGATATTGAGTGGCCACCATGGTGATTCAATAACAATTCCTTTGTAGAGCCAAGATCTGAAGAAATTCGATAAACAACTTAATGCCAGTGCTTTAATTGTTTAACCCGGGAACTGCGGGGAGACTCTTAAGAGTTCCCCCGGCGGACTGCGGGGAGACTCTTAAGAGTCAGAGAAAAAAAAATCAACTTTTGACATCGAAAAAAAAAATATATATATTTTTATTTTTTTATTTTTTTATTTTTTTTGGCCCCTGGTCCATGCAAAATCTCAGTCCTCTACCTCCCCTCCTTCCCCACTTTCCTCCTCTCCTTCAGTTATCACCTATTTTCCCTGTTATTCCCTTATTCTGAGGTATATTTTCGTGCTAACATTAGAAATCCGGTTGCAGGGTGTGTGGTCATCACTGATAGCAAGCGAATGCAAGAGAGAGAGAGAGAGTATCGATCGACTGTGTCTCAGTGGCCTTGGGGGAAATTGGCGGGAAAGCAGCTTGCCTCACCCATACATTATACAACTCGCGGGCTATATCTCCGATTTTGACCATCCAAACGCTGTTTTCACTCGTTTTATTGTTGTTTCAGGTTAATACCTTTATAATCAACCCATAATAGGCGCATATGGATAAGTATTAATGCTATTAATGGTACAATGAATATTTTAGTGACGGAAACACCTCAAATACATGCGCACAGGGAGAGGTATCTAATTACCCCCATGCGCACTTGTTAGGTTAATGAATATGAGCCCAAATCTTCCAGCTTTTAAAAAAACATCCAGTGAAGTGTGTCTTTAAGAGCTTTCCAACTGTACTGATCCCTGTTCGTCTGGCATAGTCTTAATGATGGTGGCGTTTCTCCCGGTGCTCCTTCTCGGTGCAAGAAGGGCGGATGTGCTGGGAGGAGGGCCTGGGGTGGCTGGGGTAGCCCAACTGGTTTTCCCTGTCACGGCGATGGTGCTGCTTGGAGCAAGAAGGGCGTGTGGTGGTGTACGACTTATGCAAAGTCTTGCTTGCTTTTCCTTCTTTCCGTTCCTTCTTGTTCTTGTCGCTGCCAGGATTTCTGATGGTGACTATGATCTCCTTTCCTGGTGTTGGGGGAAGTGCGGGCGTGATGGAGGCGACTCGGGCGCACTCTGGTGGTGTGGTGCTTGGGACTTCTTTCCCAGGGGGTGTGGTGGCAAAAGTGGTAATGTTGGCTCTTGGTGGTGTTGTGTTTCCACCCTCTTTCTTTGTTATTTCACTCTTAATTATAGAAGTGTACCTGAAATGACTCTCTTAATTATAGAAGTGTATCTGTAATGACGCTATTAATTGTACCTTTCAATATTTATAGGTTTAAGGGGGAAGGGTATATTTTGTGTTGATTATTTCATATATTTATTATTTTTTTAGTTTCCTCCCTAGACCCCCATCAAGATAAAAAAAAATCCATCAGATCCCCCTTCTAGATTATTTAGTACATTTTTCGGTAGAAAAATGTCCCTGCCGAAGGCTGGCTCTTCCAAAATTACAGGCTCACTATCGTTCGACAGGAACATAATCGACACCTACCGAAAAATCTTAATATTGACAACAAAAATGGGTTGAAAGGTCTTAAAATCGACAAGCTAATGGGGTAAACATCTTAAAATCTGAAAACAAAATGGGCTAAACACGAGGGAGAAGGGGTACCAGAAAAACGACCCATCTCCCCTTAAAGAAGATATGAAAAGGGTGATACAAGTGTCCATAATGTATTACTACTATACATGTGGATCGGTAGTAATAAACCCGTCTAATAGAAGTATAGAAGTATATAATAGAAGGATAGAGAGGTACAGTATATCATTTAATATATACCCAATCATTATATATACCCTTTTTATAGCCATCATTGTTTACAGTGTACGAAGTCAAATAATATCATTTAAGGGTATAGGGTATATATTTTTGGTCGATTATATCATATATTATATATATATATATACGGTATATATATACAGTACATATATATATATATATATATATATATATATAGCGGTATATATATACAGTACATATATATATATATATATATATATATATATATACGGTATATATATACAGTATATATATATATATATATATATATATATATATATATATATATATACGGTATATATATACAGTACATATATATATATTTTTTTCCTCCCTAGACTTCGATCAAACTTAAAATTACAACCCCAGGATCCCCCTTCAAGATATATTTTTAAATTTTTCGGTAGAAAAATGTCCCGGCCGAAGGTTGGTTCTTCTTAAAATGACAGGCTCTCTATCGTTCGCCAGGTAAAAATCGATACCTAAATGGTACGAAAGGTTTAAAAATTGACAACGAAATGAGGCGAAAGGTCTTAAAATCACCAAACTAATGGGCCGAAAGTCTTAAAATCTGAAAACTAAGGGGGCTAAACACGAGGGAGAAAGAGGTCCAGAAAAAACACCCATCTCCCCTCAATGTTGACCCTTTCAGTATGATTGACGAGCTTTTTCAATTTATCCAGGTTATTTTTAAACGATTTTCGGCTTAGGAAGGACCTCTTGAAATTCAAAGGCTGCTTACTATCTCAATTATCCATTAATATGACCTTCTCAACCCTTTCTGTACCGATGACGTCTTTTTCTTATTTAATTTCAGGTACTATTAGACGATTCCATTCAGTTTAAGAAGGGCTTCCATCAGTTAGGAGGCTTCAAACTATCTTAATTAACCCTTTTTACTGCCACAGATCCTTCATAGGCTGCACACAAGCGCATAAATATAGCTAGAATATAATATAAAAGACGTCGCCGGTACAGAAGGGGTTAAACTAAATAATAAACTCCTAAAGATAGCCAGCATACCAACAATAAATGTGTAATCGTATTGAAGGGGTTAAGGGGGGTAACCTGCCTTTTTTCTCTCTCTGCCTACTGTTTCAAGACATTTATCCCCATCCGGGTGTCTATTTTTTCCTGGCGAGCTATAGATAGCCAGCATTTTATGGAGAAATCCGGCTTCGCCGGAGACATTTTTATATCGAAAAATGTACAAATTTAACCAGCTGTCTAACACATTATCCAAAATATGGTGGCTCTCTATCGCTCGCCAGGTATAAATCGACACCTGGATGAGGATACACGTCTTAAAACAGTTGGGTGAATGGGGCCTAATGGATACAACCCAGAGAGAGAGAGAGAACAAAAGGCAGGCTACCCCCCTTAACGAGGTGAAATGAGATATATATATTATGCAGTATGGAATTGTTCATTTAGAGTTGATGGACCTGTGGTGCAACAGTAGCTCGTTCCATTCACAATCCAATGATCCAGTGTTCGATTCCCAGGCGGGGCGAAATGGATCGGCAGTCTCCTTAACCCCTTCTGTACCGGCTACATCTTTTTCATTATACTCTAGTTATATTTAGACGATTTTATGCAGTTTACGAAGGATATGTAAAAAAAAAAAAAAAAAAAAAAAAAAAAAATGTGGTAGTGAAAAGGGTTAAGTTAGATAGTTCGAAGCCTTTTAATTGCTGGAGGCCCTTTTTAAGATGAACAAAATCGTCTAATTGTAGCCAGAATAAGGTTAAAAAGACGTCGCCGGTACAGAAGGGGTTAAACACTAATGCTCTGGGTTCACCAAGCAGTAAATAGGAACCTCTAATTGAGTCTATACTCTGTTTCTTTTCAACTGGCGGTAAATTGCAAACTTCCCATCAACATTTCTCAGTTAGTTGGAATATTTTGCAATGAAATATGGTGCTAATTATATATACTTGGTCTTATTATGATGCAGAGACAGTAGTTTCATAATATCCCATTAACTATCGAGACATTAGCTGTTAAGGGATGCAATTTATCGTCAGCTGAAACAAATAAAAAAATTGGGTATATTTAGTGGACATTTGTAACATCCCATCCGTGGAAATAAACTGTGGTATCCTGGATTATACAGTAGCCCCTGTGTACAGTCGGCCAAATAAGTGATGTCGCGGTACCAAGTATATTTCGATCAATAATTGGTATCAGCACTATCTAAGCATTAATTTATCGTTTCGAGTGAGATATACAAACATGTCCCTATCTATACACACCCTAGTCAACATCCGACATACATTAATACAGCACACAGAGAGCAAAACGTAATGACAGCTGTGACATGACTTATTTCCCAACTGCACCAGATTGGATGACAAACAAATTACCTACAAAAGCTCCAGAGAGTAATGTTATGGAGATGAGCGTTATGGAAAAGTGCAGCTTAGTGTAACCACCCTCAACTTCACTTTACTTTAGTTAACCCTTTGAGTATCAGCGACGTGTGTTATATTGTATTCTATATATTGTAGATTTAGACGATATTATGCAGCTTAGGAAGGATCTGTGGTAGTTAGAAGGGTTGGTTGAGATAGTTTGAAGCCTTATTATTGTTAGAGGTCCTTCATAAGCTGAATAACATCGTCCAATAGTTGCTAGAACAGAATAAAAGGGGCGCCCTGGTACTGGATGGGTTAAAAGAGCAGAGCAAGGAATCTTAGATAACACCTTTGGTTAAATGAATTAACCTAAATAACAACACATTATTTGGCAATATAAACTTACAGTTTCTTACAGTTTCTTACAGTAGATCCTCTGGAAAAAGGCAAACTAGGCCTGTGTATCCAGCTCAGTACCAGTACTTGCACTGCTGCGGTCGTTCACGGTGTTGGCGGCGGCGGTAGCAGACGCAACATTTTTACTATTCTGTATTTTTGTTTTATAATCAAACTTCAAATCTTGTCTTCCCCATGCTTTATCAAGATTACTTTCAAACTCCCTTATTGATTCGGAATCGACTACTTACTGGGGCAGTGCGTTCCACTCATTTACCACTCTATCACAAAATGAGTTCTTTGCCTTCTCAAGCCTATTTCTTTCTTTGTAAATTTTCTTAGAGTGTCCTCTCGTTCTTGTTCCCTCCCGCATCAAGAAGATACCTTCACACACATCCTCATCGTACTTTCCTGACACTATCTTAAAAGTCTCTATAATTTCCCCTCTCTTTTTCCTATATGCCAGTGTCGGAAGCCCCAGTGTCCTCAACCTCTGCTCATAGCCCGCGTTCTTCAACGTTGGTATCAGCTTGCTAGCTCTCCTCTGCACTTTCTCCACTGCTTCTATATCCTTTACCATATATGGAGCCCACACCTGGGCATAATGGACTAAGCACATATTACACATGAACATTTCAGTAATAAAGTACACCTTAATGGGGTAGTGCGTATTTTGTGGTCTATATATTTGTTTATTTATATATGTTTTTTGTTTCTTCGCTAGAACTTCATTTAGCTAAAAAAAAAAAAAAATATATTTGTTTATTTATATATGTTTTTTGTTTCTTCGCTAGAACTTCATTTAGCTAAAAAAAAAAAAAAAAAAAACACATTATTTGGCAATATAAACTTACAGTTTCTTACAGTTTCTTACAGTAGATCCTCTGGAAAAAGGCAAACTAGGCCTGTGTATCCAGCTCAGTACCAGTACTTGCACTGCTGCGGTCGTTCACGGTGTTGGCGGCGGCGGTAGCAGACGCAACATTTTTACTATTCTGTATTTTTGTTTTATAATCAAACTTCAAATCTTGTCTTCCCCATGCTTTATCAAGATTACTTTCAAACTCCCTTATTGATTCGGAATCGACTACTTACTGGGGCAGTGCGTTCCACTCATTTACCACTCTATCACAAAATGAGTTCTTTGCCTTCTCAAGCCTATTTCTTTCTTTGTAAATTTTCTTAGAGTGTCCTCTCGTTCTTGTTCCCTCCCGCATCAAGAAGATACCTTCACACACATCCTCATCGTACTTTCCTGACACTATCTTAAAAGTCTCTATAATTTCCCCTCTCTTTTTCCTATATGCCAGTGTCGGAAGCCCCAGTGTCCTCAACCTCTGCTCATAGCCCGCGTTCTTCAACGTTGGTATCAGCTTGCTAGCTCTCCTCTGCACTTTCTCCACTGCTTCTATATCCTTTACCATATATGGAGCCCACACCTGGGCATAATGGACTAAGCACATATTACACATGAACATTTCAGTAATAAAGTACACCTTAATGGGGTAGTGCGTATTTTGTGGTCTATATATTTGTTTATTTATATATGTTTTTTGTTTCTTCGCTAGAACTTCATTTAGCTAAACAAAAAAAAAAAAAAAAAAATCCCTAGACCCCCTTTCAAGATCAATTTGTAAATTTTTCGGTAGTAAAAGGTCCTGGCCGAAGGCTGGTTCCTCCTAAAATTACAGGCTCGCTATCGCTCGCCAGGATAAAATCGACATCTAAATTGGATAAAAGGTCTTAATATCGCCAAACTAATGAAATGAACGTCTTAAAATCTCAAAGCTAATGAGGCTAAGCATGAAGGAGGTGTAAACAAAATAAATAAATACAAGTAAATCAACTAGCCTACCTGCCCCTTAATGCAGCAGTAATGTTTAAATCAACCCTCCCACCAGAGATAGGTTATCTATAGCCTGTTAATGTTATCAATGGATCTTAGAAGTTATACTTTAGAAGGCGTTTTAACAATCAATTCGCTACTAGTTTGGCTTCCCTAACTATAGTTTATTTTTTTTCCAACTGATGGTAGATTGAATCCCTTAGCATCTGATTTCTTGAATCTTATTGGAAAAATATGATACTGCTCTCTGTGCGTCATATGATACTGCTCTCTGTGCGTCATATTATATGATACTGCTCTCTGTGCGTCATATTATTGCCAAGTTTTCAAAATTAGCAACACATTTCGCTACAAAACCATGGCAATCATCAGCTGGAAGATAACAGAGTATAGTGGCTTGTCTGTCAGATGGCTCTTTGTTCATTTGGTTTCCCTGCAGTAGAGATCCTATTGTATCTCTATATAGGATCTCTAATCTGCACCACCGATTTCTATAGCCACCCCAGATTAAATAATTCTCGAATATAATTGCCTGCGGTGAAAGGTGGGACACAATTTGATGAACAATTCTGACGCACTGGTTAAATATTTTGAAACATTTCCTCTAGTCGGGGCATTCAAATAAGAAAGATGATCTCTCTCATAACATGATCTCTATTTGGGGTTAGCAGCAACACTATATCTATCTATTAATATAAGTATGTGCCTAATCAGTTTATAAACAGAAATCCACATATCTCCTGATCAAAAGATGGCATATCAGAAGAACCTTGCTGAAGGAGAAAGTGGCCTAGTTTAGCCAAAATTAAAGCCAACCTATAACACCCAAGACAATCTTTGTAGAGATAAGACAAACAAGCAAAGTGTTGTTAGCAAGAGACATTATGGTTTCTGTAGATTTTCCATGGGTGTCTCCGATGTTTCCGGCATCGTAGGAGGCTGACTGTGGGGTTCATCCAGGCGCAGAATAAGACGAAGTTCTTTCCGGTAGCTTGGGATGAGGCAGACGAGGAAGAGTGAATGTAACAGGTGCTCAACTACCAAGAGTCCTACGGCGATAATTGAGAAGGTGATGTGGGGGTTGTACTCATAGCATTCCTTCGCTGTTTCCCTGGCATAAACCAACAAGTAAACGATCATTGGTAACACGAGCACCAGGAACGCGGTGGCCATAGCGATCATTGTGATAACTAGGTTCCGCTCCCAGGTCTTGGCCAGCGTGCTCTTCTCACCCGGTCTGGATCTGGCGTAGGACCGTACCCGACCCAACAGAACTGCTGCCACCAGACTTAAGTTGAAAGCCGCCAGCAGGACACCGGGACATAGCCACATCACACATACGTTAATCCTGTGTAGAAACATCATACTTATTATAGAAAACATGTGAGTACCCATATTAACATAACTGTGAGGATATGCAGTATTATTCATAATAACCTGGAGACTTCTATGAAACTATATCAAGTGCATGTGAGACAAAACAATGTTTTAGTTTGGTTCAAAGCCTTCAGAGGGTTGATTCATGATCATTGAAGCTGATAAAAGTGTCCAGGAACAGTGAATGGGTGAACAGTGAATCTTTATAGTATATCAGTATTTCATATGTATGAATATATAACATATTTAAAAAAAACATGTATTTGACAGCAAACTTCAAATAATAATGGCTCTGCTATCGTGTATTCAATTAGATATCCTGTAATAGATTCGTTAATTGTAGTTTTTGTGATTGAAAATTATATATACAAACTAACTGGTTTCTCAAAAATCACTAACCCGATGAGAATTTTGTACCACAGTTGGTTGAAATTGTTTTGGTATCCATTTGCAATGGATATTATGCCACCGTTGCAGTTTGGGTCGTCTTCTACATTAATCTCGGTACTGTTTAAGCTGGTGCACAAGACCTCGCCAGTTATAATAAAAGGAACAGTCATGAGAAAACACAATGCCGTGGAGAAGATGACGCGGAGATTCTGCACCCGAGGTTTCTGCATGAACGTATAGCCCCGATGGTACCACACTCCCAGACATCGGTCCAGAGCCAGCCAGGCGAGGATGTAAGAGCTGAGGAAATGAAGGACGTTTGGTACCGTCCAACCAGCATGGGCATGGAGCCAGGCGCCCCAGTAGGAAGGGAAGGAGCACTCACCAGCGTGGATCGCCAGGGGAATCACCGACAAGCCGAAGGCGAAGTCACACCACATTAGTATCTGAAAGTACCTGATCCACAAAAAGACATATGTCATTCACTTAAGTTGTCAATATTCATGTATCCACGAACTTCTTCACAAGTCCCTTTACTAAAATTTGAACCTCTGCTTTCCCACTACACAACACAATATACAAAGGTCTTTTCCACTGTCCTGCCAACCAATGTGCTAGCATAGGGGGACAGTGGATTAGACCATGGCATATACTGTCATATGACGGGAGAGTGGAGATTCGAATTCTGGAGGAGGGACTTGCAGAATAATATACAGTACTACACGTGCATACTGTATGTGTGTCACAAATAACTGCACATGGTGTATATGTTTACATACAGGCAAGAGAGACAAGCCATCAAGCTTACCCCAGATGGGACTTCACTATAGTCCGCTTATACCAGGTTCCTATTTGCTGCTAGGTAAACAGAGTCATCAGGAATGAGGAGACTGCCCATCCGTCTCTTCCGGTACGTGACTCGAACACAATTATTTACCTCATCCTCTATTCTTAAATATACTTAAGTGATAAAGTGGACAACAGAGTATCACATGTACTATCTAACACTTACGATGTAATTAACCCTTACTGTACCAGCGACGGTATACATCCGTCAGTAAAGAAGTCACTCGTTAGTACCAGCGACGGAAGATATCCGTCAGTAATATGCGGTCTTTGTAATTGCCCATATCGAGCGGTACCTGGTACCATGACTTGTACAGACATTGCTCTGAGACATTAGCAAGATTTTTCAGCTTGGATCCAAGCCTGTGGAAGCTAGCTGGGTCAGTAATCCTCCAACTTTTGGGGTGAGAGGGTGTTCTCTCTTGCCTCTGAAGCCATTTTGGCCACAATGCCTGGTACTGGAGGGTTCATTTATAGTAATACCCTCTGGTACAGTAGGGGTTAACAGGTATAAACCCTTTGAAAAAAAAATATTTGTCGCTTATAGAAATTACCTAAAGAGTGTTCTAGTTATTCTAGATTATTATAATCAATGATTGATTTAATTAATAAACAATTTTATGATCAACAATATTTTATGTACTTACCATACCTAAAGTCAATACTAAACTGTTCAATATATTAAAGGGAGATGGGCCAGTTTTCTGGACCACTTTCTCGCTTGTGTTTAACCCCATAAGTTTTGAGATGTTAAGATGTTTGGCCCATTAGTTTGATTATATTAACACCTTTTACCCCATTTCGTCGTCAATGTTATGACCTTTCGTGCCATTTAGGTGTCAATTCTTTCCTGGCGAGCGATAGCGAGCCTTTAATTTTAAGAGGAACCGGCCTTTGGCTGGGAAATTTTTCTACCGAAAGATGTACACATTTATTTTGAAGGGGGGTCTAGGGGATGTTTTTTTAAGCTTGATGGAGGTCTAGTTATGAAACTAAAAAATATATGAATAACTGAATAAATAAACCACAAAAAAATAAAGCCACTATCCCCTTAACAGCTTATTGGCGGCCTAGGCGGTCTATTTGACCGTACCGTACCGCACAGCGTTTTTTTTTATTACCCTAAATAGGGTTGTTTACGTGATCATTTTCATGCCTAAATAAGACCCAGAGTGTAAAACAAGTATCTATCCCTGAAAGGGCGTAAACAGAGCTTTCCAATGACACCCGAACCATCCTTGTACGACCACTGGTTCTCTTGCAACGATCGTGCAACACGAGTGCAAAAACCCTATAATTAGGTAATTTCCTTACATAATTCCCTGTGTAGCGAGTGAGAAAGGGGGGAAGAAGGTGGGATACAGTTCAGTAGGTCCACGGTGGTCGTGCGGAGCGGTCCTAAGGTTACTACGCTCGTCCCACCGCTCAGCTCTCTCTCTCAGCAACATTACATGCTGAAAATGGCGTCGACAGATGTCGTGCACCGCCACATAGTCCAAATTTATTTCACTCGACATAGGTCGTGCGCCGCCAGTTAAGGGTTAAAGGCACCACCTGTTCTAAAACCAGCCACAACCAAGACTACTGTGCTTTCCTAGTGAAATGGAACCTATTATATAATCAGGACAGAGCCGCTATAAATGTACAGTCGGGCTAATAAGTGACGTCTCAGCACCAAGTATGTTTTGATCAATAAGTTGTATCAGCAATATCTAAGCTTCATTTCTTCATATCGAGTGAATTATACAAACATGTTCCTACACTTACTCACCCTATCCAACATCTGACAGACATTAATACAGCACAGAGCGAGGCAAACGTAATGACAGCGGAGACATGACTTATTAGCGCGACCGTACAGACGTCCTAATAAGTGATGTCTAGGCACAAAGTATATTTCGATCAATAATTGGTATCAGCAAGATCCAAACTTGACTTATTCATTTCAAGTGAGATATACAAACATGCTCCTACATTTACCCAACCTATTCAACACCCGACAGACATTAATACAGCACTGAGCGAGCCACACGTAATGACAGCTGAGACTTGACTTATTAGCGCGACTGTACACTGGCCATTTTGGTGTTCTTCATGTTACCGGATATATGATAATATTTCTCAATGTCTGTTTGTTCGTTTGTTTGTTTGGGTTAACCCATTCCGTACCAGGGACGTTTATTTCACCATATTCTTACAACTATTGGACGATTTTATTCAGCTTAGGAAGGACCTCTAGCGATAATAAGGCTTCAAACTATCTCTATACCCAACCTTTTCAACTATACCACAATTCCTTCCTAAGCTGCATAATATCGCCTCAATATAGCTAGACTACAATATAACCCACGTCGCCGGTACTCAAAGGGTTAAGGCTCGGGGTGGTCACAGGAGGACGCTGCCCCTTTATCCCGACCTATACCGTCTACATCTACTCATGAAAAAGTACACTCTGGATGGATTAAACCGTAATTTGTCAGTTGTTTTCATTAACCCCTTTAGTACCGAGTTGTCCTTGTCGTTATAATCTGGATATTATTAGACGATTTTATCCAGCTTAGGGAGGATGTGTAGCAATTAAAAGGCTTCAAACTATCTCGATTATCCTTTTTAAATACCACGGTTTCCTCCTAAGCTGCATAAAAGCGTCTAAATATAGCTGGAATAACACAAAATACATCCTCGGTAAGGAAGGGGTTAACCCGGGCAATGCTTGATAACCCTGGTACTACAAGGTGTGAGTATCCTAGGTTCGAGTCCTTGGAGTACCACATGTATTCATTACTTTCACTGATTTCACTAGCTAGGTTTATTTGTAAATTAACTGGTGGGTCGGTGAAAACAAATATGAAATTATCAAGGGGAGGCTCATAGTTTGTTCCCTAGACCTCCATCAAGCTTATAATTACACCCAGTAGGCCCCCTTTCAAGATATATTTGTACATTTTTCGGTAGAAAAATGTCCAGACCGTAGGCCGATTCCTCATATAATCCAGGCTCGCTATCGCTCGCCAGGAAAACAAAATCGACTCCTGATTGGCACACAAAGTCTAACAATTGACAGAAATGCGGCGAAAGTTCTTAAAATCGCCTAACTAATGGGGTGAACGTCTTAACATTTCATAAGTAATGGGGCTAAACATGAGGGAGAAAGGGGTCCAGACAAAAAAATCCCTCAAGTGGATATCTGCCCTTAAGTTACCTGTTGACCTGTAGAAATCTGCCCTTAAGTTACCTGTTGACCTGTGGAAATCTGCCCTGAAGTTACCTGTTGACCTGTGGAAATCTACCCTTAAGTTACCTGTTGACCTGTGGAAATCTGCCCTTAAGTTACCCGTTGACCTGTGGAAATCTGCCTCTTAAGTTACCTGTTGACCTTTGGAAATCTACCCTTAAGTTACATGTTGACCTGTTGAAATCTGCCCTTACCTGTTGACCTGTGGAAATCTGCCCTTAAGTTACCTGTTGACCTGTTGAAATCTGCCCTTAAGTTACCTGTTGACCTGTGGAAATCTGCCCTTAAGTTACCTGTTGGCCTGTGGATACCTGCCCTTAAGTTACCTGTTGACCTGTGGAAATCTGCCCTTAAGTTACCTGTTGACCTGTGGAAATCTGCCCTTAAGTTACCTGTTGACCTGTGGAAATCTGCCCTTAAGTTACCTGTTGACCTGTGGAAATCTGCCCTCAAGTTACCTATTGACCTGTGGAAATCTGCCCTTAGTTACCTGTTGACCTGTGGAAATCTGCCCTTAAGTTACCTGTTGACCTGTGGAAATCTACCCTTAAATTACCTGTTGACCTGTGGAAATCTACCCTTAAGTTACCTGTTGACCTGTGGAAATCTGCCCTTAAGTTACCTGGTGACCTGTGGAAATCTACCCTTAAGTTACCTATTGACCTGTGGAAATCTGCCCTTAAGTTACCTGTTGACCTGTGGAAATCTACCCTTAAGTTACCTGTTGACCTGTGGAAATCTGCCCTTAAGTTACCTGTTGACCTGTGGAAATCTACCCTTAACACTCAAAGAGCGGGTGGTGGAGTATATTTGACTGTGCCGCCCAGCGGGGGGTTTTACCGTAAACGAGCTTGTTTCCGTGCTCGTTTTCATGCATAAACAAGAGCCAGAGCGTAATACAAGTATGTATCCCTGAAAGGGCGTTAATTCAGCTTTCCAATGACACCAGAACCATCCTTCTACGATTACTGGTTGTGGCCACCGTGGCGAGCGGTCATGAGGTAACCTACGCTCCTCCCACCGCTCCGCTCTCTCTCAGAGCACATTACGTGCTCAAAATTGCACTCGACAATAGCCGTGACCCGCCACATAGGCCACATTTATTTCACTCGACAATAGCCGGGCGCCGCCAAAGAAGGGTTAAGTTACCTGTTGACCTGTGGAAATCTGCCCTTAAGTTACCTGTTGACCTGTGGAAATCTGCCTTAAGTTACTTGTTGACCTGTGGATACCTGCCCTTAAATTACCTGTTGACCTGTTGAAATCTGCCCTTACCTGTTGACGTGGAGTGACCTGAGTGCCGGCCGTCGAAGTACCACAATACTGATCCCACTGGTCATAACTATCACGACGATCAGGACAGGGAAGATGCGTTGGTAGATCAGAACGCGACTCCATTCTATCTCTGGTTCTTCTACTCCTGCCGCCGACATTATCGTGGTCTTTTCAGATTAGTTGTTCACGTCCCTACTCTTTAACTGAAAAAGAAAATAATAATAATAATAATAATAATAATATATATATATATATATATAATTTAAAATTTGTAATGAAGCATAGATCAATTCGATGCAATGCAGAAAATATAGGTGACATGTGATAGTACTGTGGGTGAGATATGAATTCAATATGATGTGTTAGCAAATCGGCCTGTACCCCTGCCAAATCCTAGGGAGTAGATAGTTATTCAACAAAATTGGTCATTCGATATATTATGTTGTAACTGTTCAGTGACACTAGCTTTACCTTGTTCCCATGCACTCTTCATTGATGACACATTGACTTTGTAATTAGTATAAGCTTGGTATATTACAATCATTATACCTCTAAAGGAGTATAATATAAAGGACACTATACAGTATATACCCATTTCATCTATCTATCTATCTATTGCCTGACGTCGTGATCCCCGAAGGTGTGGCCACGAACGAACCGCCCCCATGCACCTCTGTCCCCAGTCAGTCGACGCCCCTCCCCCCAACCAGCACCGCCTTCGTTCATGTAGTTCCTCACTCCATCCTTCCACCTCATATTCGGTCTACCTCTCCCCCTCCGTCCCTCCACCTCGCTCTCGTACACCCTCTTAGTCATTCTCTCGCTTTCCATACGTTTCATACCCATTTCATACCCATAGTTATTTGGAGTGTTCCCACTGAATACCCAGTTGCGAGTTTCGGTCTCAACGAAAGATAGAGATGTAAACTTCAATATGTAGCAGAATTCAATCAATCAATCAATGGGGGCATGTGGCGTGACAGCGTGTGGCCGCACTCACCCGCTGACGCCACCCAAGGGGATCCTCCCAGGAAAGCCGCCATGCATCTGCCTGGTCCATATTAGGTATTGTATCGCATGATTTACCGACTTCCTTCAGCCATGAGTTCCATGGTCTTCCCCTAGGCCTCCTCCACTCAGGGTTGTCTTCTGTAGTGACCACCTAGTGAGCGGGATCAGCCTCGGGGAGGCGAACCACATACCCATATAGCCAAAGTTGGCGTTCACGGATTATGCAACTAATATGTCTCAAGTCAGTTTCACGGAGTAGTCGCTGGTTTGATACGCGATCGTACCAGTGATAACTCATGATCCTGCGGAGACACATAGTACCAAAGGAGTTGGTGCGTTTCTTACAACACTATTGAGTGTCCATGTCTCACAGCCATTCAGTAAGACAGGGAGCACCAGTGTATTTAAGATCCGCAACTCCGTCCTTCTGCATAGTTATCGACAATGGCATATACTTTTGTTGAGAGAATCCATAACACCCCATCCTAAGCGGAGGCGACGATTTACATCGTAGCCCGACTCACCACTGTTGTGGATCACGCTGCCAAGATAGGCAAACTTATCCAAGATCTCTAAGTCCTCACCACATTCATGAACAGATTGAACGGCATCATCCAACAAATTACAAAATGCTTGGAATTTGGTCTTAGTCCAAGACCTTTAGACCCAGCGGTTCTGACTCTTCATGGAGTGCCTCCAGGGCTAATCTGAGAACATCAAACGTCTCAGCTAGGATCACTGCGTCATCTGTAAAATCAAGATCTGTGATTCTGAAATTGCCTATGTCAGCTTCGCAGCAGCTCTGCCAAACTGTCTGGCCCAGTAACCAGTTCATAAAGGTGTTGAAAAGTGTAGGTGCTAAGACACACCCCTGTCTTACACCTGAGCTCACAGGAAAGAAGGAGGATGTTCCCCCACCACACATGACAGCACTCTCTCTTCCTGTATAGAGTCAACATAGAGTCCGGACACCAGGTCGATGATCGCCGTGGAGATCCTACGTAACCATAGCAGCTCCCAGAGTGACTCTTGATACACTGAAGCCATGCAGTATCACACGAGAGCTTTAATAGTCAACATTCGATGATCAACATTTCTCTGGCAACATTTCTGGAATATTTTACACTGGTATCGGAAACTAGACTGGTGATAGATGAACTTAGGTGACCGAAATGTTGTGGATGTTGACCTCATAAGCTACCAGACCAGTGTTGAGGATAAATGTTGAGGGAAAAAGTGCTTGTGTGATACCGACTCGAGTCAAACGCCTTCTTGAGATCGACATCGACTGCAAGCAGCCCCTGTCGAAACTCTCAAGTCTGCGCTCCACAAGAACCTGGAGTGCCAGAATCCGGTCAATTGTTGACTTCTCGGGTGTGAATCCGGATTGCTCAGGTCTCTGCTCCTGTAGCAGATCGCCTCTGATTCGCATCAGTAGAATATGAGTGAAGACCTTGCCTGGCACGCTGAGCAGTGTTATACCACGGTAGTTATTGCAGTCTTGACGGTTCTCTTTTCCAGTCAGGAGGAATGGTAATTGTCTGCCATATAGCAGTCAAGACCGCATGTAACCCATGGACCATGGACTTGCCACCAACTTTCAGCAGTTCTCCGGGAATGCCACGGCCTTGTTTACCTCAGCAAGGGAAGGAGAGTCTTCACTAATTGGCGTATCAGGCACCAGTGGTAGCACATTCACTGCATGAAGCTGTTCATTGGGAGCACTGGCCATGTACAACTGCTCAAAGTAGTCAGCCCAGTGGGTCTTACACTCTTCACTTTATATCTGTTAAATACTAAAGTTTATGGCTCCAACTTCCTTACAACCCAAAAGTTGCAATTGGTCAAATTATCATTAGAGACCCTATAGTAACAGAGATCGACCAATCACCGCCATATTGGTGCCAGTGATATCATTGAAATAACAGAAAAGCATTCTCACCACCACAGCCAACATACCGAGATCCCTACCCCTACCTACACCACCATCTCCACCAACAATGTTGCCACACCACCACCACAGCCAACATACCAAGATCACCACCTAACTTCTCACCACCACCACCACAGCCAACACCTCTACCGACGACTGGATTACTTATACTACACTAATTGGATTACTTGCACTAATTAGATTATGAAATAAGATAGTTAACCAAGCATTCACCACCACCATACCGTTTTCTCTAATCATCAAAGAAAACGCTCAAGGGCAAACAATTATATAGAGAACATGTGATCAGTTTCTCGCCGATTACAGTCCTCCTGCAACATTCCAAACCTACAAACTTGCAACCACTGTCCACGCCATCTACCTCCAGCCTACAAACCACCTAAGCAGCTCCAGAACCAACCAGAAGGACAAATATAACTTACCAAAGCCCAAGATGCCCACCTTCTTCTTCTCTCACACAGACATCCCCACGCCACTCTAGAGCGCAACCGCCTCGCCGCCATGACCAGAGAAGCTGAGATATACAGTTAGCAGATGTCACCCCACCTCCAGGCCACATGGACTCAACCGCCCTACAATACCCTACCCCTAGGCGCCTTTCTGATGCTCAGCCACACCACTGCCAAGACGCTGAGAAAAGAGGTGACCTCAGCAGGAAATTCTAAGATCAATACTCAGCCAGAGAGCTGTTCTTGCTATCTACAGACGTAAGGCATTTTCAAATTGTTATCGCTACCCACGGACGTGAGACTGTTCTAATATCGAGGCAAACCCTATTAATTGTTTTGAGTGGGTATCAACAATTTAAGGCTCGTTATTAGACTCCTTCACAGAGGCTAACTAATATCGTTCCCTTACCCCAGCTGGTGCTATTGTGGATAAAGTACGCTACCCCACAGGGCAAGTAGTTTTATCTGACATAGACCCAAAAGCTTAAAATACCCATCCACCCTCAGTTCTGTAAAGTTCTGCATCAAAGTTCTTATAAGACCAAAGTAGACAGGAGTTCTCTCCTGCGTTAACTTGATTCTATTGTACTAAGGCCACAGGCTATAGTATATAGTATTCAAGGTCTTACACCAGAGAGCTCGACGTGGTAAACTGTGGGAACCCAGTCACGTCAGGACAACCCCACGGCCAACGCATCTACCCAAGATTGGATTACTAATTCTACACCCATTGGATTATTTATTCTACACATCGAAAGTGAAGTTATTATACCGTAAAAGTTATAGAAGCTCTAACTGCGGAAAGCATATATACTTGGTGTATTATCAGAGAGAAAGTATATAAAGATCAAAAGTGAAAGTAGTTAAAATATATTTACCGAGTATATGACAAGACGTATTCTGGAAACATCGGATACTACGCATGTATACAAAAAGCGAGAAAAGAAAGTTCTAGTGAAACCCAAAGAAATCAGGGAAGTACTGATAATAATTCTGTTAAAGTTAATAACAAATAAATTCAAGTTAACTTATGCGTAAGCACCACAGTGATTTAACATCAGAAAAATAATTGCGTTCAGCTCCCAAATCCAGAACAACTCTACGCAGGTAAATACCAAAAGTTCACATATATAATTACTACATACTGTAACCTTTCTAAGCACAAGTGAAAATCCTCGATTGAAAGGAGTGCTATTCTTATCTCTGAAATAAGTACAGGACAAGTGTAATCTTTCAGTTAGAAAGCGGTCCCCAATACTCACTTGGATATTGCATAGAATAATCCAGTCTTGCGAGTCAGACGTAGTGGAGCCTCGTTCGTGCACTATTATTGTTTTGTTCTTGACCATTGTTGTTCTAGCTTTTACGTATGCGATATTCTTGTGCAAATAAACGGAATATGAATACACGTCTTGTGATAATTATCCTCTATTGTCTTTCTGTGTCTGTGGTAAAACAATAAAACTTCTCCAGTTAGGAAGAGCCCACTTGATCAAAACCAATTAAACCCCAGTAAAAACCTGGCATAACGATCATTAAGCTTTCTTGTAACTCAAATATGATTATACCCATTATAGACATTAGTACTGTTACAGGACACATAGTTTGGTCTTTGGATATACATTCCACACAATAAATAATCCAATATATCTCCGCTGTGTGATAATTATGGCACCAAAATGGCGTCCACAGAAAATGCCGGCCAATGACCCTTACTACAGGCTCTCTAAAGGGGGTATCACACTAGGCCAATTCTCGCCATTCTAACGCAAATAATGGAGCTACCACCAGTCTCCAGCACAAATCTCACCGTTTGACGGAGCTAGGATGCTTCCCGCACTGGGTGGGAAGCTCTCCATCTTCTGACTTAGGTAAATTGTCAGGCTCAATACGGTATGGAACAATGCAATACTAGAAATTTATTAAAAATACTAAGCATTACACAATTGGCTACATGAAAAGGTGGATGCAATCAAATATGTGTTAACCAAATGTGTATTCTTTATTATGTTTCTGGTCATAACCCTAGTTGCGACAATATACTTTCGGCGTCGAATTGTAGCGCTACGTATTGTGACTAGCAACGTACCCCTGATGTGCTCTGGCCTTTTCACAGTGTGAATCTGCAAGACCCGGGATCGAATCCCTGCCACGGCGGACATTTAGTGGGTGTGGTAGTACGTCCTAGCATGTTTCACATGCTCGCACCCAGTCAGGGAACATCCTGATGACGTATACATACTAAACACACATAACAAAGCCATGCCAACAGCTTCCTCTCTCTCCAACACCCCTTCTCCCCTCTCTACACGCTTCAGAAAAATAGGAAAAAGTAGAATGTAAAGAAGAGGTGCCGTTGCAAAGGCTTATCCCTCAATACTTCATTTAAACAGCAAAAAGTTAACATGATACAAAAAGGAAGAAAATTATCAAATTTAACATATTCAGTAATAGCCAAAAGTTGTAATAAGATAATGGTTGGAAAGGCTTATTGGAAAGGTGTAGTAATACCATCTATACTATATGGAGCCAGCATAATCAACATAAACGAAACTGAAATTAAAACATTACAAACAATAGAAAATGTAGTATATAGACACATACTGGGAGCAACAAAATGGGCACCAATATGTACATTGAGAGGTGAAATAGGGGCCTCACTAATGAAAACGAGAATCATAAATGGAAGGTTACAATATTTAAAAAGTATCGATGAAGGAGAAAACCAGCTGCTGAAAGAAATAGTAAGGGAAATGTGTGAGGATGATAGAAATAAATGGATGAAAGTGACAAAAGCTTACATGAATACTGTGGGAATGAGAAGAGAAAATATCATAAGAATAAAGAAAACAGAAATAAAAGAAGAAACAAGAAAGTGGGATTCTGCAAATTGGAAAGAAGAAGTAAATAGTAAATCAAGCCTAGTAATATACAAAAGATGGAAAGAAAGTATTAACAAAGAAAACATGTATGATAACCACCCATCTTCAATCATACTGTATAAGGCCAGGAGTGGAACGCTGCAACTAAACGATAGGAAAAGACACAATTGGAGAAGTAGAATGCACTCTATGTGGCCATGATTATGAAGATCTGAAACATTTTATGTTAGTGTGCCCATCAATAAATAATGAAAGAATGAAAGCTAAAGAACTACAACAGCCATACCAGGAAGATGAACTGGGAATAATAGGAGATTATTTATTCAGAGAAGAAAATCTAGAAGAGAAAAAAGAGATTTTATATAAGATGTGGAAGAGGAGAGAAATAATAATTAAAAGTTTGACATCTAATTAAGAAAGATAAAAATCATTGAATGTAAACTAGGAAATATCAAGTAAACTTAAATCTTCAGGGAGCTGCCGTTCCTAATGCGTTCTGCCCCATGGAGACGACATCCGATATCCGACATCCTGATCTGATATAATTGGACTGATATACCTAGAGAGGGGATCCAGGGTGGGGGTCTTTCGACAGGGAGGCCTGAGGGGCAGGCTAGACAATTTAAGAGGACAGCAAGGGTAGTAGTAGGAGATGATATCATAAGTAAAGTCCATAACCATGTCAAGTTAGAGGCTGTGGGCAGTAAGAGCATGTACCTAGAAGGGAAGGGAAACAAAGACATAGTGAGAGGCAATAAAATGCGGGGAAGCACTTGAAGAAGGGCTCCTGATCATTCAGGCAAGTGGAAAGGGCCTAGCAGAAAACAGTGCTGAGGAGACAGTTAAGTATATCATTGAAGGAGTAAATAGGATAAAAGAAAACAAGACAAAACTGCGGGTGGGGGTTGTGGGAATAGTTAGGAGACCTAAAGAGAGCATGACCTATGAGATGCATAGAAGAAAATTAAACAGGAAGTTAGGAGAAGAGATGGGAAAACTGAAGCTAGAATATTTCAAGAAAAAAGATATTGGGGTAAGTTTCATGGACCTAGACAGCAACCTGACAGGAGACAAATTTGTGAAAAATATGGTACACCTGAACACGGAAGGGAACCGCCGGTATGGAAAACGAATGCTAGAGTGGGTACGTGCAACTGAGCTTCTGCAAAGGCAGCGGAATAGACGCATGAGAGAAGGGGTAGCAGAAGCTGGGGAGGGAAATGGGGACGATCACAGGGCGGAAGAGGGAGCGATCGGTGTGAGTGAAGCTGTGGCAAAAGCTGGGGAGGGATATCAGGTTGAAAACAGGGTGGAAGAGCGAGCGATTGGGGTGAGAGAGGTTGCAGCTGACACTGGGGAGGGAAGTGGGGTTGTAAACAGGGAGGAAGAGGGAGCGGTTGGTGGGGTGGAGGTAGGACCCAACTCCGAGAACCCAGGAAACAGTACCAGTAACTGACTAAATCCCAGCGTCGGAAAAGGCATAAGATTCGGATGCATAAATGTAAACGGATGGGGAGTGGGAAAACTGGAAGATATGTGCAAGGAGATAAACGAATGGAATATGGATATAGTGGGGGTAACGGAGACGCAACTGCAGGAAAGGAACGAAATGTGTACCGAAATGCACAAAATTATTGGGAAAGGACGGAGTAAGTGGAAAAAGAAAGGTGGGGGGGTGGGAATAATTGTGAAAAACGGGTTGGATGTTGATATGGAGGAGGTAAATGTTGGTGACTCGGAAATGAGCGAGAATATCATGGCGTGGAACCTGAGCTACAGAGTGAGAGGATTCTGCTAGTAGTGTGCTACATGATGGTGGAAGGCCCAAGTGCAAGACAAGACAATGATAGGAAATATGGAGTGGTGAAAGCACTAATACACGAAAGGATGGAAGAGCAGGTGATTGTGATGGGAGACATGAATGGCCATATTGGTATCCTAGGTGAGGAGACAAATAACAATGGCCAGATGCTACTAGACTTCGCTGAGGAGAACAATATGGAAATTCTGAACCAAACAATAGCTGAGGGTAGAGTAACTTGGAGTGGAAGATGGGGTGAGTCAGCATTTGATTATATCCTGGTGAATGAGAGAGCAAGAAAGCAGGTACAGTATACGTGGGTGGACGAGGAGCGTAAAGTAGACATAATGAGTGACCACAATGTGATGATAATGGAATATATGTGCATGAGAGAAGGGAGGGTTGAGGTCCCTCGGGACCAAGGAACAGGGTGGAAGCTCAAGAGCGCAGATTGGGTACTATTCAGGGAGGATCTGGAGCAAGAGACATGGAGAAGCGAGGGGAGTGTAGAGGAACTGAATGAAATGCTAGTTAAAACTGTAAGACGAGTGGCCTTACAACGGGTAGGAAGAAGAAAGAGAGGCAGAAGCAAAAGAGTGCGGAAAAGGTGGTGGAGTGATGAGATAGATAACGCAAGAAAAGAGAGGAAGGAATGTAACAGGAAGTGTAGAAGACTGAGGAAGAACAAAGACAACAGTGAGAACGAGAGGCAAGAGTACAATGAAGCCTGGGAGGAGGACAAGAAGAAACAGAAGACAGTGAAACACATGATCAGAAAGGCGAGAGCGAAAACAGAAAAGGAAATGGTAGACGAACTAAGAGCAAAGGGAGAGGAAGGGGGTACGATATGGGGGGTACGAAGGCATACAAAATCGTCTAAACGTAGCTGAAATCCAATGAAAAAGACCTCGCCGGTACAGACAGGGCTTAAACCATTGAGCCGAACCAGTAAATCATGCTGCACAATACCGTTTTGGGCAGTTTGGAAATTAAAGATTTGTGCCAGACTCTATCGAAGGCCTTCGATATGTCTAGTGCAAAGGAAAAAGTCTCACTGAAGTCCCGAAAGTTGGATGACCAAGAGTTAGTAAGATATGAAAGAAGATCACCAGTAGAGCAACCCTTAAGGAAGCCATACTGGCGATCTGAGAGCAGATTATGAGAAGAGAAATGCTTAAGAAATTTGGAAGCAAGAATAGTTTCAAAAAGTTTAGAGATACAAGAGATGAGAGCAATTGGACGATAGTTGGAGGGTTGCGAGCGGTCACGCTTCTTTGGGACAGGTTGAATGAGAGCAAACTTCCAGCAAGAAGGAAAGACGTTAGAGGAGAGACAGAGACGAAAGAGTTTGCCTAGGCAAAGCACAGTTTTTAAGTACAACAGGAGGAACACCGTCCGGACCGTACGCCTTCTTAGTATTAAGCCCAGAGAGGGTAGAAAGTACAGAAGAGATTAGGATATTAGGTATAAGTAGGAGAGAGGAGGGTGGAGAGGGAGGAATAGCACCGGAATCATCCAAGGTAGAGTTTCTGGCAATAGTTTGAGCAAAGAGGTCAGCTTTGTCAGAGGAAGAAGTGATGGTTGTGCCATCAGTGTGGAAAAGGGGAGGGAAATGAAGAAAAGTTGGAGAGGTTTTTGGCTAGATGCCAGAAAGGTTGGGAAGAGCTAGAGTTGGATAGTTCAGTGCATTTATTATTGATGAAAGAGTGCTTGGCAAGTCGAAGAACAGATTTGGTTGGATTCCGGGCAGAAACATAGGAAGAATGAGATTCTTGAGTTTTAAGGCGTCGGTACCGTTTGAATGCTTCCTCCTTGTTGTGGACAGCAGTAGAACAAGCGTGAGTAAACCAAGATTTTTTTGCATTAGACTGAGAGAAAGAAAATGGAATGTACGCTTCCATGCCCGAGAGGATTACCTCGGTAATGCGTTCAGCACTCTCCGAGGGTCCCCGGCCACGGAAGCAGAAGTCATTCCATGGGATATCAAAGAAGTACTGCCGAAGAGCCTCCCAGTCGGCAGCGCCAAAGTGCCACAAGCGCCGCCAGCTGGGAGGATCGGATGGCCGTACTGAAGAGATAGGACAGGCGACGGAGATAAGTTTATGGTCGGAGGAGCCCAAAGGAGAGAAAAGATTGACATTATAAGAAGAAGGGTTAGAAGTCAGAAATAAGTCAAGAATGTTGGGCCGATCTCCGAAGCGATCCGGGATATGGGTGGGTTGCTGGACCAGCTGCTCTAGGTCATTTATGATTGAAAAGACATGGGCTTGTTCACCAGCTTTGTCAATAGAGTCACCGAGAATGATAGGGTTTGTCTTAAGAATATGAGCCAAAGTCCACGCATATGATATACGGTTACCACTCTCATCTCAGTTTCTTGTACAAAGGCAAAGAGGGCAAGATCATGCATAAAAAAGACAGAAAATGTGTGAATATAATGTATCCAGTTTAGACACTACTCAGGCTTTCTAAAAATGTTTGAAAAAGTGAAACTGTTCAGTATATCACTCTTCCAAAAAAAAAGTTCCAGACATGATTTTTGCCCATTTTCTTCATTAAATAAAATACAATAATTTGAATACCATAGTTTGGGACAGCGCCTACTGTAATAACCCTTGCTTTTCGTTCCACCAAGCCGTGCCATTTGTAAGAGCCCTATCACGTTTTTTCTTATTAAAACGTATCTTTTGATTGTAGGTCATATATTCTGGACGGGGAGTCGTATGCGGATACAAACTTATATAAGCATTAACGATATCTTGATTTATTGTATCGCTCGTAGCTTGATTTTTTGCCCTGCGTTTGTCGTATTGATTCCTTTGCCCGTAGGAAAGCGGGGTGGGCTGCTTGACAGGATCATCCTGCAGTGGGGCAGGTTCCTCCACCATATCGTTGGACAGTGGGGCAGGTTCCTCCACCATATCGTTGGACAGTGGGGCAGGTTCCTCCACCATAAAGTTGCACAGTGGGGTGGGTTCCTCCACCATAATGCTGGACAGTGGGGTGAGTTCCTCCACCATAACGTTAGACAGTGGGGCAGGTTCCTCCACCATATCGTTGGACAGTGGGGCAGATTCCTCCGCCATATCGTTGGACAGTGGGGCAGGTTCCTCCACCATCTCGTTGGACAGTGGGGCGGGTTCCTCCACCATATCGTTGGACAGTGGAGTGGGTTCCTCCACCATATCTTTGGACAGTGGGGCGGGTTCCTCTACCATATCGTTGGACAGTGGAGTGGGTTCCTCCACCATATCGTTGGACAGTGGGGCGGGTTCCTCCACCGTATTGTTGGACAGTGGAGTAGGTTCCTCCACCATATCATTGGACAGTGGGGCGGGTTCCTCCACCATATCGTTGGACAGTGGAGTGGGTTCCTCCACCATATCGTTGGGCAGTGGGGCGGGTTCCTCCACCATATCGTTGGACAGTGGAGTGGGTTTCTCCACCATATCGTTGGACAGTGGAGAGGGTTCCTCCACCATAACGTTGCACAGTAGGGCGGGTTCCTCCACCATATCGTTGGACAGTGGAGTGGGTTCCTCCATCATATCGTTGGACAGTGGAGTGGGTTCCTCCACCATATCGTCGGACAGTGGAGGGGGTTCCTCCACCATATCGTTGGACAGTGGGGCAGGTTCCTCCACCATATCGTTGTACAGTGGAGTGGGTTCCTCCACCATATCGTTGGACAGTGGGGCGGGTTCCTCCACCATATCGTTGGACAGTGGAGTGGGTTCCTCCACCATATCATTGGACAGTGGAGTGGGTTCCTCCACCATATCGTTGGACAGCGGGACGGGTTCCTTCGCCATATCGTTGGACAGTGGAGTGGGTTCCTCCACCATATCGTTGGACAGTGGAGTGGGTTTCTCCACCATATCGTTGGACAGTGGAGAGGGTTCCTCCACCATAACGTTGCACAGTAGGGCGGGTTCCTCCACCATATCATTGGACAGTGGAGTGGGTTCCTCCATCATATCGTTGGACAGTGGAGTGGGTTCCTCCACCATATCGTCGGACAGTGGAGTGGGTTCCTCCACCAAATCGTTGGACAGTGGGGCAGGTTCCTCCACCATATCGTTGGACAGTGGAGTGGGTTCCTCCACTATATCGTTGGACAGTGGGGCAGGTTCCTCCACCGTATCGTTGGACAGCGGGACGGTTTCCTCCACCATATCGTTGGACAGTGGAGTGGGTTCCTCCACCATATCGTTGGACAGTGGGGCTGGTTCCTCCACCATATCGTTGGACAGCGGGACGGGTTCCTCCACCATATCGTTGGACAGTGAAGTGGGTTCCTCCACCATATCGTTGGACAGTGGAGTGGGTTCCTCCACCATATCGTTGGACAGTAGAGTGGGTTCCTCCACCATATCATTGGGCAGTGGGGCGGGGTCCTCCACCATATCGTTGGACAGTGGGGCAGGTTCCTCCACCATATCGTTGGACAGCAGGACGGGTTCATTCACCATACCGTTGGACAGTGGAGTGGGTTCCTCCACCATATCGTTGGACAGAGGAGTGGGTTCCTCCACCATATCATTGGACAGTGGAGTGGGTTCCTCCACCTTAACGTTGCACAGTGGGGCGGGTTCCTCCACCATATCGTTGGACAGTGGAGTGGGTTCCTCCACCATATCGTTTGACAGTGGAGTGGGTTCCTACATCATATCGTTGGACAGTGGAGTGGGTTCCTCCACCATATCATCGGACAGTGGAGTGAGTTCCTCCACCATATCGTTGGACAGTGGGGCAGGTTCCTCCACCATATCGTTGGACAGTGGAGTGGGTTCCTCCACCATATCGTTGGACAGTGGGGCAGGTTCCTCCACCATATCGTTGGACAGCGGGACGGTTTCCTCCACCATATCGTTGGACAGTGGAGTGGGTTCCTCCACCATATCGTTGGACAGTGGGGCGGGTTCCACCACCATATCGTTGAACAGTGGAGTGGGTTCCTCCACCATATCATTGGAGAGTGGAGTGTGTTCCTCCACCATATCGTTGAACAGTGGATTGGGTTCCTCCACCATAACTTTGCACAGTGGGGCGGGTTCCTCCACCATATCATTGGGCAGTGGGGCGGGTTCCTCCACCATATCGTTGGACAGTGGGGCGGGTTCCTCCACCATATCGTTGGACAGTGGAATCGGTTCCTCCACTATATCATTGGACAGTGGAGTGGGTTCCTCCATCATATCGTTGGACAGTGGAGTGGGTTCCTCCACCATATCGTCGGACAGTGGAGTGGGTTCCTCCACCATATCATTGGACAGTGGGGCAGGTTCCTCCGCCATATCGTTGGACAGTGGGGCGGGTTCCTCCACCATATCGTTGGACAGTGGAGTGGGTTCCTCCACTATATCGTTGGACAGTGGGGCGGGTTCCTCCACCATATCGTTGGACAGTGGAGTGGGTTGCTCCACCATATCATTGGACAGAGGGGCAGGTTCCTCCACCATATCGTTGGACAGCGAGGTGGGTTCATCCACCATATCGTTGGACAGTGAGGCGGGTTCCTCCATCGTATTGTTGGACAGTGGAGTGGATTCCTCCACCATATCATTGGACAGTGGGGCGGGTTCCTCCACCATATCGTTGGACAGTGGAGTGGGTTCCTCCACCATATCATTGGACAGTGGAGCGGGTTCCTCCACCATATCGTTGGACAGTGGGGTGGGTTCCTCCACCATATCGTTGGACAGTGGAGTGGGTTCCTCCACCATATCGTTGGACAGTGGGGCGGGTTCCTCCACCATATCGTTGGACAGCGGGACGGGTTCCTCCACCATATCGTTGGACAGTGCAGTGGGTTCCTCCACCATATCGTTGGACAGTGGAGTGGGTTCCTCCACCATATCGTTGGACAGTGGAGTGGGTTCCTCCACCATATCGTTGGACAGTGGAGCGGGTTCCTCCACCATAACGTTGCACAGTGGGGCGGGTTCCTCCACCATATCGTTGGGCAGTGGGGCGGGTTCCTCCACCATATCGTTGTACAGTGGGGCGGGTTCCTCCACCATATCGTTGGACAGTTGAGTGGGTTCCTCCACCATATCGTTGGACAGTAGAGTGGGTTCCTCCACCATATTGTCGGACAGTGGAGTGGGTTCCTCCACCATATCATTGGACAGTGGGGCAGGTTCCTCCACCATATCTTTGGACAGTGGAGTTGGTTCCTCCACCATATCATTGGATAGTGGGGCAGGTTCCTCCACCATATCGTTGGACAGCGGGACGGGTTCCTCCACCATATCGTTGGACAGTGGAGTGGGTTCCTCCACTATATCATTGGACAGTGTAGTGTGTTCCTCCACCATATCGTTGGACAGTGGAGTGGGTTCCTCCACCATAACGTTGTACAGTGGGGCGCGTTCCTCCACCATATCGTTGGGCAGTGTGGCGGGTTCCTCCACCATATCGTTGGACAGTGGGGCGGGTTCCTCCACCATTTCGTTGGACAGTTGAGTCGGTTCCTCCACCATATCGTTGGACAGTGGAGTGGGTTCCTCCATCATATCGATGGACAGTGGAGTGGGTTCCTCCACCATATCATCGGACAGTGGAGTGGGTTCCTCCACCATATCGTTGGACAGTGGGGCAGGTTCCTCCACCATATCGTTGGACAGTGGGGCAGGCTCCTCCGCCATATCGTTGGACAGTGGAGTGGGTTCCTCCTCCATATCGTTGGACAGTGGAGCGGGTTCCTCCAGCATATCGTTGGACAGTGGGGCGGGTTCCTCCACCAGCAAACTTCCATAAACTTAGAGGTATGTTTAAAGAAACTCACTGGAGCTTTTTAATTAACAATAACGACATTAATACATCTTGGAATTTATTCAAAACCACTTACCTAAAAGCAGTGCAAGACTGCATTCCATCGAAAATACGGCGTCCAGGCCATAATAATAAGTCCAAATGGTGGAATAAAGATATTTCAAACTGCCTGCTTGCTAAAAAATTTGCTAGTGATAGATTAAAATCCTCACAAAATGACGAAGAACGGGTGAAATTTGTAGAGCTACGACGCAAAGCCAAAAAGTTAATTAAGCAAAGTAAAAAGACATTAGAGTTACATATTGCGAATCAAAGTAAAACATACCCGAAAAAATTCTATAGTTATATCAGAAAGAAAAAAGTAGTTACTTCAACTGTTGGACCGTTTGTCGATGAAAATGGAGAATACACCAAAGACGAAGTACAAATGAGTAATGCCCTCAATACCTTCTTTGCATCAGTTTTTACAACAGAAGACCTCAGTGATATCCCTACACCATCGCCGATTCAGATTGATAATTCAGATGTTCTAAGCAATATCACCGTTACAGAGAGAGAAGTATTGAATTGTTTAGATAAACTCAAGGTAAATAAAACGCCTGGACCTGATACAATCTTGCATAGAGTTCTAAAGGAAGCTAAGGATGAGCTCTCCAAACCACTGTCATTACTATTCAATAAATCCTTGCAGTCTGGAACTATGCCTGATCAGTGGAAGCTAGCCAATGTAACACCGATATTAAAAAAAGGCAGCAAATCCCTACCCAGTAACTATCGTCCAATTAGCTTAACCTCAGTTGTATGTAAAATGCTAGAAACGGTCATGCGAGACAGACTCGTAAATCACTTAGAGGAAAATAACTTACTTAAAGATACTCAACACGGCTTTCGTAAAAAACGTTCCTGTTTAACAAACCTCTTAGATTTCTTCCACGATATCCTCAATCTCTACGATGAGAGTAAAGCTGTAGATATTATATACCTTGATTTTCAAAAGGCCTTTGACAAAGTTCTCCACAAACGTTTACTGCTAAAACTAAAAGCGCATGGAATACAAGACAGTGTGTTGAAATGGATAGAAAATTGGCTCAGCAACAGAAAGCAAAGAGTAGTGGGTACCCCAGGGATCGGTACTAGGACCAATTCTCTTTCTAATTTACATCAATGACATCGATGAGGGTCTCACCTGTACAATCTCAAAATTTGCTGATGACACAAAAATTGCAAATAGCATACTCTCAAAAGAACAAGTTGACGATATGCAACACAATCTAGATAAATTGTCATGTTGGGCCTAAATTTGGCAAATGAGTTTCAATGCGGATAAATGTAAAGTACTACATATCGGATACCTAAATGAGAAAGCAAACTATTCGATGAATGGCAGCTTAAGAATGTAAACAGAGAAACCGATCTGGGAGTAACAATATCGAGTAACCTAAAACCGAGTCAACAATGTTCAGAAGTTGTTAACCTAACAAGTGCGCATGGGGGTAATTGGAAACGTCCCCCTGTGCTGACGTATTTGAGGTGTTTCCGTCACTAAAATATTCATTGTACCATTAATAGCATTAATACTTATCCATATGCGCCTATTATGGGTTGATTATAAAGGTATTAACCTGAAACAACAATAAAACGAGTGAAAACAGCGTTTGGATGGTCAAAATCGGAGATATAGCCCGCGAGTTGTATAATGTATGGGTGAGGCAAGCTGCTTTCCCGCCAATTTCCCCCAAGGCCACTGAGACACAGTCGATCGATACTCTCTCTCTCTCTCTCTTGCACTCGCTTGCCATCAGTGATGACAACACCCTGCTTGCAACTCGCTAATGTTAGCACGAAAATATACCTCAGAATAAGGGAATAACAGGGAAAATAGGTGATAACTGAAGGAGAGGAGGAAAGTGGGGAAGGAGGGGAGGTAGAGGACTGAGATTTTGCATGGCCCAGGGGCCAAAAAAATAAAAAAAAATATATATATTTTTTTTTTCGATGTCAAAAGTTGATTTTTTTTTTCACTCACTCTTAAGAGTCTCCCCGCAGTCCGCCGGGGGAACTCTTAAGAGTCTCCCCGCAGTTCCCGGGTTAAGAAGGCAAACAAAATAATTGGCTTTATAGGCAGGTCATTTGAGCACTCAGGTCACTTTGAGAGAAGTGTGGGAAGCCATGAAAAGAGTGAAGTTGGGGAAAGCACCAGGAACAGATGGAGTGTGTGGGGAAATGTTGAGGTATGGTGGTGAGATAGTGATAGAATGGGTATGGAAAATGTGCAAACTAGCATGGGAGAAGGGGAGTGCACCCGATGACTGGAAGACTGGCATAATAGTCCCCCTATATAAGGGCAAAGGGGAAAGAGGAGTGTGTGGTAACCACCGAGGAATATGTCTTCTAAGCGTAGTAGGGAAGGTATACAGTAGGGTAGTGATTGAGAGAGTGAGAGTGAGAACGGAGAAATGGATAGGCGACGAGCAGGGAGGTTTTAGGAAGGGAAGAGGATGTGTAGATCAGATTTTTACCCTGAATTGTGTTGTGGAGAAGTATCTGGAGAAGAAAGAAAAGGTGTATGTTGCCTTTATGGACTTGGAGAAGGCCTATGACAGAGTGGATAGAGAAGGTTTGTGGAAAGTACTTAGAATATACGGAGTAGAGGGCAAGTTGCTGAAAGCAGTGAAGAGCATGTATGAGGGTGCAAAGGCGGCAGTACGTGTGGAGAGTGAGCAGAGCGAGTTCTTTGACCTGAATGTTGGTTTGAAACAGGGGTGTGTGATGTCCCCGTGGTTGTTTACTGTATATATGGATGGAGTTATGAAAGAAATACTATCAAGAGCAGTGGATGTTGGTGTATCGCTGAAAAGGGAGGGAATTGAGTGGAAGCTACCTATACTGCTGTTTGCGGATGATACAGTTCTGATGAGTGATAATGAATGGGAGTTGCAGGGTCTGGTAAATGAGTTTGGAACAGTGTGCGAAAAACGGAATTTGAAGGTAAATACGGGGAAGAGCAAGGTTATGGTCTTCGAAAGGGGTGAAGTCACAGAGTGTGAGGTGAAGCTGAACGGTCAGGCTATGGAGATCGTCAACTCTTTTAACCCGGCAAGCGCGATAGGCCTCACGGAAGGCTTCCTATAGGGAACGCGATAGGCCTCACGGAAGCAGGACCATAAAAAAAGCCTTCCATAAAAAAAGGGCCTATCAAAACAAAGGAATTTGTCTCTAGGTGAGATAATTCCCCTCCAGTACTCATCCATGTAAATCTCACCCACCCCCCTCCCCTCCTTCCCCACCTTATTCCCCCCTCCCTCCCCTCCTCAATTATCACCTATTTTTCCTCTTATTATCATCATTTATCGGTTATTTTTCTCTCCCGCGATAATGTAGCACAAGTGGGTTGCATAAAAGATCGTTATGCAACACCCAGACACCGGCACACACCGCCTCGCTCATCTCAGTTGACTCCCAGACAGCGAGAGGGGAGGGCTGCCTGTCTCTCTCTCTCGCCTGAGATTATGACCGGGTGGCCAATATCTTCGTTTTTCACCACCCAAATGCTTTTCCCACTTATTTTAGCACTCTTGAAGGTTCATATATACATCATATATGTAAAATAAAAGCATACCGAAAACAAATAATGGTTTATATTGTAAATATAACGAATTCTGTCAGAATCCAGGGCTAGAAATGCACAAATAACTACCCTAGCACCTACGTCTATATCGCGCTTGTCAGGTTAAGTATCTGGGCAGTGTGTTGAGTAAAGATGGGACTATGGATGAAGAGGTGCGGGAGAGGGTACAACAGGGGAAGAGGGTTGTAGGAACGCTAAAAGCAGTAACAAGAAATAGGGTGGTCAGTATGGAAGTGAAGAAGTCCTTGCATGACAGTGTGGTAATCCCGACACTGACTTACGGAAGCGAAGCATGGACGTTGGTTGAGAGACTCAGACCAAGAGTGAGAGCAGTGGAAATGAATTACTTAAGGAGTGCGTGCGGAGTTACATGGAGGGATAGACAGACTAATGAGGAAGTAAGAAGGAGGTGTGGTGTGGAGGTAGATGTGCTGGAAAGTGTGAAAAGGAACAACTTGAGATGGTTCGGCCATATGGAACGTATGGAAAGCGAGAGAATGACTAAGAGGGTGTACGAGAGCGAGGTGGAGGGACAGAGGGGGAGAGGTAGACCGAATATGAGGTGGAAGGATGGAGTGAGGAAGTACATGAACGAAGGCGGTGCTGGTTGGGGGGAGGGGCGTCGACTGACTGGGGACAGAGGTGCATGGGGGCGGTTCGTTCGTGGCCACCCCTTCGGGGATCACGGCGTCAGGCAATAGATAAATAGATAGATTTGAGCATAAATCCAAAGACGTTATCCTAACCCTTTACAATTCCTTAGTCCGCCCTCTTCTGGAATACTGCGTTCAATGCTGGTGCCCTTAATACCAAAAAGACATAAACAAGCTAGAACGAGTTCAACGTAGAGTTACCAAAATGATACCTAGCCTAAAGAACAAACCATACGAAGAGCGTCTTAGAGAATTAAATCTATTTCCTTTAACCCAGCGCAGATTAAGAGGTGACTTAATTCAAGTGTTCAAAATCATCACAGGCATCGACAATATGAACTGTAGTAAGTACTTCACTATCGACCAATCTAATTACACGCGGGGAAACTGTTGCAAAATTATTGATAAATCTTTTAACTTGCACGAATCTAAGAATTTCTTCTTCAATCGAGTTGTCAACTTGTGGAATGGGCTTCCCCGAAACGTTATAGACTGCATCACCGTTGATTCATTTAAACTTCGCCTAGACAAATATCTCGCATCAAACCCGCGACTGACTGCGTTTGTAAATGAATAACTTTACTTTATCCCCCCCTCAGTTACTAACCCGTCTGTCCTCTACTAACTTCCTAATCCTGCCACGGACATTAGTTCCAGGGCAGTAATTCCCTTTCCAATGTTCCCTTACCCACTATAAACCACTGTTTGGACACTTGATCCTCAGTGTTTTGGAAGACAAGCAACCTAGAAGGGTCACTAGATCTGTTGTTGCTTGATTTCCTTTGTACTCCTTTGTACTCCTTTGTACTTCCTTGGTACTTTGTACCATATCGTTGGACAGTGGGGCGGGTTCCTCCACCATATCGTTGGACAGTGGAGTGGGTTCCTCCACCATATCGTTGGACAGTGGAGCGGGTTCCTCCAGCATATCGTGGGACAGTGGGGCGGGTATCTCCACCTTATCGTTGGACAGTGGGGCGGGTTCCTCCACCATACCGTTGGACAGTGGGGCAGGTTCCTCCACCATATCGTTGGACAGTGGGGCGGGTTCCTCCACCATATCGTTGAACAGTGGGGTGGGATCCTCCACGGGATCATCAAGCAACGGGGCATGCTCCCCGAATCGTTGCAAGGCGGGCTGTGCTCCTCAGAATTGTTGTGTTGGACAAAAGTGTATTCAATAAAACACCGATCATCAGGACTCGTGGATCTTTTTGTTATATCTATAATATATTTTTGAAGAGTTTTTTGCCCCAATTTCCATTTAAATTGTATTTTTTCAAATCCCTTTTCAAATTTGACTATTGCCCCTGAATCAAATTTATAACATGCCCCCCACTTAGGCATGTTTTCCCAATTACAGTCATTAACAATAATTTTGATTTGTGTTTTGAATGTTTTTCGACTATACCACTTTTCGCGTTGATTTGGAAGTTTAATTTTTAGTAGTTTGGGGAATTTTGCCAACCTAATATTGAGTGGGGAGTGATACTCAACAGCATTAATTATTATAGCGCCCCTGTCGGATTTGGGTTTAGTCCATTCGAGATCATTTTTAATTTAATTCACAATAACCTGTAGGCTATGAACAATTTATAAATATAACTCGGTAATAGCTTACAATGATCGTTTAGATAGCTTTTTACGATAATTTTGAGACTAATGTATCGTATACGTATAACAAAATCACGGACGAGAAGCGAAACACAAGTTGATCAATGCACTCTTGGAATGATAATGATGATACACCCCCTTCCTAGAGCACTCCAAAATATTCTAAAATATCTACATAGATTTTTGTTCTTATTTTTCTTCAAATCAAGTCGTTGCTGATCTTCACTTCATTCACTTCACCGTATAAATCATATGTCTGTAAAAAATAATCTACTTAATAATGAAATTGTTTTAAAGGTGGTGGGGCATGCGAAATTAAAATTAATTTATAATGTATTTAAAGAGATGTTTAGCTCTCCAGTAATCAACCTGACTACTCCTTTGTCAAAACTAATCTTCAATATTAGAGAACAAATCAAAAATAGATATTGAATTGCGACCCCTTGCAACTAGTACTCACGTGAGGATGTGACGTAGGCCCAGGAAAACATTTGGGAAGCAAACATCAGCAAGTATAGCAAAAATGGTGAATAGGTGTGCTGTTTTCGGGTGTAGCAACATCCCTGGACCAAACATAGCACTACACAAGTTTTCAAGTGATCCATACCATTGTAACAAATGGGTGAAGTTTATACAAAGAACCAGAGTGTGGGAGGCAAAGCCCAAAACAAGCTTCATATGCAATGAACATTTTCGTGATGAATGCTTTGACAATAAAGTGCCGTGGAGTATGGGTATGGCTAGATGCACCCGCTGATTGCCTATACGGACTGGGATCTTGTCACGCCCAGTGCCAGGTCCGTATTTATTAGTGGCCCCTCCATCATTGACGAACATGCCTATTACATAAGGCATCCTCTTCAAACACTAATCCGCCGTAGTTTGAATCTACCGCGCAGAGCATTTAAAATCTGAGGAGCCTTCATCATGAGCGCACGCGACCTCACTCATGGCTTCAGTCATTATGAATTGGGTTCTCACTACGAAAAAACTTCGTAAAAAATAAAAACAAAAAGAAAATAAGAATAACTATCCAATAAGCTTTCCATCATATCGTGGATGTACTTGTGTGGATCTTTGACCAGACGCTGATTCAGGCGTCATTCTTCCTTCTCTGCTCTGCGCTCAGCCTGCCCGGACGTGTCTCCCCACGCTCCGCTGGTTCCGCATTTGCTGCGTCCCTAGTGAGTTTTTTCTCATTTGTTTACTCCGGGATGTATCGAGTAAGGTTAGGATATGTGTAGCAGGAGTGTCCTGGGCTGGTTGCCCGCAGTGCAGTGTATTTTGGGTCGTGTGTTTGGGGCATCTATTTCGGATGTACCCTCGTGGTCCTGTTGTGGACATGTGATCTTTTCACAGTTGAGTTAGCTTGTGATGCAGGCGGCTTTCATTACGCGTTATTTTATGCTGCCTTTTATCTTTCTGATGAGGTAAGCGTTGCTTCTGACGTTCCCAGCGTATTTTTCTTCACTTAGTGAAGTTTTTTCTGGGTCCCGAGTCAGTCTTCCCTTTGTCGGAAGTATTTACTACAGTGGTGTGTTGGCGGTGGTTCCTGTTGTTATATTTCCAGTGTTTTTTGTTTATATTTCAAAATTTCTTATGCCGTCTGCTTAGGCCTAGCCAGCCGCTCGTAGCTTTGCCACATCTACAAGTGTTATTGTTTATTTTATAAATATTTTCCTACTGTGTCATGTGTATCCTGGTTTAGTTGTGTATTGGCTAATTCCACGGACTATGTATGTTTCCTGGATTAGTTGTGTATTGGCTAATTCCACGGATTATTGTGTGGGCCCTAGGCTAGTCGTGCTTGGCTTGCTCTCGGGTCCGTTGTGCGTTCAGATGGTTTCTGAACGGGGTGGGTTACTTTCCGGCAGGTTTTTCTCGGTTACACCATGATAAACCCGGCCGAGAGCCGTGTTGGGCCACGCGTGGTTTCAACACAGGCTTGTGTCCCCAGCGTGGAGGTGTCTGTGGCTCGCCAGGACTGCGTCTCTGTGTTGGTGCCTGTTTCAGGCTCCCTATGATCCCCGGCGGACTGGCTGTACCCATCTAACATTGTTCATGCGGACATATGTTAGGAAGTTTTTCTACCCGGTTTTACAAACCAAAGGAAAAACCTAGCTGTTGTTGAGGGCTTTCCTCCCCGGCGATCCTTTACAAAGAAGTGGGGACAGGAACTTATGGGGTTAACGTTGTTTACATCTCACCCGGCGGGTGCACCTAGGTAGGGTGGGATGAACGTCTTGGTCATTCAGTTTAGTTAACCGATCCATTTTAGTGATACTTTATGTATCGCCGCCTTCAGACTTACGGCGATCGAAGGCTCAATTGGGGTTAACATCTTTTTCACAAATTTTTCACACCCGGCGGGTGCTCCTGGGAGGAGGAAATAAGGAATTTACAATTCCATATAGTTAACCAGTTAATTGAGAGATACGTTAATGTATCGCCGCCTTCAAACTTACGGCGATCCTTTGTGACAATTCGTTAGAAATCAGATCTCGTATCAGCCTGCCCTGTGTTATTCTGCTAAATAATTCTGGTGCCGGCGTCTTTGTGGGGGGTTGTTTTCCAAAATTGAATCTTGAAACAGTCACCACAAGAAAGACTATGTTATAAACGCCATACTGGGCCTTTATATTATGTCAGAGGGTATTCTTAACTTTCTTAGGACATGTTTAGATATTCGGAAATCTTTATAGAATCCCGCCGCGTAGCGAGCTGTGATCGTTGTGACATTACGTCTCGTTACCCGGCGGGTTATTAACACGTGTGTGCGAACATGTTGGGTTAACCTTATGAGCATTAATTCCTGAAAATTTTATTTTTTTCCAGAGCTGGGCCCCGGCGGACCAATACAGACCCTGCACTAGTTTTCCCACCAGTCTCTGTCATGGCTACCTTTGCCCCAGTTTTTGCTTTATGCATTACCCCTACCTGTGCCGGTATCCCTATTTTTGCGCACACTCTTTGCATCAAGTGTGTTAAATGTCTAGACCGTTCAAGGGGTCTGTGGGTGATGCGCAACTGTTCCTTTTGCTCCCAATTAAGTGTCAAAGTCCTCCGCGATAATGATAAGACCGCAGCGGTCGCCTTACGAGAGGTTAGGCAACAGATGTCAGTGTATACTACGATTGTGGCTCATAAGTCACTTCAATGTGACAACGTCCCTCTTTGGGATAGGCTTCTTTTTGAGCACCCTCCCCCTAAACGTCCCTCTCGAGTAACTAGTCGTAAGCCGGCGGAGACTGGTCAGGGTTCTGTGTCTTCTCCTACTGCTACGGCGAAACGTCAACGAGAGCCTACACCCCCGGCGGCAGCCTCCTCGTCTCGGGAGAGATCTCGGTCTAGGTCACCTCTCAGACACCAGCCACCTAGTCTTGCCTCTTCACCATCGAGTAAGAAGAGTAAGACAGAAAGTTCCACCAGTGGTCACGGCGATAAATCCTCTAAATCGAAGAGTAGTTCACGGTCACACCGCAGCCATAAATCTTCAAAGAAGGATTCCCATGATAGAAAGACCTCCCGACATTCGCCAGTTTCTAGTGCTTCTCATCGTACCTCTACCCCAGACAGAGTTTGTGTTCGGTCTCAGGGGTCCAGTATAGTGCCTGTACCTAAAGATGATTTACCCATTAACATTTTAACCCTGGAATTGGAGAGTTCAGGGGGCTCAGTGGTTGAGAGTGTTTCGGACTCCCAAGGGTGTGTAGGCCAAGGCCTAGGTGTTTGGCGATATTCTCGGCCAGGACCTGACCACCCTCTTCCGGCTCAAACTATTCACACAGTGGCTGACGTCCACCGGGACGCGGCGATCCCATCCTCTATTCCTGACTTATCTTGGCAACAAGGTGGTACCCCAGCTTCGGCGGGATCTTCTCAGGAGGAACAGGATGATAAAGACGAGGTTTCAATTATATCGGATATGGAAGGGCAAGAGTCAGGTTCAGGCTTAGACGCCGCGCAAGATATTAATGATTCACTAGTGAGTACATCATCAAGTCAATTTGTCACTGCACAGGAAATTGATGGGCTACTTAGTAATGCTTTATCTAAAAAAAATAGCCAACAGCAGGAAACTCCCACAGTGGACTTGGGAGCTCCCACGACAAGCTCTACGGTACGGCCTCTGATGACTTCTATTGCTTTGACTCAGATCCCTCACCCTCCCCCTCTGTCACCATCAGTGGTTACTAGGCCTGCTACGGCGGCATTGACCACTTCGAATGTAAGGGTTATAACGGATGTCAATCTGCCCCCTCTAGACAGAGCGCCTCTCAGAAAGGTAGCTATGCCCTTGCTTTACGGACCAGACGAGTCATGGGTCCTTTTGACCCCCACTAAACCAGAGATCGCCCAACCTACCTTGTCAGGGGAACTCCCAGTACCGCATGAGTGGGTCATCCAGGGCAATAAATCTAGGAAATTAAGGGCCTTGGATACTTTGGGAAATGTACTAGATGTCAACATAAAGGCTATACCTAGTTATTATCACCAGGATTATTTTGTTTATGCTGCTAAGCCGGCTTTACCCTCTGCCTCAGCTTCAAAATTGTTTTCAGACTGGTCTAAGAATGATGGATTTAATGACATTAAGACTCTGTCAGCTCTCACTACAGAACTCGATTTGCAAACCATCACAGACACAGCAGCTAATCCAGTCTTGAAGGTGGGGCAGTTGGGTCCAGGACCTTCGGTGGAATGGGAGGCAGAGGCTCAAAACTTTGCGACCACATTTACTTCCAAAACTTCCCACCAGATCCCTCAAGATACTCATTCTTGGTTCTCCATGCCAGTGTGTTCTGCCGGCGGAGTCCCTTCAGCTTTGTTTGCTTTCTTAGCTGCCCCTAAAATTAATCTTTGTGAGCTCAAAGACCCTTTCACTACCCCTACCCCAACTCACCTAGACCGAGAATTTAGGCTAAGGGGGAAAGCTTTTCGCCTGTTCTCCCAATACATAGTGTCTCAACAGATAGCAAAGTCTTTGCTCCGGTCCACTCAGGCAATCGCAGACGCGGATGCCAGACGATCGGTTGAATTGTCCCGGCGACTGCTTCTTCAGTCGTCAATCCAATCTTTGGGTGACATCCGCACCGCCTTGCTTGAGGCGGTACGAGCGAGACAAGACCTCAGAATGTCCTTAGTCCGAAAACTGCCTGATCGCATTGCGAATCAGGTGGTCATGTCACCAGTGCTCACTCCCTCTTTAATGTCCCCTGACGTGTGGTGAACAGTGTTTAATATGGCTCAGGCCTTTAAACACAGTCCCACCCCTTCTAAGAAACCTGCCTTTAACTTCCCCAAACCCAGGCCAATCGCTAAGGCTCAGCCAGGGGGATCTAAGCCCTTTCTTCCGCCTAAGTCCTCCTCCTCCCCTCAAGGTCAGTACAGGCATAGACAGAGTAGGTTTTCAGGTCAGAGAGGACGCGGCCATAATAAGCCAGGTCAGGGCCCGTCTTCGGCCAACGCCAGCCAGCCGGCGAAGCGTCCACCACCACCAACTCCACTACCATAAAAAAACTAAAGTCTCTCTCACTCCCGGTGCCAGTCTTAAGGCCGGCGGATCCGAGGGTAGTACAGCCGGCGAACCCTTGTCTGCTAACTGGGTCGTTCCGAACGTGTCACCAAGCATGGCCGTTAAACACTTGGGCACGGATGGTGGCACGCAAAGGCATCACTTGGCAGTGGCTCCGGCGACCTCGCTTACGTCAGCCGACAACGGCGAATTTTGTTTCATTAGAGGTGGAGTCACTGGTCCAGGAAATGATTGCCAAGAATGTCATCATCCCGGTCCCCCCAAATTACCCTGTATTCACGTCCAAGCTATTTTTGGTTCCCAAAAGGGACAGTGTTCAGATGAGACCGGTCGTAGACCTGTCTTATCTGAACCTTCACATTCACAACGAGTCATTCCGAATGTTAACAGTACACCAAATCAGGCTAACACTTCCGCCGGGAGGTTGGATGTGTTCCCTAGACCTGACAGACGCTTATTGGCACGTATCGGTAAACAAAAGGTTTCAAAGGTTTCTGGCCTTACGGATCAGGCACCAAATTTTTTTTTTTCAAAGGATGCCATTCGGTTTGAACCTGGCACCTCGATTATTCACGAAATTAGTCCGGCATGCCCTGATGCCGTTGTTAAAGCAAGGAATCAGAGTTTTGTGGTACCTAGACAACTGGCTGGTGGTGGCAGAGACAGAGCAATTATGCATCAAACATGTCAACATAATTTTAAATCATGTCAAAACTCTAGGGTTCAAGGTAAATCTGGTAAAGTCAAACCTTGTTCCCTCACGAGTAATTCAGTGGATAGGGCTGGTCTGGGACACAGCTGCTCTCACTCTGAGTCAGAGTGTGGACAATCGCAACAGGTTTCGCAGAAAACTGTTCATGTTCCTTCACAGTCTGACTACGAAACGGAGGGTCTGTGAGTCTCTGGTCGGCTCTCTCAACTGGATTCAACTAACTGTAAGGTTGGGCCGGTTGAAAGTAAAACGTTTAATATTGGAAGGCAACAAATATTTCCCACTCTTACCGGCGGGAAAGTTAGGGCCCCATCCCAAAATTAATCCATACCTTACTAGCGGTCTGGGCGAAGAGGGAAACGTTGCACTCAATAATGTCATGGACCTCTCCTCCGCCAACAGTATGGGTAGACACGGATGCGTCAGGCACAATAGGTTGGGGATTTCAGTCAAATCAGGGGCACCAGGGTCAGGGGCTTTGGTCCCCCTTAGAAATCTCCCACATCAATGTCAAAGAATTACTAGTCCCCTTGTATTTCCTTCAGGTTCACGACCCTGCTTTAACACCTTACGAGCGGCCTATGCGGTTTATTTATGTGTACCGCCCAGCGGGGTGTTTTTAGCCAAAATAGGGCTGTTTACGTGATCATTTTCATGCCTAAATAAGACCCAGAACGTAAAACAAGTATCTATCCCTGAAAGGGCATAAACAGAGCTTTCGAATGACACCATAACGATCCTTGTATGATGGATAGTTTTCTTGCAATAACCGTGCAACGCGAGTGCAAAAAGCAGGTAATTCGGTACTTTCGGTACATAATTGAGTATGTAGCGAGTGAGAGAGGGAGGAGGGAGTTGAGATTTGTGTCAGTAGGTTCGCCGCGGTGGTCTGGAGCAGTCATACGCTCGCTAGTCTCCTGCCACCACTTGTCTCTCTCTCTCAGCCACATTACGTGCTGAAATTGCCACTCGAGTTATGTCGAGCGCCGCCACATAGTCCAGCTTTATTTAACTCGACTTAAGTGGTGAGCCTCTTTTTAAGGGTTAAGGGGCAAGTCGGTGGCCTTCAGAATGGAAAATCTGAACGCAGTTCACTGTATTCAGAAACAGGGGTCAACGAGGTCAAGGAAGTTGCTAAATGTGTCGGAAGAGATTTTTACTCTAGCCAACAGACTAGACATTTATCTTCACGCATCTTATCTCCCAGGCGTAGCAAACGTCTGGGCAGACGCTCTGTCCCGGAGACAGAGCACGACAGTAGAATGGGAGCTCAAGCAACCCATTTTCAACCAAATGATTGCAGAGCTCTACCATCCACAAGTGGATCTGTTTGCGTCCGAGGACACTCACAAACTCCCTCTATACCTCACCCGCCAGACGAAAACGCCGGCAGGGGGGCCAGACGCCCTAGTGACAGACTGGAACAGATGGAGCTCCATCTATCTGTTTCCGCCGCCAGACGCGTCACTAATGTGCCACGTAGTGAACAAACTACGAGATTATCGAGGCTTAGTCTCGCTAGTCGCGCCCCTGTGGCCGGCGCAGTTGTGGTACCAGCAATTAAAGACGTGGTGCCCGCACCCGGTGTCGCTCCCGGTCGGGTATTTCCACTTAGACACGATTGGCAACCTAGCGACCTCGCTGACTTTTGCATTATGGACATTCAGGAGGCCAAGTGGCTAACACCATACGGTAGAGATGTGACCAATAAATTATTAAATCAATATACTCAGTCTACGAAACGACAGTATCAATCACATTGGCAAACCTTTACTTCTTGGATCATTAGAACAGAACAGACTGTGCCCTCAGTAGCATTAGTTTTCAATTATTTAAATTATCTGTTTGAGCAGAAACGTTTATCGGTGGTAACGTTAAAAAATCACTTAACTGCGATTAGAGTGCCCTTTTTAGACCTTACAGGTCTCTCCATACCGGTAGCGGAGGAAACAGGTTTTATGAGGGCATGTTTTAAACTCCGCCCACCTCCCCGTCAGCTCATGCCTACTTGGTCTCTGGACAAGGCATTGTCTTTACTTCACTCTCGTCTGTACCAAAATACTGCAGATTTTGCATTACTCCTAAAAAAGGCTGTATTCCTTTTGGCTTTGGCCACCGGGAACAGAGTGTCTGAGCTGGCGGCGATGAGCAACACACCTAATTGCCTTAGGTTTGGTAGACTTAATGAATGTATTCACATTGCACCTTCCCCGGGATTTGTAGCCAAGAATGAGCACAGTGCACACGTGTTTTCGGAGTTCACGGTGCCGGCGTTAAAAAGGGGAAAGGTGCACCATAATCTATGTCCAGTGCAAGCTCTAACCAAATATTTGAGAGTGGCTCCTCTAAACCCCCAAGGTGCTTTATGGGTAGCGAGTACGGGTAAACGCTTACTGAAACGGAGATTAGCTTCTCTTCTGGTCGAAGTCATTAAAGAGAGTAATCCCGGCGTTGTGGCTAGGGCCCACGATTTACGCAAATGGGCAGCCTCTTTACGTTTCCTGAAGAATTTTTCAGTAGAAGATATTTCGTCCACACAGTTGTGGGCGTCTAATCATACGTTTTTGACTAGATACTTGTCAGTTGCTCTAGACAAACCTTCCTTACCATGTATAGCTTTAAGGCAGAGGGTCTAGGTGGCCCTTCAGTCACTTTTGTTTACTTTCAAGGAAAAGGGGGGGGGGGGTGCAGTCAGTGTAACATAGGACACCCTGGACCCGCCGAAGTATAAGAGCTGTGATACAATTTATGGTTAATGTGATATGAAAATTTCTCTGCGAGAAATTGTGCTAGTACAATGTTAGTACAAAACAACAGGGTTGTTATAGTAGTTTTAGCTGTGAAAGCAATTTAGTATTAAACAGTGGAGATCTTTTGCAAATTATTTTCACGAATATTATGGGGTTTATTATGTGCACATGTAAACTTATAACTTGTTATTTTTGTCACCACTCGTTGAGTGGTGTGCCTTTGTAACTACAGATCTGTTCACAGAATCTCCAGAGTTACCCCTTTTTTGTCAAGCAGGCTTCTTTGAAGCACGCACCTGCTTGAACCCCTTTTTTGTATTTATATGGTCTGCGCCGTATTTAAATATATATTTTTCAAAGTAAGAATACTATGTGGTTGTTTGATTATCTGCTTTGCTAGAGTTATGATATGATTACGAATGTCCCCCTCCAGTCTTAGAAATCAGGCATGTTCGTCAATGATGGAGGGGCCACTAATAAATTATAGGTTTGACTCCTGTAAGGAGATAAAGAAAACCTAATATTTAGTAGTGGCCCCGTAATCATTGACGACTGGGGCCCTCCCGACCATCCCCTTCCCATTCGTTGATGTATTAAGGATTTTGGTTTACTTGATATGTCAGTGAAGGAAGAATGACGCCTGAATCAGCGTCTGGTCAAAGATCCACACAAGTACATCCACGATATGATGGAAAGCTTATTGGATAGTTATTCTTATTTTCTTTTTGTTTTTATTTTTTACGAAGTTTTTTCGTAGTGAGAACCCAATTCATAATGACTGAAGCCATGAGTGAGGTCGCGTGCGCTCATGATGAAGACTCCTCAGATTTTAAATGCTCTGCGCGGTAGATTCAAACTACGGCGGATTAGTGTTTGAAGAGGATGCCTTATGTAATAGGCATGTTCGTCAATGATTACGGGGCCACTACTAAATATTAGGTTTTCTTTATCTCCTTACAGGAGTCAAACCTATAATATATACGGACTCGCCGAAAAAAATCGTAGCAGCGAAACGACTGCACCTATAGCTTTCATATTTCTACCACATGTACCTTACCCTTCTGGCTTCTTGCTACCACCACCCCAACCCCCTCCCCCAATCCACTCGCCGACCATGGGTCGCCGCATCAGGCCATCACAAAGCAAAAAAAGAAAATATGTGGCGGCGAAACGACTTCACCAATTGGTTCCATATTTGTGTGACAAGTCCCCTACCCTTCTGTCTTCCGCCCACCACAACCCCAACTTCCTCCCACCACCCACTTCCAGCCTATCCGTAGATCATCACATAAAAAAATGAAAATCCGTGGTGGCGAAACTACCTCACCAATCGGCTCCATATTTGTAACACGAGTCAATTACCCTTCTACCTTCCCCCCACCATCCCCCAAACCACCCTCCCACCCATACGTGCTTGCCAATTTCAGGAGTCAGGAGAGTGGATAATATGGGCTAACTTAAGCCTAGCCCAAATTATACAGTCAGCGTCGATGGATATAGGCCTAACCTAGGCTAAAGAAATGTATTGGCTGAAATTCAACTACTAGCAACTAGGCTAAAACAAAATATATATAATAAGTCGATCGCCGCGGTTAAGTTCCCATCTATTTTTACAGCGATTTTTCTGTTATTTGCACCCTGTTGGCAATGTATATGATGATGACAATAAGTCATGGAGGCGTGAGGGGCGGGCTTTCATTATTGTATCCAAATGCAGTCAAAATAGACGGGGACATGATCGCTAGCGTCCGCCGCGGCTCCGAGTAGTGTAAACAAGGCGGGCGGTAATCACAGCTGCTTCTCCCTCCTCTCCTGCTGCTGGATCTCGTCCTACAGGTTCATACATATAAGACTGGACACCACCAATATTCATCACTTGAGGTTCTTCGCCATAATCACGGTTATCACCCTCAGTATTGGCAAACGAATCGGAACTACTGTCACTATCCTCCATTTCCACCTGTCAGAAGAGCTTGTTGTGTTCCTGGGCATACGTCATCAGAGCGCTTAAACTCCGAATCCAGAAAAGTGTCACCCATATCCTATTTTGGCCATTATATTAATAATTAAGCCATTGTAGCAGAAAATATTGCACCAAAAGCTATAGTGCACACTGCCGGTAATGATTGTGGAGGAAAATAATAGCATGCACACCCACCTTTAAATAAGTGTCGAACAAATATTATTGGAAAATATATATCTAATATATTTTTGTTACCCATATAAAATATATTTTCTATGAACGGGTTTTTAAAGAAAAATATAATTTTATGGGTAACTCATATATAAAGCCTAACCAGCGCATAATTGATCATGCAGTATACTTTTATTTACTATATTTTAGCATTTTTTATTTGTCAATTATTCATCATTGCTTTATTATTTTCGGTAAATTTAGAGTTTATTACAGGGTGCTATTTATATATATATATATATATATTATGTTCTATGTGTTCATTTTGGTAGTGTATTTATGTGTGTATAATTTTTGTACTGTACCGGTGTAGTGTACTATTCTTCCCCGTACTAGGCTTACCACGTATATTCAGAATACCTAGGCCAAGGTCATACAAGAAACTATACAATTCCATATGAAAGGTCAAGGTCACAGGTCAAGGTCAAATAAAAGGTCAATATGCTATTTTCTTTACTTTTCATGCAAAGTTCACAACATTTGGTGAGATAGTTGCACTGTAAGTGAAAAGGAAAATAATAAATGTTGAGACATATAAAGGTCAAGATAAAGGTCAAAGGTCAAGGTCAACTATTATATTAATATATATAAAACTAACATGGGTTTTAATGAAATTAGGCATGCTTATTTGATTTTCATGGGCAATGTCAAGGCAAACAAAAATTTACTCTTACATAAAGGTCAAGGTCAAAGGTCAACTTTTATTATTTATTAAAAAAAGATTACTCAACTATTTTAAGACGTTTATCACCATCCAGGTGTCGATTTCTTCCTGGGTGAGCGATAGATAGCCAGCATTGTATGGAGAAATCCGACTTTGCCGGAGACATTTTTCTATTGAAAAATGTACAAATTTAGCTTGCTGTCAAAACAAAAATACAGTATATATATGCTGGCTCGCTACCGCTCGCAAGGAAAATATTGACACATGGATGAGGGTAAACGTCTTAAAACAGTACGCTGAATGGGGCCGAATGGATACAAACTAAAGAGAGAGGGAAAGAGAAAAAAAGCGAGGTGGGCTCCCTTAAGGTTACATTGTATGTATTTGGATCTCAACATAATTCTCCACTTGCGAGTTTCAGGAAGTTGGAGCTGTAGACATCGATATCTAGCAGAACTACCAGCTAAAATACGGTTGTAGTGCATTTATATACCCATACAAAATTATTGATCATACTTCCTATCCATCAGAAACCTACAGTATTATTGCATTTCTGTTGTATGTCAATGTTTACAGCTCCAACTTCCTTTTTGGTTGGGAGACTAAAGGTTATCAATTATTAACCCCTTCCGTACCGGCGGCGTCTTTTTAACCCTTTCTGGCTACTATTGAACGAATATATTCAGCTTCAAAATGGGCCTCCAGCAATTAACAGGCTTCGAACTATCTGACTCAACCCTTTTTACTATCACACATCCTTCTTAAACTGCATAAAATCGTCTAAATATAGCTAGCGTACAATTATAAAGACGTCTCCGGTACAGAAGGGGTTAAAGGCATGTTCTTTATTTACTATTTACTAAGTATCAGTTAACCCCTTCTGTACCAACGACGTCTATTATATGTTAGTTTTGCTATGTATACATTATTTTGAGCAGTTTAAGAAGAATGTGGGGTAGTAAAGAGGGTTAAGTGAGATAGTTCGAAGTCTGTTGCTGGAGGACCTTTTTAAGCTGATAAAAAATCGTAGCCAGAATAAATTTACAAAGAACGTCGCCGGTACAAAAGGGGTTAAAGGCATTTTCTTTCTTTATTGTTTTATCTTTATAGACTGAGTACCAGTATCAGTTATTTCTGATTTTGTATAAGTGAATTTGATAGAATAGCGGATTTATAGTAGTTTACTCTATTGAACTATGGTATTTCTATTGATCAATATTAGTAATTCGTGCTTAACCCGTTCAGTACCGTTGACTTCCTTTTCATTATATTCTGGCAATGATTAGATGATTTCATTCAGCTTAGGAGGGACTTCTAGCAATTATAAGGCTTCGAACTATCTCAATCAACCCTTTTAACAACCGCATATCCTTCTTAAACTGCACAAAATCGTCTAAATATAGCTAGAATACAATATAACACACGTCGCTGGTACTCAAAGGGTTAAGCTATACTTTGTATTAAATAGTTATAATATATGGCCCAACTTACAAGTATAATTGCCGTATTCAAGTGTAATCTTTATGTATTTTTGAATCTGGAATAAAGTATTATTATTATCATCTCTCTCTCTCTTTCCCTTTCTCTCTCTCTCTCTTTCTCTCTCTCTCTCTCTCTCTCTCTCTCTCTCTCTCTCTCTTTCTCTCTCTCTCTCTCTCTCTCTCTCTCTCTCTCTCTCTCTCTCTCTCCGTTGGCGACACGCAGACTGCGAGGTCAGCTCATTGATTTTGTTTACAATACTTATTGGGTTTGACAATGTGGATTATAGCAAAATGTTTACCCTCCATATGAATACAACACGCAACCATGGCTGGAAATAAGAATTGCAAGGGTTCAGCACTAGTACTTGTGGAACTTTTTTCACATATACGATCATTGTTCTACCTGGAACAAACTTCCCATGGAGGTATTAAGGGGAGACACTTGTTTTTTCGGGACCTCCCTCTCCCTCATGTTTAGACCCATTAGTTATGAGATCTTAAGACATTCGACCCATTAGTTTGGCGTTTTTCAGACCTTTTGTCCCATTTCTTTGCCAATATTAAGACCTTTTGTGCCATGTAGGTGTCAATTTATTTTTCTTGGCGAGCGATAGCGAGCCTGTATTTTAAGAGGAATATTCCTTCGGCCGGGATATTTTTCTACCGAAAAATGTACAAATTTATATCGAAGGGGGAGACTTGGAGTGTTTTTTTTTCAATCTTGATAGAGGTCTAGATAGTAAAATAAACCCCTCATTAACCCCTTCCGTACCGGTGATGTACTTTTCATTATATTCTGGCAACTATTAGACGATTTTGTTCAGTTTAGGAAGGATGTCTACCCATTGAAAGGCTACAGGTTATCTCAATTAATCCTTTGATCTACCATTTATCTTTCCTAAGCTTCACAAAATCGTCTAAACGTAGCTGAAATCCAATGAAAAAGATCTCGCCGGTACAGCCAGGGCTTAAACCATTGAGCCGAACCAGTAAATCATGCTGCACAATACCGTTTTGGGCAGTTTGAACATTAAGATTTGTGCCAGACTCTATTGAAGGCCTTCGATATGTCTAGTGCAACAGAAAAAGTCTCACTGAAGTCCCGAAAGTTGGATGACCAAGAGTTAGTAAGATATGAAAGAAGATCACCAGTAGAGCAACCCTTAAGGAAGCCATACTGGCGATCTGAGAGCAGATTATGAGAAGAGAAATGCTTAAGAAATTTGGAAGCAAGAATAGTTTCAAAAACTTTAGAGATACAAGAAATGAGAGCAATTGGACGATAGTTGGAGGGTTGAGAGCGGTCACCCTTCTTTGGGACAGGTTGAATGAGAGCAAACTTCCAGCAAGAAGGAAAGACGTTAGAGGAGAGACAGAGACGAAAGAGTTTGCCTAGGCAGGGGGTCAGCACGGAAGCACAGTTTTTAAGTACAACAGGAGGAACACCGTCCGGACCGTACGCCTTCTTAGTATTAAGCCCAGAGAGGGTAGAAAGTACATCTTTAGAAGAGATTAGGATATTAGGCATAAGTAGAAGAGAGGGGGGTGGAGAGGGAGGAATAGCACCGGAATCATCCAAGGTAGAGTTTCTGGCAAAAGTTTGAGCAAAGAGTTCAGCTTTGTCAGAAGAAGAATTGATGGTTGTGCCATCAGAGTGGAAAAGGGGAGGGAAAGATGAGGAAGAAAATTTGGAGAGGTTTTTGGCTAGATGCCAGAAAGCTTGGGAAGAGCTAGAGTTGGATAGTTCAGTGCATTTATTATTGATGAAAGAGTGCTTGGCAAGTCGAAGAACAGATTTGGCTTGATTCCGGGCAGAAACATAGGAAGAATGAGATTCTTGAGTTTTAAGGCATCGGTACCGTTTGAATGCTTTCTCCTTGTTGTGGACAGCAATAGAACAAGAGTGAGTAAACCAAGATTTATTTGCATTAGACTGAGAGAAAGAAAATGGAATGTACGCTTCCATGCCCGAGAGGATTACCTCGGTAATGCGTTCAGCACTCTCCGAGGGTCCCCGGCCACGGAAGCAGAAGTCATTCCATGGGAAATCAAAGAAGTACTGCCGGAGAGCCTCCCAGGCGGCAGTGCCAAAGTGCCACAAGCGCCGCCGGCTGGGAGGATCGGATGGCCGTACTGAAGAGATAGGACAGGTGACGGAGAGAAGTTAATGGTCGGAGGAGCCCAAAGGAGAGAAAAGATTAACATTATAAGAAGAACGGTTAGAAGTCAGAAATAAGTCAAGAATGTTGGGCCGATCTCCGAAGCGATCCGGGATATGGGTGGGTTGCTGGACCAGCTGCTCTAGGTCATTTATGATTGAAAAGACATAGGCTTGTTCACCAGCTTTGTCAGTAGAGTCACCGAGAATGATAGGGTTTGTCTTAAGAATATGAGCCAAAGTCCACGCATATGATATACGGTTACCACTCTCATCTCAGTTTCTTGTACAAAGGCAAAGAGGGCAAGATCATGCATAAAAAAGACAGAAAATGTGTGAATATAATGCATCCAGTTTAGACACTACTCAGGCTTTATAAAAATGTTTGAAAAAGTGAAACTGTTCAGTATATCAGTCTTCCAAAAAAAAAAAAATCCAGATATGATTTTCGCCCATTTTCTTCATTAAATAAAATACAATAATTTGAATACCATAGTTTGGGACAGCCCCTACTGTAATAACCCTTGCTTTTCGTTCCACCAAGCCGTGGCATTTGTAAGAGCCCTATCACGTTTTTTCTTATTAAAACGTATCTTTTGATTATGCGTCATATTTTCTGGACGGGGAGTCGTATGCGGATACAAACTTAAATAATCATTAACGATATCTTGATTTATTGTATCACTCATAGCTTGATTTTTTGCCCTGCGTTTGTCGTACTGATTCCTTTGCCCGTAGGAAAGCGGGGTGGGCTCCTTATAATTGACAGGATCATCCTGCAGTGGGGCAGGTTCCTCCACCATATCGTTGGACAGTGGGGCAGGTTCCTCCACCATAAAGTTGCACAGTGGGGTGGGTTCCTCCACCATAACGCTGGACAGTGGGGTGGGTTCCTCCACCATAACGTTGGACAGTGGAGCAGGTTCCTCCACCATATCATTGGACAGTGGGGCGGGTTCCTCCACCATATCGTTGGACAGTGGAGTGGGTTCCTCCACCATATCGTTGGATAGTGGGGCGGGTTCCTCCACCATATCGTTAGACAGTGCAGTGGGTTCCTCCACCATATCGTTGGACAGTGGGGCGGGTTCCTCCACCATATCGTTGGACAGTGGAGTGGGTTCCTCCACCATATCGTTGGACAGTGGGACGGGTTCCTCCACCGTATTGTTGGACAGTGGAGTGGGTTCCTCCACCATATCGTTGGACAGTGGGGCGGGTTCCTCCACCATATCGTTGGACAGTGGAGTGGGTTCCTCCACCATATCGTTGGACAGTGGGACGGGTTCCTCCACCATATCGTTGGACAGTGGAGTGGGTTCCTCCACCATATCATTGGACAGTGGAGTGGGTTCCTCCACCATATCGTTGGACAGTGGGGCGGGTTCCTCCACCATCTCGTTGGACAGTGGGGCTGGTTCCTCCACCATATTGTTGGACAGTGGAGTGGGTTCCTCCACCATATCGTTGGATAGTGGAGCGGGTTCCTCCACCATGTGAGAGCCCGAGTGTAGGGGGTGAGACAGTGAAGCACGGGAACGAGGTGGCTTCAGAGATGGGGTTGTTTCGGGCCATGAGTGAGCACCGTGCCTCATGTGAAGGCAAGATGGCAGGTGCTCGTTGTACTCTACGTGCTTCACATGTCTCACTCCCTAGACTGGAACAAGACCTCACGGGCTTCACTGTTCATTGTAAAGCGGTGAATGTTAAGGCTCTCAGCCTATGCCCGAGAGGAAGTAAGTTGGAATATAGAAAAAAAAAAAAAAAAAAAAAAATCGTTGGGCAGTGGGGCGGGTTCCTCCGCTATATCGTTGCACAGCGTAGTGGGCTCCTCCACTATATCGTTGCGCAATGGGGTGGGATCCTCCACGGGATCATCAAGCACCTGTAATAACCCTTGTTTTTCGTTCCACCAAGCCGCAGCATTTGCAAGAGCCCTATCACGTGTTTTCTTATTAAAACGTATCTTTTGATTATGTGTCATATTTTCTGGACGGGGAGTCGTATCCGGATACAAACTTAAATAATCATTAACGATGTTTTGATTTATTGTATCGCTCGTAGCTTGATTTTTTGCCCTGCGTTTATCGTACTGATTCCTTTGCCCGTAGGAAAGCGGGGCGGACTACTTGACCGGATCATCCTGCAGTGGGGCAGGTTCCTCCACCATATCGTTGGACAGTGGGGTGGGTTCCTCGACCATATCGTTGGACAGTGAGGCGGGTTCCTCCACCATATCGTTGGACAGAGGAGTGGGTTCCTTCACCATATCATTGGACAGTGGAGTGGGTTCCTCCACCATAACGATGGACAGTGGGGCAGGATCTTCCACCATATCGTTGGACAGTGAGGCAGGTTCCTCCGCCATATCGTTGGACAGTGGGGCGGGTTCCTCCACCATATCGTTGGACAGTGGAGTGGGTTCCTCCACCATATCGTTTGACAGTGGGGCAGGTTCCTCCACCATATCGTTGGACAGCGAGGCGGGTTCATCCACCATATCGTTGGACAGTGGGGCGGGTTCCTCCACCGTATTGTTGGACAGTGGAGTGGGTTCCTCCACCATAACGCTGGACAGTGGGGTGGGTTCCTCCACCATAATGTTGGACAGTGGGGCAGGTTCCTCCACCATATTGTTGGACAGTGGGGCAGGTTCCTCCGCCATATCGTTGGACAGTGGAGTGGGTTCCTCCACCATATCGTTGGACAGTGGGGTGGGTTCCTCCACCGTATTGTTGGACAGTGGAGTGGGTTCCTCCACCATATCATTGGACAGTGGGGCGGGTTCCTCCACCATCTCGTTGGACAGTGGGGCGGGTTCCTCCACCATATCGTTGGACAGTGGAGTGGGTTCCTCCACCATATCGTTGGACAGTTGGGCGGGTTTCTCCACCATATCGCGGGCCAGTGGGGCGGGTTCCTCCGCTATATCGTTGCACAGCGGAGTGGGCTCCTCCACTATATCGTTGCGCAATGGGGTGGGATCCTCCACGGGATCATCAAGCACCTGTAATAACCCTTGTTTTTCGTTCCACCAAGCCGCAGCATTTCCAAGAGCCCTATCACATGTTTTCTTATTAAAATGCATCTTTTGATTATGGGTCATATTTTCTGGACGGGGAGTCGTATCCGGATACAAACTTAAATAATCATTAACGATATCTTGATTTATTGTATCGCTCGTAGCTTGATTTTTTGCCCTGCGTTTATCGTACTGATTCCTTTGGCTGTAGGAAAGCGGGGCTGGCTCCTTGACCGGATCATCCTGCAGTGGGGCGGGTTCCTCCACCATATCGTTGGACAGTGGGGCGGGTTCCTCCACCATATCGTTGGATAGTGGAGTGGGTTCCTCCACCATATCGTTGGACAGTGGAGTGGGTTCCTCCACCATATCGTTGGACAGTGGAATGGGTTCCTCCACCATATCGTTGGACAGTGGAGTGGGTTCCTCCACCATATCATTAGACAGTGGAGTGGGTTCCTCCACCATATCGTTGGACAGGGGGGTGGGTTCCTCCACCATATCGTTGGACAGTGGAGTGGGTTCCTCCACCATATCGTTGGACAGTGGGGCGGGTTCCTCCACCATATCGTTGTGCAGTGGGGCGGGTTCCTCCACTATATCGTTGCACAGCTTGGCGGGTTCCTCCACTATATCGTTGCACAGCGGAGTGGGCTCCTCCACCATATCATTGCGCAATGGGGTGGTTTCCTCCACGGGATCATCAAGCAATGGGGCGTGCTCCGCCGAATCGTTGCAAGGCGGGCTTTGTTCCGCAGAATCGTTTTGTAGGACAACATTGTTTTCAATAAAACACCGATCATCAGGACTCGTGGTGCTTTTTGTTATATCTATAGTATATTTTTGAAGGGTTTTTCGCCCCAATTTCCATTTAAATTGTATTTTTTCAAATCCCTTTTCAAATTTGACCATCGCCCCTGAATCAAATTTTTAACATGCCCCCCACCTAGGCATGTTTTCCCAATTGCAGTCATTAATAATAATGTTTATTTGTGTTTTGAATGTTTTTCGACTGTACCACTTTTTGCATTGATTTGGAAGTTTAATTTTTAGTAGTTCGGGGTATTTTACCAACCTAACATTGGCATAATAATGATGATACACCCCCTTCCCAGAGCGCACCAAAATATTATAAAATATCTACATAGATTTTTGTTCTTATATTTCTTCAAATCAAGTCGTTGCTGATCTTTACTTCACCGTATAAATCCTATGTCAGTAAAAAATAATCTACTTAATCTTCTCTTAATATTCTTAGTGTCTCTTTTTCTTCTGATCTCTCTTGGAAAAATCATATCACCACTCTAGCTAAAACAGCTTCCCAGAGCTGGGTGTGCTCAACCGCCTCCAGGAGTTCTTTACCCCTGCGCAGCTTCTTGTTCTGTACAGGGGCACAGTGAGTCCATGTATTGAGTATTGTTCACACATGTGGGGAGGATTCTCTCACACAGCACTTCTAGACAAAGTAGAAAAGAAAGCCTTCCGTCTCATTAACTCACGTCCACTCACTAATTCTCTGCAGTCTCTCTCTCTCTTTGCCGCAATTTTGCATCTCTCTCACTATTCTACTGCTGTTATAATTATTAGTGTTCCACAGAGCTCTCTCAGTGTATAACATTATCACCCCTTCTTCATAGAGCACATAGCACCCGTCTTGCAACACAATCCCACCCCTACTCTGTGCAACTCTCCAACCCAAGAGTGAAGCGTAATTCTCAGTCTTTCTTCTGTTCAACAGCTGAACTCTGGAACTCTACCAGAATTAGTCTTTCCCTCTTCCTATGACTTAAATTGCTTCAAACTCTGTGTCCAGGCATTTTGGCCCGAACGTCCCTTGATTTTGGCCTTGTCACTCTTTCAAATCTGTGGGAGGCACTCGTTACAGGCTGTTCTGCCTTTTGTCTCCCTCACTCACATAGAAAATAAAAAGAAAAAAAAGAAAAATTAAAAAACCAGTCCAACAGCTTCCTCTCTCCAACACTCGTGCTCCCCTCTCAACACTGAAGTAGATACGAGGTGCCGTTGTGTAAAGGCTTATCGCTCAATACCTTCACCTGACCTGACCTGATATGATGTGCTACACTGGTCGCAGTTACACTGTAATAAATGTGTGTGTAATACAGTACACATAGAATGGCACACAACTGTACAAGGATTTTTATTAGAACAAACACATTTTAGAAAGTTTCACCAATAAGACTCATTACAGAACTCAGTTAAAAATAAAATTCATAAATGTGTACAAAATATCTTAAATGTGTGCATAAATCGATTAATACATGTTGCTTATATGTGCAACCGACATTTCTGATATGGTGATGAACTATTTTGAAACATTCCCTTCCTACCACATCCCAAGTCGGGATTTTCCCTTATACAGATACAGTGTCTCAAAATATTCATATAGTACAGGCGGCTGCACAGTCGGGGACAAATAAGCCTGGTACAGTGTGTGTGTATGTACAGTATGTGTGTACGGCTGTGTGTGTGTGTGTGTGTGTGCAGTTGCCCAATAAGTGATGTCGTGGCACTAAGTATATTTCGATCACTAATTGGTATCAGCACTATCTAAGCATTAATTTATCGTTTCGAGTGAGATATACAAACATGTTCCTATCTTTACACACCTTATTCAAAATCTGACTGACATTAATACACCACACAGAGAGCAAAACGTAATGACAGCAGCGACACGACTTATTTAGCCAACTGTACATGTAATATGAAGTAGTGAAGCAGGTTTGTTAGAAGTATGAGTTTATCCTCTTATACATTTTGTGGGTTAAGGGGGTACTACTTGCTTTTTCTGGACCCCTTCTCCCTCATGTTTAGCATATTTGTTTTGAGGTTTTAAGACGTTCGTTCCGTTAGTTTGGCGATTTTGAGACCTTTCGCCTTATTTTGTTGTCAATATTAAAACCTTTCGTGACCTTTAGGTGTCGATTTTTTCCTGGCGAACGATAGTGAGCCTCTAATTATAGAAGGAATCGGCCTTCGGCCGGGAATTTTTTCCACCGAAAAATGTACAAATTTATCTTGAAAGGGGGTCTAGGGGGTGTTTTTGTAAGTTTGATGGAGGTCTAGAGAGGAAACTCAAAAATAAATTTATAAATAAATATATAGACCAAAAACCAAGCACTACCCCCTTAACCCGTTCAGTACCAGTTCCGTCCTTTGCATTTTATGCTGGCTAGTAATAGACGATTTTATTCAGTTTAAAAAGGACCTCCAGCAATTAACAGGCTTCGAGCTATCCTAATTTACCCTTTTTCTACCACAGATCCTTCTTAAGCAAGCGCCACACGAGCAGTTCTGTCCGACAGTATGTATCCGAGCCTGGTAGCCGCAATAACTTAGTCTTAAACTCTTGGAACTCTCTCCCTCAGTCTGTCTTTCCTTCATCCTGTGACCTGAAGTGCTTTAAGCTCCGCGTGTCTAGGAATTTTGACCTTAGTGTACCTTGATTTTGGTTCTCTGTCACTCTTTCAACTTTAAGGGAAACACTTGTTACAGGCAGCTAGGCCTTTTGTCTCTTTCATTTACATAGACAAAACATATTAAAGTACGATACAATTATCTTAAGGGGAGGTTTTTAGTTTGTTTCCTACTCCTCCAGCAATCTAAAAATTTCACCCCCTTGACCCCCTTTCAAGATAAATTTGTACATTTTTCAGTAGAAAAATGTCTCGGCCGAAGGCCGGTTACTCTTGAATTACAGGCTCGCTATCGCTTGCTAGGATAAAATCGACACCTAAATGGCACGAAAGGTCTTAAAATTGACGGAATGGGGCGTAAATTCTTAAAATCGCCAAACTAATGGGGCGAACGTCTTAAAATCTCAAAAGCAATGGGGCTAGACATGAGGGAGGAAGGGGTCAAGAAAAAAATCCCTCAAGTGGAAATCTCCCCTTAACCCAGCAAGTGCGGATCTCCTTATATAAGGCCTACCGGTGGGCTGCGGAACTCCTTATATAATCCAAGGCCTAAAAAAAAAACATTTAAATCTGCCCAGTATCAATTTTTTTTTTTTTTTTTTTTTTGTTATTGCCCCTTGGCCATGCCAAATATCACTCCTCCACATTCCCTCCTTCCACCCCCCCCCCCCTTCATTTATCACCTATTCTCCCTGTTATTCCCTTATTCATAGGTATATATTCGTGCTAACATTAGCGAGTTGCTAGCAGGGCGTGGTCATCTGTGTTACCAAGCGTGGGAAAGAGCGAGAGAGAGACTACCACGCAACAGTGTCTCTCCAGACATCAGGAGGAGCGGAGGAGAGGGAGGCTGCCTCAGCCATAAGTTATGTAACTCCCTGCCTGTATCGACGATTTTGACCATCCAAACGCTGTTTCCACTTGTTTTATTGCTGTAACAGGTTAATACCTTTATAATCAACGTAAAATAGGCACATATGGATAAGTATTAATTATATTATGGTACGATGACGATTTGAGTTTAGGAAACAGTCTAAATACCTCCGCACAGGGAGGGGTGGCCAATACCCCACCTACGCAGCAGAGAGGTTAATGTTGTCAAGATGTTAATTCGGTGTGATAACCTTGATTATTGAGTTCCCATATCAGATTGTAGAACATATTATATTATAAGACACTATGGTGAAAGTCTGTACTCCTTTGATGGTAGCAATTTGTGTCATGGAGGGATCTGGGCCATATATTTACCAGTGATAATACAGTCTAGGCACCGGCGACGTTTTTTTTTTTTAAATTCTAGCTATATTTAGACGATTTTGTGCATTTTAAGAAGGATCTGTGGTCCATCTATTACCAGTCTTCTTATAGTCTAGGCACAAGTAGCCCCTTTTGCACCGGCGATTTTTTTTTTTTTTTTTTTTCATTCTAACTATATTTAGACGATTTTATGTAGTTTAAGAAGGTTCTGTGGTAGTAAAAAGGGTTAGGTGAGATAGTTCGAAGCCTGTTAATTACCGGAGGTCCTTTTTCAACTGAATACAATCGTCTAATAGTGGCCAAAATAAAGTTAAAAGGGCGGCACCGGTACTGAATGGGAAGGTGAGGGAACCCATTCAATTTTTTTCAATATCAAACTTTCAACAAATTCCTTCAGGTGATATCGAAAACCTACAAGGGTCATAATTTATAACTTTTTTCGTATAAGGTAACGGCCGGAGGGTATGGTGAGCGGGGAGAGAGCCTTCTGTTGTGCTATCCTTTGCTTCCACTTTTCTTTATTTGGGGCTCTGCTATCTCTACTAGAATTAAGTTCTTACCACCTCTCATGGATCTTAAGGTCTATGATATCATTGTATATATATAAATCTATGTAAACATTTGCTGATAATGTCGGACAGGTTGGGAGAGAGGTATCCTGACCAGGATTCGAACCCACTCACTTCAGGTATGTTTAGTAGTTACGTTGCCCAAATCTCCTAAACATACCTGGAATGAGTGGGTTCGAATCCTGGCCAGGATACCTCTCTCCCAAAGATTTGCTACTTACTACACTGTTGTACACTGTTGTACAACCAACACACAAGTAACCCACCACTTACTACACTGAAGACAAACACCACACTGTACACTCTATAAGCTGCGTACACTGACCTTTCCCCCCCAGTAAGAAAGGATATCCGGTCACACTCAAGTAACGGTAATACGTCAAACTATTAAGGGGGGGGGGGGGTATGTATTTTGTTTAAAGATTGTACATTATATATATATATATAAATATATATTTGTTTAAATTAAACTTGCTCCCTACCCTCTATCAAGTTGGAAACAAAAAATTACCACCAAGACTCCCATTCGAGATAAATTTGTAAATTTTTCGGTAGAAAAATTTCCCGGCCGAAGGCCTGTTCCTCTCAAATTGCAGGCTCGCTATCGCTAGAAGGGGTAAATAAAGGCATACATGACGCAAATTTTAATATGTTCTATAATGAACATCAAATTATATGAAGCTTCATAAAATGTGTTCAACTTAAGGGGAAGTATTTGTTATATTCTGAACTTCCTTCTCCTTCATGTTTAGCTCCATTAGTTTTAGACTTTCATCCATTTCTTCGTGCCATTTAGGTGTTGATGTTTATCTGGCAAGCGATAGCGAGCCTGTAGTTTAGGAGGAACCGGCCTTCGGCCCGAACATTTTTCTATCAAAAAATATTCAAATTTATCTGGAAGGGGGGTCTTTGGGATGTTGTTTTTCTAAGCCTAATAGAGGTCTAAGGAGCAAACTACAACATATATATATATATATATATATATATATATATATATATATATATATATATATATATATATATATATATATATATATTATATATATATATATATATATATATATATAATATATATATATATATATATATATATGTATATATATATATATATATATATATATATATATATATATATATATATATATATATATATATATATATATACCGGTAATAATACAAAAAGAACAAATAAAAAAAAAAAAACTTATACGAACACAGTAAAAAGACAAAACAACTAATCAAAATCGCTATGTGGAAACAACGCTTAAGGGGGGTGACCTGATTTTTGTTATTTCTGTCCTTTTCTCTCTTTCTCTGGCTTGTATCCATTCGGCCCCATTCAGCCAACTATTTTAAGATGTTTATCTCCATCTAGGTGTCGATTTCTTCATGGCGAGCGATAGCGAGCCAGCATTATATGAAGAAATCCGGCTTCGCCGGAGAAATTTTTCTATCGAAAAATTTACAAATTTAGCCTGCTGTCAAACAAAAATAAAAAATATGCTGGCTCGCTACCGCTCACCAGTAAAAAATTGACACCTGGATGGGGATAAACGTCTTAAAACAGTAGGCTGAATGGGGCCAAATGGATTCAAGCCAGAGAAAGAGAGAAAAGGACAGACAAAAAGCAGGTCACCCCCCTTAAGTAAAAGGACGTGCCCTTATTAGCTTCAACTATATACCAATTTTGTTACAGTAAGTGTTCTGTAATTCACACGCTATTTGTATTATACATAATAATCTTCAAATGTCAATAACAAACATAACCACAACATTCACAACTTACTATATTGTACACACCAATGTACACAGTGTACACCAATGTACACAGTGTACACCAATGTACACAGTGTACACCAATGTACACAGTGTACACCAATGTACACAGTGTACACCAATGTACACAGTGTACACCAATGTACACAATTGCACATACCGTGACATTTCAAGTTAAGGGGAGATTGGTTTATTTATTTGCTTATTGTTTTATTTTTGTATTGTTTATGTTTCCTCCCGAAACCTCCATTATATTGTAAAAAAACACCCCCTAGACCCCTATTTGAAGATAAATGTGTACATTTTTGATAAAAAATGGCCCGGCCGAAGGCCGATTCCTCTTAAAATTACAGGCTCGCTATCGATCGCCAGGAAAAAATCGACACATACATGACCCGAAAGGTTTTAAAGTTGACATCAAAATGGGACAAAAGGTATTAAAATCGCCAAATTAATGGTCCGAACGTCTCAACATCTGAAAACTAACACGAGGGAGAAGGGGGTCCCTATAAAGCGACTGCCTCCCCCTTAAACGTTCCAGCCCCACAGGATATCCTCTATGGTTCACTATTACTTTATTCAGTTAGCGGTAAATTGAATCCCTTAGCAAATTATACTCGGTTTTATTTCAGCTGGCGGTAAATTGAATCCTTTAGCAAACTATACTCGATTTTTGTTTCTCAGTTAGCGGTAAATTGAATCCCTTAGCAAATAATACTCGGTTTCTTTTCAGTTGACGATGAATTGAATCCCTTAGCAAACTATACTCGGGTTCTTTTCTGCTGGCGGTAAATTTAATCCCTTAGCAAACTATACTAGGTTTCTTTTCAGTTGACGATAAATTGAATCCCTCGGCAAACTATACGTGTTTTTTTTCTCAGTTAGCGGTAAATTGAATCCCTTAGCAAACTATACTCGGTTTCTTTTCTGCTGGCGGTAAATTGAATCCCTTAGCAGCTAATATCTCGATACTTAGTGGAAAATTATGAAACTACTATGTCTCTGCAGCATATTAAGACTGAGGTTATATAATTAGCACTATATTTCACTACAAAATCTTCAATGTAACTGAGAAATCTGGAGGGGGAAACATTGCAATTTAACGCCAGTTGAAAAGAAACAGCCCTAGGTTTTTTATAATTAGTACCATACTTCACTACAAAATCTTCAACTTGACTGAGAAATCTTGAGGGGGGACTTTGTAATTTACCGCCAGTTGAAAAGAAACAGACTATAGTGTTCATAGTAAATATTGTCAAGTGTCCAATTTTGTTTTATATTTTGTTGCCAGTTTTTCTAATTGAATCGTGACAATTAAGGGGGTAGTATTCGTTTTTTTCTGGACCCCCTTCTCCCTCATGTTTACCACATTAGTTTTGAGGTTTTAAGACGTTCGTTCCGTTAGTTTGGCGATTTTGAAACCTTTCGCCTCATTTTGTTAGCAATATTAAGACCATTCGTGCCCTTTAGATGTCAATTTTTCCTGGCGAGCAATAGCGAGCCTCTAATTTTAGAAGAAACCGGCCTTTGGCCGGGAAATTTTTCTGCCGAAAAATTTACACATTTATCTTGAAAGGGAGTCTAGTTTTTTTCTTCTTCTAAGTTTGATGGAGGTCTAGCAAGGAAACTCGAAAATAAATAAATAAATAAATATATAGACCAAAAACCAAGCACTACCCCCTTAAGTGTATCAACCCGTCCAGTACCAGTTCTGTTCTGTTCATTGTATACTGGACGATAATGGACGATTATATTCAGTTTAAGAATATTATCGAGGCCGTCTTAAAAGAAATAATCTCCAAGCATGTCCACCCAACCAACCCGGAAAACAAAATCAAATTAATAATTTATTACAAATCCCCCAAGACCTCCAACCTCGTTCTCCGCAACAAACCGGCCTCCACCAAGATAAAGAGCCCGATGACCGACGATCACGTCATTTACCAACATACCTGTAATTATGAGGACTGTGGACCTCATTCCTATATTGGTATGACGCAGACTCGTCTTTCACGTCGGTTAACTCTTCACCTTCAGGCTGGAGCCATCAAAGACCACTATCTCACCCCTAACCACCCTCACCTCACACGCAACGAGTTAGAGAAACACACCACCATACTCGATAAAGAAAGTGACCCAAGGAGATTACCTATACTCGAAGCTTTATATATCCAAGCCTTACATCCCAACATCAACAACCAAACTCTGGACCTTCAGATCCTTCCTTCTGCCAAAATGCACTACCCTACAGGACCTAACACCCCTCCTCGCCCCCCGGTGCCCTTGACGCAGCCCCCCGCGCTACCTCCTTCAGCTTCGTCTTCTGCAGGCGCCACACAACTTAGGCCACGCCCCTCGACACGCAGCCAATCAGCTTCGACCCCACCTACTGACCACCATCCCGCATCCAGTGCGCATGCGTGAAGCGGTTAACCCCTTTCTCTCTCCTAATTTACGCTTCCACCAATAGCAGACTTTTGCCCCCTGTTTTCCGCCTCCTCTGATCCTCCACCCTCTATATATACCCTTCCTGTTTACCTTTTATATCTTTCCTTCCTTACTTGATAATGCTGGTTGTCCAGTGAAACGCGTCGTATATCCTGTATCATCATGTACATTTATGTAACCCTGTACCACCATGAATTTTGCTCATCTCCTTCATCTACTTCCTGCCACCCAGCGAAAACTCATCAGAGACCTGGAAACTTTGAATAATAAAATTTCCAACGCAGAAATTGCCATTTCTTTCAACCTCGTATGTATTAAAGAAAATTTATTACCTGGCTTTACTAACATATATATATATATATATACATATATATATATATATATATATATATATATATTATTAAAATTAATCAGTTCGTGTGTCTGTTTGTGTGTCTGTGTGTTCCTAATAGGCGGCCGCAGTTTTGGACCTGGGGAGCTGAAACTTTGCATGTGGGTGTCAATTAACCAGGGTCAGGTCATAGAGGGGGCGAGGCCATGATCGGAGGTCGTTTCGAGGCCGAAATTGAAAAAAATAAAAATAAATAAAAAAATTGTCGTTTGGGGCAGAAGGAGGCCTCCGATCGAAAAGGTGTATGGAACGAAAGTTGTTCGCAGCCCCCCAAAATGGGGGTACCGATGAGGTCAGATCCAAAATCGGAGGTCATTTAGCGGCTGAAATCGAGGTCGCCGTTTAATGAGGCAAAGGGAGGCCGAGGCCGGTGATTATGGTAGTAGTAGTATTGTGATGATTGTGGTAGTAGTGATTGATGATGGTGATTATGGTAGTAGTAGTGGTGGTAGTACCCGGGCAACGGCAGGTACCCTTGCTAGTACAGTATATATATATATATATATATATATATATATATATATATATATATATATATATATATATATATATACTATATATATAGTATATATATTATGTTTTAGTTTGCTCCCCAGACCTCTATCAAGCTATATAAAACATACATAAATATATAAATAAGTTGGTAGCGAAAGGTCTTGTTATATACGAAGAAACGGGCGAAAGTCTTAACATTTGAAAACTAATGGTTCTAAACATGAAAGAGAAGAACAAATACTTCCCCTCAATCATAAAGGAACAATGTTGATCAAATTATTTTATATTATAGGTAAAGTAAGTGTCCCTTTGTGTTTAAGGGCTTACAGTAAAGGGAACAGTAAGTGAATGTGGAACCCTTATTACCACCACCATACTATATTGTTAATGTGGAACCCTTATTACCACCACCATACTATATTCTTAATGTGGAACCCTTATTACCACCACCATACTATATTCTTAATGTGGAACCCTTATTACCACCACCATACTATATTGTTAATGTGGAACCCTTATTACCACCACCATACTATATTGTTAATGTGGAACCCTTATTACCACCACCATACTATATTGTTAATGTGGAACCCTTATTACCACCACCATACTATATTCTTAATGTGGAACCCTTATTACCACCACCATACTATATTGTTAATGTGGAACCCTTATTACCACCACCATACTATATTGTTAATGTGGAACCCTTATTACCACCACCATACTATATTGTTAATGTGGAACCCTTATTACCACCACCATACTATATTGTTAATGTGGAACCCTTATTACCACCACCATACTATATTGTTAATGTGGAACCCTTATTACCACCACCATACTATATTGTTAATGTGGAACCCTTATTACCACCACCATACTATATTGTTAATGTAGAACACTTATTACCACCACCATACTATATTGTTAATGTGGAACCCTTATTACCACCACCATACTATATTGTTAATGTGGAACCCTTATTACCACCACCATACTATATTGTTAATGTGGAACCCTTATTACCACCACCATACTATATTGTTAATGTGGAACCCTTATTACCACCACCATACTATATTGTTAATGTGGAACCCTTATTACCACCGCCATACTATATTGTTAATGTGGAACCCTTATTACCACCACCATACTATATGTTAATGTGGAACCCTTATTACCACCACCATACTATATTGTTAATGTGGAACCCTTATTACCACCACCATACTATATTGTTAATGTGGAACCCTTATTACCACCACCATACTATATTGTTAATGTGGAACCCTTATTACCACCACCATACTATATTGTTAATGTGGAACCCTTATTACCACCACCATACTATATTGTTAATGTGGAACCCTTATTACCACCACCATACTATATTGTTAATGTGGAACCATTATTACCACCACCATACTATATTGTTAATGTGGAACCCTTATTACCACCACCATACTATATTGTTAATGTGGAACCCTTATTACCACCACCATACTATATTGTTAATGTGGAACCCTTATTACCACCACCATACTATATTGTTAATGTGGAACCCTTATTACCACCACCATACTATATTGTTAATGTGGAACCCTTATTACCACCACCATACTATATTGTTAATGTGGAACCCTTATTACCACCACCATACTATATTGTTAATGTGGAACCCTTATTACCACCACCATACTATATTGTTAATGTAGAACCCTTATTACCACCACCATACTATATTGTTAATGTGGAATCCTTATTACCACCACCATACTATATTGTTAATGTGGAACCCTTATTACCACCACCATACTATATTGTTAATGTAGAACACTTATTACCACCACCATACTATATTGTTAATGTGGAACCCTTATTACCACCACCATACTATATTGTTAATGTGGAACCCTTATTACCACCACCATACTATATTGTTAATGTGGAACCCTTATTACCACCACCATACTATATTGTTAATGTGGAACCCTTATTACCACCACCATACTATATTGTTAATGTGGAACCCTTATTACCACCACCATACTATATTGTTAATGTGGAACCCTTATTACCACCACCATACTATATTGTTAATGTGGAACCCTTATTACCACCACCATACTATATTGTTAATGTGGAACCCTTATTACCACCACCATACTATATTGTTAATGTGGAACCCTTATTACCACCACCATACTATATTGTTAATGTAGAACCCTTATTACCACCACCATACTATATTGTTAATGTGGAATCCTTATTACCACCACCATACTATATTGTTAATGTGGAACCCTTATTACCACCACCATACTATATTGTTAATGTAGAACACTTATTACCACCACCATACTATATTGTTAATGTGGAACCCATATTACCACCACCATACTATATTGTTAATGTGGAACCCTTATTACCACCACCATACTATATTGTTAATGTGGAACCCTTATTACCACCACCATACTATATTGTTAATGTGGAACCCTTATTACCACCACCATACTATATTGTTAATGTGGAACCCTTATTACCACCACCATACTATATTGTTAATGTGGAACCCTTATTACCACCACCATACTATATTGTTAAAACTACTGGATTTCTGCTTCATTCACTTCTTCTTTGTGTGTGTGTGTGTGTGTGTGTGTTGAAAGTGAAGGTGTTTGGATGGTCGACTTTGTTGTTGTCGTTGTTGTTGTTTTGTAGTTGTTGCAGAGCAGGTATCGGCTGTGGATGAGAAATAACTTATTTATATCCGAATTTTAGAGAGACTAATCTGTAATTTGACAGATATAACCAATCAGATGTCCGGTGCCACCTTGGAGCTGAAACTGCATGCTCAACCCTTAGAAATAAACATAATGATGGATTGTTGAGTATTTAGCCAGTATTCATCACCATACTAAGTCTAGATGATATATGGACTTGAATATTGGCACATATATACTGTGTGTATATACTGTATATATATATATATACCTGTATATATTTATGTATGTTGTATATGTCTTTTAAGCGTAGTAGGGAAGGTGTACAGTAGGGTAGTGATTGAGAGAGTGAGAGTGAGAACGGAGAAATGGATAGGCGACGAGCAGGGAGGTTTTAGGAAGGGAAGAGGATGTGTAGATCAGATTTTTACCCTGAATTGTGTTGTGGAGAAATATCTGGAGAAGCAACAAAAGGTGTATGTTGCCTTTATGGACTTGGAGAAGGCCTATGACAGAGTGGATAGAGAAGGCATGTGGAAAGTACTTAGAATATACGGAGTAGATGGCAAGTTGCTGAAAGCAGTGAAGAGTGTGTATGAGGGTGCAAAGGCGGCAGTACGTGTGGAGAATGAGCAGAGCGAGTTCTTTGACCTGAGTATTGGGTTGAAACAGGGGTGTGTGATGTCCCCATGGTTTTTACTGTATATATGGATGGAGTCATGGAAGAAATACTAAGAAGAGCAGTGGATGTTGGTGTATCGCTGAAAAGGGAGGGAAATAAGTGGAAGCTGCCTATACTGCTGTTTGCGGATGACACAGTTCTGATGAACGATAATGAATGGGAGTTGCAGGGTCTGGTAAATGAGTTTGGAACAGTGTGCGAAAAACGGAATTTGAAGGTAAATGTGGGGAAAAGCAAGGTCATGGTCTTCGAAAGGGGTGAAGCCACAGAGTGTGAGGTGAAGTTGAACGGTCAGGCTATGGAGATCGTCAGCTCTTTTAAGTATCTGGGCAGTGTGTTGAGTAAAGATGGGACTGTGGATGAAGAAGTGCGGGAGAGGGTGCAACAGGGGAAGAGGGTTGTAGGAACGTTGAAAGCAGTGACAAGAAATAGAGTGGTCAGTATGGAAGTGAAGAAGTCCTTGCATGACAGTGTGGTAATCCCGACACTAACTTACGGAAGGAAGCGAAGCGAAGCATGGAGGTTCGTGGAGAGACTCAGACCAAGAGTGAGAGCGGTGGAAATGAGTTACTTGAGATGTGCGTGCGGAGTTACATGGAGGGATAGACAGATGAATGAGGAAGTAAGAAGGAGGTGTGGTTACTCACTCAGTTACTTGTTCGTCAAGGGGAATCCACGCAATGCGAGCTAAGCTCATTATTATCGCGCCTCCTTAACTGGGAATGTATTGCGTGAAATGCATGTTAAGTGTTTTATGTACTGTTGGAATGGCTGTGGATGTGTGTGTATTCTGTATTTTAGCCAATTGGCGACATCGGAAACGAAGGCTTAGGGTGGATCTGTATGGTACCATTCTCACTATAGACGGTACCGTCTCGCCCGAAGGCTTAGGTAGCCATCAGCTTAGGTGAACCATATGATACCCATCTCGCCTTGTACCATTTTTGCCAACCCCAGATGGGACGTCACAACGTCGTCCACTTATTCCAGGTACCTATTTACAGCTAGGTGAACTGAGGCTAACACATGAAAGGAGACAAGCCCAATTTGGTGTGGAGGTAGATATGCTGGAAAGTGTGAAAAGGAACAACTTGAGATGGTTCGGTCATATGGAACGTATGGGAAGCAAGATAATGACTAAGAGGGTGTACGAGAGCGAGGTGGAAGAACAGAAAGGGAGAGGTAGACCGAAGGAGAGGTGGAAGGATGGAGTGAGGAAGTATATGAATGAAGGCGGTGCTGGTTGGGAGGAGAGGCGTCGACTGACTGGGGACAGAGGTGCTTGGGGGCGGTTGGTTAGTGGCCAAACCTTCGGGGATCATGGCGTCAGGCAATAGATAGATAGATAGATAGATGTATATATATATATATATATATTATAGAAAAGTGACACCATTCATCTATTGATGGAATAGAATACTTCATTCCCGACCCTACATGATGGGTGATGAAACTATTTTGTTTTGTAACTGTTGTAGCTTTATTGAGAAATTGAGATGACATTTGGAAGTCAAATAAAGATTAAAGACAGTTAGTAGCCTATTATATATATATATATATATATATATATATATATATATATATATATATATATATATATATATATATATATACAGTATATATATATATATATACAGTATATATATATTTTTTTTTTTTTTTTTTTTTTTTTTTGTTAGATACAAACACTGCATACCTAATCCTGCAAAAGTGGAGAGCGAAACTTATTTTCATTTATTTTGTCACAGTATTTGTAGAGCTACCGAGATGAACATTAGCAAGCCGTATTCATATTTGCTATAGAAAGCATCACATTTATATTTCATTGGAGTAAATAAATGCATAAACCATGGAAAAGTGGGGTTCTATAAAATATTGATTTGACGCCGTGATTGTTACGATATGAAGTTGACATATGGTACCCATATTAATCTATCTATCTATTTACTCAGGTCCAATCCCCACTTTTCCTTTCTTTTGGGGGGGGGGGGGACTCAAGACAGAGCCAGAATAGGGACAATATCAATATTACCTATATCAATATGCCATATAGTTCATTTTCTGTCTTAATCCATCTTTTGATTTAGTATTACTATCCAACTTATATTGAGTATTTCACGGTCTTAATGATTCTCACAACAAATCAGTATCTTAGAATTAGTTCAAATTACAAATCAAGGTTTTCACTAAGAAAACAAATATAATGAGAATATTAAGTATCTGTCACTTTATGATGCCAACATCAATAACGATTTTCTCACTCATACATATATTAGTCACCTTTCACCATCCCAATACTTCTAAATTAGTAGTCCCTATTATTTATTGGGAAATGACTTGACTAATTTCTCGAGCTCAGCTAAACACATACATACACATATACTGTACAGTGTACACCCCTTACTGTACCATATACTGTACAGTGTACACCCCTTACATACACATATACTGTACAGTGTACACCCCTTACATACACATATACTGTACAGTGTACACCCCTTACTGTACCATATACTGTACAGTGTACACCCCTTACATACACATATACTGTACAGTGTACACCCCTTACATACACATATACTGTACAGTGTACACCCCTTACTGTACCATAGGGTACAATAATACAAATTCCCCCCAGTCCCAAGCAATTTGGCCAAAATGGCAAGATAGAACAACCTCCCACCTCAAAAGATGAAGGAATACTGGCTCTCCTCTCCCAGCCTGCAGAGGGTTGGATATAAGCTGAGAAGGGTTGCCAACTCTAGAGCAGTGCTCAAACGGTCGTGGTACCAGGCACAGCCTGATACTGGAAGTTACAAGGAAAGTATATTACTGACGGCTCCCTGCCGTTGCTGGGACTGGGGAGTGATTAATCTACTGACGGCTTCCTGCCGTCGCTGGGACTGAACAGGTTAAGTGGGAGATTTTTTTTTTTTTGGACCTCCTTCTCCTTCATCTTTAGCATATTAGATTTCAGATTTTAAGACCTTCCTTCCGTTAGTTTGGCGATTTTGAGACCTTTCGCCTCATTTCTTTGTTAATATTAAAACCTTTCGTGCCATTTACTGTAGGTGTCGATTTATTCCTGGCAAGCGATAGAGAGCCTGCCCCGGCCTTTGGTCGGGAAATTTTTCTACCGAAAAATTTACAAATTTATCTTGAAAGGGGGTCGATCTAGTGTGTGTGTGTGTTTTTTTTTTTTTTTATTTTATCTTGATGGAGGTGTAAAGGCGAAACTCAAATATAAACTAATAAATATATATATAGAGCACAAAACAGGCACTACCCCCATAAGCAACAACCTTCCACAGAGTGCAGGGACTTGTACTGGAGGCTCAATAATGAATAAAGAATGCTGACCTGAAAATTGGAAGCATTCATTTTAGTAAGGATTTATCTTCTCTCTCTCTCTCTCTCTCTCTCTCTCTCTCTCTCTCTCTCTCTCTCTCTCTCTCTCTCTCGCATTAAGTGGGTACGTAAAGTCTGTGTGGTCAGTTTATCTATGTAAATATATGTAAATCTCTCTTTCTCTCTCTCTTTCTCTATCTATCTATCTATTGCCTGACGCCGTGATCCCCGAAGGGGTGGCCACGAACGAACCGCCCCCATGCACCTCTGTCCCCAGTCAGTCGACGCCCCTCCCCCCAACCAGCACCGCCTTCGTTCATGTACTTCCTCACTCCATCCTTCCACCTCATATTCGGTCTACCTCTCCCCCTCTGTCCCTCCACCTCGCTCTCGTACACCCTCTTAGTCATTCTCTCGCTTTCCATACGTTCCATATGGCCGAACCATCTCAAGTTGTTCCTTTTCACACTTTCCAGCACATCTACCTCCACACCACACCTCCTTCTTACTTCCTCATTAGTCTGTCTATCCCTCCATGTAACTCCGCACGCACTCCTTAAGTAATTCATTTCCACTGCTCTCACTCTTGGTCTGAGTCTCTCAACCAACGTCCATGCTTCGCTTCCGTAAGTCAGTGTCGGGATTACCACACTGTCATGGAAGGACTTCTTCACTTCCATACTGACCACCCTATTTCTTGTTACTGCTTTTAGCGTTCCTACAACCCTCTTCCCCTGTTGTACCCTCTCCCGCACCTCTTCATCCATAGTCCCATCTTTACTCAACACACTGCCCAGATACTTAAAAGAGTTGACGATCTCCATAGCCTGACCGTTCAGCTTCACCTCACACTCTGTGACTTCACCCCTTTCGAAGACCATAACCTTGCTCTTCCCCGTATTTACCTTCAAATTCCGTTTTTCGCACACTGTTCCAAACTCATTTACCAGACCCTGCAACTCCCATTATCACTCATCAGAACTGTATCATCCGCAAACAGCAGTATAGGTAGTTTCCACTCAATTCCCTCCCTTTTCAGCGATACACCAACATCCACTGCTCTTGATAGTATTTCTTTCATAACTCCTTCCATATATACAGTAAACAACCATGGGGACATCACACACCCCTGTTTCAAACCAACATTCAGGTCAAAGAACTCGCTCTGCTCACTCTCCACACGTACTGCCGCCTTTGCACCCTCATACATGCTCTTCACTGCTTTCAGCAACTTGCCCTCTACTCCGTATATTCTAAGTACTTTCCACAAACCTTCTCTATCCACTCTGTCATAGGCCTTCTCCAAGTCCATAAAGGCAACATACACCTTTTGTTTCTTCTCCAGATACTTCTCCACTTCTCTCTCTCTCTTTGATGCTAATAATTGAATGATGTTTTTGTTGTTCTTCTTGGAGAGCATTAGGACAGCTGTGGATAAGGCTATGTTGATTTCAGATACAGAACAAAAATGTGAATGGCAAACAACTATCAGTCATACAAGGTTCCCCATACATATACTAGATAAGATTACTGTGTTTGAATCCTTGCATAGTATAATAATATAATCATAATATCATTTTGATTTTTTCCATATTTATACAGACACTGAACATAATAAAGCGAGGGCTGGAGGTTAAGTGACTTCTGCTTCCATGGACGGGGATCCTAAGAGACTGCTGAACGCATTACCGAGATAATCCTTTCGGGCATGGAGGCATACATTCCATTTTCTATCTCTGTCTAATGTAAACAAATCTTGGTTTACTCACGCCTGTTCTACTGCTGTCCGCAATAAGGAGGAAGCATTCTAACAGTACCGTCGGCTTCAAACTCGAGAATCTCATACTTCCTATGTTTCTGCTCGAAATCAAGCCAAATCTGTTCTTCAACTCGCCAAACATTCTTTCATCAATAAAAAATGCACTGAAGTATCCAACTCTAGCTCTACCCAAACCCTCTGGCATCTAGCCAAAAACCTCTCCAATAATTTTTCTTCTTCGCCTTTCCCTCCTCTTTTCCACTCTGATGGCACTACCATCATTTCTTCCTCTGACAAAGCTGAACTCTTCGCTAACACTTTCGCTAAAAACTCCACTTTGGATGATTCCGGTGTTGTTCCTCCCGATCCACCCCCCTCTTTCCTACTTATGCCTAACATCATAATCTCTTCTAAGAATGTACTTTCCACTCTCTCTGGGCTTAATACTAAGAAGGCGTACGGACCGGATGGTGTTCCTCCTGTTGTTCTAAAAAACTGTGCTTCTGTGCTGACTCCCTGCCTAGGCAAGCTCTTCTGTCTATGTCTCTCCTCTAATGTCTTCCCTTCTTGCTGGAAGTTCGCTCTCATTAAACCTGTCCCAAAGAAGGGTGACCACTCTCAACCCTCCAACTAACGTCCAATTACTCTCATTTCTTGCATCTCCAAAGTTTTAGAAACTATTCTTACCTTAAAATTTCTTAGGCATTTATCTTCCCCTAACCTACTTTCAGACCGCCAGTATGGCTTCCTTAAGGGTCGCTCTAGTGTAATATTCTTTCATATCTTACTAACTCTTGGTCATCCTCCATTCAGGACTTCGGTGAGACTTTTTCTCTTGCGCTAGACATATCGAAGGCCTTCAATAGAGTCTGGCACAAATCCCTCATTTCCAAACTACCCTCCTTCGGTTTCTATCCCTCCATCTGTGCCTTTGTCTCTAATTTCCTTTCCGGCCGTTCCATAGCTGCGATTGTAGACGGCCACCTTTCACTTCCTCAACCTATCAACTCCGATGTTCCTGAGGGTTCTGTCCTATCTAACTGTCTTCGTGGTGCGATGCATAAGGTGTTGATTTTCGGTGTGAGCATCCTGGATTCGAATCCACGGACTGCCACATGTGTTTGTAAATTTCATTAATCGATTTTAGGAGTATAGTTGGTTGTTGGAAGGAACATAATAATTATGTTAATCCTAGAGGGCTTGCTTCCAAAACTAAGTAAAAGCTTCTGATGATAGAAGACAAAATATGAAAATTAAGCATCCTCCTAAACTGAAAGGGTTAACAGCTTGAACATCCTGTTGGCCCAAAACTCGGAAGTGGGTGATCCAAGGTGGGGTGTGGGAGATTAAACCCATTTTCGTATTGTTACCTCTCTATATAATAACGCTACTTTCATAGTGGGGGGGGGGGGATTAAACCCATTTTCGTATTGTTACCTCTCTATACAATAACGCTACTTTCATAGTGGGGGGGGGGGAAGGGATTAAACCCATTTTCGTATTGTTACCTCTCTATACAATAACGCTACTTTCATAGTGGGGGGGGGGGGGAGGGATTAAACCCATTTTCGTATTGTTACCTCTCTATACAATAACGCTACTTTCATAGTGGGGGGGGGGAAGGGATTAAACCCATTTTCGTATTGTTACCTCTCTATACAATAACGCTACTTTCATAGTCTTATTCTGGTTAATATTAAACGGTGTTATGTACCGGTAGTTTATGAAAGACCTGTGGGAATAAAGTGATTATTTGCGATAGTTTTTATTAATCTTTTCTTCAGATAAGCTGTAAATACTGAAACTAACGCAATAGTACTGCAACTATTAAGACTATTAGACGCTCATGTTAATATTACAAACACAAACAGTTCAGAAACTTATTAAATAGAGTTATACAAAATGTCTACCCGCTGGTTTAATTAACTCGAACGCATAACATTTAGATTGGACTTTTATGGCTTATTATCTAGGAACATTAAGGGGGGTCACCTCGCTTGTTTTCTCTTTCTCTCCCTCTCTCTTTGGCTTGTATCCATTCGGCCCCATCCAGCCTACTGTTTTAAGACGGTTACTCCCATCCAGGTGTCATTATTTTCCTGGCGAGTGGTAGCGAGCCAGCATATATATATATTTGTTTTGACAGCAAGCTAAATTTGTAAATTTTTCGATAGAAAAATGTCTTCGGCGATGCCGGATTTCTCCATACAATGCTGGCTCGCTATCGCTCGCCAGGAAGAAATCGACATCTGGATGGGGATAAACATCTTAAAACAGTTGGCTGAATGGGGCCGAATGGATACAAGCCAGGGAAAGAGAGGGAGAGAAAGATAAACATGGGAGGCGGGCTCCCTTAAATAGAGCTATAAAACGTGTCTACCCACTGGTTTAATTAACGCCAACTCATTACATTTAGATTGGACTTTTATGGCTTATGATCTAGGCAATTAAAAAACAAGTCTTTCATTTGCTATTATCAACATTAACTCAGTACGGTATGCGATGATGCTTATTGTGTTTTGACAATCATTAACCGACTTTATTCGGTTTAAGAAGGACCTGTGGTACTCAAAAAGTGAATTGTACCCATGTGATTCGTAGACGTCGTTCCTAACACGAATAAAACCGTCTAATAACAACCATTTTATAGTAAATAGGATCATTATGGTGAAAGGGTTTATGTATACATGGGTTTAAGGGGCTAGTGGCTGTTTTTTGGTCTATATATTTTTGTATTAATTAATTTTTGAGTTTCCTCGCTAGAGGGGGAAAAAAACACCCCCTAGACCCCCTTTCAGGATAAATTTGTAAATTTTTCGGTAGAAAAATGTTTCGGCCGAAGGCCGATTCCTTCTCAAATTACAGGCTCGCTATCGCTCTCCAGGAAAAGACCCGACACCTAAATGGCACGAAAGGTCTTAATATTGATAAAAACATGAGGCAAAAGGTCTCAAAATCACCAAACTAACGGAAAGAACGTCTTCAAATTACAAAACTAATATGCTAAACATGAGGGAGAAGGTACAAAGGAGTACAAAGGAAATCAAGCAACAACAGGTCTAGTGACCCTTCTAGGTTGCTTGTCCTCCAAAACACTGAGGATCAAGTGTCCAAACAGTGGTTTAGAGTGGGTAAGGGAACATTGGAAAGCGAATTACTGCCCTGGAACTAATGTCCGTGGCAGGATTAGGAAGTTAGTAGGGGACAGATGGGTTAGTAACTGAGGGGGGGATAAAATAAAGTTATTCATTTACAAACGCAGTCAGTCGCGGGTTTGATGCGAGATATTTGTCTAGGCGGAGTTTAAATGAATCAACGGTGATGCAGTCTATAACGTTTCGGGGAAGCCCATTCCACAAGTTGACAACTCGATTGAAGAAGAAATTCTTAGATTCGTGTGAGTTAAAAGATTTACCAATAATTTTGCAACCGTTTCCCCGCGTGTAATTAACTTGGTCGATAGTGAAGTACTTACTACAGTTCATATTGTCAATGCCTTTGATGATTTTGAACACTTGAATTAAGTCACCTCTTAATCTGCGCTGGGTTAAAGGAAATAGATTTAATTCTCTAAGACGCTCTTCGTATGGTTTGTTCTTTAGGCTAGGTATCATTTTGGTAACTCTACGTTGAACTCGTTCTAGCTTGTTTATATCTTTTTGGTAATAAGGGCACCAGGATTGAACGCAGTATTCCAGAAGAGGGCGGACTAAGGAATTGTAAAGGGTTAGGATAACTTCTTTGGATTTATGCTCAAATGACCTGCCTATAAAGCCAATTATTTTGTTTGCCTTCTTAACAACTTCTGAACATTGTTGACTCGGTTTTAGGTTACTCGATATTGTTACTCCCAGATCGGTTTCTCTGTTTACATTCTTAAGCTGAGTGCTATTCATCGAATAGTTTGCTTTCTCATTTAGGTATCCGATATGTAGTACTTTACATTTATCCGCATTGAAACTCATTTGCCAAATTTAGGCCCAACATGACAATTTATCTAGATTGTGTTGCATATCGTCAACTTGTTCTTTTGAGAGTACGCTATTTGCAATTTTTGTATCGTCAGCAAATTTTGAGATTGTACAGGTGAGACCCTCATCTATGTCGTTGATGTAAATTAGAAAGAGAATTGGTCCTAGTACCGATCCCTGGGGTACCCCGCTACTTACATTGGTCCATTTAGATGCCTTACCGTTTATGACTACTCTTTGCTTTCTGTCGCCGAGCCAATTTTCTATCCATTTCAACACACCGTCTTGTATTCCATGCGCTTTTAGTTTTAGCAGTAAACGTTTGTGGGGAACTTTGTCAAAGGCCTTTTGAAAATCAAGGTATATAATATCTACAGCTTTACTCTCATCGTAGAGGTTGAGGATATCGTGGAAGAAGTCTAAGAGGTTTGTTAAACAGGAACGTTTTTTACGAAAGACGTGTTGAGTATCTTTAAGTATGTTATTTTCCTCTAAGTGATTTACGAGTCTGTCTCGTATGACCGTTTCTAGCATTTTACATACAACTGAGGTTAAGCTAATTGGACGATAGTTACTGGGTAGGGATTTGCTGCCTTTTTTTTAATATCGGTGTTACGTTGGCTAGCTTCCACTGATCGGGCATAGTTCCAGACTGCAAGGATTTATTGAATAGTAATGTCAGTGGTTTGGAGAGCTCATCCTAGCTTCCTTTAGAACTCTAGGCGAGATTTTATCAGGTCCAGGCGTTTTATTTACCTTGAGTTTATCTAAACAATTCAATACTTCTCTCTCTGTAACGGTGATATTGCTTAGAACATCTGAATTATCAATCTGAATCGGCGATGGTGTAGGAATATCACTGAGGTCTTCTGTTGTAAAAACTGATGCAAAGAAGGTATTGAGGGCATTACTCATTTGTACTTCGTCTTTGGTGTATTCTCCATTTTCATCGACTAACGGTCCAACAGTTGAAGTAACTACTTTTTTCTTTCTGATATAACTATAGAATTCTTTCGGGTTTGTTTTACTTTGATTCGCAATATGTAACTCTAAGGTCTTTTTACTTTGCTTAATTAACTTTTTGGCTTTGCGTCGTAGCTCTACAAATTTCAGCCGTTCTTCGTCATTTTGTGAGGATTTTAATGTATCATTAGCAATTTTTTTAGCAAGCAGGCAGTTTGAAATATCTTTATTCCACCATTTGGGCTTATTATTATGGCCTGGACGCCGTATTTTCGATGGTATGCAGTCTTGCACTGCTTTTAGGTAAGTGGCTTCGAATAACTTCCAAGATGTATTTATGTCGTTATTGTTAATTAAAAAGCTCCAGTCAGTTTCTTTAAACATAGCTCTAAGTTTATGGAAGTTTGCTTTCTTGAAATTAGGGACTTTTTCGATGCTACTATTTGGTTCGTTACTAGTAAACTTTAAAGTGAAAGTTATCGTACGATGGTCGCTGTTACTGAATTCATCACCAACATTCAAATTCTCTATTAATTCTTCTTTTGTTGCAAGTACAATGTCAAGAACGTTATTACCACGGGTTGGCGTTCGAACAAATTGATAAAGCAACTCTCTTGCAAGTTCGTATACAAGTCATGTCCGGAGTGTGAAGTAAGAGTATCGCCCCACTTGGTCACAGGTAAATTAAAGTCGCCAAAAATTACGGTATCTTGTGAGTTACTTACATCTGCAATTTGTTCGTAAATTTCTCGGTCAGTTTGCACTGATTGAGCTGGAGGTCTGTATATTAATGCAAGTATTATTTTTGTACCTTTATTATTCTTTATTAGCACAAAAGATGCGTCGACGTTCACAATTTGAGGTTTTGACAAGAGGGTAGGGTTAAGACTTTCTTTGATATAAAGTAAAACGCCACCTCCATTTCGATTTATTCGGCTTTTCTCAAACATTACATAACCGGGAAGTGAATACTCTGCTAAAAAGTCTCTATCTTCTGTATTGAGCCAAGATTCTGTTATGCCAATCACATCATAATTTTCTGTAAACACTAGCTCCTCTAAATCTGAAAATTTAGTGCGTATGCTACGAGCGTTTGCATAGAAAACCTTTAAATTTGTTATTTTAGAACTCACGGAACGCTCTTTAATAATATTTTTGGTTCTTGGCGGTGAGGGAGAAGGCGAATACCTGCCCCTTAATGTTACAAAACCTTTCGTTAATAGAGTTCGTCAGCGTAAGGCTATTGACTAGAGTGATTGGAAGTTTGGGTAGCCTACGTGTTTATATTTAATAAGGGTCACCGGCTTTTTTTATCTTTCTCTCCTTTTCTCTCTTTCCCTGGCTTGTATCCATTCGGCCCAATTCAACCTACTGTTTTAAGACGATTATCCCCATCCAGGTGTCTATTTCTCCTGGCGAGCGATAGCGAGCCAGCATTGTATGGAGAAATCTGGCAAGACATTTTTCTATCGAAAAATGTACAAATTTAGCTTGCTGTCAAAACAAAAATATATATATGCTGGCTCGCTACCGCTCGCCAGCAAAATATTAACAACTGGATGAGGGTAAACGTCTTAAAACAGTAGGCTGAATGGGGCCGAATAGATACAAGCCAAAGAGAGAGGGAGAGAAAGAGAAAAAAAGCGAGGTGGGCTCCCTTAATAGATGGCTCTCAGGGGGAGTGTTTGCTTACCAGAGAGAGAGAGAGAGAAAGAATGATTTATATACTATATATATACACACACACACACACAACGTACAGTACACACACAACACACAGCAGTCACCCAAACATTCACACTCGCACATACGCACATCTATAAAACACACACGCACATACACATACTTTACATACAACGTACATACATAACACATAAGTCACCCCAGTATTCGCACTCACACATACACACATCTACAAAACACACATACAACGTACACACAAAACAGTCACCCCAGTATTCACACTCACACATACACACATCTACAAAGCACACGCACACACACAACACACAACAGTCACCCCAGTATTCACACTCACACATACACACGCCGTAGCATAAATCAGTCGGAGTGCTCAGTAAACCCATACGTTAGGCATGTGTACAATTCATGGGCAGGTGTTGTACGTAGTTATCACCAAAACTGACATTCCCCTTCCATCCAGTGACCAGTCCATTCCCCCTCCCCTCCCCTCCCTTCCCTCCAAGCTCGTCTCCCTTTTCCTCTCTATCCAAATAATTCACCCTTCCCTTCCGTCTCCCCTCCCCCCTTCCCACTTTCGTTAACCCTATGTAATGCCTATCAATCAAATGTGGCATACGCAATGACAGCACGTAGCCTCACTCACCCTCCAACTCCACTCCAGGGGATACCACCGGGCGAGACTCCAGGCATCTGCCCGTCCCATATCAAATATCCTATCGCAAGATTGGTCAACTTGCCACAGCCATGAGTTCCGTGGTCTTCCCCTAGGCCTCCTCCACTCAGGGTTGTCCTCTGTAGAGACCACCTGGTGACCAGGGTCAGCATCCAGGAGGCGAACCACATGCCCATATAGCCAAAGTTGGCGGTCACGGACCATGCAACTAATATTTCTTGTATCAGTTTCACGGAGTAGTCACCGGTTTGAGATGTAATAATTCCAGCAATTGCCCACAATTCTTCGAAGACATTTAGTACCAAAGGAGTTGATGCATCTCTTCAATTCACTGTTAAGTGTCCATATATCACATCCATATACTAAGACAGGGACCACCAGTGTCTTGAAGATCCGCAGCTTCGTTCTTCTGCACAGGTACCGACAAAGCCATATACTTTTGTTGAGTGAATCCATATCCCCATATGCTAAGCTGGGGCAACGATTGACATCGTAGCATGACTGACCACTTTTATGGATCACACTACCAAGATACGTAAATTTATTAAAGATCTCTAAGTCCTTACCACGTGCATGAACAGATTGCACTGCATCAGCCAATAAGTCACCAAATGCTATGGACTTTGGTCTTAGTTCAAGAGACCTTTAAACCCAGCAGCTCTGACTTTTCCTGTAGTGGTTCGAGGGCCAATCTGAGAACATCCAACGTCTCCGCTAAGATCACTGTGTCATCTGCAAAATCAAGATAAGTGATCTTGAAATTGCCGACGTCTGCTCCACAACGACTCTGCCCAACTATCCGGCCCAGTAACCAGTCCATACAAGTGTTGAAAAGGGTAGGTGCTAGAACACACCCCTGTCTCACACTGGAATTTACAGGGAAGAAGGAGGATGCCCCTCCACCACACTTAACAACACTCTCTGTTCCTGTGTAATGTCCAGACACTAGGTCAATAATCGCTGGGATCCCGCGTTCCCAGAGCGTCTCTCGGTTCACTGAGTCAAATGCCTTTTTGAGATCAACATGAACTTCAAGCAGCCCTTTCTGAAACTAAAGTCAGCATTCCAGGAGGACCCAGATTGCCAGAATCTGGTCAATTGTTGACTGCTTGGGTGTAAATCTGCATTGCTCTGGTCTCTGCTCTCTAGCAGGTGGCCTCGGATTCGCATCAGTAGAATATGGCCAAAGACCTTGCCTGGCACATTGAGCAGTGTGATACCATGGTATTTATTGCAGTCCTGTCGGTCCCCTTGCCCTTTTCCAGGTAGGGGTGATCAGAACTCTTTTCCAGTAAAGAGGAATGGTACCTGTCTACCATACAGCACTCAGGACTGCATGTAACCCGTGGACCATGGACTCACCCCCAGTTTTCAATAATTCTGAGAAATGTCACAAATACCAGGAGCCTTCCCACCCTTCAGCTTAGTCACAGCCTCCCTTCCCTCAGCAAAGGATAGAGAATCTCCACTAATTAGCGGGTCAAGCATTGGTGGTTGGATGTCCACCGGATGAAGCTGTATGTTGGGGGCACTTGCCATGTACAACTGCTCAAAGTACTCAGCCCAGCGGGCCCTGCACTCATCATCACCCGATACAAGTTGGCCATCTGCCATCCGAACTGAACTAATCTGGGGAGTAGGCTTTGAGCGGTGTGTCTTCAGGGCCCGGTAAGCAGACCGAAGGTCATTTGCAGTGAAATTCCCCTCGATTTCCTCAGCGATTCCCCTGACATACCTCTTTGTCTCTCCTCAGGGAAGTTCTCACTCTGCGAGACAGGGCCCTATGCTGACCCAGATCTCCATCCAGTCTGGCAGCACGACTCTCTTCTATTATGTCCAGCGCCTCGCCCAATAGGAAACCTCTCGTTGATCTCTATTTGGCTCCAATGCATTCATCAGCTGCCGACAGGATTCATGTTTATAGTTTTCCCACAATCCAACAGGGTATCCCAGGGAGCCAAGCACTTCAAACCGGTTTGATACTGCCACTGCATACTTCCTTACACACTCCTCATCCTTGAGCCTCTCAAAATGAAACCCTGGGGGATAACATTTTGAGATTTTTCTGGTTTTGAGTTGTAGCTTCAGTGTATTAACAACAAACCTGTGGTCGGTAGCAAAGAACTCAAAATCCTAAATACCCTGCAGTTCTGGAGGATCCTCCAATGAGTACTTACAAGTATGTGATCAATCTCCTTGGCCATACCACCAGCATTTGAGTACCAACTCCAGCGGTGTGGATCCGGTCTCTCAAACCAGGACCCTGTAATCCTCAACTTCCTGAATATTGCAGAGCTCAGAAAGAAAGAACTGTTGACATTCCTGGTACCAGAGCCATAAGGACCAACACATACCTCGTAGCAAGCTTTATCTGTGCCAGTAACGGAAACCAAGGCGGACGAGAATGCAACAGTCACTGCCCTTTGGCGAGCACTATGGTCACAGCCAGACCAGTAGTATGTGAAACCATCACAAGGGTTGTGAATATGTGCAAGTTTGTATAAATTCTGTAATTCTGTAATGAGCAATGTGTGTTACTCAGTTACTTGTTCGTCAAGGGGAATCCACGCAATGCGAGCTAAGCTCATTATTATCGCGCCTCCTTAACTGGGAATGTATTGCGTGAAATGCATGTTAAGTGTTTTATGTACTGTTGGAATGGCTGTGGATGTGTGTGTAGTCTGTATTTTAGCCAATTGGCGACATCGGAAACGAAGGCTTAGGGTGGATCTATATGGTACCATTCTCACTATAGACGGTACCGTCTCGCCCGAAGGCTTAGGTAGCCATCAGCTTAGGTGAACCATATGATACCCATCTCGCCTTGTACCATTTTTGCCAACCCCAGATGGGACGTCACAACGTCGTCCACTTATTCCAGGTACCTATTTACAGCTAGGTGAACTGAGGCTAACACATGAAAGGAGACAAGCCCAATTTGTCTCCGCCCGGCCGGGGATTGAACCCCCGACCCCTCGTGTGTGAGACGAGAGCTCTACCTACTAGGCTACGGGCTGTGTGATGGGATGTGAGTGTGTGCGTGTGTGTATCGGGGTTGGGGGAGTGTATATGGGGAGGAGCGGTGGTTAGGGGGTGCGGGTAGCAAATAGTTATTGACTAATTTAACAGGCGTCAAGTAATCTCACCTCCTTCATTGTGTTCCTATAATCATCTCTTAATGTTGTGTGTCGGGTATTCAATTCATCACTATCCTTTCAGATTACCAAACTTGACAGTTTATTCCGCCTTTCTCTTTACTGTCGCTCCCAAATGATTCCATCTATTTTTATTTTTCGGACATCACTAAAGTTATTATTTCTTACTCAGCTTCAAGCGCCACTTCACAGTCCATTGCACAACTTCATATATAAGCATACTTTAAAGGTGAGGGTTTGCTGCCATGTTAATACTGACAAGAGTGTAGCGCAGACACTATTATCAAAATACAAACCAACTTCTTGTTATAGTCTTGTTTTATTTTTATTTTATGCTATTTATTTATTTATTTATTTTGTATTTATTGTTTTGTTTATTTATTTATTTATTTATTTATTCATTTTTTTGGGGAGGGGATATACTCATTAAGTAGCATGCCGGTATCAAGGTTACCGGTATCATTCTAAAAAAAAAAAAAAAAAAAATTTGGTACCAGGCACTGTTGTTGGCTTCCTAATTGGTTCATGCGGTTTTTAGATACGCAGTAACAAGCATACAGACACAATATGGTAACGGGTGACTGACGGCATTGCTCATCAGACTTTTCAAAACCCAGAATAAATGACTTTAATAATCTTTCCACGGCCTCATGAACAGACAGTGATTTGCTTTCTGTTGGTTATGGTATATGATTCATATTTGATGTACTTCAGTGATGTTAACATAATGTATATATATATATACTGTATATATATATACAGTATATACCGTATATACAGTGTATATATATTATTGAAGTGACTATATTATTAGGCGGCTAAATTAGGGGTGCTTGTCTGGAGAGTAAGCAACACGAGGAATGTACACAAAATATAGTTTATTTACACAAACAGGAAACAAGACAAAATATCAATACAAACACGAGGGAGAGATGTATACAGCACTATCTTGGCTGGATTTGGGGCCTGCGCATCTCGAATGAGGTTGGTAGTGCAGCCCTATGAGCCTGGAGGGCTTCATATCCAGGATAGCTTTTTCTTCAGGTACTTACAGCTCGTTATTCAGGGTGGCAACTCTTCTTCATGGTGGCCGGGCTTGGGGTCTCGTTGTCTATAGTGAGGTTGGCAGCCCTCTGATCCTCATGGCATCCAACCCAGGGCAGCTCCTTCAGGCACAGGGCAGCTCCCTTCTTAAGTACAGGGCAGCTCCATCTTCATGTTGGCCAGGCTTGGGGCCTCGGCATATCTAGTGAGGTTGGTAACATAGTGCTCTGTGCCTGTTGGCTTCAGAACCAGGGCAGTTCCTTAAGTCACAGGGCAGATCCCTCCTCAGGCACAGGCAGCTACTCCCTCAGGTAAAGCTCCCTCTTCAGGTACAGACAGCTCCTTCTTCAGGTACAGGCATCTCCTTCTTTAGAGTGGCAGCTCATTCCTCAGATAAAGGGCAGCTCCCACCTCAGGAACAGGCAGCTCTTTCATTACGTACAGATAGCTCCTTTTTCAGGTACAGGGCAACTCCCTCCTCAGACATAGGTAACTTCTTCCACAGGCACAGGGCAGCTCCCTCTTCAGGTACAGGCAGCTTGCTTCTTCAGGTGCAGGGCAGCTCCCTCCTCATGCACAGACAGCTTTTTCCTCAGGCACAGGGCTGCTCCCTCCTCAGGTACAGGCAGCTTCTTGACCTTGGGCACCAAGACTGAGTGCATTGGTGGCTACAGCAGGCAAGAGGATCTTGGCAATGACTGTTCTTCAAGAGTAGGGTTATCAGCCTTATCATCTTCGCAATTACATTTTTCCTCGCCTCTATCAATGCCCTTACCGTCCACTAGACTGACCTCAGTAGCTGGAATCCTTTTGGCATTTGGAGAGCTTGAACTCAACTCAGGTGTTCTGATGAACTCAGAATCAGGATCAGATGTGAGGTAAGGCCTCACCAGTGATGAAATAATAGTATCTAAGATGAAATATGAAAAGTATGAGAATGTAAAATGTTGGTGGGCTGCCTATCTTGCTATTATTGTTTTAATTTTAGCAGTCATGTCCACCTATTGCGGGTCCGTGAAACGCTATTTTGGCTGGTTTTTTATCGCGGGTGGTTGTCTTTGGCTGCAGGAGACTTTACCTTGTATTCTGAAGGATGAGACGCTGTCTTTTGAATGGTTACCTGTTACCTGGGTGGTGGCATCCTTGTCTTCTGAACTAGTTTCTTGTTATCATTGTTGAGTTCTGCTTCGGTGTTGTCTTGCTTCTCTTCTTCCTAGGTAGTTTTCAGGGCTATTGCAGTAGTAGGTCGTTGTTAATTGGAATTTTCAGTTGTGGTGGGAGACTTGAATAGTTTTTTGTTTCATTGAAACAGTTGAGTGGAGATTTAAGTCAGAAATGTCTTCTTGGGGTTTCCTGGAATCTTAGTCTTGTAACTTGCAGTTGTTTGTCGTGGAAGCTTGAAAGAAGAGGTAATTGTAGAATTTGTTTCTGGTATAGCAATGACAGGCAGATGGCTATGATATATGCCTAACATCATAATCTCTCCAAGGATGTACTTTCCACCCTCTCCCACTAGGAAGGTGTACGGTCCGGATGGTGTTCCTCCTGTTGTACTAAAAAACGGTGCTTCCGTGCTGACTCCCTGCCTAGGAAAACTCTTCCGTCTCTGTCTCTCCTCTAACGTCTTCCCTTCTTGCTGGAAGTTCACTCTCATTCAATCTGTCCCAAAGAAGAGTGACTGCTCTCAACCCTCCAACTATCGTTCAATTTATCTCATTTCATGCATCTCTAAAGTTTTTGAAACTATTCTTACCTCAAAATTTCTTAAGCATTTATCTTCCCAAAACCTACTCTCAGACCGCCAGGTATGGCTTCCTTAAGTCTTTCTTATCTTACTAGCTCTTGGTCATCCTCCATTTGGGACTTCGGTGAGACTTTTTCAGTTGTGCTAGACATATCGAAGACCTTCGATAGAGTTTGGCACAAATCCCTCATTTCCAAACTACCCTCCTTCGGTTTTAATACCTCCATCTGTGCCTTTTTCTCTAATTTCCTTTCCAGCCGTTCCATAACTGCGGTTGTGGATGGCCACCGTTCTCTTCCTCAACCTATCAACTCCGGTGTTCTTCAGGATTTTGTCCTATCTCTAATTCTCTTCCTATTATTTATTAACGGCCTTCTCAACTGTACCTTCAGCCCCATTCACTCATATGCTGACGACTCTACATTACACCATTTAACTAGCCTTCCTCCACATCATTCACAGCAGGAACTCCAAAACTCACGTAAGGAGGCCTTAAAGCACCTACCGTATCTTCTGATCTATCTACTATCTCTAATTGGGAAAAGAAGAAAACCTTATTACTTTCAATGCTTCCAAAACTCAATTTCTCCATCTGTCTACTCATTGCTCACTTCCAGAAAACTATGACCTACTCTTCAACAACATACAAACTAACCTTTCATCTTCTCTTAATATTCTCGGTGTCTCTTTTTATTCTGATCTCTCAAATTACCACTCTTGCTAAAACAGCTTCCCAGAAGCTGGGTGTGCTTAACCGCCTCTGGGGGTTCTTAACCCCTGCACAGCTTCTTGCTCTGTACAGGGACTGTGTCCAGGCATTTTGGCTCGAAGGTCCTTTGATTTTGGCCCTGTCACTCTTTCAACCCTGGGGGAGGCACTCGCCACTGGCAATTCTGCCTTTTGTCTCTCTCACTCACATAGAACAAAAAATAAAATATGGTTTTATCTAAGAAAACAAGAGTGTGTGTATCCTAAGATCAAGCTAGAATTACTCTTTATGTAACTGAAGCATAGAGGAAAAGCAGCAACGGAGGTCCAGCTAAAACTCTCACGGGAGTACTTTCCTGAATGATTGGTGCCACCATCTATTTACCTTACATACTTATACTTAAATACTTACAGGTAATGAGAAATATGATCAGTAAACCAGCCAACTCTTTCTTCAGGAAAAATCTTGATACAAGAACTTTGAGCTCAGGAACAATTTCTTCATATTCAGGAACACTACAGGAACAAGGTATAAATATTGTGTGTAGAGAGTATCTCCTAAGTATGTGTTTAGGAATAGTAGAACTCTCCTATGACCGCTTTGGCACCTTGGTATCTGCCGCCCAAGTGTTAAGTAAATTATCTATGTACCCTAACCTCAGTGCCTGGGACGTGTTTATATCCTAATAAAACTCTCTGTAAGGGAACCGTGGTGTGATATCTGACAACAGGATATTGGTCAGCCTGACACAGGGATTTTGATAGCTAGTTTTGATTGTGAAATGCCCTCTGAACTGAGAGGGATCTACAGTTATCGAAGCCATCAGGCATGTGCAGATATATGCAGTATCCTCAATCGTGTCTGTTGTGAATTTCCTGAAGGGTATGCCCACAATGCTAGACATTTTTGCTGCATAGTCAGGTGGTAGGCCTATAGGACCGTCCCCAGTGAATCGTAGCCGTAGAGGGTGCATGTTTTCTCACATTGGTATTATTTATTGGTAGTAAAACCAGGGAAGTATAATCCGCAGACTATCGAGGGTCCTGGTAGGATCCTTTCGATGCTTTTGACTGGAGTAGTGGCGAGTGTTTGGAGCTATTACCGCTCGGCCGAACGAACTGTGAAGAGTCTCCACTAAGAGGTAAAAGATGTTGGGCATTTCACGTTTTTTTTCTTCTTACAAATGTCCGGGTTTTCTCTGTTTTAATGTATATGTATTGTTAATGATAAGACTGCCATTCTGGCCATGTTCTTTCTCAGTACCTGTACTAGTAATACCATAAAACCTATTTGTTTAGAGTTTTTAGCCAAACTTCTATTTTGCCAGAGCGATAGTTAAATGTCTAAAAGTACAGAAAATTTTATACATACAGTATGTAGACTTTCAATTATTCCAATTCCCAATTTCTCCATATGTCTACCCGTTGCAATCTTCAACACAACGATCCCTTACTCTTCAACAACACACAAATCAACCCTTCATCTTCTCTCAGTATTATTTCTGTTATTATTTCTTCTGATCTCTCTCGGAAAGATCATATTACCACCCTTGCTAAAACAGTGTACTAGAAGTTAGGTTTGCTCAACCGTGAGTTCTACACCCCCGCATATCTTCTTGCTCTGTGCAAGGGCACTGTGCGCCCATCTATTGAGTCCTGTTCAGATTTGTTGGAAGATTCCATCCATACCGCAATTCTCGAAAGGGTAGAGTCAGAAACATTTCGCTTCATCAACTCACCACTTCTTGCTAATTCTCTACAATTTCTATGTATGGTCGCGCTAATAAGTCATGTCCCAGCTGTCATTACGTTTGGCTCGTTGTGTGCTGTATTAATGTCTGTCAGATGTTGAATAAGGTGGGTAAGTGTAGGAACATGTTTGTGTTTATCACTCGGTATGAAGAAATGAAGCTTAGATATTGCTGATACCAATTATTGATCAAAACATACTTGGTGCCGAGACATCACCTATCAGCACGACTGTACACGCCGCAAGGTTGCACTCTCTCACTCTTCTACCGCCATTACAATAATCAGAGTTCTTCAGAGCTCTCTCAGTGTATACCCCCTCCTTTGTGGGTGGCACCTGCCTTTCAACCCCTTCCCATCCCTATTCTGTCCAACTCTCACCCAAAAGTGGACCGATTATCCCAGTTTTTCTTCCATTCAGCAAGTAAATTCTGGAACTCTCTCCCTCAATCTGTTTTCCCTCATCCTATGACTTTGACTGCTTCAAGCTCCGCGTGTCCAGACATTTTGACTCTTAACGTATCTTGAATTTGGCTTTCTATCACTCTTTCAACTTTGGCGGGACACTTGTTATAAGCATCTCTGCCTCCTGTCTCCTTCATGCATATAAGCAAAAAATATTAATGTTTTCTTTATATCTATCTCTCTCTCTCTCTATATATATATATATATATATATATATATATATATATTATACCGGTACTCATTATTTTGTATTATGTTATGATAGGCCCCTTGTCTGAGGTCCACTGGAGTGGGCCCCAGGCAAGAATAATTTATTTGCCCCAGTAGTGCACCACCTTTGACTGCTTTATTTAATGTTGCTGTTGTGTAGTTATGATGAGGCACTGAGAGATTCCCCTCGGTGTTGGTGCTACCTTGTGGGAGTCAAATACAGGCACTTCTAACGGTAAGGTCATAGGAATACGGGCGGTGGTGTGGAGTGCTCTACCACTGCCACCCACTTGCAGGGACCCTAGCTATTTCTTATTATTCGGTGTTGTCCTCTAGTTTGGGTAATACTAAGGTCATAATAGGTGTGGTATGAGTTAGTCGTTTAGTGATCGTCCCTGGTGAATATGGGATTGGGCTCATTATGTACCGTATTTGATTTGGGGAACCAGATATGTTTGCGGATATTGTTTTCCATCACTAGTCAATATAATAAGGGTCTTGTATGTATTTATGTATGTATGTACTGTATATACTCAGACACGTACCTCATAGCTGGAGGTGGTCGACTCGAGACAGAGCCCGAACAGGGACAACACAACACAACATGAAAAACAAAACACACATTCACACACATCTAGGCCGCCCAGAACAAGATACGAAGGATCACTAAGGGCCTCCAGCACTCCCCCGGCCCCAGACCTGCAATCCTGTCCAGATATTTTAGCTCTGTGGTATAATTTAATGTTGTTGGGTAGTACAGTTGGCCAAATAAGTGATGTCGCGGCACCAAGTATATTTCGATCAATAATTGGTATCAGCGATATCTTATGATTAAATAATCGTTCAGAGTGAGATATACAACCATGTTCCTTTACACACCCTATTCAACCTCTGACAGGCATTAATACAGCACACAGCGAGCACAACGTAATGGCAGCGGCGACATGACTTATTTGGCCAACCGTACCTTGCTCAGATTATGAAGTTTTCCCCTGTTTCGTGTATATGGGTAGTGTTCATTGTGAGCAAAAGAGTAACAACTTATTTTGTATCTTTTGTAAGATTAACATCTGCGTTTTTGATAGGCTGATAAGCGGTATGGGTGGGTACCGGTACTCTATTGTTTAAGGGGAGATGAGCTTGTTGATTTGCTCATTTATGTATATTTTTTATTATTTTTCTAGTTTCTTCCCTAGACCCCATCAAACTTAAAAAAACAAATCCATTGGATCTCGCTTCTAGAGTAATGTGTAAATTTTTCGGTAGAACAATATCCTGGCCAGAGGCCGATTCTTCCAAAATTACAGGCTCACTATCGTTCGCCAGGAAAAAATTGACAAGTAAATAGTACGAAATGTCATAATATTGACAAATAAATGAGGCGAAATTTCTTAAAATCGACAAACTAATGGGCTAAACGTCATGAAATCTAAAAACTAATGGGGTTAAACATGAGGGAGAAGGGGGACCAGAAAACCAGCCCATCCCCCCTTAAGGAGTATCAAACAACAAAGTTCGTCACAACCATCTGTATTTCAAGAGTTTCGACCTGTGAAATTACAAATTATTTATATTCAGAAATACAACCAATTCATTAAGTAATTGATGATCATAACAATTTACCTATAAGTGAAATACAATAAAATATTCTTAATACCGTTCTTAACACCAAAAACAACCCAAAGTATGTGACTCTCCCAGGACTCGAACTCAAGACATCACACACAGAACCCACACGCTCCAATCATTACACCATCAATTATAATCAGCATATATCCTAAAAATCTTTGCAACTAACGAATATATATTTAAGTGATTCAGTATTAATCACAATACATAAGGCAAACTAAATTTAACACCATGTAACTACTGTAGATTATATAAAATAACCAAAACTGATCAACAGTGACGAAACAGAAATACAGATTTACAACATTAGCTCCTTGTGTATGAAGTAGTCCTCCTGAATGGTACCGTAACCACAACACCCATGGCACCTTGTAGCAGTTTCACACGAGTCTCGCACAACGGAAAATGTAAATACGAACCCCAAGTCAACTCAAAGTATGCTTGTTCACCCTATGGAACGTATAATAACTCCACACTACCTATACAATATATTTATCTATTGCCAGAGTTGTCGACTTCCAAGAGGGATGACCACGAAGAAATCCGTATATACTTCCATGTATCGAGGCAACACTATATGCAGCTTGTACTTGTTCAAGTACAAGGACTGGTAATTTTAACAAAATTAATTAGATTTTCTTCATAATATATAACACTTAAATATTCCACAAATACTTTCATGAAAGAAGTATAATATTCACAAATATGTATGTATGTATGTATGTATGTATGGATATACTCAGGCACATACCCTATTGCTTGGGGTGGCCGACTCGAGACAGAGCCCGAACAGAAACCTGTAAATGTCCCATTCTTAGGATCCGGGACTACTTTAGTGTTCCCTCGCCCCTCTCTCTGTCTCGCGGAGTAGGAGAATTTTACAATGGTAATATGCTAACGCCAAGGATTTTTTACTGAGACTGAAATCAGTGTACTCCTCGTCACCAACTGAACAGAATGAGTAGTCGGACATCCATCAATAATAACTGCTCATGAGGGCATCCGCCCAACAGATGGCAGTGTCAACAACCATATGGGTTCACCCAGAAGCTCAAGAAGCACCACAGAGACTGCGAACCACAAATAATACATACATTCATAATACAGCTCCCACATCATTAGTAGGCATATTATCATCAGAACACTCATGATACATCTATTAATGGCAGTATATATGCTTTTACTAGGTGTAGATTTTTGTGGGTGGTTGTGTACTATATTTGTAGTCTTATAAGTGCCCAATTCGCTTTGTTGTTTATTTCATTGACATGTTGGACTAAGCCACTTTTTGTTAATTTTAGTCCTACAATTCTACCGTGATCGTTCTGTTCCCATTTACTATGATGTCCTCAGTATAATGGACAGTTGGTACTATAGTCAAATTGTTAATGTTGGTATAGACTTTCCATATATTTAGAGGTGTTGATTTTGTTGAGTTTCATTCGCTACCCGCTCAGCCGTCGCACGTTTTGATTATATATATATATGTTTATTACTAATTATATATATATATGTTTATTACTAATTATATATATATATGTTTATTACTAATTATATATATATATGTTTATTACTAATTTCATGGTTTGAATTAGCGCTCACTAGGCATACTGCCCTGTTACAGGAGTTACAATTGATCGTCATTAAAAAATGTGAATTACGAAGAATTGTAAAATACCGGTAGTGTCACTGTTATCTTGGTAAGATAATGATGCCGCTATCCTTCATGGATAGATCCACGGAAGCAGAAGATCAATACGGAAATATCCCTTAACTAGATAAACAAAAGCGTTTTCCCTTTGCAAAAGAAAACGGAGACATGCTGGAAAAGTTGGATGGAATAGTATTGGGGAATAACAGAGGTAGGAATTGATTTGGTTGATAACGAGAAAGAAAGTGCAAAGTAAATGTTGAATCTTGTAAATGTGGAAATAATTTTGAACTGTAATAAAGATAGGATTTGTTATAGTCGCTTCAATTCTCGTGAGGCTGGTGCCTGAGGTGTAGCGCTTAGCGACTAGCGTGTCAGTGTTCCCCAGACTGTTGAAGGGAGAGTACGTGTGTTCCTGGACTCTGTCGTTATATGTGATTAACATTGGAAATAGCCCTCAATTGCTATGGATACGCTTACGATAATGACTTTCCTCGGTGTCACGCAGATACCTTTTCATATTTGACCATAAACGGCATTAGTAAGCCTGTAAAAATGGATCGAGTGAATAAAGATTTTTCGGTAATTTTCGAGACTGCTGTGGAATTCTGACAAAAAGAAACTTTCAGCAAAGGAACGATAAATTCGAAAACAATGACGCCGCCGAAAAAAACGCCAACAATCCGATTGAATAGAAAATAATTATGCAACTCACTAAGGTGCAAACAACTATAAGATAAAATGCTATAATTAAAGTATATTGACAATTTGTTTGTGCCGTGTATGGACGTACGAGTGATAACAATGCTGTACCTACAATTAATGGTGATGGCTCTGGCCCCGGCTGTTATGGCAGGTAAATAGAGCACACGTTTTTATGAATTTTGGTGGGATTTTCGCCTTTTTGGCTCGTAGTGGGTTTGAAATTTGGAGTTTGTTTATATTGCTTATGTATTAACGTTATGTTCACATGTGTGTTTGTTATTATTACTATTATTATTATTATTATTATCATCAGTAGCCTATTAGCCTATTATTTTAATAAATATTATTATTATTATTATTAATTATTATTATTATTATTATTATTATTATTGACAGTAGGGCCCCCTAGTAATAACGTGATTGTCTGTTGAAATGCTGTTATTGTTGAGATAAGATATCCCTTGAAATTCATTATTGGATTGACTTCGTATGTAGTTTGTGTGCAAAAATAAGTCAATGTGTTTTGTTCTGCATTCATGGTGGTTAAAGCTGGCAAGCCCACTAGCCAGAATAAAACAGACAGTAGCCTAGGCTAACCAATTCGTACGCGGTGGTCCAATTATCACGTGATATCGATACACGCTATCAAAGTGAGTCGAATTAGATAATTGTGGTTAATGTCGATACGAATTTCATGAATCTGGACTCGACACACAAACGGAACTTTGCAGTAAAGGACCCACAATCGGAAAACGAACCCCCAAGTTCGAACCTCGAAACCGCGAATAGGCCTATTTGATATTTTCGAGGTTCGAACTTGGGGGTTCGTTCTCCGATTTTAGGTACCGTACCGTACCTTATTGCACAGTTCCATTGTCGTGTCAGGTAAAGATCTACTGTAGCCTACTCTATGCATGAATCTAACTATACTTCTGCAGATACTATACTTATTCATATCGCGTGCTGATTGGACCACCGTTTGTGAATTTGCTAGTTCATCTAACAACTTACAGGTATGAAAAGGGTAATTAAAGTGTCAATAGGTAGGCTATTATATGATTTATATATATTTCTTCACTACAGACCACGTATTTTTGTTTTACTTTAGTTTTGCTCACTTTGGTCAATATTTACGAGTCACACCACAGCTGGGATCTCATTTTTAACGGTAGTTTTGGGTTCCTATCATTTTATGCTTCATTGCTATATACTTTTTATCCACCGGATTTTTTTTTTTTTTTCTTGGGTGTTTTTTTTTTTAGCATTAACCTAACCAAAAAACCTAACCTAACCTAACCTAACCTAATAGCCCCCAAATACATTTAGGTTAGGTTAGGTTTTTAGGTTAGGTTAATGCTAAAAAAAAAAAAAAAAAAAAAAAAAAAAAAAATTCCGGTGGATAAAAAGTATATAGCAATGAAACATAGAATGATAGGAACCCAAAACTACCCTTAGAAATGAGATTCCAGCTGTGGTGTGACTGGTAAATATTGACCCTAACGGTCAGATGGTTCTGTTCAGATTAGAGTTTCCAGAGGCGAGCGACAGCGAGCCGAGTTTTAGTAGGGGTTTGAAGGGAATTATTAGGTTGAAGGGGATCGGGGTTTAAACAACGACATTAACAACAACAACATTACTACTACTATTACTACTACTACCGGTACTATTACTAAAACTCCAACTCCAACTACTATTACTACTACTACTACTGCTACAACACCAACAACCTTAATGACCATTTTCAACTGACGGTAAATTGCAATCTCTTCAACATAATTACTCGGCTGTTACGAAGATTTGCAAGCGAAATATGTTGTTAATTACGAACACTTGGCATTTATTTGATATAGGCCTAGATACATACCGGTAGCAGTTTCACATTTGTCCATTACGTATCGAACAATCAGCTACTAAAGGATTCAATTCAGTGTGTCAAACCGGAGGAATTTTGTTTGAAGACTAGAATGAATATGAGAAGGAAAACAATGACAACAATATAACATGAACTGGCATTGTTTTCGCCATTGTATCACTTCCCAACACAATTTAAACTATAAACCACACCATTATCTTCCCATCTACAAAACCAGTACTAAAGACGGTAAGATCCTGTGTAGCGGGTGGAACTGTTTTTCAGATGCCTATTTTAACCTAAAGTATATTAGTGGATTATTTATGAATGTAAAATGTAAGAATATATTGTAACATTACCAAATTATTGAGATATACTGTATGTAGGCCTACAGGTCTACCCGCTACACAGGATTATACTGTATGTAGGCCTACAGGTCTACCCGCTACACAGGATTATACTGTATGTAGGCCTACAGGTCTACCCGCTACACAGGATTATACTGTATGTAGGCCTACAGGTCTACCCGCTACACAGGATTATACTGTATGTAGGCCTACAGGTCTACCCGCTACACAGGATTATACTGTATGTAGGCCTACAGGTCTACCCGCTACACAGGATTATACTGTATGTAGGCCTACAGGTCTACCCGCTACACAGGATTATACTGTATGTAGGCCTACAGGTCTACCTGCTACACAGGATTATACTGTATGTAGGCCTACAGGTCTACCCGCTACACAGGATTATACTGTATGTAGGCCTACAGGTCTACCCGCTACACAGGATTATACTGTATGTAGGCCTACAGGTCTACCCGCTACACAGGATTATACTGTATGTAGGCCTACAGGTCTACCCGCTACACAGGATTATACTGTATGTAGGCCTACAGGTCTACCCGCTACACAGGATTATACTGTATGTAGGCCTACAGGTCTACCCGCTACACAGGATTATACTGTATGTAGGCCTACAGGTCTACCCGCTACACAGGATTATACTGTATGTAGGCCTACAGGTCTACCCGCTACACAGGATTATACTGTATGTAGGCCTACAGGTCTACCCGCTACACACAGGATTATACTGTATGTAGGCCTACAGGTCTACCCGCTACACAGGATTATACTGTATGTAGGCCTACAGGTCTACCCGCTACACAGGATTATACTGTATGTAGGCCTACAGGTCTACCCGCTACCCAGGATTATACCCGACAGACTACAAATAAAGGACTCTGCCTTCATTTGACGCCCTGATTAAATTTAACGCCAATTTGAATAAAACCGACTATAGTTGAGTACGGTAAGACAGACGGCCAATACTGACTCTGGTAACTCCTTCAGTATTATTAATCCCTTCTGTACCAGAGACCTCCTCTTTTATCATGTTCTGGCAACTGTTAGACGACTTTATTCAGCTTAGGAAAGACCTCCAGCAAATGCAATAACAAGGCTTCGATATATCTCAACCAACCTCACATAACCATTTTTACTACCACAGATCCTTCTATAAAAACTGCACAAAATCGTCTAAATATAGCTAGAATAAAATACAAAAAGGCGCCGTCGGTACAGAAGGGGTTAATGGGTAGGCTATTATAAATTCCATTTATATATTCCTTTTACAGATATGATTCTATTACTTTGATAGATGTATTAAAGTAGATGAATGAAAATAGACTTTGAATACGATGGTTATGAAGGATCTGTGAGAGTTATTTGACATACCGTTACCGATCGTCACACTATGCCGATTTAAGTGCCTACGCTCCACGACTTAATGGTCGGGAGCAGGTCTTTGCCTACATCGCCGCGCGACGTGGGTGGGCGCCTACTTAGAGAGCCGTCGGGAGAGGTCGTCAGGGGCCTCAGGAAAAGTTCGACATGCACAACTCTCAAGAGTTGAGTCGGCGGCTAGTAAATTGACGGCACGGGGACGGTAGGCTGGCGGCGTCGGACGTCGTCCGGTATGCGTCATACGTTACAAGGGCGCCAGCCTGTCTGCGTCGGGCGCCAGCCTGTCTGCGTCAGACGCCGCTTATAAGGTAGGTCGCCTTCAGGCAGCGACCCGGTAACGCCCAGGCGCCGTCATAGGGGGAGGGCATACTGTGAGTCAGCGACGTCGCACGGGACATCGTTGATAGATGGTTTTGGGGGTGTTTTTGTTTTAACCTTGATGGAGGTCTAGCGAGGAAACTAAAAAATAAATTAATATATAAATAAATAGACCCCAAAAATCACCACTGTCCCCTTAATCCGATCCCATCAACGAGTGACTATCTATAAACCCTTTTAATAGCGGTGGCGTCTGTTTTGCCATAGTTCTGCTATACTTAGACGATTTTATGCAGGTTAAGAACGGTCTGTGGGAGTTAAGAGAGATAAATGAGGAATGGAGGTCTTGTGATTGCTACAGGCCCTTTGTAAGCATAATACAATAACCTAATAGTTGCCAGACTATAACGAGAAAGACGTCACCGGTACTGAAAGGGTTAAATATAGATGGCCTTGTTTTACCAATTACTCAAAAAAAAATAACACTTAATTAAGGGGAGATGGGCACATTTGTTTGCTCATTTATGGATCTTTATATTATGTTTTTAGTTTCCTCCCTAGATCTCAAGCTTAACTCCCCCCTGCCCCCCCCCCCCACACACACACATACACAAACGTCGCCTCCGACGGACCGGTTTGCCTCGGTCGGGATCAATTGTGATGGAGTAGGGGTCCAGTGTAACAGGGTGGCTGTCCATCGCCGCCGTAGTATCTATTGGCGCTGCCCTATCTCCTATAGGCACCGCTCGTCAGGAGCATTGTCGCCAACCAGTTTGCGTGCTACGGCGCATGACGCCGCCCCAGCGGCGTCATTTATCTTCCTTAGGTCTTGCATGGTTGCCTCTCGACCCCTTTCAGTTGCCGTTAGGCGGCATGTCCGTCCATACTGCCCGCCGTGGGCGTCCCGCCCCTCTATCACCCACGATAAGCTCGGTTCACACATACACGAATTAACGTCCCGTCCGGCCCCGACCTCTTAATTCGCCTGCAAACGGGCAAGAACGCCGGCAAAATCGCCTATGGACGGTACAGGGATGTGTGGTGTCGCCAGCACACGGGAAGGGGGGCGGGAGGCGGCGACCATTTTGTGCATGCATAAAATGGTCGGTGTGGGCCGGGGCAACTGCCACAAAACGTGTCAGGCCTGGACACACATGGGAGCATTCGGCGTCTAGACGCCAACTGGGGAGGTCTAGACCCCGACAAATGGGATGAGAACGGCGGAAAAAAACCGTTGGAAGGAGAGTCGGCGATGTGGCACCGTCGGGTCATGTGAGCTGGTGACACCTCACGTCCGTGTAGCCTACCGACTATAGGCGATTTTGCCGGCGTCCCTGCTCATTTGCAGGCGAATTAAGGGGTCTGGGACGGACGGAACGTTAATTCATAAATGTGTGAACCGAGCAAAAGGGGACGGGGACGGACGGGCCATGGGGCCTCCAGATTTATGCCGTCCTGCCTATTTTTTTGGGCGTGACCGGACGGGACGTTAATTCGTGCATGTGTGAACCGAGCTATACTCGGCATTAGTCTCCCCCTTGTATCACCACTCCTTAAGTCGTGGAGCGTCGGCACTTAAATCGTCATAGTGTGACAGAGGCTTAAGGGAGGTTTAGTTTCCTATTGATTCCTTGCGTTCCTTCCTAAGCTGAACAAAATCGTCTAATGTGTGCCTGAATTATAAGAACCTGCCGCCACGGTATTGAAGGGGTTAAGCCGCCACGGTATTGAAGGGGTTAAGCCGCCACGGTATTGAAGGGGTTAAGCCACCACAGTATTGAAGGGGTTAAGCCACCACAGTATTGAAGGGGTTAAGCCGCCATGGTATTGAAGGGGTTAAGCCGCCACGGTATTGAAGGGGTTAAGCCGCCACGGTATTGAAGGGGTTAAGCCGCCATGGTATTGAAGGGGTTAAGCCACCACAGTATTGAAGGGGTTAAGCCGCCACGGTATTGAAGGGGTTAAGCCGCCACAGTATTGAAGGGGTTAAGCCGCCACGGTATTGAAGGGGTTAAGCCGCCACGGTATTGAAGGGGTTAAGCCGCCACAGTATTGAAAGGGTTAAGCCGCCACGGTATTGAAGGGGTTAAGCCGCCACGGTATTGAAGGGGTTAAGCCGCCACGGTATTGAAGGAGTTAAGCCGCCACGGTATTGAAGGAGTTAAGGCGCCACGGTATTGAAGGGGTTAAGCCGCCACGGTATTGAAGGAGTTAAGCCACCACAGTATTGAAGGGGTTAAGCCGCCATGGTATTGAAGGGGTTAAGCCGCCACGGTATTGAAGGGGTTAAGCTGCCATGGTATTGAAGGGGTTAAGCCGCCACGGTATTGAAGGGGTTAAGCCGCCACGATATTGAAGGGGTTAAGCCGCCACGGTATTGAAGGGGTTAAGCCGCCACGGTATTGAAGGGGTTAAGCTGCCACGGTATTGAAGGGGTTAAGCCGCCACGGTATTGAAGAGGTTAAGCCACCACGATATTGAAGGGGTTAAGCCGCCATGGTATTGAAGGGGTTAGGACGCCACGGTATTGAAGGGGTTAAGCCGCCACGGTATTGAAGGGGTTAAGCCACCACGGTATTGAAGAGGTTAAGCCGCCACAGTATTGAAGGGGTTAAGCCACTACGGTATTGAAGGGGTTAAGCCACCACGGTATTGAAGGGGTTAAGCCGCCACGGTATTGAAAGGGTTAAGCCGCCACGGTATTGAAGGGGTTAAGCCGCCACCGTATTGAAGGGGTGAAGACAGGTTGAAGTGGGTGCTTAACTGATAAACGGGGCTGTTATCCGTAGAGTTTATCACTTTACAGCACGAACTGCAGTGCGGGGTTACACTAGCAGTTTTAATATTGTGTGCGCCCAACTTAGCTCCTTTACTATTATGAAGACTTTTTAAAGGGATAGGCGTATTCTTTTGCTCATTTATAGATCTAGTTATTATCTTCTTTAGTTTCCTCTCTAAACCTCCATCAAACTTTTAAAAAACAACCCCAAGATAAATGTATATATTTTTCGGTAGATAAATGCCCCGGCCGAAGGCCGATTCCTCTTAAATTACAGGCTCGCTATCGCTCGCTAGGAACAAATCGACACCTAAATGACGCGAAAAGTCTTAATATTGGCCAAAAAATGAGGTGAAAGGTGTTAAAATCGGCAAACTAATGGGCCGAACGTCATATAATTTGAAAACTAATAGGACTAAACACGAGGGAGAAGGGGTACCAGAAAAGCGACCCATCTCCCCTTAAGCCATTTTTAATATTGTGTGCGCCTAACTTATCCCCTTTTATCTAATAATGAAGGCGTATTAACCCCTTCTGTACCGGCGACGTCTGTTTTTCTTTATTCTGGCTACTGTTAGACGATTTTATTCAGTTTATAAAAGGCCTCCTCTAGTTTTCAGATTTTAAGACGTTCGGGTCATTATATTTGTCGGTTTCAAGACCATTCACCCCATTTATGTAAATTTTAAGACCTTTCGTGCCACAGATTCTTCTTAAGCTGCACAAAATTGTCTAAATATAGCTAAAATATAATTTAAATTATATCTCCGGTACAGAAGGGGTTAATCATGTATACACTAACTTCAAACAATTGTATTGAGCTTAGGAGGGACGTTGGGAGTCAGAGGGATAATTGAGGCTGGGTGTAAAAAAACTAAAACCAATTCCTTTCTTTTTATGCTTTGTTATTGTCTATTCAAAGATAATATGGTGGTTTATAGTTCAAACTAGGTCTTTGGAAGTGGTGAAATGGCTTAACCCTTTCACGCATATGACGCGATTTTGAGCCTATTGGGGATACTTTAAACCCTTTGTTACCATCAGGGGTATTTAGAAACCTTTAGTTTAGTTACTTCAACCTCTGCAGTTGTCTTTGAGTTAGCTGTGGGCAGAAAACTAATTTTGGAGAGGTAATTATAAGAGTGAGAGAACTCTATTTCTTATTGCTAATCTGGCAACCTCTGCGTCATAAATGCGTGAAAGGGTTAAACAATGCCATTTCATGTTAATTGTCTTGTATTCCTCTCCTATTCATTAAAATCTTCCAACAAAATGGCTCCGGTTTGAAGCCCTGATTATTATTATTTATGGAGGTACTTTTTACCCCTTCCAATCGCAGAGCTCCTTCCTTCTTTGACTAAAATCGTTTAATGATAGCCTAAATGTAATTTGGAAATACGTCATCGTATACTGCATGGGTTAAGGGGGGATGGTTCGTTTTTTCTGGACCCCCCTTCTCCCTCATGTTTATCCACCTTAGTTTTGAGATTTTAGAACGTTCGTTACATTAGTTTGGCGATTTTGAGACCTTTCGCCCCTCTTTATTTGTCAATATTAAGACCTGTCGTTCCAATTACGTGTCGATTTTATCCTGGCGAGCGATAGCGAGCCTGTTATTTTAGGAGAAATCGGCCAACGGCCGATTTACAATTTAATTTTATTATGCTAAAACAGCTTCCTAGAAGCTGGGTATGCTCACCGCCTCCGGAGGTTCTATACCCCTGCGCAGCTTCTTGCTCTGTACAGGGGCACAGTGCGTCCATGTATTGAGTATTGTTCACACGTGTGGGGAGGCTCCTCTCACACAGCACTTCTAGACAAAGTAGAAAAGAAAGCCTTCCGTCTCATTAACTCGCATCCACTCACCATTTCTCTGCAGCCTCTCTCTCTCTTCGCTGCAATGTTGCATCTCCCTCACTATTCTACCGCTATTACAATAATTAGTGTTCGTAAGAGCTCTCTCAGTGTATACCACCCCCCTTTCGTAGAGCACGTAGCACCCGTCTTGCAACACATTCACACCCCCACACTGTGCAACTCTCCAACCCAAGAATGAAACTTTATTCTCAAACTGTCTTCTATTGAACAGCTGAGCTCTGGAACTCTTTCCTAGAATCAGTATTTCCCTCTTCTTATGACTTGTTTATATCAGCGTAGGATTTTTACGCATAAATATTCTTCAGCTATTTTTTTTTGTGTATGTGTACGAAGGAGACAACAGGCAAAGCTGCCTGTAACAAATGTCTCTCCCAAAGGTTGAACAAGTGATAGAGAGCCAAAATCAAGGTACATCATAGGTCATTTAGATGTTTGGGAAAGATGTCTGGTGTGCTTGTTAAGGGGAGGCAGACCGTTTTTCTGGACGCCTTTCTCCCTAATATTTAGCCCCACTAGTTTTGAGATTATAAGACGTTCGGCCCATTAGTTTGGCGATTTTAACACCTTGCGCCCCATTTCGTTGTCAAATTTAAGACCTTTCGTGCCATTTATGTGTTGATTTTTTCCTGGTAAGCGATAGCGAGCCTGCAATTTTAAGAGGAACCGGCCTTTGGCCGGGATTTTTTTTTACCGAAAAATGTACAAATTTATCTTGAAGGGGGGTCTAGGGGTTGTTTTTCTAAGCTTGATGGAAGTCTAGGGAGGAAACTAAAAAAAGTATATGAATAAATGAATTAATAGACCAAACAAACGGTCTGCCTCCCCTTAAGTGTATTGAAATATATAGGAGGAGGAGGTGTTTGTGAGAGCTAGCTGGATTACTCTGTGTAGGTGAGGCACAAGTAGAAACAGTGGGGGAAGCCAGGCAAATGAAACAGGAGTTCCAGCAATTCCTTATCATATGCCTATGTGGCCTCCCCTGGGTATTGCCCTGCTCGATTGGTGCCTACAATATCCCCATTGATCTAAGAATGATTAAGATAACAAATGCATTAAAGAGGTAATGTTTGGTTTTTGGTCAATAGGCCTACCGGTATATATATATACAGTAGGCCTATATATATATATATATATACTGTATATGTACCAGTACCGGTATTTGTGTATTTTTTAGTTTCCTCGCTAGACCTCCATCAAGCTTAAACAAATACCCCCTAGACCCCTTTTCAAGATAAATGTGTACATTTTTCGGTAGAAATTTTTTCCGGCCAAAGGCCGGTTCTTTCTAAAGTTACAGGTTCGCTATCGCTCGCCAGGAAATAATATCGACATCTAAAGGGCACGAAAGGTTTTAATATATTGACACAGAAATTGGGCGAAAGGTCTCATCGCCAAACTAACGGAACGAACGTCTTAAAATCCCAAAACAATTATGCTAAACATGAGGGAGAAGGGGGCCCATAAAATGCGACTACCTCCCCCTAAATATATGCCGTTTCCGTGTTCTCAAAGCTTATGAACCCTGCGCTTAAAGCAGGTATCACACGAACGATTTTATAGTCAACATTCAATGATCAAAAATTTTCTGGAATATTTTGCACCGGGATAGGAAACTAGCTTGATGATTGATGAATTTTGGTGACCGAAATATTATTATAGATGTTAACTTCACAAGCTGCCAGACCAGTGTTGAGGATAAATGTTGAAGGAAAAACCGCTCGTGTGATACTGGCTTTAAACTAAATGACCGTAATATGCTTTATTAACCCCTTCTGTGCAGGCGACGTCTTTTTCATATTCTAGCTGTATTTAGAGGATTTTGTTCAGTTTAAGAAGGATCTGTGGTAGTAAAAAGGGTTAAGTGAGCTAGTTCGAAGCCTGTTAATTGCTGGAGGCCCTTTTGAAACTGAATAAAATCGACTAATATTAGCCAGAAAAAGGTTAAAAGGACGTAGCAGGTACAGAAGGGGTTAAGCAAATATTCTAGTTCCTGAAATACAAACAAATGGATGTCTACCAAAATATAATTAATGTATATATTTATTGGATGGCTATAATTGACTATATATCAGCTGAATATAAATTGAATCCCTTAATAACGGATTTATCGATACCGTACTTAAAGGGGCCCCCGATGGTTTATACCGTACTTAAAGGGGCCCCCGATGGTTTATACCATACTTAAAGGGGCCCCCGATGGTTTATACCGTACTTAAAGGGGCCCCCGATGGTTTATACCGTACTTAAAGGGGCCCCCGATGGTTTATACCGTACTTAAAGGGGCCCCCGATGGTTTATACCGTACTTAAAGGGGCCCCCGATGGTTTATACCGTACTTAAAGGGGCCCCCGATGGTTTATACCGTACTTAAAGGGGCCCCCGATGGTTTATACCGTACTTAAAGGGGCCCCCGATGGTTTATACCGTACTTAAAGGGGCCCCCGATGGTTTATTTTTTGGCCGATGTTTTAATTTATTTAATATTTTTCTAGTTTCCTCCCTAGACTTTCATCAAACTTTAAAAAAAAAAAACATCCATTAGATCCCCGTTCTAGATTAATTTGTACAATTTTCGGTAGAAATTTTTTTCCGGTCGAAGGCCGGTTCTTTCAAAATTACAGGCTCACTATCGGTATCGTTCGCCAGGAAAGCAATCGACACCTAAATAGCACGAAAGGTCTGAATATTGACAAAGAAATTGGGCGATAGGTCTTAAGTTCGACAAAGTAATAGGGCAAACATCTTACAATTTCAAAACTAACGGGTCTAAACATGAGGGAGAAGGGGGACCAGAAAAACCGACCCATCTCCCCTTAATGGTATAATATGGAAATTACCAACATATTTCAGTTCCGGTACAGGATGTTCGTAATAACTAAGTAATAAAAAGGGGGAACATTTATTATCAGATGGAATATAACAAACTAAATTTACAGTACATGTTCAGTTCAGGGTAAACAGTGACTCAGCAGCTTAATGAAACCTTGTGATTAATATAGAACTAATTATAATGATTGAACATATACTTTTGAAAATAATTAAGGCTTGATTAATTACATCAGTAGGACAGGGGCAGCTTAATATTTTATAGAAATTAAATAGATAGGCTTTAATGATATAAAATAGGTAGATTAATGCGTGTGTGTGTGTGTGTGTGTGTGCTGAGAGAGAGAGAGAGAGAGAGTGAGAGTGAGAGAATGAATCACTTCCAGTATTTGTCTCCCGTGCAGCTCAGGATATTGTGCTGGGGAATGAAGATAAAGGAATACAAATAATAGACAAATATATATAAAAAGGGATACATAAATAGATTGAATGAGAATATATATACTGTATCTATCTATCTACTATCTATCTATCTCTATCTATCTATCTATCTATCTATCTATCTATCTATCTATCTATCTATCTATCTATCTATCTATCTATCTCTCTCTCTCTCTCTCTCTCTCTCTCTCTCTCTCTCTCTCTCTCTCTCTCCTCTATATATATATATATATATATATATATATATATATATATATATATATGTATATATATATGTATATATATATACACATGCCGGTACCGGTATATATACCGGCATATATATTGCCTGAAGCCGTGATTCCCGAAGGGGTGGCCATGAACGAAAAGCCCCCCTGCACCTCTGTCCCTAGTCAGTCGACGCCCCTCCTCCCAACCGGCACCGCTTTCATTCATATACTTCTTCACTCCATCCTTCCACCTCTCTCTCGGTTTACCCCTCCCTCTCTGTCCTTCCACCTCCCTCTCTGTTCTTCCACCTCGCTATTGTACACCCTCTTAGTCATTCTCTTGCTTCACATACGTTCCATATGGCCGAACCATCTCGTGGTGTTCCTTTTCACACTTTCCAGCACATCTACCTCCACACCTCCCTCTTACTTCCTCATTCGTCTGTCTATCCCTCCATGTAACCCCTCACGCACTTCTCAAATAACTCATTTCCACCCCTCTCACTCTTTGTCTGAGTCTCCACCAACGTCCATGCTTCGCTTCCGTAAGTCAATGTCGGGATTACCACACTGTCATGCAAGGACTTCTTCACTTCCATGCTGACCACCCTATTTCTTGTTACTGCTTTCAGCGTTCTTACAACCCTCTTCCCCTGTTGCACCCTCTCCCACACTTCTTCATCCATACTCCTATCTTTACTCAGCACACTGCCCAGATACTTAAATGAGCTGACAATTTCCAAAACCTGACCGTTCAACTTCAACTCACACTCCGTGGCTTCACCCCTTTCGAAGACCATAACCTTGCTCTTCCCCGCATTTACCTTCAGATTCCGTTTTGCGCACACTGTTCCAACCATATTTACCAGACCCTGCAACTTGCACACACACACACACACACACACACACACACATATATATATATTTGTATATATATATATATATATATACAGTATATATATATGTATATATATATATATATATTTTTCTTTTCTTTAATACATACGAGGTTGAAAGAAATGGCAATTTCTGCGTTGGAAATTTTATTATTCAAAGTTTCCAGGTCTCTGATGAGTTTTCGCTGGGTGGCAGGAAGTAGATGAATGAGATTAGCAAAATTCATGCTGGTACAGGGTTACATTAATGTACATGATGATACAGGATATACGACGCGTTTCACTGGAAAACCAGCATTATCAAGTAAGGATAGAATGATATAAAAGGTAAACAGGAAGGGTATATATAGAGGGTGGAGGATCAGAGGAGGCGAAAATCATATATATATATATATATATATGAGAGAGAGAGAGAATCAGTATGTAGTTAGCAGGTATTTTATTTTATTTTTTATATACCGGTAGGTTTATAATTGTTGTCAAGGAGTACACTCTTTAGTCTTAATTTAAGGGTTGTTAAGGAGTTACCCTCTATAACATAAAGTGGGAGTGCATTCCACTAATTTGAACCTTTTACTAAATGGGATCTTTCTCCTACTTCTGTTTTAACATTTGTAACGTGGAGATGATTTTGGTGTCTTGTGGAACTGTTTGTAACATCGTTTACAGTGGAAAGATTCAAGAGGTGATCAGCGTATAGATTATTTAGGTACCGGGTATTTGAAGATAGCAACCCCTGCGTCATGAATTGTTTTATCTTTTGTGGGTAGTCATTTAAAATCTATCATAATACGGTTGACATGGGCGTACATTTTGGTTTTTCCGTCTGCAGATTTAGTTGTGAAATATTGCAATGTTTGAGTTTTTGTTAAAAGAGTACGGTCATGTTTGTTGAGCCCCATATTATATTAGTCATATATAATACCGGTACTCAGCACGAGTGATTGTGTTATGATTTTGCGAGTTAATTTGTCAACAGTACCGGTAGTCCTTAATTCTATTTATATACATCTTTCCAAATTGCTTTCTTGTTTACTTCACTAATATGTTTGTCAAACGCCATGTAGGCCTATCTGTCTAAACATACGCCCGGGTTTTCTATGTGTGTGGTAGTTGGAGTGTGCTGTCGTGGAGTTGTATTTTGGTGTTGGTTGTTATTGATATTAAGGGGAGATGGGTTGTTATATTTGATCATTTATGTATCTTTTTATCATTTTATTTGTGTCCTCCCTAGACTTCTATTAAGCTTAAAAACACCCGCCCAAGACCCTACTTCACCGGCCGAAGGCCGGTTTCACTTAAATTACAGGCTCGCTATCGCTCGCCAGGAAAAAAATGACACCTAAATGAAACGAAAAGTCTTAATATTGACAAAAAAATTAGTTTAAAAGACTTAATATCGCTAAACTAATGGGCCGAACGTCTTATAATCTGAAAACCAATGGGGCTAAACATGAGGGAGAAGGGGGCCCAGAAAAATGGCCCGTCTCCCCTTAATTGACGTGTCCCTTTGAAGATGCCTTGTGTTTTGTTAGCGTTCATCACTAGCCCCCTCCTGAGAAAAAATTAGTCTTGCTTTGCGTAAGGTTTCTTCTGTTCCATTTAGAAGAGTGATATTAAGCTTGTTTACCACGTCGCTGTGGAAAAATGAGGTGTCATTGGTGTATTGTACTACCGGTATAGTCCGTTCATTATAGGTAGGCCAGAAATCCTGACTTCTAACCTCTGTAACTCACAAAGGGCTAGAGCAAATGAGCCGTAAATCTCCACACCTATTCCTTGATTGACTCTTCCCAAATGGTAGAAATATTAGGTGAATCACTCTAGTCGTTTTTGAGTTACAGAGGTTAGGGGGTCATGATTTCTCGCCTACTTACAGCGAATAGACTATAGTATAAAATCATTAATGTTTTCTGACATGTCATGTACGAAGACACTGACTAGTATTGGCCTGAATATTGATCCCTGGGGGGCACCATAGTTTGCCTGTAGTTTTGAGGAGATAATAATTTTTAAATGGACTGACTGGGATCTTTTAGCGCAATGGATAAATGCACTGAATTTCGGTGTGAGCATCCTAGGTTCGAATCCCTGGACTGCCACATGTATTTGTTGATTTCATTAATTGAGTTTAGGAGTAAAGTCGGTTGGTGGAGGTAACATAATAATTTAAATAGCTGACAAACCAAAAATTAGCTATGCTGAGTTTAGGAAGTTTAATCAGGAGAATAGTGTGGCTGACGCTATCGAATGCTTTAGAGAGGTCGCACAGAGTTAATGGGGATCTTCGTTTATTGTCCACGTCGTTGTAGATTTCGTTTTTGATTGTCGTGAGGGTTGTTTCAGTTGGTAATTTAGGTTGACAGCCGTATTGGTTGTTAGAGATAAGATTGTTAGACTCTATAAGAATGTTGTAAGTTGAGTTGAGACGATTTTGTCGAGGATTGTAGAGAAAATAGGGAGATTGGACGGTAGTTGCTGTTCATTCTTTTATCTTCTATGTGTTTAAATAGAGGGGTAACTACTGCATGTTTCCATAGTGTAGGGAAGGCACCGGTAACAGTAGAGGTGTACGGTATATAATGAATGGTAAGTCGAAGGCAATAGTGGGTAATAACGAATATAGAATTGTTAATGAAGCGAGGGGAAATATAATACGAGCCGAATGATCTAGATTCGTGTAGATGTTTTATTGCTAAAATGGCCGTATTTGTGGCAACGGGTTGGGGCCGGATGTGCGAGGTTAAGGGGACAGTGGGTATTTTTTTCGTCTATTAATTAATTTATTCATTTATTTTGAGTTTCCTCGCTTGACCTCCCTCAAACAAGTTTAGAAAAACACCCCCTATACATCCCATCAAGATAATTTGTACATTGTTCGATAGAAGAATGTCCTGGCCGAAGGCCGATTCCTTCTTATAATTACAGGCTCGCTATCGCTCGCCAGGAAAAAATCGACACCTAAATGACACGATAGGTCTTAAAATTGACAACGAAATGGAGGTAAAGATATATAAATCGCCAAACTAATTTCCGAACGTCTTAAAATCGCAAAACCAATGGGACTAAACATGAGGGAAAAGAAGGTCCAGAAGAATGGGCTGTCTCCCCTTAAAGGTCCAGAAGAATGGGCTGTCTCCCCTTAAAGTATATATATTTGATTCCCTTTACCTCTCAACCGGGCGCAGGCTATCCAGTAGGGAGCGCTTATGTATTTTTCCTTACGTTTGCAAAGAAAGAAGGTATTAACCCTTTGAGTACCAGCGACGTGTGTTATATTATATTCTAGCTATATTTAGACGATATTATGCAGCTTAGGAAGGATCTGTGGTAGTTAAAAGGGTTGGTTGAGATAGTTTGAAGCCTTATTATTACTAGAGGTCCTTCCTAAGCTGAATAGAATCTTCTAATAGTTGCCAGGATATGATAAAAAGGACGTCCCAGGTACTGTATAGGTTAAAATCTCCAGCTTTGTTTTGTTCGTTTTCTATTATGAGTGTGTTGGATTAATTTTGTTAGTTTTCTATTAGGAGTGTGTTGGATTAATTTTTTTCGTTTTCTATTATGAGTGTGTTGGATTAATTTTGTTCGTTTTCTATTATGAGTGTGTTGGATTAATTTTGTTAGTTTTCTATTATGAGTGTGTTGGATTAATTTTGTTCGTTTTCTATTATGCGTGTGTTGGATTAATTTGTTTCGTTTTCTATTATGAGTGTGTTGGATTATTTTTTTTCGTTTTCTATTTTGAGTGTGTTGGATTAATTTTGTTCGTTTTCTATTATGAGTGTGTTGGATTAATTTTGTTCGTTTTCTATTATGCGTGTGTTGGATTAATTTTGTTCGTTTTCTATTATGAGTGTGTTGGATTAATTTTGTTCGTTTTCTATTATGAGTGTGTTGGATTAATTTTGTTAGTTTTCTATTATGAGTGTTGGATTAATTTTGTTAGTTTTCTATTATGAGTGTGTTGGATTAATTTTGGGGGGAGGGATTGTATCTTTCACGATTTTCCAGGTTGAAGGAATATTATTTTTAGAATTTATAAGCTATGATAAAATTCTTTCTTCGTTTTAGTTAATAACTTTGTAGTACGTTTCTTAACCCCTTCAACACGATGACGTATTTTTACCTATTATTCTGGTTAAAGTTAGGCGATTCTATGCAGTTTAAGAAGCACCTACTATGGGTTTCAGAGGCCGTGTGGCATCGTTTTTCGGGAATAACTTATAATTTTTTTTTTCTTTTTCTATATTCCAACTACTCCCTCTCGGGCATAGAGGCTGATAGCCTTTACACTCTACCGCTGAACACGGTGAGGCCCGTGAGGTCTTGTTCCAGTATAGGGAGTGAGACATGTGAAGCACCTTTTTGCGGCTCGAACCCAACTCCATCTCTGAAGCTGCTTCGCCTCTGCGCTTCACAGTCTCACTCACCAGGCTCGGACCCTCACTCTCCAGGCTCGGACCCTCACTCTCAGAACGCCACCTATTGAGCAATTAACTCCCTAGGCATTGCCCCCCTGTAGCATATTTTGAATGCGGGAATATTCATACAGTGCTATTTAATCAGGGAACAATGAGGGTATTTTGTTTTGGCATTTCGGTGTGTTGTTGTAATGCACTGAAACTAGGTACAGCACAAATTCCATCCCAATAATATCTTCCCATTGACATATTGGGATTCGAACCCGGGTCCATTGGATTACCAGTCCAGTGGCAAGACCACTCTGCCACACAGCTTTTTTCACACCTTCCCCTAATTTTTGTCAATATAGTGCATTACCAAAAGTGTAGAAATAAGCCACTTGTCCCTTGGTCATGAGGTTAAAGTCACACATTAATGACTAAAAAACGGACAGGGCTACCGTGGCTTACCTGTGAGAACCACCAAACCATTATTGCTCCTCCATCAAACACGGTAGTTATCAGCCACCACTCAACCCTATTATCGCCTTTAAATTCAAGTAATCTGTCAATATCAAGTATATATATACAAAGGGTATATTGAGATCGTACTTACCCCTTTGAGTTCTAAAGGTAGAGTATATGCTAAAGAAAATCGTCTAATGGTAACCAGGACAAGATGAAAATTACGTCATCGTGCTGAAGGGGTTAAAATCTTGTTACCGTATTGGTTTTGCAATGTCGGATTGAGTCTAGTCTGCTTTTAGGATATTCTGGGCTTCGTTTCTGGTTTTTATAGCTTCACGGTTCTTATCAGTCATGCAAGGGGCGAGGGGTCGGCGTAATTCTTTTGTAACCATAGGAGCACGAAAATCAAGACTTTTGGTGACGATTAATGTTAATGTACTGGTATTCACTTGTTCGTTTATGTAATCTGTGTTAAATATTTGATCTAGGGTATTAACTTTACTAAGTATTTGCGAGCAGAAGGTGTCCTTGTAAAGGGTTAAGACCCGCAAAGTTATTAACCCTTTCACGCACTTATGACGGTGGAGGTTGCCAGATTAGCAATAAGAAATGGAGTTCTCTCAGTCTTATAATTACCTCTCCAAAATTAGTTTTCTGCCCACAGCTAACTCAAACACAACTGCAGAGGTTGAAGTAACTAAACTAAAGGTTTCTAAATACCCCTGATGGTAACAAAGGCTTTAAAGTATCCCCAATAGGCTCAAAATCGTGTCTTATGTCGGAGAGGGTTAAGGTGGGTGAACACATAGGCTTACTAATAGTTACTGTAGTGGTTGTGAGATCTTGGTCTGCGATAGAATGAGAGATTACGTCAGAGTTCAGTATTAAGTCGGGTTTGTTTGTAATAATTACATCGTGTAGAGTGGCAGAGGTTGGCGTGATTAGAGTGGATTTATTTGCGATTTGTGATAATATATTATTAATGGTGTTGTTCTGGAGAAGATCGTCATTTAGATCACCAAAAGAAACATTGGTTTCTTTTGTATGCACATTGTTTGTAGGACATCAATAATGTAGCCGAAGGAGTTAGGAGTCTTAGGATATCTGTACTTGCAACCTATAATATATGGAGATTATATTTTTTCTGCACTGAACTTTGATTCGTATATCCTCGATCCCAGTTTATTGTGTTATATTTGTTTCAAGTATGTCTGAGTTTAGAAACTATTTAACATAATCACAAACACCTGAACCGCGGCCGATATCACTTATGTAGGATATATAGTTTAGTTGGGTGTGTTCACGTTAGAGTCAGGGGTGTGGGAATATAACCAAGTTTCCCTGATGCACAGAATGTCTATTTCTTTCATTTATTCAAAGCTTTACTTCCTCTAAATTAGCTTGTACTGAGTGAACATTAATATGTTCGATTGTGAGTAAATCGTTTTTGAATTAACAGTCGGCATGGTCTTCTTCACCACATTTAACCTCGTGATCGAAGCAGCAGTTTGGTCGGCGGTGGTTGAATTTGCCAAAATTGTAGCAACCAATTGTCTTGGGGTGTTGGGGTTTGGTTTTCTGTATCGGAGGTGGGGCAGGTATTCGTCCTCATATGAAGGGAGATTGCTGGGGGAGCGGGGGGAGGGGGCTATCTGGTCGTGTTGGGGGGATTAGGAAGGGGATGGGTAGTGGTAAGCACGGTTCCCATACCTCCGTTTTGACCTCCGTTTAGGACGGAACCTACGTCATCGATGACGTAGGTTCGTTTACGCGTGGCTCCGGCGAGTAGGAACCAGGGTCTATTGTTTTCCATTTCACGCGCTTCCGATCCCGGATCGTGTCCCCAAAAAGTTGACTTTGGACGGACGTCGGAAGACAATTACGTATATTTATGGTGCCCATGATATATTATATTGGCATGTACTGGTCACCAATGAATAGTACACACCCTATAACCTATGCATACACACACAGGATGTACATATAGTGTGTATTTATAATGTAAACAAGATAAACACTCGCCCTCTCCGCCACAGACACATTGTTGGGCGAGTTCTGAAGTACTGCCAATGTTTATAGCCCAGGAGTAAGGCGAAAAGGTAGCCCACATTTTTAAATAGTCTCATACTTTCCATTTTGTGAAACCAGAGTTGTATAGAAAGTGTAATTTGATAGCTGTGCATGTTGTCACGACGACCAATTATGGATATTGTGTAATATTCCGAAATCAACAAATTTAGGCTTGAAGTACGGTACATTGCCTCTTTTGATGCTAGTGCTAGTTAATTTAACTTGAATTTCAGGCTTTTTGAATACTCTCCCATATTTTGACTGTTTACATAGTGCATATCACGATAAATTGTGTCCAGCAGTAACACAAAGACGAATAATTTGTCATTTGTACTTAAAGTAAGCCCAACTGGGCGAGCTAAGAGGTAGTGTGGCAACATTGGATTTCACGCTCGTGAAGTTGTAACTCTTGGGAGAGCACACACGGCCAAACGGACCTACGTCATCTATGATTTAGTCAGTCTCAAACGGAGGTCAAAACGGAGGTATGGGAACCGCGCTGTAGTGAGGAGATTGGCGGCGCGGTGAGGAGTAGCTGTGGGGGTGGGAAGGGGTAAGATGCTGGCTGTGTAGATACTGTCCTCTTGTCTGGCTTCGCGAAGTTTGTGTTGCTTTTCTTATGTTGGGTCAGGTCGTGGGTGGGGGCTCGTATATTGTTCAGGTTCCATGATATATCTTCAGTTAGCTTGTAGTGACCACGACCCCCTTGGTGGTGACATTGCAGGTGAGGAGGAGCTTGGGGGGTGAGTGGTGTGGGGATGCTGGCTACGTTCATGGTGTATCCCTACTTGCTTTGCCTCATGGTGCCACGCTTTTGTGGGGTCAGGTCTTAGGGTGCGGCACCCATCTACTACCTGCCACTCATCCTTGTCGGCGTGATTTGTGGCCTAATATCCTAATCTCTTCTAAAGATGTATTTTCTACCCTCTCTGGGCTTAATACACAGGCGTACGGTCCGGACGGTGTTCCTCCTGTTGTACTCAATAATTGTGCTTCCGTGCTGACTCCCTGCCTAGGCAAACTCTTTCGTCTCTGTCTCTTCTCTAACGTCTTCCCTTCTTGCTGGAAGTTTGCTCTCATTCAACCTGTCCCAAAGAAGGGTGACCGCTCTCAACCCTCCAACTATCGTTCAATTGCTCTCATCTCTTGTATCTCGAAAGTTTTTGAAACTATTCTTGCTTCCAAATTTCTTAAGCATTTCTCTTCTCATAATCTACTCTCAGATCGCCAGTATGGCTTCCTTAAAGGTCACTCTACTGGTGATCTTCTTTCATATCTTACTAACTTTTGGTCATCCTCCTTTCGGTACTTCGGTGAGACCTTTTCTATTGCACTAGACATATCGAAGGCCTTCTCGATAGAGTCTCGCACAAATATTTAATTTCTAAACTACCCTCCTTCGGCTTCTATCCCTTCATCTGTGCCTTTGTCTCTAATTTCCTTTCCGGCCGTTCCATAGCTGCGGTTGTGGACGGCCATCGCTCACTTCCTCATCCTATCAACTCTGGTGTTCCTCAGGGCTCTGTCATATCTCCCATTCTCTTTCTAATTTTCATAAATTATCTTCTCAACTGTACCTCCAGTCCCATCCATTCATACGCAGACGACTATACCTTACACTACTCAATTAGTTTTCCAGCAATCCCTCAAAGACAAACGTGATGAAGCCATGCAACACTTATCTTCTGATCTAACTTCTATTTCCAATTGGGGCAGAGAAAACATAGTTACCTGTAATGCCTCCAAACCCCAATTGTTTCATCTTACTACCCATTCAGAACTCCCAGAAGACTATCCCTTACTCTTCAACAATACAAAAATCAATCCTTCATCTTCTCTCAATATTCTCGGTGTCTCTTTTTCTTCTGATCTCACTTGGAAGGACCATATTACCAGTCTTGCTAAGGCAGCCTCCCAGAAGCTGGGTGTGCTCAACCGCCTCAAGGGGTTCTTTACCCCTGCACAGCTTCTTGCTTTGCACAGGGGCACAGTGCGTCCTTGTATTGAATATTGTTCACGTGTGTGTTGAGGATCCTTTCACACCGCACTCCTAGATAAAGTAGAAAGGAAAGCCTTTCATATCATTAACTCCCACCCACTCACCAACTCTCTGCAATCTCTCTCTCTTCGCCGCAATGTTGCATCTCTTTCACTATTCTATCGTTACTATAATACTCAATGTTCCTCAGAGCTTTCCCAGTGTATACCACCTCCTCTACTACGTACCAGTCTTGCAACACAATCCCACCCCTACTCTGTGCAACTCTCCAACCCAAGAGTGAAACGTTATTCTCAGTCTTTCTTCTATTCAACTGTTGAGCTCTGGAACTCTCTCCCTTTTCCTATGACTTAAATTGCTTCAAACTCCGTGTGTCCAGGCATTTTGGCTCGAAAGTCCCTCGATTTTGGTCCTGTTACTTTTTCAACTCTGGGGAAGGCACTCGCTAGAGGCAGTTTTGCCTTTTGTCTCCCTCACTCACATAGAATAAAGAAAAATGGTTCTAGGGTTGTCCGCTCGGTGTGGTTGATTGTTGTTAGGTACAGTCTACGACAGAACTGTTGTCCATGGCCTGAGGCAGTAGGTTAGTTCACTTATCTTTTAATAGATGGCCCTTTAATCGCTTCTAATAAAAGGGGGCGGGGTTATTATAGAGGTTTGAAGGAGGAGGAGTCAAACGTGTGTGTGTGTGTTGGAGACCAGCACACAGAATATGTTTAATGTTACACAACACACAGGTTATATTATAAGACTAACCCATGTTGGAAGCCTAGATCACAAATAAGTAATGCACATCAGGTGTTACCGGTATGTTATTTATAGAGTTAAATATACCAACGATCAAGTTTCTGTTCTTCGGACTTCCCATGCTCCCCTCCTCCCTCTCTCTCTGCTGCCTTCCCCAATTTCCCCCTTCTCTCTCGTAACCGAATATAAAATTGTCCTCATCCTGTTCAAACCTGTCAATAATTATTACTATGGGGTTTTACGAATACTGTTATGTTTACCTTGACTGATTCTCAATTATTGACTCGTATTCTGTTCATTACCTCATACAATTTGTGACAGAAAATAAATATATATGCTCCGTTGGAACACCACTTAAAAGTTACCAACCTTGACGTATTGTATACGCCCCTGTCGTATACATGTAAAAGTTACCAACCTTGACGTATTGTATACGCCCCTGTCGTATACATGTAAAAGTTACCAACCTTGACGTATTGTATACGCCCCTGTCGTATACATGTAAAAGTTACCAACCTTGACGTATTGTATACGCCCCTGTCGTATACATGTAAAAGTTACCAACCTTGACGTATTGTATACGCCCCTGTCGTATACATGTAAAAGTGATCGAGAAGGGATGTTACAATCCACCGTCAAGACAAGTTGGATCGCATTGTAATCTAGCTTGGAGCAAATTATAACCACATAACGAACAGTTCATGTTTTATAAAGACATGACAATAACGGCTCAGTTAGGAAAAAAATTTAGCTGAGCCAATGTTTGTGTCTTTTTAATAAAAGCACAATTTCGTTATTAGGGTATATATTATTTTCCATTCCATTATTCACGGCATTGTGATTGGCCAATACATAATCTACCTTAATTAGTATGTAATATGACACGCTATGGTTATTGCATTATACTTTTATCGGTGGATTCTTAATTACTAGCTTCATTATTGCTAGTGGACAGAAGAGGTAAGAATAGCTGTGGAAGAAAAGAAGAAAGCATATAGAGAGTGGTTGGGTAGTAGAGGGAATGAAGATTTCGAGAGACAGAAACGAGCGAGGTACGTGGAGAGTAAGAGAGTGGTGAAGAGAGTAGTGAAGGAAAGTAAGAGAAGAGTAGATGAGGAATTTGGAAGGACTCTGACTGTAAAATGGAGGGAGAGTAAGAAACTGTTCTGGAAAGAAGTCAAGAAAGTTAGGGAAGGTAGCAAGGGAAACAGTAAGGGTGTGAAAGATAAGAATGGGAGAATGCTAGCCGAGAAGCAAGAGAGAGTCGAAAGATGGAGGGAGTACTTCAGTGAGTTGCTAAATGTAAGGAATGAAGAGCCAGCAAACATAGCTGGATATGGTATGGGAGGGAGAAGAAGAGAAGTAGTGGAGGAGGAGGTGGGGATCAGGAGGTCAGAAGTGTGGGAAGCCATGAAAAGAGTGAAGTTGGGGAAAGCACCAGGAACAGATGGAGTGTGTGGGGAAATGTTGAGGTATGGTGGTGAGATAGTGATGGAATGGGTATGGAAAATGTGCAAACTAGCATGGGAGAAGGGGAGTGCACCCGATGACTGGAAGACTGGCATAATAGTCCCCCTATATAAGGGCAAAGGGGAAAGAGGAGTGTGTGGTAACCACTGAGGAATATGTCTTCTAAGCATAGTAGGGAAGGTATACAGTAGGGTAGTGATTGAGAGAGGGAGAGTGAGAACGGAGAAATGGATAGGCGACGAGCAGGGAGGTTTTTAGGAAGGGAAGAGGATGTGTAGATCAGATTTTTACCCTGAATTGTGTTGTGGAGAAATATCTGGAGAAGAAACAAAAGGTGTATGTTGCCTTTATGGACTTGGAGAAGGCCTATGACAGAGTGGATAGAGAAGGTTTGTGGAAAGTACTTACTGTAGAATATACGGAGTAGATGGCAAATTGCCTGAAAGCAGTGAAGAGCATGTATGAGGGTGCAAAGGTGGCAGTACGTGTGGAGAGTGAGCAGAGCGAATTCTTTGACCTGAATGTTGGTTTGAAACAGGGGTGTGTGATGTCCCCGTGGTTGTTTACTGTATATGTGGATGGAGTCATGAAAGAAATACTATCAAGAGCAGTGGATGTTGGTGTATCACTGAAAAGGGAGGGAATTGAGTGGAAGCTACCTATACTGCTGTTTGCGGATGATACAGTTCTGATGAGTGATAATGAATGGGAGTTGCAGGGTCTGGTAAATGAGTTTGGAACAGTGTGCGAAAAACGGAATTTGAAGGTAAATGCGGGGAAGAGCAAGGTTATGGTGTTCGAAAGGGGTGAAGTCACAGAGTGTGAGGTGAAGCTGAACGGTCAGGCTATGGAGATCGTCAACTCTTTTAAGTATCTGGGCAGTGTGTTGAGTAAAGATGGGACTATGGATGAAGCAGTGCGGGAGAGGGTACAACAGGGAAAGAGGGTTGTAGGAATGCTGAAAGCAGTAACAAGAAATAGGGTGGTCAGTATGGAAGTGAAGGAGTCCTTGCATGACAGTGTGGTAATCTCGACACTGGCTTACGGAAGCGAAGCATGGACGTTGGTTGAGAGACTCAGACCAAGAGTGAGAGCAGTGGAAATGAATTACTTAAGAAGTGCGTGCAGAGTTATATGGAGGGATAGACAGACTAATGAGGAAGTAAGAAGGAGGTGTGGTGTGGAGGTAGATGTGCTGGAAAGTGTGAAAAGGAACAACTTGAGATGGTTCGGCCATATGGAACGTATGGAAAGAGAGAAAATGACTAAGAGGGTGTACGAGAGCGAGGTGGAGGGACAGAGAGGGAGAGGTAGACCGAAAGAGAGGTGGAAGGATGGAGTGAGGAAGTATATGAACGAAGGCGGTGCTGGTTGGGGGGAGGGGCGTCGACTGACTGGGGACAGAGGTGCATGGGGGTGGTTCGTTCGTGGCCACCCCTTCGGGGATCACGGCGTCAGGCAATAGATAGATAGATAGATTATTGCGATTTATCACTAAAATCAGTAAACAGTTCGGCGCTACCCATTGTAATATTTTACTGTAAAGTTAGTCATCGTATTGAACTGTTAACGATAATCCAACTTTCTAAACAATTTATATTAGCTTTAAAAGTTGATATATGTTGTTTAGGCTTTTCTACTTTTACTTCTATTTTTTTTTTAGTTATCCTCCAAGCATAATTTACAGTTTGCTAAAGTTTCGTGTATGCTACCGTGAATTTTATTCAATATTTTAATATTTCACCATTATTATGTTTACGGTTAACATTGGAAACACACACACATTATATAATAATATAGGCCTATAGGGTTTAAAAGGTAAACACAACTTTTACAATGTATATTAAATCAATATGAACTCCACCCACCAGCTGCATCAACTACCTTCTCCTGTATTCTCGTTGGAACAGAGTTAATCAATTTCCAACTTATTAGGGCGGCGACGGATACCCTCCCACTCCTCCCGTGCTTTCCTCTCCACCGCTTCAATGGTCCTAACTGGACCATAGACATGATGGCCCACAAATTATCTATGGGGATCATGTCACACCCCCTTGTGGACCAGCTAAACCCCGAATTGGGTAAGGCTCATTAATGGTCATGGCACGCACTGAGGGCAACAACACTTCCTCAAAAATGCTAATATTTTTACTAGTTTGCCTGGACCAAGGTGTTTGTGTGTGTTTTATGTTATCATGTGCGAGTGTTTTGTGCCCTGTGCGTTGTATGTGATTATGTATGTGATGTGCGTTTTATGTTATCGTGTGTGTGTGTGTGGGTGGGTTGGTGCTTGCATATTATGGACAGAGGAGAGAGGTTGACGCGTCGTGTCCCCAAATATTAAAAGGTGTGGTCATAATGGTGTGCATTTTCCAACTTTTTCCAAAAACACACACAAATAACTTAAATCCTTGGTGAATTATGCTTAACATAAACCAGTGTCTTAAACTGATTAGCTCACACATATTATTGGTACACTTAGTATATATTAACATAAACCAGTGTCTCAAACTGATTAGCTCACACATATTATTGGTACACTTAGTATATATTAACATAAACCAGTGTCTCAAACTGAATAGCTCACACATATTATTGGTACACTTAGTATATATTAACATAAACCAGTGTCTTAAACTGAATAGCTCACACATATTATTGGTACACTTAGTATATTAACATAAACCAGTGTCTTAAACTGAATAGCTCACACATATTATTGGTACACTTAGTATATATTAACATAAACCAGTGTCTTAAACTGAATAGCTCACACATATTATTGGTACACTTAGTATATATTAACATAAACCAGTGTCTCAAACTGAATAGCTCACACATATTATTGTTACACTTAGTATATATTAACAGATATAGACGTGTTCTTCGGGAATCATAGTTTAAGTAAGAATAGGATAACCAGCGAGACAGCGGGCAACAGATGTTGTTCGCTGCCTCGCTAGTTATCCTATTACCGGTACTAATCAACATTGGTATGTTAATGTGTCATGTATTAGTCAATTTAAAACAATCGCATAATATATATCTGCGTAATCATTTGCGTCCTTGAGAGAGAGAGAGAGAGAGAGAGAGAGAGAGAGAGAGAGAGAGAGAGAGAGAGAGAGAGAGAGAGAGAGAGAGAGAGAGAGAGAGAGAGAGAGAGAGAGAGAGAGAGAGAGAGAGCGCGCGCGCGCGCTTGGGTGAAAGAAAGAGGGGGAGGAGGGGGGGATGGGAAGTGCGAAGAACAGAAACTTAATCGTGGGTATATTTAACTCTATAAATAACATAACACCTGATGTGCATTACTTATTTGTCATCTAGGCTTCCAACATGGGTTAGTCTTATAATATAGCCTGTGTGTTGTGTAACATTAAACATATTCTGTGTGCTGGTCTCCAACACACACACACACACACACACACACACACGTTTGTCTCCTCCTTCAAACCTCTGTATTAACCCCGCCCCCTTTTATTAGAAGGATTAAAGGGCCATCTATTAAAAGATGAGTGAACTAACCTACTGCCTCAGGCCATGGACAACAGTTCTGTCGTAGACTGTACCTGGGCTCTGCTCGAGTATTTGTTAATTTGAACATAATTTAGACGTTCATTGAAGGTTGGGCGCTGTTTTGCTATTGCCCCAAGTACTGTAGCTTAACAGTCCCAGCCCTTTTTAGGAGAGAGTCCTGGTGCTTCCCATAACCGTTAAAATAGGCCTCGTAAATTTGGCCTCTTGCCAGCTTGAAGTAGAGATCCGGATTTATGGTCGCTATATCATTGTCACCGGCCCACTTCCGGATGTGTTCGCTGAGTTCCTTTATTTTGGCCTTAAGGGAGCTCAGACGGTATTGTGAAGCATAATTTACTGGTTCGGCTCAATGGTTTAAGGAGTGGGTTTAGTTTGCTCTCTAAACCTCCATCAAACTTAAAAAAACACCCACAAGACCCCCCTTCGATATAAATTTGTACATTTTTCGGTAGAAAAATGTTCCGGCCGAAGGCCCGTTACTTCAATAATTACAGGCTCGCTATCGCTCGCCACGAACAAATCGACACCTAAATGGCACGATAGGTCATAATATTGGTAAAGAAATGGGGCAAAAGGTCTGAATATCGCCAAACTAATGGGGCGAATGTCTTGAAATCTCATAATCAATAGGGCTAACCATGAGGGAGGAGGAGGACTCGACAAACCAACTGCCTCCCCTTAAGTGTGTCAGATTGTAGGCTGGGTGCGAGTTGGCTAACACATTATGTCCGTATTGTAGGCTGGGTGCGAGTTGGCTAACACATTATGTCAGATTGTAGGCTGGGTGCGAGTTGGCTAACACATTATGTCCGTATTGTAGGTTGGGTGCGAGTTGGCTAACACATTATGTCAGATTGTAGGCTGGGTGCGAGTTGGCTAACACATTATGTCAGATTGTAGGCTGGGTGCGAGTTGGCTAACACATTATGTCAGATTGTAGGCTGGGTGCGAGTTGGCTAACACATTATGTCAGATTGTAGGCTGGGTGCGAGTTGGCTAACACATTATGTCAGATTGTAGGCTGGGTGCGAGTTGGCTAACACATTATGTCAGATTGTAGGCTGGGTGCGAGTTGGCTAACACATTATGTCAGATTGTAGGCTGGGTGCGAGTTGGCTAACACATTATGTCAGATTGTAGGCTGGGTGCGAGTTGGCTAACACATTATGTCAGATTGTAGGCTGGGTGCGAGTTGGCTAACACATTATGTCAGATTGTAGGCTGGGTGCGAGTTGGCTAACACATTATGTCAGATTGTAGGCTGGGTGCGAGTTGGCTAACACATTATGTCAGATTGTAGGCTGGGTGCGAGTTGGCTAACACATTATGTCAGATTGTAGGCTGGGTGCGAGTTGGCTAACACATTATGTCAGATTGTAGGCTGGGTGCGAGTTGGCTAACACATTATGTCAGATTGTAGGCTGGGTGCGAGTTGGCTAACACATTATGTCAGATTGTAGGCTGGGTGCGAGTTGGCTAACACATTATGTCAGATTGTAGGCTGGGTGCGAGTTGGCTAACACATTATGTCAGATTGTAGGCTGGGTGCGAGTTGGCTAACACATTATGTCAGATTGTAGGCTGGGTGCGAGTTGGCTAACACATTATGTCAGATTGTAGGCTGGGTGCGAGTTGGCTAACACATTATGTCAGATTGTAGGCTGGGTGCGAGTTGGCTAACACATTATGTCAGATTGTAGGCTGGGTGCGAGTTGGCCAACACATTATCGGTATGTCCGTATTCTCGTTTTGGCTTTTCGGTTCACTTACGAGAGCACTTAAGGGAGCCCACCTCGCTTGTTTTCTCTTTCTCTTCCTCCCTCTTTGGCTTGTATCCATTCGGCCCCATTCAGCCTACTGTTTTAAGACATTTACCCTCAACCAGGTGTCAATATTTTTCTGGCGAGCGGTAGTGAGCCAGCATATATACTGTATATATATATTTGTTTTGACAGCAAGCTAAATCTGTACATTTTTCGGTAGAAAAATGTCTCCGGCGAAGCCGGATTTCTCCATACAATGCTGGCTCGCTATCACTCGCCAGGAAGAAATCGATACTTGGATGTGGATAAACGTCTTAAACCAGTTGTCTGAATGGGGCCGAATGGATACAAGCCAGGGAAAGAGAAAAAAGGAGAGAAAGATAAAAAAAAAGCCGGTGACCCCCTTTAAATATTATATAACTACTGTACTGTAAGGGGCTCAACTACTGTACTGTAAGGGGCTCAACTACTGTACTGTAAGGGGCTCAACTACTGTACTGTAAGGGGCTCAACTACTGTACTGTAAGGGGCTCAACTACTGTACTGTAAGGGGCTCAACTACTGTACTGTAAGGGGCTCAACTACTGTACTGTAAGGGGCTCAACTACTGTACTGTAAGGGGCTCAACTACTGTACTGTAAGGGGCTCAACTACTGTACTGTAAGGGGCTCAACTACTGTACTGTAAGGGGCTCAACTACTGTACTGTAAGGGGCTCAACTACTGTACTGTAAGGGGCTCAACTACTGTACTGTAAGGGGCTCAACTACTGTACTGTAAGGGGCTCAACTACTGTACTGTAAGGGGCTCAACTACTGTACTGTAAGGGGCTCAACTACTGTACTGTAAGGGCTCAACTACTGTACTGTAAGGGGCTCAACTACTGTACTGTAAGGGGCTCAACTACTGTACTGTAAGGGGCTCAACTGTCCATTATATAACTACTGTACTGTAAGGGGCTCAACTACTGTACTGTAAGGGGCTCAACTGTCCATTATATAACTACTGTACTGTAAGGGGCTCAACTGTCCATTATATAACTACTGTACTGTAAGGGGCTCAACTGTCCATTATATAACTACTGTACTGTAAGGGGCTCAACTACTGTACTGTAAGGGGCTCAACTGTCCATTATATAACTACTGTACTGTAAGGGGCTCAACTACTGTACTGTAAGGGGCTCAACTGTCCATTATATAACTACTGTACTGTAAGGGGCTCAACTGTCCATTATATAACTACTGTACTGTAAGGGGCTCAACTGTCCATTATATAACTACTGTACTGTAAGGGGCTCAACTGTCCATTATATAACTACTGTACTGTAAGGGGCTCAACTGTCCATTATATAACTACTGTACTGTAAGGGGCTCAACTGTCCATTATATAACTACTGTACTGTAAGGGGCTCAACTGTCCATTATATAACTACTGTACTGTAAGGGGCTCAACTGTCCATTATATAACTACTGTACTGTAAGGGGCTCAACTGTCCATGGCGATAGCAAGCCAGCATTGTATGCAGAAATCCGGCTTCGCCGGAGAAATTTTTCTATCGAAAGATGTAGGCCTACAAATTTAGCTTGCTGTCAAAGCAAAAATATACTGTATAATTCTGGCTCGCTACCGCTCGCCAGGAAAATATTGACTCTTTGATGGGGGTAAACGTCTTCAAGCAGTAGGCTAAATGGGGCCGAATGCATACAACCAAGAGAGAGGAGGAGAAAGAGTGTAAAAAGCGAGGTGGGCTCCCTTAAGTAGATCTATATTGGCTTCGTGCGTGGTTCTGATGGCGCAGTTTTGGTTTAGGTCGGACACTTTTATATTATGAGGCTGATGTCTCCTAGAATTACCGTGTGTGTGTGTGTGTGTGTGTGTGTGTGTGTGTGTGTGTGTGTGTGTGTGTGTGTGTGTGTGTATAATAATAATAATAATAATAATAATAATAATAATAATAAACGGTTTATTAAAGAATGGCAGCCTCATGAGCTGAAAATACACATTTTACAATTTAGTGGATGAACATGAGATGTACAGATATGAGGATGGTAAGCTTAGTATACAAACAAAATAAATAAATACAATAATGATGCATGTGCAGAATACAAATTATCATAAAATAACCATGAGAGTAAGTGATATACAGTACATATACACATTTATTTACTTACTCATATACAGAACATACGTATATACACGTACGTGCGTACATACATATACATACATATATAGGAACATAAGAACATGCAGTAAGTGTGCACATGTCCGTATACACAAACGCTCACGTATGCACACAAACATACATACATACAGAAACTGTTTTGGTATGGTCAGGGTAAAGAGTTGAAGGGTAAAGAGGGTGCAGCAATTCAAGTGTGTGTGTGTGTGTGTGTGTGTGTGTGTATAATAATAATAATAATAATAATAATAAACGGTTTATTAAAGAATGGCAGCCTCATGAGCTGAAAATACACATTTTACAATTTAGTGGATGAACATGAGATGTACAGCTATGAGGATGGTAAGCTTAGTTTACAAACAAAATAAATAAATACAATAATGATGCATGTGCAGAATACAAATTATCATAAAATAACCATGAGAGTAAGTGATATACAGTACATTTACACATTTATTAACTTACTCATATACAGAACATACGTATATACACGTACGTGCGCACATACATATACATACATATATAGGAACATAAGAACATGCAGTAAGTGTGCACATGTCCGTATACACAAACGCTCACGTATGAACATAAGAACATAAGAACATAAGAAAATGGGAGTCTGCAGAAAGCCGATTGGCCTAAGCAAGGCAGATCCCTGTCCCACACAACCCCAATTACAAAGCCCAATTATAGGCTCAACACTCTAATACCCTGAGGATCATCTTACCAAAACGGTTAGAGATTAACGCAGGATTACGGGGGTCTGCAGAGCGCTGATTGGCCCAACCCGGCTGATCCCCCTTCACACCCAACCCTTCTCGTCCATATGCTTATCCAATTTTTTCTTAAAGCTCCCTATCGTTCTTGATCCCACTATATCACTTGGTAGCCTATTCCACCCATCTACAACTCTGTTACCAAACCAATATTTGCCTATATCTTTTCTGAAACGAAATTTATCTAATTTGAAACCATTGGTACGAGTTCTTTCGCTATCACTGAGCTTTAGTACATTTGTCATGTCCCCTTTGTTAATCCCACTAACCCACTTGAACACCTCTATCATATCCCCTCTAACTCTGCGTCTCTCTAACGAATGTAAACCTAATTTCTTCAACCTTTCTTCATACGGAAAATTTCTAATATTATGGATCATTTTTGTCATTCTACGCTGAATTCTCTCCAATGAATCTATGTCCATTCTGTAATAAGGACACCAAAATTGGACAGCATAATCCATATGGGGTCTCACTAATGACAAGTAAAGTTTTAAGATAACATCAGCAGTTCTGTTACTCACACTCCTAGAGATGAACCCGAGAATCCTGTTTGCCTTATTACGAACGCTTATACACTGTTTTCTAGGCTTCAAATCATTGCTAACAAATACACCTAGATCTTTCTCGCAGTCTGAATTTTCTAATTCTAAATTAGCTAGTTTATATTTAACATTTGTTTGCATCTTCCCTATCTTTAATACCTTGCATTTGTCAATGTTAAACTTCATCTGCCAATTTACTGACCATTCATGTAAGGTATCTAGATCCCTTTGGAGGCACTCTATATCGCTATCTGAATCAATTGATCTCCCTATTTTAGTATCGTCTGCGAATTTACTTATCCTACTAGTTATACCTAAATCTAGGTCATTTATGTATATAAGAAACAACAGGGGACCTAATACCGATCCCTGGGGGACACCACTTTTGACTGCTCCCCACTCTGACTTGGTACCATTTATGCTGACTCTCTGTTTCCTACCAATTAGCCATGACCTAATCCATCCCAACAACGACCCTCCTATTCCATGTGCCTCAACCTTTCTCATCAATCTCTCATGAGGGACTCTGTCGAAAGCTTTACTGAAATCTAAATATATAATATCATATGACTTGTCACTATCTACTGCTTCATATACCTCTGAGAAAAAGCTAAGCAAATTAGTAAGGCACGAACGTCCCTGAGTGAATCCATGCTGAGAAGAATTTATTAAGTTAAATTTTACTAAGTGGCTTCTAATTTTCCTAGCAATAATAGACTCTAGCAACTTTCCTATGATTGATGTGAGACTAATTGGATGCTATCGATTTATCACCTTTTTTGAAGATCGGAACTACATTTGCAAGCTTCCAAGCTTCTGGAACTAAACCTGTTTCTAATGACTTGTTAAATATAAATGCTAATGGACTACTTAACTCATCTCTGCATTCTTTTAATACTCTAGCATATACCTCGTCAGGACCAGGCGATTTTTGAGGTTTTTGAGGTTTCAGTATGCACACAGACATACATACATACAGAAACTGTTTTGGTAAGTGAGGTAAAGAGGGTGCGGGTACTACAATGGGAGGTTAATCCTCGGTAGTGCAGGTGTGTGTGTGTGTGTGTGTGTGTGTGTGTGTGTGTGTGTGTGTGTGTGTGTGTGTGTGTGTGTGTGTGTGTGTGTGGTGTGTGTGTGTGTGTGTGTGTGTGTGTGTGTGTGTGTGTGTGTGTGTGTGTGTGTGTGTGTGTGTGTGTGTGTGTGTGTGTGTGTGTGTGTGTGTGTGTGTGTGTGTGTGTGTGTGTGTGGTCGGTCTCGTTGGGTGAGTTCATTTGCAGGGTATCATACTGTCGATCACGCCTTCCCTATCATAAGCCATTTTATCCTCCAGGAGAGAGATTAGACACTCAATGAAGATACATTTTTCATTTGGAATGGCTTCGGTGGTGAGTTTGGAGATGTTGTTTGATTGTTCTTGTAGTTTGGTGAGCCCTATACAACTATTTCATCCATGTGGGTGGTCGTCACACTCGGTTGGGGAGGGGTCACCTTGGCTTAGGAGGGGGGGGGGGGACCTGCTTTTTTCCCTCTTGGTTGTATCCATTCGGCCCCGTTCAGCCTATTGTTTTAAGACAGGTGTCGATTTTTTCCGGGCGAGCGATAGCGAGTCAGTATTTTATTAAGAAGTCCGGCTTCGCCGGAGACATTTTTCTGTCGAAAAATGTACAAAGTTAGCCATCTGTCTAACACATTATCCAAAATATGGTGGCTCACTATCGCTCGCCAGGTAGAAATCAACACCTGGATGGGAATAATCGTCTTAAAACAGTAGGCTGAATGGGGCCGAATGGATACAACCCAGAGAGAGAAAAAAACCAGACGACCCTCCTTAATACTAAGAAGTCATACGGGCCTGATGGTGTTCCTCCTGGTGTACTAAAATGTTCTTCTGTGCTTGTCTAGTTAAACTCTTCCACCTCTGTCTTCCACCTAACACCTTTCCATCTTCCTGGAAGTTCGCTGGCATTCAAGCTTTCCCAAAGAAGGGTGACCGCTCTCAACCCTCCAATTACCCTCACATCTTGTATCTCTATAGTTTTCAAAATCTATTCTTCAGGGGGGATGGTTCACTTGTTGCTCGATTTCTTCATGTATTCATTAGTTTTCAAGTTTCCTCCTTAGAACTCCAATAGACTTAAACAAACATCCATTAGATCCCCCTTGTAGATAAATTTGTAAATTTTTCGGTAGAAAAATGTCCCGGCCAAAGGCCGTTTCTTCCAAAGTTACAGGCTCACTATCGTTCGCCTGGTAAAATTTGACACCTAAATAGCACGAAAGGTCTTAACATTGACAAAGAAATGGGGCGAAAGGTCTTAAAATAGCCAAACTAATGGGCCGAACGTCTTAAAATCGAAAAACTAATAGGGCTAAACATGAGGGAGAAAGTGGGCCAGAAAAGCGGCCCATCTCCCCTTAACTTTGTGGTGCTCTCACTGTATTCTTTGTCTGTTAAGGGGGGTGACCTGCTTTGGCTGTTAAGGGGGGTGACCTGCTTTGTCTGTTAAGGGGGGTGACCTGCTGGCTGTTAAGGGGGGTGACCTGCTGGCTGTTAAGGGGGGTGACCTGCTTTGCTTTGTCTGTTAAGGGGGGTGACCTGCTTTGGCTGTTAAGGGGGGTGACCTGCTTTGTCTGTTAAGGGGGGTGACCTGCTTTGTCTGTTAAGGGGGGTGACCTGCTTTGTCTGTTAAGGGGGGTGACCTGCTTTGTCTGTTAAGGGGGGTGACCTGCTTTGTCTGTTAAGGGGGGTGACCTGCTTTGTCTGTTAAGGGGGGTGACCTGCTTTGTCTGTTAAGGGGGGTGACCTGCTTTTTTGCTCTCCTGTTCTCTCTTTATCTGGCTTGTATCCATTCGGCCCCATTCAGCCTACTGTTTTAAGACGTTTATCCCCATCCAGGTATCATGTTTTTACTGATGAGCGGTAGCGAGCTAGCATATGTTTTAAATATTTTTGACAGCAGACTAAATTTGTAAATTTTTCGATAGAAAAATGTCTCCGGCGAAGCCGGATTTCTTCATATAATGCTGGCTCGCTATCGCTCGCCAGGAAGGAATCGACACCTACATGGGGATCAACGTCTTAAAATAGTTGGCTGAATGGGGCCGAATGGATACAAGCCAGGGCAAAAGAGAAAAGGAGAGAAATGTAAAAAAGCAGGTCACCCCCTTAACAGACAAAGCAGGTCACCCCCCTTAACAGACAAAGCAGGTCACCCCCCTTTAAGGGGAGATATTTTCACTTAAGGGATTTTATTTTTCGAAACTCCCCCTCCTTCATGTTTAGACCCATTACTTTTGAGAATTTAAGACGTTCGCCCCGTTAGTATGGCGATTTGAAGAAATTTCGATCAATGTTTGGCAATTTTAAGACCTTTCGTGCCATTTAGATGTCGAATGTTTCCTGGCGAGCGATAGCGAACCTGTAATTTAGGAGGAACTGGCCTTCGGCCGGGCCATTTTTCTACCGAAAAACGTACACATTTATATCGAAAGAGGGTCTTGGGGTATTTGTTTTAAAGCTTGATGGAGGCCTAGGAAGCAAACTAAAGCTTGATGGAGGCCTAGGAAGCAAACTAAAGCTTGATGGAGGCCTAGGAAGCAAACTAAAGCTTGATGGAGGCCTAGGAAGCAAACTAAAGCTTGATAGAGGCCTAGGAAGTAAACTAAAGCTTGATGGAGGCCTAGGAAGCAAAGTAAAGCTTGATGGAGGCCTAGGAAGCAAACTAAAGCTTGATGGAGGCCTAGGAAGCAAACTAAAGCTTGATGGAGGCCTAGGAAGCAAACTAAAGCTTGATGGAGGCCTAGGAAGCAAACTAAAGCTTGATGGAGGCCTAGGAAGCAAACTAAAGCTTGATGGAGGCCTAGGAAGCAAACTAAAGCTTGATGGAGGCCTAGGAAGCAAACTAAAGCTTGATGGAGGCCTAGGAAGCAAACTGAAGCTTGATGGAGGCCTAGGAAGCAAACTAAAGCTTGATGGAGGCCTAGGAAGCAAACTAAAGCTTGATGGAGGCCTAGGAAGCAAACTAAAGCTTGATGGAGGCCTAGGAAGCAAACTAAAGCTTGATGGAGGCCTAGGAAGCAAACTAAAAATCTCCCCTTAAGAGGAGTGACCTGCTTTTTGTTATTTCTGTCCTTTTCTCTCTTTCTCTGGATTGTATCCATTCGGCCCCATTCAGCCAACTATTTTAAGACGTTTATCCCCATCTAGGTGTCGATTTCTTCCTGGCGAGCGTAAGCGAGCCATCATTATATGAAGAAATCCGGCTTCGCCGGAGACATTTTTCTATCGAAAAATGTACAAATTTAGCTTGCTGTCAAACAAAACTAAAAAATATGCTGGCTCGCTACCGCTCACCAGTAAAAAAAATCCTGTTTCCTGTATTATTATGTCATTTCCCTTGTTGCTTTTCATTGTTCGTTTCAGTCCTTTCTTTATTCTTTTTGTTATGTTCTTTATTCTTTTTGTTATGTTCTTTATTCTTTTTGTTATGTTCTTTATTCTTTTTGTTATGTTCTTTATTCTTTTTGTTATGTTCTTTATTCTTTTTGTTATGTTCTTTATTATATTTGTTTTTTGTTATGTTCTTTATTCTTTTTGTTAAGTTCTTTATTATTTTTGTTATGTTCTTTATTCTTTTTGTTATGTTCTTTATTCTTTTTGTTATGTTCTCTTTTCTGTCCTACTCCTTTCTGTCTGTTCTATTATCCCCTCTTCTTAGCTTTCACTCTTTTCTACCGAAAAATGTACGCATTTATCTTGAAAGGGGGGTTCTAGAGAGTGTAGTTATAAGCTAGATGGAGGTCTAGGGACCAAACTTAAAACCTCCCCTTATTAATCCCTTCAACACGAGGACGTATTTTTCGTCTTATTTTGGTCACGATTAGACGGTTTCTTTACCTCATAATCTACGGTACCTCTAGGCCTCTCAATTAATCCTCTGAATAACATAGGACCTTCTTAATCTGTATACAATCGTCTAATGTTAGCCAAAATCAATACGTCAAATACGTCATCGTGCTGAAAGGGTTAAGGGGAGATTTTTAGTTTGATCCCTAGACATACTGTACATCAAGTTTAAAATCACACCTCCTTGACCCCCTTTCAAGATAAATCTTTACATTTTTCGGTAGAAAAATTTCCCCTCTAAAAAAAAAAAAAGAATTCCTCTCTAATTACAGGCTCCCTATCTCTCGCCTGGAAAAAATCGACACCTACATGGCACGAAAGTTCTTAAAATTGACAGAAATTGGGCGAAATTTCTTAAAATCGCCAAAATAATGGGGCGAACGTCTTAAAATCTCAAAAGCAACGAGGCTAAACATGAGGGAGAAAGGAGTCCAGAGAAAAGTCCTTCAAGTGGAAATCTCCCCTTAAAGTAATGTCTCTCCTCCCCTCCCCTCCCCTCCTGTCTATTGGTTTGACTGTTATCTCTCCCAATTCTCATTTATCCTGCCGTTCGCCTTTCTCAAATATATTCTCGTCTATAGTTCTTGTATGCATCTTAATTTAGCAGTTCTCTTATCTTACTTCCTTCCATGCTATTTATTTTGATGAATTATTTAGATTTGATGAGGATTTTATAACACAAAATAAGATTGGTCGTTTTTCTAAACCCCCTTCTCCCTCATTTTTAACCCCATTACTTGTGAGATTTTAAGACGTTCGCCCCATTAGCTTGGCGATTTTAAGACCTTACATCCCATTTCGTTGTCAATTTTAAGACCTATCGTGCCATTTAGATGTCGATTTTTTCGTGGCGAGCGATAGCGAGCCTGTAATTATAAGAAGAACCGGCGGGACATTTTTCTACCGAAAAATGTACACATTTATCTTGAAGGGGGGGTTTAGGGGGTGATTTTTTTCTAAATTTGAGGGATGTCTAACAAGGAAACTAAAAAATATATGAATACATGAATTAGTAGTCCAAAAAAAAAAAAACCCAGCCACTATCCCCGTAAAGCCGGAATCACACGAACGCTTTTTCACTCAACATTTATCCTCAACACTGGTCTAGCAGCTAATGAGGTCAACATTTAATATTTTTCTGTGACCTAAATTAATCTATCATCAGTCTAGTCTCCGATACCAGTGCAAAATATTCCAGAAATGTTGCCAGAAAAATGTTGCTCATCGAATGTTGACTATAAAAGCTCTCGTGTGATACCGGCTTAAGTGTATCAGATAGACTTTGGATCTTTGGTGTGTTGATACACATTATTTGAATGAATAATTATATCCATTTTCAAATTACCAGTACATTTCAATTACCAGTACATTTCAATTACCAGTATATTTCAATTACCAGTACATTTCAATTACCAGTACATTTCAATTACCAGTATATTTCAATTACCAGTACATTTCAATTACCAGTATATTTCAATTACCAGTACATTTCAATTACCAGTATATTTCAATTACCAGTACATTTCAATTACCAGTACATTTCAATTACCAGTACATTTCAATTACCAGTACATTTCAATTACCAGTACATTTCAATTACCAGTACATTTCAATTACCAGTACATTTCAATTACCAGTACATTTCAATTCATTTTATCTAATAACATGCTTAATATATTATAACGACTTAAAAAAATATGCTAATTCTATTAAGCCGAATTAATAATTTTAAAATATATTAAACCTCTCTAATTTAGGGGGTTGCATTTGAGATTTTGCTTACATATCTAATTTGTTTAGCGTTTACATATATGATTTTTTTTTTTGTTTTTTTTTTTTTTTTTAAAGACCTCCGTGATTTATTTAGTTATTGAAAGGACATTTGATAATATTAATTCCATGAAATCTGTAAAATCTTCACATAGTATTTAATTATACCGGTAGCTAACTTTTGTTCTATGTGTATGAAGGAGACAAAGGGTAGGCTGCCTGTAACGAGTGTCTCGTAGAAAGACAGAAAATTGGTTAATTCTTGGGTTGGAGAGCTGGACAGAGTAGGAGTGGGAGTGTGGTGCAAGGCAAAGACAATTAAGGGGGGTCACCGGCTTTTGTTTATCTTTCTTTTAAGACGTTTTTCCCCATCCAGGTGTTGATTTCTTCCTAGCGAGCGATAGCGAGCCAGCATTGTAAGGAGAAATCCGGCTTCGCCGGAGACATTTTTCTATCGAAAAATGTACAAATTTAGCTTGCTGTCAAAACACAAAAATATATATGCTGACTTGCTACCGCTCGCCAGGAAAATATTGACACCTGGATGGGGGTAAACGTCTGAAAACAGCAGGCTGAATGGGGCTGAATGGATACAAGCCAAAGAGAGAGGGAAAGAAAGAAAAAAGCGAGGTGGGCTCCCTTAAGCACACCCAATTTCTGGGAAGCCGTAATAGCAAGAGCGGTGATATGGTCTTTCCAGGAAAGTATAGAGGAAAAGAACACACCGAGGATATTAAGGGGAGGCAGTTGGTTTTTAGAGTCCTCCTCATCCCTCATGCTTATCCCTATTAGTTATGAGATTTCAAGACATTCGCCCCATTAGTTTAGCGATATTCAGACCTTTTGCCCCATTTCTTTGCCAATATTAAGACCTTTCATGCCATTTAGGGGTCAATTTTTTTCCTGGCGAGCGATAGCGAGCCAGTATTTGAAGAGGAATCGGCCTGGACATTTTTCTACGAAAAAATTACAAATTTATATCGAAGGGGGGTTTAATGGGTATTTTTTAAAGTTTGATAGAGGTTTAGAGAGCAAACTAAACCCCCTCCTTAAACCATTGAGCCGAACCAGTAAATAATGCTGCACAATACCGGCTGGGCTCCCTTAAGAGAAGATAAGGGGTTGATTTGTGTATTGTTGAAGAATAAGGGATAGTCGTGTGGAAGATTGTGACGGGTGGAGAGAGGAAATTGGGTTTTGGAAGCATTGAAAGTAACATGATTTTTATCTGTCCCAATCAGAAATTTGAGATAAAAGCTCAGATAGAGGAATATAACCCCCCCCCCCCAAAAAAAAAACAAAAAAACAAAAAAAAACATACATACATACATAAACATAAATAAAATACATACATACATACATACATACATAAACATAAATAAAATAAATAAATAAATAATTAAATAATAATTAAGAAGTTTGGAATTATGTGTTTTGTGCCAGACTCTAACACAAGCTTTTGATATGTCTAGTGCAATAGAACAACTTTTGATATGTCTAGTGCAATAGAACAACTTTTGATATGTCTAGTGCAATAGAACAACTTTTGATATGTCTAGTGCAATAGAACAACTTTTGATATGTCTAGTGCAATAGAACAACTTTTGATATGTCTAGTGCAATAGAACAACTTTTGATATGTCTAGTGCAATAGAACAACTTTTGATATGTCTAGTGCAATAGAACAACTTTTGATATGTCTAGGCAATAGAACAACTTTTGATATGTCTAGTGCAATAGAACAACTTTTGATATGTCTAGTGCAATAGAACAACTTTTGATATGTCTAGTGCAATAGAACAACTCAAACCAAAATCCCGAAGGAAGGATGACCAAGAGTTACTAGTAAGATAGGAGAGTAAATCACCAGTAGAGCGGCCTTTAAGGGGGTGGTAGTCACTTTTTCTGGACCCCTTTCTCCCTCATGCTTAGCCCCATTAGTTTTGAGATTTTAAGACGTTTGGCGATTTTGAGACCTTTCGCCCCTTTTCTTTGTCAATACTTAATTTAAGACCTATTGTGCCATTCAGGTGTCGATTTTTTCCTGGCGAGCGATAGCGAGTCTGTAATTTTGGAGGGAATCGGCCTTCGACGGGACATTTTTCTACCGAAAAATATACAAATTTATCTTGACAGGGGCTCTAAAGGGTGTTTTTTTAAAGTTTCTTGGAGGTCTTGGAGGTCTAGCGAGGTCTTGGAGGTCTAGCGAGGTCTAGCGAGGTCTAGCGAGGAAACTCAAAACTAAATAAATACATGAATACATAGACCAAAAAACAAGCACTACCCCCCTTAACCCCTTCTATACCGACGTCGTATTGTTTATTTGATTGTAGCTACATTTAGGCCATATTATTCAGCTTAGGAAGGGCGTCTACCAATTAAAAGGCTACACACTATCCCAATCAATCCTCTTAGCTACCACATATCCATCACAATCAATCCTCTTAGCTACCACATATCCATCACAATCAATCCTCTTAGCTACCACATATCCATCACAATCAATCCTCTTAGCTACCACATATCCATCACAATCAATCCTCTTAGCTACCACATATCCATCACAATCAATCCTCTTAGCTACCACATATCCATCACAATCAATCCTCTTAGCTACCACATATCCATCACAATCAATCCTCTTAGCTACCACATATCCATCACAATCAATCCTCTTAGCTACCACATATCCATCACAATCAATCCTCTTAGCTACCACATATCCATCACAATCAATCCTCTTAGCTACCACATATCCATCACAATCAATCCTCTTAGCTACCACATATCCATCACAATCAATCCTCTTAGCTACCACATATCCATCACAATCAATCCTCTTAAATACCACATATCCATCACAATCAATCCTCTTAGCTACCACATATCCATCACAATCAATCCTCTTAGCTACCACATATCCATCACAATCAATCCTCTTAGCTACCACATATCCATCACAATCAATCCTTTTAGCTACCACATATCCATCACAATCAATCCTCTTAGCTACCACATATCCATCACAATCAATCCTCTTAGCTACCACATATCCATCACAATCAATCCTCTTAGCTACCACATATCCATCACAATCAATCCTCTTAGCTACCACATATCCATCACAATCAATCCTCTTAGCTACCACATATCCATCACAATCAATCCTCTTAGCTACCACATATCCATCACAATCAATCCTCTTAGCTACCACATATCCATCACAATCAATCCTCTTAGCTACCACATATCCATCCCAATCAATCCTCTTAGCTACCACATATCCATCCCAATCAATCCTCTTAGCTACCACATATCCATCACAATCAATCCTCTTAGCTACCACATATCCATCCCAATCAATCCTCTTAGCTACCACATATCCATCACAATCAATCCTCTTAGCTACCACATATCCATCCCAATCAATCCTCTTAGCTACCACATATCCATCACAATCAATCCTCTTAGCTACCACATATCCATCCCAATCAATCCTCTTGGCTACCACATATCCATCACAATCAATCCTCTTAGCTACCACATATCCATCACAATCAATCCTCTTAGCTACCACATATCCATCACAATCAATCCTCTTAGCTACCACATATCCATCACAATCAATCCTCTTAGCTACCACATATCCATCACAATCAATCCTCTTAGCTACCACATATCCATCACAATCAATCCTCTTAGCTACCACATATCCATCACAATCAATCCTCTTAGCTACCACATATCCCATCACAATCAATCCTCTTAGCTACCACATATCCATCACAATCAATCCTCTTAGCTACCACATATCCATCACAATCAATCCTCTTAGCTACCACATATCCATCACAATCAATCCTCTTAGCTACCACATATCCATCACAATCAATCCTCTTAGCTACCACATATCCATCACAATCAATCCTCTTAGCTACCACATATCCATCACAATTAATCCTCTTAGCTACCACATATCCATCACAATCAATCCTCTTAGCTACCACATATCCATCACAATCAATCCTCTTAGCTACCACATATCCATCACAATCAATCCTCTTAGCTACCACATATCCATCACAATTAATCCTCTTAGCTACCACATATCCATCACAATCAATCCTCTTAGCTACCACATATCCATCACAATCAATCCTCTTAGCTACCACATATCCATCACAATCAATCCTCTTAGCTACCACATATCCATCACAATCACAATCCTCTTAGCTACCACATATCCATCACAATCAATCCTCTTAGCTACCACATATCCATCACAATCAATCCTCTTAGCTACCACATATCCATCACAATCAATCCTCTTAGCTACCACATATCCATCACAATCAATCCTCTTAGCTACCACATATCCATCACAATCAATCCTCTTAGCTACCACATATCCATCACAATCAATCCTCTTAGCTACCACATATCCATCGCAATCAATCCTCTTAGCTACCACATATCCATCACAATCAATCCTCTTAGCTACCACATATCCATCACAATCAATCCTCTTAGCTACCACATATCCATCACAATCAATCCTCTTAGCTACCACATATCCATCACAATCAATCCTCTTAGCTACCACATATCCATCACAATCAATCCTCTTAGCTACCACATATCCATCACAATCAATCCTCTTAGCTACCTCATATCCATCACAATCAATCCTCTTAGCTACCACATATCCATCCCAATCAATCCTCTTAGCTACCACATATCCATCACAATCAATCCTCTTAGCTACCACATATCCATCCCAATCAATCCTCTTAGCTACCACATATCCATCACAATCAATCCTCTTAGCTACCACATATCCATCCCAATCAATCCTCTTAGCTACCACATATCCATCACAATCAATCCTCTTAGCTACCACATATCCATCACAATCAATCCTCTTAGCTACCACATATCCATCACAATCAATCCTCTTAGCTACCACATATCCATCACAATCAATCCTCTTAGCTACCACATATCCATCACAATCAATCCTCTTAGCTACCACATATCCATCACAATCAATCCTCTTAGCTACCACATATCCATCACAATCAATCCTCTTAGCTACCACATATCCATCACAATCAATCCTCTTAGCTACCACATATCCATCACAATCAATCCTCTTAGCTACCACATATCCATCACAATCAATCCTCTTAGCTACCACATATCCATCACAATCAATCCTCTTAGCTACCACATATCCATCACAATCAATCCTCTTAGCTACCACATATCCATCACAATCAATCCTCTTAGCTACCACATATCCATCACAATCAATCCTCTTAGCTACCACATATCCATCACAATCAATCCTCTTAGCTACCACATATCCATCACAATCAATCCTCTTAGCTACCACCACAATATCCATCACAATCAATCCTCTTAGCTACCACAGATCCATCTCATACAATCCTCTTAGCTACCACATATCCATCACAATCAATCCTCTTAGCTACCACATATCCATCACAATCAATCCTCTTAGCTACCACATATCCATCACAATCAATCCTCTTAGCTACCACATATCCATCACAATCAATCCTCTTAGCTACCACATATCCATCACAATCAATCCTTTTAGCTACCACATATCCATCACAATCAATCCTCTTAGCTACCACATATCCATCACAATCAATCCTCTTAGCTACCACATATCCATCACAATCAATCCTCTTAGCTACCACATATCCATCACATCCAATCCTCTTAGCTACCACATATCCATCACAATCAATCCTCTTAGCTACCACATATCCATCACAATCAATCCTCTTAGCTACCACATATCCATCACAATCAATCCTCTTAGCTACCACATATCCATCACAATCAATCCTCTTAGCTACCACATATCCATCACAATCAATCCTCTTAGCTACCACATATCCATCACAATCAATCCTCTTAGCTACCACATATCCATCAAAATCAATCCACTTAGCTACCACATATCCATCACAATCAATCCTCTTAGCTACCACATATCCATCCCAATCAATCCTCTTAGCTACCACATATCCATCACAATCAATCCTCTTAGCTACCACATATCCATCCCAATCAATCCTCTTAGCTACCACATATCCATCCAATCAATCCTCTTAGCTACCACATATCCATCACAATCAATCCTCTTAGCTACCACATATCCATACAATCAATCCTCTGAGCTACCACATATCCATCACAATCAATCCTCTTAGCTACCACATATCCATCACAATCAATCCTCTTAGCTACCACATATCCATCACAATCAATCCTCTTAGCTACCACATATCCATCACAATCAATCCTCTTAGCTACCACATATCCATCACAATCAATCTCCTTAGCTACCACATATCCATCACAATCAATCCTCTTAGCTACCACATATCCATCACAATCAATCCTCTTAGCTACCACATATCCATCACAATCAATCCTCTTAGCTACCACATATCCATCACAATCAATCCTCTTAGCTACCACATATCCACATATCAATCACAATCAATCCTCTTAGCTACCACATATCCATCACAATCAATCCTCTTAGCTACCACATATCCATCACAATCAATCCTCTTAGCTACCACATACCATCACAATCAATCCTCTTAGCTCATATCCATTCATCACAATCAATCCTCTTAGCTACCACATATCCATCACAATCAATCCTCTTAGCTACCATATCCATCCCAATTAATCCTCTTAGCTACCACATAATCCTCTTAGCTACCACATAATCCTCTTAGCTACCACATAATCCTCTTAGCTACCACATAACATATCCATCACAATCAATCCTCTTAGCTACCACATATCCATCACAATCAATCCTCTTAGCTACCACATATCCATCACAATCAATCCTTAGCTACCACATATCCATCACAATCAATCCTCTTAGCTACCACATATCCATCCACAATCAATCCTCTTAGCTACCACATATCCATCACAATCAATCCTCTTAGCTACCACATATCCATCACAATCAATACTCTTAGCTACCCAAATATCCATCACAATCAATCCTCTTAGCTACCACATATCCATCACAATCAATCCTCTTAGCTACCACATATCCATCACAATCAATCCTCTTAGCTACCACATATCCATCACAATCAATCCTCTTAGCTACCACATATCCATCACAATCAATCCTCTTAGCTACCACATATCCATCACAATCAATCCTCTTAGCTACCACATATCCATCACAATCAATCCTCTTAGCTACCACATATCCATCACAATCAATCCTCTTAGCTACCACATATCCATCACAATCAATCCTCTTAGCTACCACATATCCATCACAATCAATCCTCTTAGCTACCACATATCCATCACAATCAATCCTCTTAGCTACCACATATCCATCACAATCAATCCTCTTAGTACCACATATCCATCACAATCAATCCTCTTAGCTACCACATATCCATCACAATCAATCCTCTTAGCTACCACATATCCATCACAATCAATCCTCTTAGCTACCACATATCCATCACAATCAATCCTCTTAGCTACCACATATCCATCACAATCAATCCTCTTAGCTACCACATATCCATCACAATCAATCCTCTTAGCTACCACATATCCATCACAATCAATCCTCTTAGCTACCATATCCATCACAATCAATCCTCTTAGCTACCACATATCCATCACAATCAATCCTCTTAGCTACCACATATCCATCACAATCAATCCTCTTAGCTACCACATATCCATCACAATCAATCCTCTTAGCTACCACATATCCATCACAATCAATCCTCTTAGCTACCACATATCCATCACAATCAATCCTCTTAGCTACCACATATCCATCACAATCAATCCTCTTAGCTACCACATATCCATCACAATCAATCCTCTTAGCTACCACATATCCATCACAATCAATCCTCTTAGCTACCACATATCCATCACAATCAATCCTCTTAGCTACCAACTATCCATCACAATCAATCCTCTTAGCTACCACATATCCATCACAATCAATCCTCTTAGCTACCACATATCCATCACAATCAATCCTCTTAGCTACCACATATCCATCACAATCAATCCTCTTAGCTACCACATATCCATCACAATCAATCCTCTTAGCTACCACATATCCATCACAATCAATCCTCTTAGCTACCACATATCCATCACAATCAATCCTCTTAGCTACCACATATCCATCACAATCAATCCTCTTAGCTACCACATATCCATCACAATCAATCCTCTTAGCTACCACATATCCATCACAATCAATCCTCTTAGCTACCACATATCCATCACAATCAATCCTCTTAGCTACCACATATCCATCACAATCAATCCTCTTAGCTACCACATATCCATCACAATCAATCCTCTTAGCTACCACATATCCATCACAATCAATCCTCTTAGCTACCACATATCCATCACAATCAATCCTCTTAGCTACCACATATCCATCACAATCAAATCCTCTTAGCTACCACATATCCATCACAATCAATCCTCTTAGCTACCACATATCCATCACAATCAATCCTCTTAGCTACCACATATCCATCACAATCAATCCTCTTAGCTACCACATATCCATCACAATCAATCCTCTTAGCTACCACATATCCATCACAATCAATCCTCTTAGCTACCACATATCCATCACAATCAATCCTCTTAGCTACACATATCCATCACAATCAATCCCCTTACCTACCACATACCCATCACCATCCATCCTCTTAGCTACCACATATCCATCAACAATCAATCCTCTTAGCTACCACATATCCATCACAATCAATCCTCTTAGCTACCACATATCCATCACAATCAATCCTCTTAGCTACCACATATCCATCACAATCAATCCTCTTAGCTACCACATATCCATCACAATCAATCCTCTTAGCTACCACATATCCATCACAATCAATCCTCTTAGCTACCACATATCCATCACAATCAATCCTCTTAGCTACCACATATCCATCACAATCAATCCTCTTAGCTACCACATATCCATCACAATCAATCCTCTTAGCTACCACATATCCATCACAATCAATCCTCTTAGCTACCACATATCACAATCAATCCTCTTAGCTACCACATATCCATCACAATCAATCCTCTTAGCTACCACATATCCATCACAATCAATCCTCTTAGCTACCACATATCCATCAATCAATCCTCTTAGCTACCACATATCCATCACAATCAATGCTCTAGGCTACCACATATCCATCACAATCAATCCTCTTAGCTACCACATATCCATCACAATCAATCCTCTTAGCTACCACATATCCATCCCAATCAATCCTCTTAGCTACCACATATCCATCACAATCAATCCTCTTAGCTACCACATATCCATCACAATCAATCCTCTTAGCTACCACATATCCATCACAATCAATCCTCTTAGCTACCACATATCCCATCACAATCAATCCTCTTAGCTACCACATATCCATCACAATCAAATCCTCTTAGCTACCCCATATCCATCACAATCAATCCTCTTAGCTACCACATATCCATCACAATCAATCCTCTTAGCTACCACATATCCATCACAATCAATCCTCTTAGCTACCACATATCCATCACAATCAAATCCTCTTAGCTACAATCACAATCAATCCTCTTAGCTACCACATATCCATCACAAGCTTCATTAAATTGTCTAAATGTAGCTGAAATCCAATGACAAATACGTCGCCGGTGCAGAAGGGGTTAAGGAAGCCATACGGTACTGGCGATCTGAAAGAAGGTTATGGGAAGGCAGATGCTTAAGGGGCAGGGAGTTGCTTTTTCTGGACCCCTTCTCCCTCATTAGTTTTGAGATATTAAGAAGTTTCTGCCCATTAGTTTGGCGATTTTAACACCTTTCGCCCCATTTCGTTGTCAATTTTAAGACCTTTCGTGCCATTTAGGTGTCTAATTTTTCCTGGCGAGCTATAGCGAGGAATCGGCCTTCGGCCGGGAAAATGTTCTACCGAAAAATGTACAAATTAAACTTGAAGAGGGGTCTAGGGGGTGTTTTATTAAGCTTGAATGAGGTCTAGCGAGGAAACTAAAAACATAGATATCAACACGAATGAATAGACCAAAATTTTTGAATTAAAGAGGAGAGAGAGAGAGAGAGAGAGAGAGAGAGAGAGAGAGAGAGAGAGAGAGAGAGCTGGAATGGTGTAGGAAAGAGAGCTGGAATGATGTAGGAAAGAGAGAGAGCTGGAATGATGTAGGAAAGAGAGAGATGGAATGATGTAGGAAAGAGAGAGACGGAACGATGTAGGAAAGAGAGAGATGGAATGATGGAGGAAAGAGAGAGAGCTGGAATGATGGAGGAAAGAGAGAGCTGGAATGATGGAGGAAAGAGAGAGAGCTGGAATGATGTAGGAAAGAGAGAGATGGAATGATGGAGGAAAGAGAGAGCTGGAATGATGGAGGAAAGAGAGAGCTGGAATGATGGAGGAAAGAGAGAGAGCTGGAATGATGGAGGAAAGAGAGAGCTGGAATGATGGAGGAAAGAGAGAGAGCTGGAATGATGGAGGAAAGAGAGAGCTGGAATGATGGAGGAAAGAGAGTGAGCTGGAATGATGTAGGAAAGAGAGAGAGCTGGAATGATGTAGGAAAGAGAGCTGGAATGATGGAGGAAAGAGAGAGAGCTGGAATGATGGAGGAAAGAGAGAGCTGGAATGATGGAGGAAAGAGAGCGAGAGCTGTAATGATGGAGGAAAGAGAGAAAGAGCTGTAATGATGTAGGAAAGAGAGAGAGCTGGAATGATGGAGGAGAGAGAGAGCTGGAATGATGGAGAGAGAGAGAGAGCTGGAATGATGGAGGAGAGAGGGAGAGCTGGAATGATGGAGGAGAGAGAGAGAGCTGGAATGATGGAGGAAAGTGAGCGAGCTGGAATGATGGAGAAAAGAGAGAGAGCTGGAATGATGGAGGAAAGAGAGAGAGCTGGAAAGATGGAGGAAAGAGAGAGAGCTGGAATGATGGAGGAAAGAGAGAGAGAGCTGGAATGATGGAGGAAAGAGAGAGAGCTGGAATGATGGAGGAAAGAGAGAGCTGGAATGATGGAGGAAAGAGAGAGCGAGCTGGAATGATGTAGGAAAGAGAGAGAGCTGGAATGGTGTAGGAAAGAGAGAGAGCTGGAATGATGTAGGAAAGAGAGAGAGAAAGCTGGAATGATGGAGGAAAGAGAGAGAGCTGGAATGATGGAGGAAAGAGAGAGAGCTGGAATGATGGAGGAAATAGAGAGAGAGAGCTGGAATGATGTAGGAAAGAGAGAGAGCTGGAATGATGTAGGAAAGAGAGAGAGCTGGAATGATGGAGGAAAGAGAGAGAGCTGGAATGATGATGGAAAGAGAGAGAGCTGGAATGATGAAGGAAAGAGAGAGAGCTGGAATGATGGAGGAAAGAGAGAGAGCTGGAATGATGGAGGAAAGAGAGAGAGCTGGAATGATGTAGGAAAGAGAGAGAGCTGGAATGATGGAGGAAAGAGAGAGAGCTGGAATGGTGTAGGAAAGAGAGAGAGAGCTGAAATGATGTAGGAAAGAGAGAGAGAACTGGAATGATGGAGGAAAGAGCTGGAATGATGGAGGAAAGAGAGAGCTGGAATGATGTAGGAAAGAGAGAGAGCTGAAATGATGTAGGAAAGAGAGAGAGAACTGGAATGATGGAGGAAAGAGAGAGCTGGAATGATGGAGGAAAGAGAGAGCTGGAATGATGTAGGAAAGAGAGAGAGCTGGAATGATGGAGGAAAGAGAGCTGGAATGATGGAGGAAAGAGAGAGAGCTGGAATGATGTAGGAAAGAGAGAGAGCTGGAATGATGGAGGAAAGAGAGAGCTGGAATGATGGAGGAAAGAGAGAGCTGGAATGATGTAGGAAAGAGAGAGAGAGCTGGAATGGAGGAAAGAGAGAGAGAGCTGGAATGATGTAGGAAAGAGAGAGAGAGCTGGAATGATGGAGGAAAGAGAGAGAGCTGGAATGATGGAGGAAAAGAGCTGGAATGGAGGAAAAAGAGAGAGCTGGAATGATGTAGGAAAGAGAGAGAGCTGGTGTGATGGAGGAAAGAGAGAGAGAGAGCTGGAATGATGTAGGAAAGAGAGAGAGAGCTGGAATGGTGTAGGAAAGAGAGAGAGCTGGAATGATGGAGGAAAGAGAGAGAGCTGGAATGGTGTAGGAAAGAGAGAGAGGTGGAATGAAGGAGGAAAGAGAGAGCTGGAATGATGTAGGAAAGAGAGAGAGCTGGAATGGAGGAAAGAGAGAGAGAGCTGGAATGATGGAGGAAAGAGAGAGAGAGCTGGAATGATGGAGGCAAGAGAGAGAGCTGGAATGATAGATAGAGGAAAGAGAGAGAGAGCTGGAATGATAGATAGAGTACAAAGTACAAAGGAGTACAAAGGAAATCAAGCAACAACAGATCTAGTGACCCTTCTAGGTTGCTTGTCCTCCAAAACACTGAGGATCAAGTGTCCAAACAGTGGTTTAGAGTGGGTAAGGGAACATTGGAAAGGGAATTACTGCCCTGGAACTAATGTCCGTGGCAGGATTAGGAAGTTAGTAGGGGACAGATGGGTTAGTAACTGAGGGGGGGATAAAATAAAGTTATTCATTTACAAACGCAGTCAGTCGCGGGTTTGATGCGAGATATTTGTCTAGGCGGAGTTTAAATGAATCAACGGTGATGCAGTCTATAACGTTTCGGGGAAGCCCATTCCACAAGTTGACAACTCGATTGAAGAAGAAATTCTTAGATTCGTGTGAGTTAAAAGATTTACCAATAATTTTGCAACCGTTTCCCCGCGTGTAATTAGATTGGTCGATAGTGAAGTACTTACAACAGTTCATATTGTCGATGCCTTTGATGATTTTGAACACTTGAATTAAGTCACCTCTTAATCTGCGCTGGGTTAAAGGAAATAGATTTAATTCTCTAAGACGCTCTTCGTATGGTTTGTTCTTTAGGCTAGGTATCATTTTGGTAACTCTACGTTGAACTCGTTCTAGCTTGTTTATATCTTTTTGGTAATAAGGGCACCAGGATTGAACGCAGTATTCCAGAAGAGGGCGGACTAATGAATTGTAAAGGGTTAGGATAACTTCTTTGGATTTATGCTCAAATGACCTGCCTATAAAGCCAATTATTTTGTTTGCCTTCTTAACAACTTCTGAACATTGTTGACTCGGTTTTAGGTTACTCGATATTGTTACTCCCAGATCGGTTTCTCTGTTTACATTCTTAAGCTGAGTGCCATTCATCGAATAGTTTGCTTTCTCATTTAGGTATCCGATATGTAGTACTTTACATTTATCCGCATTGAAACTCATTTGCCAAATTTGGGCCCAACATGACAATTTATCTAGATTGTGTTGCATATCGTCAACTTGTTCTTTTGAGAGTACGCTATTTGTAATTTTTGTATCGTCAGCAAATTTTGAGATTGTACAGGTGAGACCCTCATCTATGTCGTTGATGTAAATTAGAAAGAGAATTGGTCCTAGTACCGATCCCTGGGGTACCCCGCTACTTACATTGGTCCATTTTGATGCCTTACCGTTTATGACTACTCTTTGCTTTCTGTCGCTGAGCCAATTTTCTATCCATTTCAACACACCGTCTTGTATTCCATGCGCTTTTAGTTTTAGCAGTAAACGTTTGTGGGGAACTTTGTCAAAGGCCTTTTGAAAATCAAGGTATATAATATCTACAGCTTTACTCTCATCGTAGAGGTTGAGGATATCGTGGAAGAAGTCTAAGAGGTTTGTTAAACAGGAATGTTTTTGACGAAAGCCGTGTTGAGTATCTTTAAGTATGTTATTTTCCTCTAAGTGATTTACGAGTCTGTCTCGTATGACCGTTTCTAGCATTTTACATACAACTGAGGTTAAGCTAATTGGACGATAGTTACTGGGTAGGGATTTGCTGCCTTTTTTGAATATCGGTGTTACGTTGGCTAGCTTCCACTGATCGGGCATAGTTCCAGACTGCAAGGATTTATTGAATAGTAATGTCAGTGGTTTAGAGAGCTCATCCTTAGCTTCCTTTAGAACTCTAGGCGAGATTGTATCAGGTCCAGGCGTTTTATTTACCTTGAGTTTATCTAAACAATTCAATACATCTCTCTCTGTAACGGTGATATTGCTTAGAACATCTGAATTATCAATCTGAATCGGCGATGGTGTAGGGATATCACTGAGGTCTTCTGTTGTAAAAACTGATGCAAAGAAGGTATTGAGGGCATTACTCATTTGTTCTTCGTCTTTGGTGTATTCTCCATTTTCATCGACTAACGGTCCAACAGTTGAAGTAACGACTTTTTTCTTTCTGATATAACTATAGAATTCTTTCGGGTTTGTTTTACTTTGATTCGCAATATGTAACTCTAAGGTCTTTTTACTTTGCTTAATTAACTTTTTGGCTTTGCGTCGTAGCTCTACAAATTTCAGCCGTTCTTCGTCATTTTGTGAGGATTTTAATCTATCATTAGCAAATTTTTTAGCAAGCAGGCAGTTTGAAATATCTTTATTCCACCATTTGGGCTTATTATTATGGCCTGGACGCCGAGTTTTCGATGGTATGCAGTCTTGCACTGCTTTTAGGTAAGTGGCTTCGAATAACTTCCAAGATGTATTTATGTCGTTATTGTGAATTAAAAAGCTCCAGTCAGTTTCTTTAAACATAGCTCTAAGTTTATGGAAGTTTGCTTTCTTGAAATTAGGGACTTTTTCGATGCTACTATTTGGTTCGTTACTAGTAAACTTTAAAGTGAAAGTTATCGTACGATGGTCGCTGTTACTCAATTCATCACCAACATTCAAATTCTCTATTAATTCTTCTTTTGTTGCAAGTACAATGTCAAGAACGTTATTACCACGGGTCGGCGTTCCAACAAATTGATAAAGCGAACTCTCTTGTAAGTTCGTATACAAGTCATGTCCGGAGTGTGAAGTAAGAGTATCGCCCCACTTGGTCACAGGTAAATTAAAGTCACCAATAATTACGGTATCTTGTGAGTTACTTACGTCTGCAATTTGTTCGTAAATTTCTCGGTCAGTTTGCACTGATTGAGCTGGAGGTCTGTATATTAATGCAAGTATTATTTTGGTACCTTTATTATTCTTTATTAGCACAAAAGATGCGTCGACGTTCACAATTTGAGGTTTTGACAAGAGGGTAGGGTTAAGACTTCTTTGATATAAAGTAAAACGCCACCTCCATTTCGATTTATTCGGCTTTTCTCAAACATTACATAACCGGGAAGTGAATACTCTGCTAAAAAGTCTCTATCTTCTGTATTGAGCCAAGATTCTGTTATGCCAATCACATCATAATTTTCTGTAAACACTAGCTCCTCTAAATCTGAAAATTTATTGCGTATGCTACGAGCGTTTGCATAGAAAACCTTTAAATTGTTATTTTAGAACTCACGGAACGCTCTTTAATAATATTTTTGGTTCTTGTCGGATCTACATTTATGTTCATGGCTGTCCTCGGTCCTCGCTGTCTTCGGTCCTTATCGCTGGTGGTCCTCGGTTGCCTCTGTTTTTTTCTTGGCGTTGGATGATTTATGTCACTGCTGCTTCTTCTCGGATGGCGTTTTTTGATCCATGGCTGCGGACTGCTTCGTGTAGGAGATGACCCATGCGTGCTGAACCCACAGGGTTTAGATGAGTGCCATCCTTGCGGAACAGAGTAGGCTGGTTGTAGAAGTTGTCCCAGAGGTTGATGAATTCAACTTCTTCCCTCAGACACAAATGTTTTAGTCGGCTATTTGTGCTGAAAGCCTTGTCGTAGAATTTGTCAGGTGCGTCGATCTTGGGGAGAATGCTTGAGATGATGATATTCCTTGACTTGTTTTTGTAGTGCTGGATCATCTTGCGATATTTCTCCATCAACTCTTCGGATCTGGTGCGCATGACGTCATTTGAACCAGCATGGATGACAAAAAGGGTATTTTCATTTGCATCCTTTGTGGTATCTTCGAAGGCTTCCACAATGTCGTCCAGTCCAGCTCCTGGGATGCAAAATCTTTTTCGTTGATTTGGGACTCTGTCGCAGAACTCTTCGACCTGTCCTCGTAGGATGGAATCCCCAACGAGCCTGGTCTCTTCTGGTTCGTCTTCCATCTCTACCAATATCTCAAATCTGTTGGCCATTGTGACTGGTAGATGAGACCTTTTCTGCGTTGGCCGTGCACCGTTCCTCACTGGTGTAAATCCGGAAACCTGTGGTGGCGGGACTCTACGTACAGGTCGGGGAGAGGAGTGGTTAGAACGGGGGCGAGGGGTTGGTACTGTTCGTGCTAGCAGGCTTCTTGCACGAGGAGTGGGGGAGAGACTAAGGTGAACAGGGCGGCTGTCCTGGTTTGATGTCGGCTCAGGTTCATCAGAAGCATCTGCTGCAGTGTCTACTGCAGGTGTTGGATTGTTGGCAGATGACGTTGGGGCGGTGGTGGATGCTGGAGTTGAAACAATTTGAGTTAGTGATACTCCAACGTTGAGTGTTACAAACTCTTGGAGTGATTCCAGCTTCCTGGTGAGGGCGTTGATCTTGTTGAGGGCTTCATCCAATTTTGCTGTCAAATCCCCTCGTTGCTGGCAGAGTCGGCAGACTTGTGGATCGGCAGGAGCAAACATGGAAGCACCAAACCTACCGGCGCAGTTCGTACAGGCACGAGGCATGGTGACGATCACTTTCTTCAGTTCACTTCACTCACTTAAAAACACTTAACTCACTTTAAAAACACTAAACTCACTTTAAAAACACTTCACTTACTTAAATAGGCCTAACCGAAAACAAAAATGTTGAAATACACACAAATAGGTTATCAGCGGTGATAGCCTAACCAAAAATTAAAACAAAACAAAATTAAATTTGAATACGCAGTGATAGCCGAACCGAAAACAATTTTATGTTTATTTAAACAGAAATAGGCCACCAGGGGTTATAGCCTATCCTAACCGAAAACAAAAATTATGAAATACCGGTACGCAGAAATAGGTCACCAGCGGTGATAGCCTAACTGAAAATTTAAAAATTGAAGTACGCAGAAATAGGCCACCAGGGATGATAGCCTAGACTAACCGAAAACAAAAATAACCGAAAACAAAAATTTTGAAATACCGGTACGCAGAAATAGGCCACCAGCGGTGATAGCCTAGACTAACCGAAAACAAAAATTATGAAATACTGGTACGCAGAAATAGGCCACCAGCGGTGATAGCCTAACTGAAAATTTAAAAATTGAAGTACGCAGAAATAGGCCACCAGGGATGATAGCCTAGACTAACCGAAAACAAAATTAACCGAAAACAAAAATTATGAAATACCGGTACGCAGAAATAGGCCACCAGCGGTGATAGCCTAACTGAAAATTTAAAAATTGAAGTACCGTACGCAGAAATAGGCCACCAGGGATGATAGCCTAGACTAACCGAAAACAAAAATAACCACAAACAAAAAAGTATGAAATATGCAGAAGTAGGCTACCAGGGGTGATAACCTACCTAAAAAAGCAAAACAAATATATATATATATATATAATAGAATATGTGACTAAATATACAATTCACCAAATAGAGATTATATAAAAATAAAGTGTAACTGCACACAAGGGGTTAATATACTGTATCAACAGATGGCGCTGGTGTCACTGTAGGCTAGTCAAGCAGGATTATATTTAGATAAACAAAGTTATCAGTCAAAGGTTACTACAGTACAAGATCATGCAAGCAACAACTAAAATTACAGATATATATAGCTACAGTAGGATACTGAATACGATAACTACTAGAGTTAATAAGAAAATACAAAGCTAGATCGACTAGGCGTGCGTCGTCTGCTACAAGCTAGGATAACAAATGTAAACAACAATGTTTATCAGTCAGAAAAGCAATAAAATAACATGCACGGCAACTACAGAACTATGTGGAGGTTAAACAAGCACTTAACTACTGTTCATGCAATGAATAAAGGGAATTGGGATATGAAATACTCAAATTAGGATAGAGTTTTCTCAGTGGCGATGCGGAGCTGTAGGCGGTGCTAAAGCCGGCGGGTGAATGAGAGAGGAAAGAGAGAGAGAGCTGGAATGATAGATAGAGGAAAGAGAGAGAGAGCTGGAATGATAGAGGAAAGAGAAGAAGGAGAGAGAGAGAGAGAGCTGGAATGATAGATAGAGGAAAGAGAGAGAGAGAGAGAGAGAGAGAGAGAGAGAGAGAGAGAGAGAGAGAGAGAGAGCTGGAATGATGATGAGTGGGAATGTATATGGAGATGTTAAGGGGATAGTGGCTGTTTTTTGGGTCTATTTGTTCAGTTATTCATATTTTGTTTAGTTTCCTCCCTAGACCTTCACAAACTTATAAAAAACACTCCCTAGACCCCCTTTCAATTTAAATTAGTACATTTTTCGGTAGAAAAATGTCCCGGCCGAAGATTCCTCTTAATATTACAGGCTCACCATGAAAAAATCGACACCTAAATGGCACGAAAGGTCTTAAAATTTACAACGAAATGGGGCGAAAGGTGTAAAAATCGTCAAACTAATGGTCCGAACGTCTTAAAACCTCAAAACTAATGGGGCTCAGCATGAGGGACAAAGTGGTTCAGAAAACCGGTCCATCTCCCCTTAAAGAGGAAGGTGAGAGAGAGAGAGAAAGAGCTGGAATGATGAGGAGTCGGAATTTTGATAGGGGGTGTTTTTCTAAGCTTGCCGGACGTCTAGCGAGGAAACTAAAACAATAAATGAATACATGAAGTTAAGAAGTATATGAATGAAGGCGGTGCTGGATGGGAGGAGGGGTGTCGACTGACTGGGGACAAAGGTGCATGGGGCCGTTTCGTTCGGCATTAGATAGATAGATAAATTAATAGACCAAAAAACCGACAGCTAGCCCCTTAAACTAGAAAATAGAAGGACAGAAAAAGAGGAATGGAAGGAGAAATGTAAAGTGAAAGAGAACAAACAAGAGAAATGTATGGAAGGTGAGAAGAGACAATAGGAAATAATACATAGGGACGAATATAATAGAATAGTAACCCATAGCAAATACTATGACGCATCTCGTTTTCTGTTTTCTGGCTATTATCAGACGATTTTATTCAGATTAGGAAGGGTATATGGAAGTCAGAGGGTTAATTGAAATATTAGTTTCCCATATAATTTACACAGATTCTTCTTAAATTATATAAAATCGTCTTATGGATGCCAGAGCATACTGTCAAAACTATGAGTCATAATCTTCAAAGAGTTACGGGGACAGTGGATATTTTGGGGGGTCTATTTATATATTTATATACTGTATATATTCATATATGTGTTAGTTTCCTCCATAGACCTCCATCAAACTTTAAAAAAAAAAATATCCATTAGATCCCCCTACTAGATTAATTTGTAAATTTTTCGGTAGAAAAATGTCACGGCCGAAGGTCGGTTACTCCACAATTACAGGCTCGCCATTGCTCGGCAGCAAAACAAAATATCGATATCTAAAGGGCACGAAAGGTCTTAATATTGACAAAGAAATTGGCGAAAGGTCTTAAAATCGCCAAACTAATGGGCCGAACGTCTTAATATTTCAAAACTAATGGGGCTAAACACGAGGAAGAAAGGGGACCAGAAAAACGGCCCATCTCCCCTTATGGAGAACCAATAATGGGAGTGAGAAGAAGGAAGGAGAACAAACTATAGATAGAGATGAAGATAAGTAAATAATGAAAGAGGGGATCTAAGGGTCTCTCTCTCTCTCTCTATATATATATATATATATATATATATATATATATATATATATATATATATATATATATATATATAATGGGAGTGAGAAGAAGGAAGGAGAACAAACTATAGATAGAGATGAAGATAAGTAAATAATGAAAGAGGGGATCTAAGGCTCTCTCTCTCTCTCTATATATATATATATATATATATATATATATATATATATATAATGGGAGTGAGAAGAAGGAAGGAGAACAAACTATAGATAGAGATGAAGATAAGTAAATAATGAAAGAGGGGATCTAAGGGTCTCTCTCTCTCTCTCTCTCTCTCTCTCTCTCTCTCTCTCTATATATATATATATATATATATATATATATATATATATATATATATATAATGGGAGTGAGAAGAAGGAAGGAGAACAAACTATAGATAGAGAGAAAGATAAGTAAATAATGAAAGAGGGGATCTCTCTCTCTCTCTCTCTCTCCTCTCTCTCTATATATATATATATTATATATATATATATATATATTATATATATATATACCTGTATATATATTAAACCTAATATATATATATATATATATATATATATATATATATATATATATATATAATGGGAGTGAGAAGAAGGAAGGAGAACAAACTATAGATAGAGAGAAAGATAAGTAAATAATGAAAGAGGGGATCTCTCTCTCTCTATATATATATATATAATATATATATATATATATATATATATATATATATATATATATACCGGTATATATATATTATTTTCTTTACTTTTTAATTTTCTAACAACACTTCCAACAAACTTGAATAATCGTTCCCTAGACCCTCTTTCAAGATAAATGTGTACATATTTCGGTATAAAAAATTCCCGGCCGAAGGCCGGTTCCTTCTGAAATCACAAGCTCGCTATCGCTCGACGGGAAAAAATCGACACCTAAATGGCACGAAAGGTCTTAACATTGACAAAGAAATGGGGCGAAAGGTCTCAGAATCGTCAAACTAATGGAACGAACGTCTTAAAATCTCAAAACTAACTGGGCTAAACATGAGGAAATAGGGGGATCATAAAACCGATCCATCTCCCCGTAAGACAATAAAAGATAAGAGTTAGGAAAAGTTTAGAATAGAAGAGAGCAGAGTAAACAGAGAGAGAATGGGGAGGATAAGTGAGAAAGGAAAGAGATGAAGGAAAACAGGAATGAACGGTAAAAGGAGAGAGGATAAAATAGGAAAAGAAAATAGAATGGAAAGACATGTGAGAAGCTAAAGAGAGAATATGAGAAGAAGATAATAAGAGAACAAAAGAATAAGAGAACAAAAGAATATGAGAACAAAAGAATATGAGAACAAGATAATAATAGAACAAGATAATAATAGAACAAAATAATAATAGAACATGATAATAAGAGAACAAGATAATATGATAACCAAAGAATATGAAAACAAGAGAATATGAGAACAAGATAATAATAGAACAAGATAATATGAGAACAAGATAATATGACAACAAGAGAATATGACAACAAGATAATATGAGAACAAGATAATATGAGAACAAGAGAATATGAGAACAAGATAATAATAGAACAAGATAATATGAGAACAAGAGAATATGAGAACAAGATAATAATAGGACAAGAGAATAATAGAACAAGAGAATATGAGAACAAGAGAATATGAGAACAAGATAATAATAGAACAAGATATGAGAACATGATAATAAGATAATATGATAACCAGAGAAGGCGGTGCTGGTTGGGGGGAGGGGCGTCGACTGACTGGGGACAGAGGTGCATGGGGGCGGTTCGTTCGTGGCCACCCCTTCGGGGATCACGGCGTCAGGCAATAGATAGATAGATAGATAACCAGAGAATATGACAACAAGATAATAATAGAACAAAATAATGATAGAACAAGATAATAAGTGAACAAGAGAATATGATAACCAGATAATATGAAAACAAGATAATATGAGAACAAGAGAATATGAGAACAAGATAATATGAGAACAAGATAATAATAGAACAAGATAATAATAGAACATGATAACAAGAGAACAAGATAATATGATAACCAGAGAATATGAAAACAAGATAATATGAGAACAAGATAATATGAGAACAAGAGAATATGAGAACAAGATAATATGAGAACATGATAATAAGAGAACAAGATAATATGATAACTAGAGAATATGAAAGCAAGATAATATGAGAACAAGATAATAATAGAACAAGATAATATGAGAACAAGAGAATTATGAGAACAAGATAATATGAGAACAAGAGAATATGAGAACAAGAGAATATGAGAACAAGATAATAATAGAACAAGATAATAATAGAACAAGATAATAATAGAACAAGAGAATATGATAACCAGAGAATATGAAAACAAGATAATATGAGAACAAGAGAATATGAGAACAAGATAATATGAGAACATGATAATAAGAGAACAAGATAATATGATAACTAGAGAATATGAAAGCAAGATAATATGAGAACAAGATAATATGAGAACAAGATAATATGAGAAGATAATATGAGAACATGATAATAAGAGAACAAGAGAATATGATAACCAGAGAATATGAGAACAAGATAATATGAGAACAAGAGAATATGAGAACAAGATAATATGAGAACATGATAATAAGAGAACAAGAGAATATGATAACCAGAGAATATGAAAACAAGAGAATATGAGAACAAGAGAATATGAGAACAAGATAATATGAGAACAAGATAATATGAGAACAAGATAATAATAGAACAAAAGAATATGAGAACAAGAGAATATGAGAACAAGAGAATATGAGAACAAGAGAATATGAGAACAAGAAAATATGAGAACAAGAGAATATGAGAACAAGAGCATATGAGAACGAGAGAATATGAGAACGAGAGAATATGAGAACGAGAGAATATGAGGACGAGAGAATATGAGGACGAGAGAATAATGAGGACGAGAGAATATGATGAGAGAATATGAGAATGAGAGCATATGAGAAAGAGAGAATATGAGAACAAGAGAATATGAGGACAAGAGAATATGAGAACAGTAGAATAAGAGCACAAAATAATATGAGAACAAGAGAATATGAGAACAAGAAAATATGAGAACAGGAGCAAATGAGAACAAGATAATATGAGAACAAGACAATATGAGCAAGATAATACATTAAGTGGGGTGACCTGTTTTTTCTTCTTTCTCTCGGTTGTATCCATTCGGACCCATTCAACCTACTGTTTTAAGAAGATTATCCCCATCCAGGTGTCGATTCATACCTGACGAGCGATAGCGAGCCACCATATTTTGGATAATAAGTTATACAGCTGGCTAAATTTATACATATATCGATAGTAAAATGTCTCCGGCGAAGCCGGATTTCTTCATAAAATGCTGGCTCGCTATATCTCGCCAGGAAAAAATCGACACCTGGATGGGGATAAAACAGTAGGCCGAATGGGACCGAATGGACACAACCAAGAAAGAGAAAAAAAGCAGGTCACCCCCCCTTAAAAGTGAGAAGAGGACATAAAGACCAAAGAGAGAGAGGAGGGAAGGAAACGAGAGAGGTGAAAGAGTATATGGCCAGAAGTGAGAGAGAGAGGGAGAGAGAGGAGGAGGAGGGAAGGAAACGAGAGAGATGCAAGAGTAAAATGCCAGAAGAATGAGTGAGAAGAGAGGAAAGGGGAGAGGCGAGCACGGAGTTAAAGAGAGCTGGAATGGTGTGAGAGTGAGTGGGAGTTATAAGGAGTTACAAGGAATAAATAGTATCTCGGAGACTTTGCGGTCCATTCCGAGGAGATACTCGAAGTGGAAGGAGAGAGACTGTTTAGTGCACTACACTCATTACAGAGTGTGCAAAATACTATCTACTATCTTCTTGAACTGCTCTACTCAAGACCTGTTTACAGCTTCGGAGGGAAGTTTGTTCCAGGTAGAACAGATCATATTTATGTGAAAACGTTTCTACAAATTCTAGTGTTGAACCTTTTTCATTCTAATTTCCAGCCATGGTTGCGTGTTGTATTCCTATTGAGGCTAAACATTTTGCTATAATCCATATTGTCAAATCCATTAAGTATTTTAAAAGCTTCAAAGAGCTGACCTCGTAGTCTGCGTGTATCCATCGAAAAGACATCAAGAGCGCTCAACCGGTCCTCATAACTCAGTCTTCTAAGCGATGGAATAAGCTTTGTAGCCCTAGCTTGTACTCTTTCCAGTCGCTCTATATTTTTCCTGAGACCAGAATTGAACAGCATACTCCAGGAGAGGCCGTATCAAAGCATTGTAAAGTGTGAGGATTATTTCCTTATTGCTATACTTAAATTGCATCTTAACACTTTGGCTGCGGGCATATTTCTGCCTATATCTGCCATATTAGGGCTCATTCAGGCACTCCTGATTGATTAGGCAAGTGTCTGAATGAAATTAAATGTATTCAGCCAAAACTTAGAAGAAAATAGCTTCAAAATGACATCAAAACGAGCTTCGTAGCTCTCGGGGTTCACCCACAGCGCTACCATAGACATTCGCTACAATGATCGATTCTTGCTAATGTCGCGCTACATTTGCCTTTGGCAGCACTGTATATCTCGCGAGACTCAGAGCCTTCAGTGCCTCAGCTGCCTTCGGGGAAGGACGTGTGGCCTGTCGTGCTCCCGCTCCCTTGCACTTGATTCTACAGGCTTTAAGAGGCTTTAAAAGCCTGTAAATTGCTGTAAATTGGTATGGTGTTCGGGAACATCTCCCGCAGGCAATGGGTTAATATAGCCCAATAATTTCTGAGCTTTCTTTTCTACTTCAGTACGGTACTCTGCTTGGAAAAATTTAGGTCACTGCTAATCAGAACACCCAAATCCTTCTCCAAGTCGGTCACTTCCAGTCCCAGAGGCATTCCCAATAGCGAATAGCCTGACTTGGTGTTTGCTTGGCCGATATGCATCACCTTGCACTTTTCCAAATTAAGAGGCATCTGCCATGTCTCCGACCATTTATCCAGTCTGTTGAGGTCCATCCTGAGCTGTTCAACCCCTTTGGGGTCTTTCAGATACAAAAGATACAAAAGATAACTGTGATTACGAAGCAACATATAAGACACAGAGATGAAGAAGAAAACGAATATAAGGAAACAGCTATAAGAAGAGCATACAAACGGATGAAGAAACAGGGATAAAGAAACAGAGATAATCACAAATTGATAAAGAGACGGATAATGACAGACAGATAAGGAAACACCTATACAGAAACAGAGATAATGTCAGAGAGATAAGGAAACACCGATACAGAAACAGAGATAATGACAGAGAGATAAGGAAACACCGATACAGAAACAGAGATAATGACAGAGAGATAAGGAAACACCGATACAGAAACAGAGATAATGACAGAGAGATAAGGAAACACCGATACAGAAACAGAGATAATGACAGAGAGATAAGGAAACACCGATACAGAAACAGAGATAATGACAGACATAAGGAAACTCCGAAACAGAGATAATAACAAAGAGATAAGGAAACACCGATACAGAAACAGAGATAATGACAGACATAAGGAAACCCCGAAACAGAGATAATAACAAAGAGATAAGGAAACAGCGATAAAGAGACAGAGATAATGACAGACATAAGGAAACCCCGAAACAGAGATAATAACAAAGAGATAAGGAACCAGCGATAAAGAGACAGAGATAATGACAGACCTAAGGAAACCCCGAAACAGAGATAATAACAAAGAGATAAGGAAACAGCGATAAAGAAACAGAGATAATGGTAAAGAGATAAGACAACAACGATAAAGGAACAGAAATAATGACAAACAAATAAAGAAACAGCGATAAAGAAACAGAGATAAGGAAACACCGATAAAGAAACAGTGATAATGATAAATAGATAAGGAAACACCGATAAAGAAACAGTGATAATAACAAAGAGATAAAGATACAGCCATAATGAAAGAGTGATAATAACAAAGAGATAAAGATACAGCCATAAAGAAACAGAGATAATGACAAAGAGATAAAGATACAGCCATAAAGAAACAGAGATAATGACAAAGAGATAAGAAAACCAGTGATAAAGAAACAGAGATACCAGTAATAACAAACAAATAAGAAAACAGCGATAAAGAAACATATATGAGGAAAGAGGGATAAATAGAAATAGATACTGAAATATATATAAGGGGGCCATGGAAGTGAGGGCCAAAGGGGACGGAAGGAAGGGCAGTAATGAGAGAGTGAGGAATTGGTAGGTGGGCTGGAAGGAGGAGGACTGTGTGTGTGTGTGAGAGAGAAAGAGTGAGTGTGAGAAATTGGTAGGTGGTGTGGAGGGAAATCAGTGTGTGTGAGAGAGAGTCACAAGGAGTTACAAGGAATAGTAAATAATATTCTCAAAGACCTTACGGTCCATTCCAAGGAGATACTCGAAGTGAAAGGAGAGAGAGTTTGTTTAATGCACTACACTCATTACAGAGTGTGCAAAATACTATCTGCTCTCTCCTTGAACTGCTCCACTAAAGCCGAAGCCCTCCAGTTCATTGCTGTGCCATTTTGTTTTAACAAGTACCGTATCCTAGTAAGGACCATTAGGTGTGTTACATAAGAACATAAGAAGAACATAAGAAAATGGGAGTCTGCAGAAAGCCGATTGGCCTAAGCAAGGCAGATCCCTGTCCCACACAACCCCAATTACAAAGCCCAATTATAGGCTCAACACTCTAATACCCTGAGGATCATCTTACCAAAATGGTTAGAGATTAACGCAGGATTACGGGGGTCTGCAGAGCGCTGATTGGCCCAACCCTGCTGATCCCCCTTCACACCCAACCCTTCTCGTCCATATGCTTATCCAATTTTATCTTAAAGCTCCCTATCGTTTTTAATCCCACTATAGCACCTGGTAGTCCATTCCACCCATCTACAACTCTGTTACCAAACCAATATTTGCCTATATCTTTTCTGAAACGAAATTTATCTAATTTGAAACCATTGGTACGAGTTCTTTCGCTATCACTGAGCTTTAGTACATTTGTCATGTCCCCTTTGTTAATCCCACTAACCCACTTGAACACCTCTATCATATCCCCTCTAACTCTGCGTCTCTCTAACGAATGTAAGCCTAATTTCTTCAACCTTTCTTTATACGGAAGATTTCTAATATTATGGATCATTTTTGTCATTCTACGTTGTACTCTCTCCAATGAATCTATGTCCATTCTGTAATAAGGACACCAAAATTGAACAGCATAATCCATATGGGGTCTCACTAATGACAAGTAAAGTTTTAAGATAACATCAGCAGTTCTGTTACTCACACTCCTAGAGATGAACCCGAGAATCCTGTTTGCCTTGTTTCGAACGCTTATACACTGTTGTCTAGGCTTCAAATCATTGCTAACAAACACACCTAGATCTTTCTCACAATTCGAGTTTTCTAATTCCACATTAGCTAGTTTATATTTAACATTTGTATGCATCTTCCCTATCTTTAATACCTTGCATTTGTCAATGTTAAACTTCATCTGCCAATTTACTGACCATTCGTGTAAGGTATCTAGATCCCTTTAGAGGCACTCTATATCTCTATCTGAATCAATTGTTCTCCCCATTTTGGTATCGTCTGCAAATTTACTTATCCTACTAGTTATACCTAAATCAAGGTCATTTATGTATATAACAAACAACAGAGGACCTAATACAGATCCCTGGGGGACACCACTTTTGACTGCTCCCCATTCTGACTTCGTACCATTTATGCTGACTCTCTGCTTCCTACCAATTAGCCATGACCTAATCCAACCCAACAACGCCCCACCTATTCCATGCGCCTCAACCTTTCTCATCAATCTCTCATGGGGGACTCTGTCGAAAGCTTTACTGAAATCTAAATATATTATATCATATGACTTGTCATTATCTACTGCTTCATATACCTCTGAGAAAAAACTAAGCAAATTAGTAAGGCAAGAACGTCCCTGAGTGAATCCATGCTGAGAAGAATTTATTAAATTAAATAAGAACATAAGAACATAAGAAAATGGGAGTCTGCAGAAAGCCGATTGGCCTAAGCAAGGCAGATCCCTGTCCCACACAACCCCAATTACAAAGCCCAATTATAGGCTCAACACTCTAATACCCTGAGGATCATCTTACCAAACCGGTTAGAGATTAACGCAGGATTACGGGGGTCTGCAGAGCGCTAATTTGGCCCAACCCGGCTGATCCCCCTTCACACCCAACCCTTCTCGTCCATATGCTTATCCAATTTTTTTTAAAGCTCCCTATCGTTCTTGATCCCACTATATCACTTGGTAGCCTATTCCACCCATCTACAACTCTGTTACCAAACCAATATTTGCCTATATCTTTTCTGAAACGAAATTTATCTATTTTGAAACCATTGGTACGAGTTCTTTCGCTATCACTGAGCTTTAGTACATTTGTCATGTCCCCTTTGTTAATCCCACTAACCCATTTGAACACCTCTATCATATCCCCTCTAACTCTGCGTCTCTCTAACGAATGTAAACCTAATTTCTTCAACCTTTCTTCATACGGAAAATTTCTAATATTATGGATCATTTTTGTCATTCTACGCTGAATTCTCTCCAATGAATCTATGTCCATTCTGTAATAAGGACACCAAAATTGGACAGCATAATCCATATGGGGTCTCACTAATGACAAGTAAAGTTTTAAGATAACATCAGCAGTTCTGTTACTCACACTCCTAGAGATGAACCCGAGAATCCTGTTTGCCTTATTACGAACGCTTATACACTGTTTTCTAGGCTTCAAATCATTGCTAACAAACACACCTAGATCTTTCTCGCAGTCTGAATTTTCTAATTCTAAATTAGCTAGTTTATATTTAACATTTGATTGCATCTTCCCTATCTTTAATACCTTGCATTTGTCAATGTTAAACTTCATCTGCCAATTTACTGACCATTCATGTAAGGTATCTAGATCCCTTTGGAGGCACTCTATATCGCTATCTGAATCAATTGATCTCCCCATTTTAGTATCGTCTGCGAATTTACTTATCCTACTAGTTATACCTAAATCTAGGTCATTTATGTATATAAGAAACAACAGGGGACCTAATACCGATCCCTGGGGGACACCACTTTTGACTGCTCCCCACTCTGACTTGGTACCATTTATGCTGACTCTCTGTTTCCTACCAATTAGCCATGACCTAATCCATCCCAACAACGACCCTCCTATTCCATGTGCCTCAACCTTTCTCATCAATCTCTCATGAGGGACTCTGTCGAAAGCTTTACTGAAATCTAAATATATAATATCATATGACTTGTCACTATCTACTGCTTCATATACCTCTGAGAAAAAGCTAAGCAAATTAGTAAGGCAAGAACGTCCCTGAGTGAATCCATGCTGAGAAGAATTTATTAAGTTAAATTTTACTAAGTGGCTTCTAATTTTCCTAGCAATAATGGACTCTAGCAACTTTCCTATGATTGATGTGAGACTAATGGGACGGTAATTGGATGCTATCGATTTATCACCTTTTTTGAAGATCGGAACTACATTTGCAAGCTTCCAAGCTTCTGGAACTAAACCTGTTTCTAATGACTTGTTAAATATAAATGCTAATGGACTACTTAACTCATCTCTGCATTCTTTTAATACTCTAGCATATACCTCGTCAGGACCAGGCGATTTTTGAGGTTTCAGTCTGTCAATTTCCTTAAGCACATCATTTCTACTTATACTAACTGTACTTAACATATTTTCTATACTATCACTATATACCATATTGACTTCTGGAATCTGTGCCAAATTTTCATTAGTGAAAACGGAAAGAAACTGACTATTTAATGTACTGCACATTTCTAAATCATTTTCTGTTATTTCTCCTATTGAAGTTTTTAGGGGCCTATTACATCTCTAACTTTAGATTTATATAGTTGGTAAAAAGCTTTAGGGTTCTTTTTTGAGTCACTGGCTATCCTTATTTCATAATTTCTTTTTGCTTTCCTGATTTCCTTTTTGACCTGTCTTGATAGAGTCTGATAGTATATATGTAAATGATTTTCACCTTTCTTTATTTTTCGATATATTCCTTTCTTTTTTCCTATAAGATCTATTAGCTTATTAGTCATCCATTTTGGTTGGTTCTGCGTCGATCTAAATCTTCTTTTAGGGATATATTTATTTTGAGCATTGTGGAGTGAAGCAATAAACTGGTTATATGTAGGTGGCAAGTTTAACTCTGGCATATCCTGACTTAATCGCTTAACAATAGGGTCCACCCTTAAGTCTCTTCTTAGCCCACCATAATCGGCTTTTCTGAAATCTGGGATAAGTGTCGTATTCTCTTTAGCATTCCCTGTCCATTGTATATTAAAATAAATAGATTTATGATCGCTATTTCCTAGTTGGTCACCAATCTCTACATTATTTATCATATGTTCATTGTTACTGAAAACTAAATCAAGAATATTAATACCTCTAGTCGGCGTATCTATGAATTGAAATAAAAAACTATCTTGTACTACCTCAATAAACTCTACTGAATCGGAGTCGCCTATTTGGTGCTGCCAATCAATGTTCGGAAAATTAAAATCCCCCATAATGCACACATTGCTAAACCTTGATGCTATTTTAATTTCCTCCCATAACGATTTTCCGCCATTTCTACTCATATTAGGCGGTCTATATATAACTCCAATAACTTTGGACTCACTACCTTCGTTAACCTCTACCCAAACACTTTCATTATCTTTATTTAGTCTAATACCTGATTTAATACAGCTTTTTAATGTACTCCTGACAAACACTGCTATACCCTGTATGTATACCCTGTAATGTATCTAAGTGGTTTCTAATTTTACTAGCAATAATTGACTCTAGTAGCTTTCCTATGATTGATGTAAGACTAATGGGACGGTAATTGGATGCTATTGATTTGTCACCTTTTTTGAAGATCGGAACTACGTTTGCAAGCTTCCAAGCTTCTGGAACTATACCTGTCTCTAATGACTTGTTAAATAAAAATGTTAATGGGTAACTTAACTCATCCCTACATTCTTTTAATACTCTAGCATATACCTCATCAGGACCAGGCGATTTATGAGGTTTCAGTCTGTCAATTTCCTTAAGCACATCATTTCTACTTATAGTAACCGTACTTAACCTATTTTCTATACTATCGCTATATACCTTATGGACTTCTGGAAACTGTGCCAAATTTTCATTAGTGAAAACGGAAAGAAATTTACTATTTAATGTACTGCACATTTCTAAATCATTTTCTGTCATTTCTCCTATCGAAGTTTTATGGGGACCAATTACATCTCTAACCTTGGATTTATATAGTTGGTAAAAAGCTTTAGGATTATTTTTTGAGTCATTGGCAACCTTGATTTCATAATTTCTTTTTTCTTTCCTAATATCCTTTTTTACCTGTCTTGATAGATTCTGATAGTAAACAAGTAGGTGAATTTCGCCTTTCCTAATGTTTCTATATATTCCTCTCTTTTGTCCTAGAAGATCTAATAGTCTATTATTCATCCATTTGGGTTGGTTCTGTGTTGATCTAAATTTTCTTTTGGGGATGTATTTATTTTGTGCATTGAATACTGACTTGATAAAATTATCGTATGTATCTACCAAGGTTGACGTCTCTTCCTGACTTAAGATGACAGGTGCCTGAGAAGGGGTACACTCATTTGGACACCTGGATCGACTTAATTTTTTGACCATAGGGTCGGCTAATAGGGCTCTTCTTAACCCCCCATAATTGGCTTTTCTAAAGTCAGGTATTAATGTTGTAGTCTCTCTGGTATTACCTTTCCATTGTATATTAAAATACACAGAATTGTGGTCACTATTTCCTAGGTGGTCTCCTATCTCTACATTATTTACCATATGTTCATTGTTACTGAAAACTAAATCGAGAATATTATTACCTCTAGTCGGCGTATCTATGAATTGAAATAAAAAACTATCTTGTACTACCTCTATAAACTCCTCAGAATCAGAGTCTCCTATTTGATGCTGCCAATCTATATTCGGAAAATTAAAATCCCCCATAATGCACACATTGCTAAACCTTGATGCCATTTTAATTTCCTCCCATAATGACGTTCCGTAATTTCTACTCATATTTGGCGGTCTATACATAACTCCAATAACTATGGTCTCACTACCTTCGTTAACCTCTACCCAAACACTTTCATTATCGTTATTTAGTCTAATACCTGATTTAATACAGCTTTTTAATGTACTCCTGACAAACACTGCTATACCGCCACCCCTCTTACTTGTTCGGTCATATTTAAACAAACTATATCCTGGTATATCAAATTCTGCTAAAAAATGCCTGGTTTCTGTATTAATCCACGTTTCAGTTAGCGCTATTATGTCTATATTTTCTTTGCTAACAAGGGCTCTAAGTTCGTTCATTTTGTTACATAGACTCCTACAGTTTGTGTAATATACTCTCAATTTACTTCTTTTCTTTATACCTAATTTACCTTTATTTCTAACGACATTTCCATCTTCCGTTGCACCATCACTACTATATTTGCATTATAGTCATCATTTTTAGCATGAGACTGAATATCCTTATCGCTTTCGACTGACGCTAAAATTGTTCCATTAAACCTCTCATTTACACTCAATATTTCTCAATATTTACAGTGTTGTTGCTTGCATTCCTTTGTATTTGTAACTACTTAGGGAAGTTTGTTCCAGGCAGCACAAATCTTATATGTGAAAAGTTTCCACAAATAATATTGCTGAACCTTTTCAATTCTAACTTCCAGCCAGTATTTGTGTGTTGTATTTATAAGGTTCCACATTTTGCTATAATCAACATTGTCAAACCCATTAAGTTTTTTTAAACTTAAATGAGCTGACCTCATAATCTGCGTGTTTTCAATGGAAAGAGATCAAGAACTATCAACCGGTCCTAATAGCTCAGTCTTTTAATCGATGGAATAAGCTTTGTAGTCGTAGCATGTACTCGTTCCAGTTGCTCTATATATTTCTTGAGTGCTGGAGACCAGAATTGAACAGGATACCGTACTCCAGGAGAGTCCGTATCAGAGCGTTGTAAAGTGTGAGGACTATTTCCTTATTGCTATACGGTAATTAATTTGCCTCTTAACCCTTTGAAGCTCTGGCGCGTTTTAGCAGTTTATTTTGGCTATCATTAGATGATTTTATGCAGCTTGGGAAGTATCTGTGGGTATTAAAAGGGTAAATACTATCTCAATCAACCCTTTGACTTCCATATACCGTTACTAATCTGAATAAAATCGTCTAATAGTAGCTATACACAGAACAGAAACGCGTATTGGAGCTTGAAAGGGCTAATTTAGCGAAATAGCTTCTGAGCTTTCTTCTCTATTTCAATGCACTGCTTGGAAAACTTTAGGTCACTACTGATCAGAACACGCAAATGCTTTTCCAAGTCCGTCACTTCCAGAGGCATTCCCAATAGCCTGACTTGGGGTTTGCTTGTCCAATAAGCATCACTTTGCACTTTTCCAAGTTTAGTGGCATCTGCCATGTCTTAAACCATTCACCCAGACTGTTACGATCCATCCGAGTCTCTGGGGCAGTGCATGTTCTATCACACTATTACTGTATACACTATCAGAGGTATTGCTGTTCCCTATATATGTAGAGAGAGAGAGAGAGAGAGAGAGAGAGAGAGACAGAGAGAGAGAGAGAGAGAGAGAGAGAGAGAGAGAGAGAGAGAGAGAGAGAGAGAGAGAGAGAGAGAGAGAGAGAGAGAGAGAGAGAGAGAGAGAGAGAGAGAGAGAGAGAGAGAGAGAGAGAGAGAGAGAGAGAGAGAGAGATTATAGACTGGTGGGTTCACTTTGAAGTTATACAGTATAATCTTCCAGTAATTAATAATTATAACTAGTATGTAAGCAAGAGGAGCTTAGCTGATAAGAGCATCAAGTGAGCTTTGATGATGCTGTCGGCAAAGTAGATGGACGGAAATAGGATTACTTATACTTTATTTCAATTGAGTTAGGAGCGTTAAGGGGAGATGGGCTGGTTTGTTTGGCCCCCTTCTCCCTCGTGTTTAGCTCCATTGGTTTTTAGATTTGTATACGATTGGCCCATTAGTTTCCTCGCTAGACCTCCATCAAGCTTAGAAAAACACCCTTTAGACCCGCTTTCAAGATAAATGTGTACCGTACATTGTGATAATTATTTATATATATTAATGTTTAGTGATGCCTGGGCCAGCATGAGATATTAGCCACACATGATATATTAACATGTTTGGCCGACCTCATAAGGCAGTTCGTGGAAGAGGTTCAATGGTTGGCCCACTCCGACAAGGGGAACAACATTGAGTTTATAAGGGGGTAGGGGGTAGTGTTTGGTATATTTATTCATCTATGTATTTATTTCATAGTGTTCTCGCTAGACATCCATCAAGCTTCAAAATCACCCCCTAGACTCCCTTTCGTGATAAATTTGTACATTTATCGGTAGACAAATGTTCCGGCCGAAGGCCGGTTCCTCTTAAAATTACAGGCTCGCTATCGCTCGCCAGGAAGAAATCAACACCTAAATGTCACGAAAGGTCTTAATATTGACAAAGAAAGGGGGTGGAACGTCTATAATCGCCAAACTAATGGAACGAACGTCTTAAAATCAGAAAACTTATGGGGTTAAACATGAGGAAGAAGGGGTGGCCAGAAAAGTGCAACTACCTCCCCCTTAGCAGAAAGGGAGCGACAAATATCAAATACATTGATTAAAGGGAGATGGGTCGTTTTTCGGGCCCCCTTCTCCCTCGTGTTTAGCCCCTTTGCTTTTTACATTTAAGACGTTCGGGCCATTAGTTTTGGCGATTTTAAGATCTTTCGCCCCTTTTCTTTATCATTCGTGCCATTTAGGTGTATTTTTTTTCGTGGCGAGCGATAGCGAGCCTGTAGTTTAGGAGAAACTGGCCTTCGGCCAGGACATTTTTCTACCGAAAAATGTAAAAATATATCTTGAAGGGGGATCCTGGGGTTATTTTTTTAAAGTTTGAGGGAGGTCTAAGGAGGAAACTAGAAACATAATAAATAAATGAAAGTTTCGACCAAAAAATGAACCATCCCCCCTTAAAGGCTAGGCTAGTCGGAATGTACGTACTTACATAGGAGGATGTAAACTTAGTGATCGGAATTATTAATATTATATTATTGTTTATATATAGTATAGCGCAAGAGATACCCATATATAGTATAGCGCAAGAGATACCCATATATAGTATAGCGCAAGAGATACCCATATATAGTATAGCGCAAGAGATACCCATATATAGTATAGCGCAAGAGATACCCATATATAGTATAGCGCAAGAGATACCCATATATAGTATAGCGCAAGAGATACCCATATATAGTATAGCGCAAGAGATTCCCATATATAGTATAGCGCAAGAGATACCCATATATAGTATAGCGCAAGAGATACCCATATATAGTATAGCGCAAGAGATACCCATATATAGTATAGCGCAAGAGATACCCATATAGTATAGCGCAAGAGATACCCATATATAGTATAGCGCAAGAGATACCCATATATAGTATAGCGCAAGAGATACCCATATATAGTATAGCGCAAGAGATACCCATATATAGTATAGCGCAAGAGATACCCATATATAGTATAGCGCAAGAGATACCCATATATAGTATAGCGCAAGAGATACCCATATATAGTATAGCGCAAGAGATACCCATATATAGTATAGCGCAAGAGATACCCATATATAGTATAGCGCAAGAGATACCCATATATATAGCGCAAGAGATACCCATATATAGTATAGCGCAAGAGATACCCATATATAGTATAGCGCAAGAGATACCCATATATAGTATAGCGCAAGAGATACCCATATATAGTATAGCGCAAGAGATACCCATATATAGTATAGCGCAAGAGATACCCATATATAGTATAGCGCAAGAGATACCCATATATAGTATAGCGCAAGAGATACCCATATATAGTATAGCGCAAGAGATACCCATATATAGTATAGCGCAAGAGATACCCATATATAGTATAGCGCAAGAGATACCCATATATAGTATAGCGCAAGAGATACCCATATATAGTATAGCGCAAGTGATACCCATATATAGTATAGCGCAAGAGATACCCATATATAGTATAGCGCAAGAGATACCCATATATAGTATAGCGCAAGAGATACCCATATATAGTATAGCGCAAGAGATACCCATATATAGTATAGCGCAAGAGATACCCATATATAGTATAGCGCAAGAGATACCCATATATAGTATAGCGCAAGAGATACCCATATATAGTTAGCGCAAGAGATACCCATATATAGTATAGCGCAAGAGATACCCATATATAGTATAGCGCAAGAGATACCCATATAGTATAGCGCAAGAGATACCCATATATAGTATAGCGCAAGAGATACCCATATATAGTATAGCGCAAGAGATACCCATATATAGTATAGCGCAAGAGATACCCATATATAGTATAGCGCAAGAGATACCCATATATAGTATAGCGCAAGAGATACCCATATATAGTATAGCGCAAGAGATACCCATATATAGTATAGCGCAAGAGATACCCATATATAGTATAGCGCAAGAGATACCCATATATAGTATAGCGCAAGAGATACCCATATATAGTATAGCGCAAGAGATACCCATATATAGTATAGCGCAAGAGATACCCATATATAGTATAGCGCAAGAGATACCCATATATAGTATAGCGCAAGAGATACCCATATATAGTATAGCGCAAGAGATACCCATATATAGTATAGCGCAAGAGATACCCATATATAGTATAGCGCAAGAGATACCCATATATAGTATAGCGCAAGAGATACCCATATATAGTATAGCGCAAGAGATAGCCATAGAAAATAAGTTAACCCCTTCTGTACCGACGACGTCTTTTACATTATATTACAGCTATATTTACACGATTGTATGCAGTTTAAGAAGGACCTGTGGTAGTTAATAGGGCTAAGTGAGGTAGTTCCATGTCTGTTCATTGCAGGAGCCCCATTTTGTACTGAATAAAATCGTGTAATAGTAGCCAGAATAACATTGATAATACGCCGCCGGTACAGAAGGGGTTAATCCTATGTAATGATATCAATACAGTGAAGCGCAAAGGATAGCCCCAGGAGAGATAAGGTAAAGGATAGCCCCAGGAGAGATAAGGTAAAGGATAGCCCCAGGAGAGATAAGGTAAAGGATAGCCCCAGGAGAGATAAGGCAAAGGATAGCCCCAGGAGAGATAAGGCAAAGGATAGCCCCAGGAGAGATAAGGTAAAGGATAGCCCCAGGAGAGATAAGGTAAAGGATAGCCCCAGGAGAGATAAGGCAAAGGATAGCCCCAGGAGAGATAAGGTAAAGGATAGCCCCAGGAGAGATTAGGTAAAGGATAGCCCCAGGAGAGATAAGGCAAAGGATAGCCCCAGGAGAGATAAGGCAAAGGATAGCCCCAGGAGAGATAAGGCAAAGGATAGCCCCAGGAGAGATAAGGCAAAGGATAGCCCCAGGAGAGATAAGGTAAAGGATAGCCCCAGGAGAGATAAGGTAAAGGATAGCCCCAGGAGAGATAAGGTAAAGGATAGCCCCAGGAGAGATAAGGCAAAGGATAGCCCCAGGAGAGATAAGGTAAAGGATAGCCCCAGGAGAGATAAGGTAAAGGATAGCCCCAGGAGAGATAAGGTAAAGGATAGCCCCAGGAGAGATAAGGTAAAGGATAGCCCCAGGAGAGATGAGGTAAAGGATAGCCCCAGGAGAGATAAGGTAAAGGATAGCCCCAGGAGAGATAAGGCAAAGGATAGCCCCAGGAGAGATAAGGTAAAGGATAGCCCCAGGAGAGATAAGGTAAAGGATAGCCCCCGGAGAGATAAGGTAAAGGATAGCCCCAGTCGAGATAAGGTAAAGGATAGCCCCAGTCGAGATAAGGTAAAGGATAGCCCCAGGAGAGATAAGGTAAAGGATAGCCCCGGGAGAGATAAGGTAAAGGATAGCCCCCGGAGAGATAAGGTAAAGGATAGCCCCGGGAGAGATAAGGTAAAGGATAGCCCCGGGAGAGATAAGGTAAAGGATAGCCCCAGGAGAGATAAGGTAAAGGATAGCCCCAGGAGAGATAAGGTAAAGGATAGCCCCAGGAGAGATAAGGTAAAGGATAGCCCCAGGAGAGATAAGGTAAAGGATAGCCCCAGGAGAGATAAGGCAAAGGATAGCCCCAGGAGAGATAAGGCAAAGGATAGCCCCAGGAGAGATAAGGCAAAGGATAGCCCCAGGAGAGATAAGGCAAAGGATAGCCCCAGGAGAGATAAGGCAAAGGATAGCCCCAGGAGAGATAAGGCAAAGGATAGCCCCAGGAGAGATAAGGCAAAGGATAGCCCCAGGAGAGATAAGGTAAAGGATAGCCCCAGGAGAGATAAGGTAAAGGATAGCCCCAGGAGAGATAAGGTAAAGGATAGCCCCAGGAGAGATAAGGTAAAGGATAGCCCCAGAGAGATAAGGTAAAGGATAGCCCCAGGAGAGATAAGGTAAAGGATAGCCCCAGGAGAGATAAGGTAAAGGATAGCCCCAGGAGAGATAAGGTAAAGGATAGCCCCAGGAGAGATAAGGCAAAGGATAGCCCCAGGAGAGATAAGGCAAAGGATAGCCCCAGGAGAGATAAGGCAAAGGATAGCCCCAGGAGAGATAAGGTAAAGGATAGCCCCAGGAGAGATAAGGCAAAGGATAGCCCCAGGAGAGATAATGTAAAGGATAGCCCCAGGAGAGATTAGGTAAAGGATAGCCCCAGGAGAGATAAGGCAAAGGATAGCCCCAGGAGAGATAAGGCAAAGGATAGCCCCAGGAGAGATAAGGCAAAGGATAGCCCCAGGAGAGATAAGGCAAAGGATAGCCCCAGGAGAGATAAGGTAAAGGATAGCCCCAGGAGAGATAAGGTAAAGGATAGCCCCAGGAGAGATAAGGTAAAGGATAGCCCCAGGAGAGATAAGGCAAAGGATAGCCCCAGGAGAGATAAGGTAAAGGATAGCCCCAGGAGAGATAAGGTAAAGGATAGCCCCAGGAGAGATAAGGTAAAGGATAGCCCCAGGAGAGATAAGGTAAAGGATAGCCCCAGGAGAGATAAGGTAAAGGATAGCCCCAGGAGAGATAAGGTAAAGGATAGCCCCAGGAGAGATAAGGCAAAGGATAGCCCCAGGAGAGATAAGGCAAAGGATAGCCCCAGGAGAGATAAGGCAAAGGATAGCCCCTGGAGAGATAAGGTAAAGGATAGCCCCAGGAGAGATAAGGTAAAGGATAGCCCCAGGAGAGATAAGGTAAAGGATAGCCCCAGGAGAGATAAGGTAAAGGATAGCCCCAGGAGAGATAAGGTAAAGGATAGCCCCAGGAGAGATAAGGTAAAGGATAGCCCCAGGAGAGATAAGGTAAAGGATAGCCCCAGGAGAGATAAGGTAAAGGATAGCCCCAGGAGAGATAAGGTAAAGGATAGCCCCAGGAGAGATAAGGTAAAGGATAGCCCCAGGAGAGATAAGGTAAAGGATAGCCCCAGGAGAGATAAGGTAAAGGATAGCCCCAGGAGAGATAAGGTAAAGGATAGCCCCAGGAGAGATAAGGCAAAGGATAGCCCCAGGAGAGATAAGGCAAAGGATAGCCCCAGGAGAGATAAGGTAAAGGATAGCCCCAGGAGAGATAAGGTAAAGGATAGCCCCAGGAGAGATAAGGTAAAGGATAGCCCCAGGAGAGATAAGGTAAAGGATAGCCCCAGGAGAGATAAGGTAAAGGATATGCCCCATGAAAGATAAGGTAAAGGATAGCCCCAGGAGAGATAAGGCAAAGGATAGCCCCAGGAGAGATAAGGCAAAGGATAGCCCCAGGAGAGATAAGGCAAAGGATAGCCCCAGGAGAGATAAGGTAAAGGATAGCCCCAGGAGAGATAAGGTAAAGGATAGCCCCAGGAGAGATAAGGTAAAGGATAGCCCCAGGAGAGATAAGGTAAAGGATAGCCCCAGGAGAGATAAGGCAAAGGATAGCCCCAGGAGAGATAAGGCAAAGGATAGCCCCAGGAGAGATAAGGTAAAGGATAGCCCCAGGAGAGATAAGGTAAAGGATAGCCCCAGGAGAGATAAGGTAAAGGATAGCCCCAGGAGAGATAAGGTAAAGGATAGCCCCAGGAGAGATAAGGTAAAGGATAGCCCCAGGAGAGATAAGGCAAAGGATAGCCCCAGGAGAGATAAGGCAAAGGATAGCCCCAGGAGAGATAAGGTAAAGGATAGCCCCAGGAGAGATAAGGCAAAGGATAGCCCCAGGAGAGATAAGGCAAAGGATAGCCCCAGGAGAGATAAGGCAAAGGATAGCCCCAGGAGAGATAAGGCAAAGGATAGCCCCAGGAGAGATAAGGCAAAGGATAGCCCCAGGAGAGATAAGGCAAAGGATAGCCCCAGGAGAGATAAGGCAAAGGATAGCCCCAGGAGAGATAAGGTAAAGGATAGCCTCAGGAGAGATAAGGTAAAGGATAGCCCCAGGAGAGATAAGGTAAAGGATAGCCCCAGGAGAGATAAGGTAAAGGATAGCCCCAGGAGAGATAAGGTAAAGGATAGCCCCAGGAGAGATAAGGTAAAGGATAGCCCCAGGAGAGATAAGGTAAAGGATAGCCCCAGGAGAGATAAGGTAAAGGATAGCCCCAGGAGAGATAAGGTAAAGGATAGCCCCAGGAGAGATAAGGTAAAGGATAGCCCCAGGAGAGATAAGGTAAAGGATAGCCCCAGGAGAGATAACGTAAAGGATAGCCCCAGGAGAGATAAGGTAAAGGATAGCCCCAGGAGAGATAAGGTAAAGGATAGCCCCAGGAGAGATAAGGTAAAGGATAGCCCCAGGAGAGATAAGGTAAAGGATAGCCCCAGGAGAGATAAGGTAAAGGATAGCCCCAGGAGAGATAAGGTAAAGGATAGCCCCAGGAGAGATAAGGTAAAGGATAGCCCCAGGAGAGATAAGGTAAAGGATAGCCCCAGGAGAGATAAGGTAAAGGATAGCCCCAGGAGAGATAAGGTAAAGGATAGCCCCAGGAGAGATAAGGTAAAGGATAGCCCCAGGAGAGATAAGCTAAAGGATAGCCCCAGGAGACATAAGGCAAAGGATAGCCCCAGGAGAGATAAGGCAAAGGATAGCCCCAGGAGAGATAAGGCAAAGGATAGCCCCAGGAGAGATAAGGCAAAGGATAGCCCCAGGAGAGATAAGGTAAAGGATAGCCCCAGGAGAGATAAGGTAAAGGATAGCCCCAGGAGAGATAAAGTAAAGGATAGCCCCAGGAGAGATAAGGTAAAGGATAGCCCCAGGAGAGATAAGGTAAAGGATAGCCCCAGGAGAGATAAGGTAAAGGATAGCCCCAGGAGAGATAAGGTAAAGGATAGCCCCAGGAGAGATAAGGTAAAGGATAGCCCCAGGAGAGATAAGGTAAGGATAGCCCCAGGAGAGATAAGGTAAAGGATAGCCCCAGGAGAGATAAGGTAAAGGATAGCCCCAGGAGAGATAAGGTAAAGGATAGCCCCAGGAGAGATAAGGTAGAGGATAGCCCCAGGAGAGATAAGGTAAAGGATAGCCCCAGGAGTTAAGGTAAAGGATAGCCCCAGGAGAGATAAGGTAAAGGATAGCCCCAGGAGATAAGGTAAAGGATAGCCCCAGGAGAGATAAGGTAAAGGATAGCCCCAGGAGAGATAAGGTAAAGGATAGCCCCAGGAATGATAAGGTAAAGGATAGCCCCAGGAGAGATAAGGTAAAGGATAGCCCCAGGAGAGATAAGGTAAAGGATAGCCCCAGGAGAGATAAGGTAAAGGATAGCCCCAGGAGAGATAAGGCAAAGGATAGCCCCAGGAGAGATAAGGCAAAGGATAGCCCCAGGAGAGATAAGGCAAAGGATAGCCCCAGGAGAGATAAGGCAAAGGATAGCCCCAGGAGAGATAAGGCAAAGGATAGCCCCAGGAGAGATAAGGCAAAGGATAGCCCCAGGAGAGATAAGGCAAAGGATAGCCCCAGGAGAGATAAGGCAAAGGATAGCCCCAGGAGAGATATGGCAAAGGATAGCCCCAGGAGAGATAAGGCAAAGGATAGCCCCAGGAGAGATAAGGTAAAGGATAGCCCCAGGAGAGATAAGGTAAAGGATAGCCCCAGGAGAGATAAGGTAAAGGATAGCCCCAGGAGAGATAAGGTAAAGGATAGCCCCAGGAGAGATAAGGTAAAGGATAGCCCCAGGAGAAATAAGGTAAAGGATAGCCCCAGGAGAGATAAGGTAAAGGATAGCCCCAGGAGAGATAAGGTAAAGGATAGCCCCTGGAGAGATAAGGTAAAGGATAGCCCCAGGAGAGATAAGGTAAAGGATAGCCCCAGGAGAGATAAGGTAAAGGATAGCCCCAGGAGAGATAAGGTAAAGGATAGCCCCAGGAGAGATAAGGTAAAGGATAGCCCCAGGAGAGATAAGGTAAAGGATAGCCCCAGGAGAGATAAGGTAAAGGATAGCCCCAGGAGAGATAAGGTAAAGGATAGCCCCAGGAGAGATAAGGTAAAGGATAGCCCCAGGAGAGATAAGGTAAAGGATAGCCCCAGGAGAGATAAGGTAAAGGGGGGTCACCGGCTTTTGTTTTATCTTTCTCTCCCTTTCTTTCTTTCTCTGGCTTGTATCCATTCGGCCCCATTCAGCCAACTGTTCTAAGACGTTTATCCACATCCAAGTGTCGATTTCTTCCTGGCGAGCGATAGCGAGCCAGCATTGTATGGAGAAATCCGGCTTCGACGGAGACAATTTTCTATCGAAAAATGTACAAACTTAGTTTGCTGTCAAAACAAAAATATAAATATATATATATGCTGGCTCGCTACCGCTCGCCAGGAAAATATTGACACATGGATGGGGGCAAACGTCTTAAAACAGTAGGCTGAATGGGGCCCAATGGATAGAAGTCAAAGAGAGCGGGATAGAAAGAGAAAAAGAAGCGAGGTGGGCTCCCTTAAAGGTATCAAAAATGGAAGTCAAATATCGGATATCCCGCCTAGGCTATTGAAGTCAAATATCGGATATCCCGTCTAGGCTATTGAAGTCAAATATCGGATATCCCGCCTAGGCTATTCACTCCAAAACAAACAGCCGAAAGTTGAAGCAAAACTGGTCGGCGAAATACGAGTTCCAATACTGGGAAAACAGGGGAATATATCTCAATAGAAATGATACAGGTGTCTGGAAGCGAGGGTGTTATAACCAGCCTACTATGGGTTTCAGAGGCCGTGTTACATCGTTTTTCGGGAATAACTTATTAACAAACAGTTGGATCAGTATGATATTTTGACACAGCTTTTTTCACACCGTGCCCTAATTTTCGTCAATATAGTGCATTACCAAAAGTGTCGAAATAAGCCACTTGTCCCTGTGTCATGAGGTTAAACTCACACATTAATGACGAAGAAACGGACAAGGCTACCGTGGCTTACCTGTGAGAACCACCAAACCATTATTGCTCCTCCATCAAACACGGTAGTTATCAGCCACCACGCAACCCTACTATCACCTTTAAATTCAAGTTATCTGTCAATATCATATAAACATACAAACAGTATGTATTTGTTTATATTTATACTTGATATTGACAGATAACTTGAATTTAAAGGTGATAGTAGGGTTGCGTGGTGGCTGATAACTACCGTGTTTGATGGAGGAGCAATAATGGTTTGGTGGTTCTCACAGGTAAGCCACGGTAGCCTTGTCCGTTTCTTCGTCATTAATGTGTGAGTTTAACCTCATGACACAGGGACAAGTGGCTTATTTCGACACTTTTGGTAATGCACTATATTGACGAAAATTAGGGCACGGTGTGAAAAAAGCTGTGTCAAAATATCATACTGATCCAACTGTTTGTTAAGAAGTTATTCCCGAAAAACGATGCCACACGGCCTCTGAAACCCATAGTAGTTCTGATTATTGTATAGGTGGCGCAATGCATAAGTGTGTTCATTTTCGGTGTGAGCGTCCTGGGTTCGAATCTCCGGAATGCCACATGTGTTTGTTAATTTCATTAATCGAGTTTAGGAGTAAAGTTGGTTGGTGGAGAAAACATAATAATAATAATATATATATATATATATATATATATATATATATATATATTATTTTAAGCTGGCGGTTACTGAAAGACAAATTATTAATATTATTATTATTATTATTGTTATTATTTCTTCTTCAGATTAATTTTAATGATGATGATAAATATTATTATTTTATGCGATTGTTGTTACTTATAAGTGCAGCAATGGCATTTGAATTATAAAGGCATATTATATTAATTTAACTATTACATTCTGTTGTATGGAGGGATAGACAGACGAATGAGGAAGTAAGAAGGAGGTGTGGTGTGGAGGTAGATGTGTTGGAAAGTGTGAAAAGGAACACCTTGAGATGGTTCGGCCATATGGAACGTATGGGAAGCGAGAGAATGACAAAGAGGGTGTACGAGAGCGAGGTGGAAGGACAGAGGGGGAGGAGTAAACCGAAAGAGAGGTGGAAGGATGGAGTGAGGAAGTATATGGATGAAGGCGGTGCTGGTTGGGAGGAGGGGCGTTGACTGACTGGGGACAGAGGTGCATGGGGGCGGTTCGTTCGTGGCCACCTCTTCGGGGATCACGGCGTCAGGCAATAGATAGATAGATAGATAGATAGCATTTCTGTTGTAGGTTTTGCCATTGATTTACTCCTATAAAGCTATCCTGGCCTAATTAATAGTAGCTCTGTAGCAGTTAAGGGCAGATTTCCACTTGAGGGATATTTTTCTGGACCCCTTTCTCCCTCATGTTTATGCCCATTGCTTTTGATATTTTAAGAAGTTTACCCCCTTAGTTTGGCGATTTTAAGAACTTTCGCCCCATTTCTGTCAATTTGATGACCTTTCCTGCCATTTAGATGTCGATTTTTCTTGGCGAGCAATAGCGAACCTGTAATTTAAGAGGGGGGCAGGGAAATTTTTCTACCGAAAAATCTACAAATTTATCTTGAAAGGGGGTCTAGGGGGTATAATTTTAAGCTTGATGGAGGTCTAGGGAACAAACTAAATACCTCTCCTTAACCCCTTCAACACCATGATGCCTTTTTACGTTTGATTCTGGTTAAAATTAGATGATTTTATGCAGTTTGAGAAGGACCGATTTGACTAAAGAGGGTTTATTGAGATCGTATTCACCCATTTGAGTCGTAGAGGCGGATTACAAACTAAAGACAATCGTGTAATGGAAACTAGCTTATGATGATAATTACGTCATGGTGCTGAAGGGGTTTGTTGATTGTTATTGATGGTTGTAGATATGGTGTCACCGCAGCTCGTACGATTGACTCTATACATACATACATACATACATACATACATACATACATACTGCTCTAATGGTCTTTTTGTTTTTATTATTATTATTATTTGTATATGGAATTAGTGGTGTTGCAGTAAACTAGGGTAAGTTAAGGGGAGATGGGCCGTTTTTCTGGTCCCCTTTCTTCCCCATGCTTACCCCCATTAGTTTTGAAATTTTAAGACGTTTAATTGCCCCCTTAGTTTGTCGATTTTAGGACCTTTCGCCCCATTTCTTTGTCAATATTAAGACCTTTCGTTCCCTATAGGTGTCGATTTTGTTTCCTGGCGAGCGATAGCGAGCCTGTAATTGTGGAGGAACCGGCCTTCGGCCTTGACAGTTTTTTTTACCGAAAAGTGGACAAATTAATCTAGTAGGGGGATCTAATGGATATTGTTTAAAGTTTGATGGAGGTCTAGGGAGGAAACTAGAACAATATTATATAGGCTAAATGAAAAAGCGACCAAAAAGGGAACCATCTCCCCTTAAGAAATTATGGTTAGTTTGACTACTAATATAAAGGTGTCATTATGTACACTCGGTCCAACAAGTATCTGCACCCCTACCCTGATAACCTGGTGTGTACAGCTTGGTAGGGTTTGCATATCTACCTGTAGCTATATCCATCTATACTACTACCTACCTATACTACCTAAGACCTACTACCTACGACCTACGACCTATACTACCAAGCTGTACACACCAGGTTATCAGGGTAGGGGTGCAGATAGTTTTTGGACCGAGTGTACATGATCAGAATACATCAATTTAAATCTTCCAACTCCTATTATTAAACTATAGAGTACCGGTATTTGAGATCTTATACAGCAGTCATATCTCGTTTGTGTTCGATACATATACAGATGGGTGTTATGAGCGCTAGCGAACTGGCAGTTACTAAAAGACAACATATTTATTTTTACCGGTATTATTATTATTATTATTATTATTATTATTATTATTATTATTATTATTATTATTATTATTATTATATATATGCTGCTACTACTACTACTACTACTACTACTACTACTACTACTACTAATAATACTAATATAAATAATTAAATAATATAAATAAAATTAATATATATATATATATATATATATACAGGTATATATATATATCTATATACCTGTATTATATACATATCTCTATATATATATACTGTATATATATATATATTATATATATATATATATATATATATATATATAGATATATATATATATATATATATATATATATAATGTATGTATATGCTGTAATAGGTGTACGTGTGCCTTGTGACTTACGGACTATTGACTACAGGGTTGCGTAAACATATTGGCCAACTCCTGTGCCTGCCAGTCACTTGTTTTATGGTCCATGCCTCACACACTTGGCCTGTCACTCATCCCAACACGTCGCTGGGACTTCGGTTACCTTACACACTCGCTTATTTACACTATTTCGATTTATATTTCATGCGTATACATAATTTGTCTTCATATAATTATTCTTCATGTCAATGGAACGCCAAAGATAGTTTATAGGAATATTAATTGATTTCATTGATATCATTATTTAGGTTTATTTGAAATTAATTGGTGGGTTGGTGAAAACAAATATGAATACAAGTGTAGATTTTAACCGGTTCGTATGAGAAGGCAATCCCGTTTATATATTCTGGTTATTAGACTATTTAATTGAGCATAGGATGGGCCTTAGGGAGTCGGTGGAGAGAACATTTCCCCTTTAGCCAGAATAAAACCAAAATGACTCCACCGTATACAAATATTTAAGTGGAAGCCAGCGCCAGCACCCGAACACGGCCATATTCCCGCCAATTTCCATTCCCATGTTTACATCAGCTGGGCTCCTCGCTGTTGCCCGCCTGAATTCATACGCCACAACGATATTCTTGCCGCCCCCTGCTGCCAATACCACCACTACCGGTACTAAAAATAACATGTGAATGGAGAAAGTAAACAGGCACTCCCAGCTGTTCCAGAATTCACTTAAGGGGGTAGGGTTCACTTTTATGTCGATTTTTAATTTATTAATTATTTTTCTGGTTTCCTCCCTAGACCTCCATCAATCTTTAAAAAATACCCATTAGATCCCCCTTGTAGATAAATTTGTACATTTTTCGGTAGAAAATTTTACCGGCCGGAGGCCGGTTCTTCCCAAATTTCAGGCTCACTATCGTTCGCCAGGAAAAACATCGATACCTAATTAGCACGAAAGGTCTTAATATTGACAACGAAATGGGGCGAAAGGTCTTAAAATCGACAAGTTAATCGGGCAAACGTCTTAAAATCTCAAAACTAGTGGGGATAAGCTTGAGGGAGAAAGGGGACCAGAAAAACGGCCCATATCCCCTTGACTTCATTTGGTGACAAACAAAACAACTTCACCAAGAGACCTTCAACTCTGAGACTATTTCATGCAATACATATTCTACCACGAGACCATTGCAACCTGTACCAACTCAATCTATTTTAACAAGGAGACCATTTTAACCCTTTGAGTACCAGTGACGTGTGTTATATTTTATTATAGCTATATTTAGAAGATATTATGCAGCTTGGGAAGGATCTGTGGTAGTTAGAAGGGTTCGTTGAGTTAGTTTCAAGTCTTATTATTGCTAGAGATCCTTCCTAAGCTAAATCAAATCGTCTAATAGTTGCCAGAATATGATGAAAAGAACGGCCCTGGTGCTAAATGGGTTAACTAGGAGACCATTTCAACCAGGACATGTCAATCAATATTAAGGGGAGACTTCCACTTCAGGGATTTTTTATCTTGACCCCTTTCTCCCTCATGTTTAGCCCCATTGCTTTTGATATTATAAAACGTTTGCCCCATTAGTTTAGCGATTTTAAGAACTTTCACCCCATATAAAGACCTTTCGTGCAATTCAGGTGTCGATTTTATCCTGGCGAGCGATAGCGAGCCTGTAATTTAAGAGGAACCGGTCTTCGGCCGGGAAATTTTTCTACCGAAAAATTTACAAATTTATCTTGAAAGGGACTCAAGGGGGTGTAATTTTAAGCTTGATGGAGGTCTAGGGAACAAACTAAATACCTCCCCTTAAATAATATAGCGGGTAAAGTACTGCATAATAGTTCTAACTCCTGATAGCTATATTTCTGGGTCATATCACAAACATATTATATATATTTGTTATTGGGTTCTAATTTGTATATTCAGAGAGGACTTAAATGTGCCCCAGATTACAAGTATCCTTCCCTAGTACTTAGCTGCTAGTGTTTGTGTGTGAGGTGTATGTGTGTATGGCATCAAGCTACGTGACCATGAGTCGGAGCGGGTGGTGATGGATGAAATTTGATTACGGTACAAATGAAGCCTCTACTTGTGTAGCTCCTCGGTGGTTTAGTGGTTAAGGTGCTGGAGTGTTGCACTACTGGCCTGGGTTCGAACCATGGCAGGGTCATATCACACACAAACAATAACAAATATTAATAATTACAAATACAATAAAATCAATAAAATCAATAGTAATAGCAATGACACGTGATAACTAGAAAACTAGATTACTAGACGTATCCTGATTACAATGGTATCCTGTTTAAGTTAATCCTACCCCTAGCCCTGCAGCAGCTCACCCTCGCTGATCCAGTATACTATATATATGTACGCTACCATTTACATCAAATCTTACACCGTTTGTGTTAGTTAGTTTGTTAGTTATAAGAGTTAGTTAGTAAGTTAGTTAGTCAGTCGTACGGTCCGGACGGTGTTCCTCCTGTTGTTCTCAAAAACTGTGCTTCCGTGCTGACTCCCTGCCTAGGCAAACTCTTTCGTCTCTGTCTATCCTCTAACGTCTTCCCTTCATGCTGGAAGTTTGCTCACATTCAACCTGTCCCAAAGAAGGGTGACCGCTCTCAACCCTCCAACTATCGTCCAATTGCTCTTATCTCTTGTCTTTCTAAAGTTTTTGAAACTATTCTTGCTTCCAAATTTCTTAAGCATTTCTCTTCTCATAATCTGCTCTCAGATCGCCAGTATGGCTTCCTTAAGGGTCGCTCTACTGGTGATCTTCTTTCATATCTTACTAACTCTTGGTCATCCTCCTTTCGGGACTTCGGTGAGACTTTTTCTATTGCACTAGACATATCGAAAGCCTTCGATAGAGTCTGGCATAAATCTTTAATTTCTAAACTACCCTCCTTCGGTTTCTATCCCTCCATCTGTGCCTTTGTCTCTAATTTCCTTTCCGGCCGTTCCATAGCCGCGGTTGTGGACGGCCATTGTTCACTTCCTCACTCTATAAACTCCGGTGTTCCTCAGGGCTCTGTCCTATCTCCTATTCTCTTTCTAATTTTTATAAATGATCTCCTTAACTGTACCTTAATTCCCATCCATTCATACGCAGACGACTCAACCTTGCACTACTCCATTAGTTTTTCAGAACGCCCCAGCCAGCAATCCCTCAACGACAAACGTAATGAAGCCATAGAACTCTTAAATTCTGATCTAAATACTATTTCCAATTGGGGCAGAGAAAACCTTGTTAACTTTAATGCTTCCAAAACCCAATTTCTCCATCTATCTACCCGTCAGGATCTCCCAGCGGACTATCCCTTATTCTTCAACAATACAAAAATCAACCCTTCATCTTCTCTCAATATTCTTGGTGTCTCTTTTTCTTCTGCTCTCATTTGGAAGGACCATATTACCAGTCTTGCTAAGGCAGCCTCCCAGAAGCTGGGTGTGCTCAACCGCCTTAGGGGGTTCTTTTCCCCTGTACAGCTTCTTGCTCTGTACAGGGGCATAGTGCGCCCTTGTATTGAGTATTGTTCACATGTGTGGGGAGGTTCCTCTCACACTGCTCTCCTAGACAAAGTTGAAAGGAAGGCCTTTCGTATCATTAACTCCCGTCCACTCACCAACTCTCTGCAATATCTCTCTCTCCGCCGCAATGTTGCATCTCTCTCGCTATTCTATCGCTACTATAATAATCAGTGTTCCTCAGAGCTATCCCAGTGCATACCACCTCCTTTACGTAGGGCACGTGGTACCCGTCTTGCAACTCAATCCCACCCCTACTCTGTGCAACTCTCCAACCCAAGAGTGAAACGTTACTCTCAAACTTTCTTCTACTCAACAGCTGAGCTCTGGAACTCTCTCCCAGAATCAGTCTTTCCCTCTTCCTATGACTTAAATTGCTTCAAACTCCGTGTGTCCAGGCATTTTGGCTCGAACGTCCCTTGATTTTGGCCCTGTCACTCTTTCAACTATGGGGGAGGCACTCGCTATAGGCAGTTATGCCTTTTGCCTCCCTCAATCACATAGAAAAAAAAAAAAAAAAAAAAAAAGTCAGTCAGTTAGTTATAAGAGTCGCTATAATAGTCATGAATTAGTTAGTTAGTTAGTTGGTTATTTATTTATTTATTTATTTGGTTAGTCATTTATGTATATTTTTACTATTTTATTAGTTTCCTCCGTAGACCTCTATCAAGCTTAAAATAAAGACCCGCCCAAGACCTTCCTTCAAGATAAATTTGTACATTTTTCGATAGAAAAATGTTCTTTCCGAAGGACGGTTTCTCTTAAATTACAGGCTCTCTATCGCTCGCCAGGAAAGAATCGACACCTAAATGACACAAATAGTCTTAATATTGACCAAAAAATAACACAAATTGGTGAAAGATCTTAAAATCGCCAAACTAATGGACCAAATTAATGGACCAAACTAATGGACCAAACTAATGGACCAAACTAATGGACCAAACTAATGTACCAAACTAATGGACCAAACTAATGGACCAAACTAATGGACCAAACTAATGTACCAAACTAATGGACCAAACTAATGGACCAAACTAATGGACCAAACTAATGGACCAAACTAATGGACCAAACTAATGTACCAAACTAATGGACCAAACTAATGGACCAAACTAATGGACCAAACTAATGGACCAAACTAATGTACCAAACTAATGGACCAAACTAATGGACCAAACTAATGGACCAAACTAATGTACCAAACTAATGGACCAAACTAATGGACCAAACTAATGTACCAAACTAATGTACCAAACTAATGGACCAAACTAATGGACCAAATTAATGGACCAAACTAATGTACCAAACTAATGGACCAAACTAATGGACCAAATTAATGGACCAAACTAATGGACCAAACTAATGGACCAAACTAATGGACCAAACTAATGTACCAAACTAATGGACCAAACTAATGGACCAAACTAATGTACCAAACTAATGGACCAAACTAATGGACCAAACTAATGTACCAAACTAATGTACCAAACTAATGTACCAAACTAATGGACCAAACTAATGGACCAAACTAATGGACCAAACTAATGGACCAAATTAATGGACCAAACTAATGGACCAAACGTATTATAATCTGAAAACTAATGGGGCTAAACATGAGGAAGAAGGGGGAGCCCAGAAAAAGGCCCATCCCCTCTTAACCCTTTCCGTACACCTTGATGCAGCCATTCACGTTGTTTTATATTAGAAGATTATTATATATTCAAGTTACTATAGTCCGTTCACACTAGGTTGGGCGGAAATAGTAGCCTCTAACCTCTGTAACTAAAAAAAGGCTTGAGCAAATGAGCTGTCAATTTCCACACCTATTCGCTGGCCAAGTCTTTCTATTTGGTAAACAAATTAGCTCGATTACTCCAGTCCTTTTTGAGTTACAGAGGTTAGAGGTTACGATTTCTCCAGTTCTTTTTGAGTTACAGAGGTTAGAGGTTACGATTTCTGCCCAACCTAGAATTAATAGACTATACCGATAGTTTGGCCGCGGCGGTCGAGTGGTGAGCACGCTCACGTGTGAATCTGCTTGCCCTGGGTTCGATCCCAGCCATGGCGAACATTTAGTGGGTGTGGTAGTACTTCCTAGCATGTTTCACATGCTCGCACCCAGTCGAGGGACACCTCGACGACGTATACAGACTTAACACACATAACAAAGCCACTCCAATAACTTCCTTTCTCTCCAACACCCCTTCTCCCCTCTCTACACTCTTCAGTTAATAGGAAAAATAGAAAGTAGCTATGAGGTGCCGTTGTACAGGTTTATCCCTCAATACCTTCACCTGACCTGACCAGTTTTTGGTTAGACTCCTCCTCCTATTCATTTCACTACACTTAAGGGGAGATTTCCATTTGAGGGATTTTTTTTTCTAGACCCCGTTCTCCCTTATGTTTAGCTCCATTTCTTTTGAGATTTTAAGACGTTCGCCCAATTAGTTTAGCGATTTTAAGAACTTTCGCCCCATTTCTGTCGGTTATAAGACCTTTCGTGCCATTTAGGTGTCGATATTTTCCTTGGGAGCGATAGCGAGCCTGTAATTTATAAGGAATCGGCCTTTGTTCGGCAAAATTTTCTACCGAAAAATTATAAATACCGGTATATCTTGAAAGGGGGTCTAGAGGGTGTAATTTCAAGCTTGATGGAGGTCTAGGGAACACACTAAAAACCTCCAATTAACAAGCTCACCACACCTTTTTCCATCACACCTTAATTACCTCCAACATCCCATGATATTGGGTCTCTATCACTCTTTACAACCTGGGGGGGGGGGGGGGGGTTTACGGTTACCTGTTCTAGACAATTTTGCCTTTCGTCTATTTCGTCTATTTTGTGTATTTATGAATGTTTTATATATATATATATATATATATGCTCACATACGCAAGAATATATAAAAGATAAGACTCACAGCAGAATATTGCATGAATTTCAATTGGCCAGTGCTGAAAGTTTGAATAGGATTGGTAAAGTTAGATTGCCAACAGTTATAAACAGACTCACTTTTTAGTTTTTTAGTTTTAAAAGTCAATATCATATATTTTATATTACAATTACGATCCTTTATATACGAGTTTAAATTGTCTACCGCATCCTTCTCCTCCACGTTTATGCTTGTGTGTGTATAAATAAATAAATATATACCGGTATATATATATATATATATATATATATATACAGTATATATACAGTATATATACTGTAGCCTATATATATATATATATATATATATATATATATATATATATATATATATATTATATATATGTATATATATACGGTATATGTATATATATACGGTATATATATATATATATATATATATATATATATATATATATATATATATATATATATATATATATATATTTTTTTTTTTTCACCTTAGACCTATATTTAGACCTTTATTAAAATAAAGATATTAGTTATTAAATGTTAGCAAATACATACGCTATTGTTAGATAAGTAGTTAGGCTTTGCTTAGATTATACCATTAGAGTTAGTGAAATCTTTAAGATAATGACCGTAGATTCGCCCGTTCATCTGGCTACGAGACTGATAATTAGTGTAAAAGACAAGGAAACCTAGGATTTGTTGTTAGATTAACGTAGTTAGTGAGGTAGTTAGGCAAGGCACACATTGCCATTCCATTGAAAATTATACAAATAATACGGAGAGTAACTGCCCGAATAAAAAGGTATATGAAATAAAGTAAACGTTTATGATTAACTGTCGAATTATTCCAACCCCCTAGGTATAAGATTGTTTTATTTTATGCAATAATAATAATAATAATAATGATAATAAGTAGAAGAAAATAAACAATACACAGAATAGAAAATAACTTGGAAGAAAGAAGGGAAGAAAAGAGTGGAGTAGAGAAGCAAGGACAAACCTAGTACAAACACGAGAAGAAATAGAAATAGCACGACCAAGAAAGGAAGCAACTCCAATAAATATCCAAGATAAAAGAATACAAATATATAGAGACAATATATAATAACGATTGATAAAGAAAGAGATAAAATGATAAAACTAATGGGAGATAGAATAAATGATAACGATTGATAAAGAAAGAGATAAAATGATAAAACTAATGGGTGATAGAATAAATAATAACGATTGATAAAGAAAGAGATACAACAATAAATATCAAGGGAGAGAACACAATCAGACCGATAAGAAGGAATGTACGGTACGCCATCATTATTATGTACGGTACGCCATCATTATTATGTACGGTACGCCATCATTATTATGTACGGTACGCCATCATCATTATGTACGGTACGCCATCATTATTATGTACGGTACGCCATCATTATTATGTACGGTACGCCATCATTATTATGTACGGTACGCCATCATCATTATGTACGGTACGCCATCATTATTATGTACGGTACGCCATCATTATTATGTACGGTACGCCATCATTATTATGTACGGTACGCCATCATTATTATGTACGGTACGCCATCATTATGATGTACGGTACGCCATCATCATTATGTACGGTACGCCATCATTATTATATACGGTACGCCATCATTATTATGTACGGTACGCCATCATCATTATGTACGGTACGCCATCATTATGTACGGTACGCCATCATTATTATGTACGGTACGCCATCATTATTATGTACGGTACGCCATCATTATTATGTACGGTACGCCATCATTATTATGTACGGTACGCCATCATTATTATGTACGGTACGCCATCATTATTATGTACGGTACGCCATCATTATTATGTACGGTACGCCATCATTATTATGTACGGTACGCCATCATTATTATGTACGGTACGCCATCATTATTATGTACGGTACGCCATCATTATTATGTACGGTACGCCATCATCATTATGTACGGTACGCCATCATTATTATGTACGGTACGCCATCATCATTATGTACGGTACGCCATCATTATTATGTACGGTACGCCATCATCATTATGTACGGTACGCCATCATTATTATGTACGGTACGCCATCATTATTATGTACGGTACGCCATCATTATTATGTACGGTACGCCATCATTATTATGTACGGTACGCCATCATCATTATGTACGGTACGCCATCATTATGATGTACGATACTCCATCATCATCAGCAAATACTATTCCATTCCTGGATAACTGGTCCCTCTTTTATGGTAAGGATGAACTGTATGCCCAGGATGGAGTACATCTCTCTCGACTAGGAGTTTCGACCTTGGCCAGCTCACTCGACAAGATTGTTGCGGGGTTTCGTTAAAAAAACCTGGGTGTGTAAGTAAAATACTGTCTCCATATGGAGCAGGTACTTCATGTGACAAACCAGTGAGTAAAATAGAAATTATCAGTCAAGATAGTGCGGATATAGTGATGTGTAATAGTAGTATCGATAACACTACACATGTAACTGATAGTAAAGATGAGAATACTGATAGAGTAGAATTTCCGTCTAGAGCTAGTAGTTCAACAGGAAATAATAAGTTAGCTAAACACGATAGAAAATTAGTTGCAAATAAAAGTAATAGGTTGAGGGTATATTATACAAATTGTAGGAGTTTATGTAACAAAATGAACGAACTTAGAGCACTCGTTAGCACAGAAAATATAGACATAATAGCGCTAACTGAAACGTGGATTAATACAGAATCTAGGCATTTTTTAGCAGAATTTGATATTCCAGGATATAGTTTGTTTAAATATGACCGAACAAGTAGGAGGGGCGGGGGTATAGCAGTGTTTGTCAGGAGTACATTAAAAAGCTGTATTAAATCAGGTATTAGACTAAATAAAGATAATGAAAGTGTTTGGGTAGAGGTTAACGAAGGTAGTGAGACCATAGTTATTGGAGTTATATATAGACCGCCTAATATGAGTAGAAATGGCGGAAAATCGTTATGGGAGGAAATTAAAATAGCATCAAGGTTTAGCAATGTGTGCATTATGGGGGATTTTAATTTTCCGAACATTGATTGGCAGCACCAAATAGGCGACTCCGATTCAGTAGAGTTTATTGAGGTAGTACAAGATAGTTTTTTATTTCAATTCATAGATACGCCGACTAGAGGTATTAATATTCTTGATTTAGTTTTCAGTAACAATGAACATATGATAAATAATGTAGAGATTGGTGACCACCTAGGAAATAGCGATCATAAATCTATTTATTTTAATATACAATGGACAGGGAATGCTAAAGAGAATACGACACTTATCCCAGATTTCAGAAAAGCCGATTATGGTGGGCTAAGAAGAGACTTAAGGGTGGACCCTATTGTTAAGCGATTAAGTCAGGATATGCCAGAGTTAAACTTGCCACCTACATATAACCAGTTTATTGCTTCACTCCACAATGCTCAAAATAAATATATCCCTAAAAGAAGATTTAGATCGACGCAGAACCAACCAAAATGGATGACTAATAAGCTAATAGATCTTATAGGAAAAAAGAAAGGAATATATCGAAAAATAAAGAAAGGTGAAAATCATTTACATATATACTATCAGACTCTATCAAGACAGGTCAAAAAGGAAATCAGGAAAGCAAAAAGAAATTATGAAATAAGGATAGCCAGCGACTCAAAAAATAACCCTAAAGCTTTTTACCAACTATATAAATCTAAAGTTAGAGATGTAATAGGCCCCCTAAAAACTTCAATAGGAGAAATAACAGAAAATGATTTAGAAATGTGCAGTACATTAAATAGTCAGTTTCTTTCCGTTTTCACTAATGAAAATTTGGCACAGATTCCAGAAGTCAATATGGTATATAGTGATAGTATAGCAAATATGTTAAGTACAGTTAGTATAAGTAGAAATGATGTGCTTAAGGAAATTGACAGACTGAAACCTCAAAAATCGCCTGGTCCTGACGAGGTATATGCTAGAGTATTAAAAGAATGCAGAGATGAGTTAAGTAGTCCATTAGCATTTATATTTAACAAGTCATTAGAAACAGGTTTAGTTCCAGAAGCTTGGAAGCTTGCAAATGTAGTTCCGATCTTCAAAAAAGGTGATAAATCGATAGCATCCAATTACCGTCCCATTAGTCTCACATCAATCATAGGAAAGTTGCTAGAGTCCATTATTGCTAGGAAAATTAGAAGCCACTTAGTAAAATTTAACTTAATAAATTCTTCTCAGCATGGATTCACTCAGGGACGTTCTTGCCTTACTAATTTGCTTAGCTTTTTCTCAGAGGTATATGAAGCAGTAGATAGTGACAAGTCATATGATATTATATATTTAGATTTCAGTAAAGCTTTCGACAGAGTCCCTCATGAGAGATTGATGAGAAAGGTTGAGGCACATGGAATAGGAGGGTCGTTGTTGGGATGGATTAGGTCATGGCTAAGTGGTAGGAAACAGAGAGTCAGCATAAATGGTACCAAGTCAGAGTGGGGAGCAGTCAAAAGTGGTGTCCCCCAGGGATCGGTATTAGGTCCCCTGTTGTTTCTTATATACATAAATGACCTAGATTTAGGTATAACTAGTAGGATAAGTAAATTCGCAGACGATACTAAAATGGGGAGATCAATTGATTCAGATAGCGATATAGAGTGCCTCCAAAGGGATCTAGATACCTTACATGAATGGTCAGTAAATTGGCAGATGAAGTTTAACATTGACAAATGCAAGGTATTAAAGATAGGGAAGATGCAAACAAATGTTAAATATAAACTAGCTAATTTAGAATTAGAAAATTCAGACTGCGAGCAAGATCTAGGTGTGTTTGTTAGCAATGATTTGAAGCCTAGAAAACAGTGTATAAGCGTTCGTAATAAGGCAAACAGGATTCTCGGGTTCATCTCTAGGAGTGTGAGTAACAGAACTGCTGATGTTATCTTAAAACTTTACTTGTCATTAGTGAGACCCCATATGGATTATGCTGTCCAATTTTGGTGTCCTTATTACAGAATGGACATAGATTCATTGGAGAGAATTCAGCGTAGAATGACAAAAATGATCCATAATATTAGAAATTTTCCGTATGAAGAAAGGTTGAAGAAATTAGGTTTACATTCGTTAGAGAGACGCAGAGTTAGAGGGGATATGATAGAGGTGTTCAAGTGGGTTAGTGGGATTAACAAAGGGGACATGACAAATGTACTAAAGCTCAGTGATAGCGAAAGAACTCGTACCAATGGTTTCAAATTAGATAAATTTCGTTTCAGAAAAGATATAGGAAAATATTGGTTTGGTAACAGAGTTGTAGATGGGTGGAATAGGCTACCAAGTGATATAGTGTGATCAAGAACGATAGGGAGCTTTAAGAAAAAATTGGATAAGCATATGGACGAGAAGGGTTGGGTGTGAAGGGGGATCAGCCGGGTTGGGCCAATCAGCGCTCTGCAGACCCCCGAAATCCTGCGTTAATCTCTAACCGGTTTGGTAAGATGATCCTCAGGGTATTAGAGTGTTGAGCCTATAATTGGGCTTTGTAATTGGGGTTGTGTGGGACAGGGATCTGCCTTGCTTAGGCCAATCGGCTTTCTGCAGACTCCCATTTTCTTATGTTCTTATGTTCTTATGTACGGTACGCCATCATTATTATGTACGGTACGCCATCATTATTATGTACGGTACGCCATCATCATTATGTACGGTACGCCATCATTATTATGTACGGTACGCCATCATTATTATGTACGGTACGCCATCATTATTATGTACGGTACGCCATCATTATTATGTACGGTACGCCATCATCATTATGTACGGTACGCCAACATTATTATGTACGGTACGCCAACATTATTATGTACGGTACGCCATCATTATTATGTACGGTCCGCCATCATTATTATGTACGGTCCGCCATCATTATTATGTACGGTACGCCATCATTATTATGTACGGTACGCCATCATTATTATGTACGGTACGCCATTATTATTATGTACGGTACGCCATCATTATTATGTACGGTACGCCATCATTATTATGTACGGTACGCCATCATCATTATGTACGGTACGCCATCATCATTATGTACGGTACGCCATCATTATTATGTACGGTACGCCATCATCATTATGTACGGTACGCCATCATCATTATGTACGGTATGCCATCAGTATTATGTACGGTACGCCATCATTATTATGTACGGTACGCCATCATCATTATGTACGGTACGCCATCATCATTATGTACGGTACGCCATCATTATTATGTACGGTACGCCATCATCATTGTGTACGGTACGCCATCATCATTATGTACGGTACGCCATCATTATGTAGGGTACGCCATCATTATTATGTACGGTACGCCATCATTATTATGTACGGTACGCCATCATCATTGTGTACGATACGCCATCATCATTATGTACGGTACGCCATCATCATTATGTAGGGTACGCCATCATTATTATTTGCCAGATGCTGTCTCTAAGGGGGGTGACCTGTTTTTTTTATTTTTCTCCTTTTCTCTCCTTCTCTGGCTTGTATCCATTCGGCTCCATTCAGCCAACTATTTTAAGACGTTTATCCCCATCTAGGTGTCGATTTCTTCCTGGCGAGCGATAGCGAGCTAGCATTATATGAAGAAATCCGGCTTCGCCGGAGAAATTTTTCTGCCGAAAAATGTACAAATTTAACTTTCTGTCAAAAACATTTTAAAAATATGCTGGCTCGCTACCGCTCACCAGTAAAAAATTGACACTTGGATGGGGATAAACGTCTTAAAACAGTAGGCTGAATGGGGCCAAATGGATACAAGCCAGAGAAAGAGAGAAAAGGAGAGAACAAAAAGCAGGTCACCCCCCTTAAGGGGAGATGGGTCGTTTTTCTGGTCCCCCTTTTTCCTCATGTTCAGTCCCATTAGTTTTCAGATTTTAAGGCGTTCGACCCATTAGTTTGGCGATTTTAAGGCCTTTCGCCCCATTTCATTGTCAATTTTAAGAATTTTCGTGTCCTTTAGATGTCGATTTTTTTCTTGGCAAGCGATAGCGAGCCTGTAATTAAAAAGGAATCTGCCTTTGGCCGGGACATTTTTCTATTAGAAAAAATTACAAATTTGTCTTAGAGGGTCTTGGCGGGTGATATTTTGTAAAGCTTGATGGAGGTCTAGGGAGGAAAGAAAAATGGTATACAAAGGTGGTCATATATACACCCATCCACCCTTACAATGATATATAAAGGTGGTCATATATACACCCATCCACCCTTACAATGATATATAAAGGAGGTCATATATACACCCATCCACCCTTACAATGATATATAAAGGTGGTCATATATACACCCATCCACCCTTACAATGGTATATAAAGGAGGTCATATATACACCCATCCACCCTTACAATGATATATAAAGGTGGTCATATATACACCCATCCACCCTTACAATGATATATAAAGGTGGTCATATATACACCCATCCACCCTTACAATGATATATAAAGGTGGTCATATACACCCATCCACCCTTACAATGATATATAAAGGAGGTCATATATACACCCATCCACCCTTACAATGGTATATAAAGGAAGTCATATATACACCCATCCACCCTTACAATGGTATATAAAGGAAGTCATATATACACCCATCCACCCTTACAATGATATATAAAGGAGGTCATATATACACCCATCCACCCTTACAATGATATATAAAGGAGGTCATATATACACCCATCCACCCTTAAAATGGATTAAGGCCGGTTCCTCTTGAAATTACAGGCTCGCTCTCGCTCGCCAAGAAACAAATGGACACCTAAATGACACGAAAGGTGTTAATATTGAGAAAAACATGAAGTGAAAGGTATCATAATCGCCAAACTAATGGAGATAACATCTTATAGTCTCAAAACTGATGGGGCTAAATATGAGGGAGAAGAGGGTCTAGAACAATGAACCCTCGCCCCTTAATTATCTTTGTAATAGCCTTATAAGCGCTGCCACAGGTCAGTGCTGTTTATGACTTCAATATTGTTAACCCCTCCTGTACAGTCACGCTAATAAGTGATGTCTCGGCACCAAGTATGTTTTGATCAATAATTGGTATCAGCAATATCTAAGCTTCATGTCTTCATATCGAGTGAAATATACAAGCATGTCCCTATACTTACCCACCCTATTCAACATCTGACAGACATCAATACAGCACTGAGCAAGCCAAACGTAATGACAGCTGGAACATGACTTATTAGCGCGACTGTACCAGCGACGTCTTTTTCATTATGTTCTAGCTATATTTAGACGATTTTGTGGAGTTTATGAAGGCTCTGTTGGAGTAATAGGTGTTAATTATGAAGGCTCTGTTGGAGTAATAGGTGTTAATTATGAAGGCTCTGTTGGAGTAATAGGTGTTAATTATGAAGGCTCTGTTGGAGTAATAGGTGTTAATTATGAAGGCTCTGTTGGAGTAATAGGTGTTAATTATGAAGGCTCTGTTGGAGTAATAGGTGTTAATTATGAAGGCTCTGTTGGAGTAATAGGTGTTAATTATGAAGCTCTGTTGGAGTAATAGGTTTAATTATGAAGGCTCTGTTGGAGTAATAGTTAACGCCTGTTAATATCTTCTATTCGTCTAACAGTAGCCAGAATAAAGTTAAAAGGACGGCGCCGGTACAGAATGGGTTAAGGGGGAGGTAGTAGCTTTTTCTGGATCCCCTTCTCCCTCATGTTTAGCATATTAGCTTTGAGATTTTAGGACGTCAGTTTCATTCGTTTAGCGATTTTGAGACCTTTCGCCCCCATTTCTTTGCCAATATTAGGACCTTAAGTGCCATTCAGCTGTTGATTTTTTTCTTGGCGAGCGAAAGCGAGCCTGTAATTTTTGAAGAAACCGATTTTCTACCGAGAAATGTACAAATTAATTTTTAAAAGAGGGTCTATTTTTGCTTTTTAAAGCTTGATGGAGGTCTAGCTAGGGGAATATATATATATATATATATATATATATATATATATATATATATATATATATACATATACATGTACAGTATATACGGTAGACAAAAAAATAAAATAAAAAATAAGACGATTAATGAATCGTCTAATCATCGTAAAAAAAAAGGGAAAAAACTGTTGCTTTACCTTCTTTTTTCTTTCTCAAACTAGTTAGCTTGGTAATGACCTAGAATTCCCGAGGCTATTTTTGTTTAGGACTTGGGAACTCTTTCAACTTCATTTGCTCAGGTGTTTTCGTGACTCAAATGTCCCGTAATTATGACTGTCTTTGGGTTGTATCCATTCGGCTCCATTCAGCCTACTGTTTTAAGACGTTTATCCCCATCCAAGTGTCGATTTATACCTCACCATATTTTGGATAATGAGATAGACAGCTGGCTAAGTTTGTACATTTTTCGATAGATTTCTCCATAAAATGATGGCTCGCTACCGCTCGCCAGGAAAAAATTGACACCTGGATGGGGATTGAAGTCTTAAAACAGTAAGCTGAATGGGGCCGAATGGATACAACCCAGAGAGAGAGATAAAAGCAGGTCACCCCCCCTGAATCGTCTAATCATAGTCAGAAGAGAAAAACAAGGAAGAATCTGTGTCGTATACCTTCTTTAATTTTCCAAAACTAGTTAGCTCAGTAATGGCCTGCAATTCCTAGAGGCTATTTTTGTTTATGACTTGGGAACGCTTTCAACTTCATGTGCTCAGGTGTTTTGTTTATGACTTGGGAACGCTTTCAACTTCATGTGCTCAGGTGTTTTGTTTATGACTTGGGAACGCTTTCAACTTCATGTGCTCAGGTGTTTTGTTTATGACTTGGGACGCTTTCAACTTCATGTGCTCAGGTGTTTTGTTTATGACTTGGGAACGCTTTCAACTTCATGTGCTCAGGTGTTTTGTTTATGACTTGGGAACGCTTTCAACTTCATGTGCTCAGGTGTTTTGTTTATTTGGGAACGCTTTCAACTTCATGTGCTCAGGTGTTTTGTTTATGACTTGGGAACGCTTTCAACTTCATGTGCTCAGGTGTTTTAGTTTATGACTTGGGAACGCTTTCAACTTCATGTGCTCAGGTGTTTTAGTTTATGACTTGGGAACGCTTTCAACTTCATGTGCTCAGGTGTTTTGTTTATGACTTGGGAACGCTTTCAACTTCATGTGCTCAGGTGTTTTGTATATGACTTGGGAACGCTTTCAACTTCATGTGCTCAGGTGTTTTGTTTATGACTTGGGAACGCTTTCAACTTCATGTGCTCAGGTGTTTTGTTTATGACTTGGGAACGCTTTCAACTTCATGTGCTCAGGTGTTTTGTTTATGACTTGGGAACGCTTTCAACTTCATGTGCTCAGGTGTTTTGTATATGACTTGGGAACGCTTTCAACTTCATGTGCTCAGGTGTTTTGTATATGACTTGGGAACGCTTTCAACTTCATGTGCTCAGGTGTTTTGTATATGACTTGGGAACGCTTTCAACTTCATGTGCTCAGGTGTTTTGTATATGACTTGGGAACGCTTTCAACTTCATGTGCTCAGGTGTTTTGTTTATGACTTGGGAACGCTTTCAACTTCATGTGGTCAGGTGTTTTCATGACTCAAATATCTCGTAATTATGACTGTGTTTCTCCTGCATTTATGATGAGGCTCTGTCTATCTATCTGTCTGTCTTTCTGTCTATATATCTATCTATCTATCTGTAAACATCGTAAAAGCTTTCCCTACGACCTTTCCCGACCTAGATTGACCCTTATACAGATAAAGGATAAGGGTCAATCTGGGTCGGGAAAGGTCATAGGGAAAGCTTTTACAGTGTTTAAAGGAACGGGACTAATCTCTCTTTCTCTCTCTCTCTCTCTCTCTCTCTCTCTCTCTCTCTCTCTCTCTCTGTCATATATATATATATATATATATATATATATATATATATATATATACTTTAATACATAATAAGTTATTAGGCTATTATTGATAATGAAAGGAGAGGAATATCGAGAGGGAAGTGAAGGGAGGGTTAGGGGGAGGAGTGGGGGTGGGGGTGGAGGGGGGCATTGTCAATAGGAGGGGCAGGGGTAGTGTTAATAATATATGAGAGACAAGGGAACCGTCCAGGGGGGTGGGGGGGGGGGGTATTGTTAGGGTTATTAGTATTGTTTGAGAGGGAGAGTACAAAGGAGTACAAAGGAAATCAAGCAACAACAGGTCTAGTGACCCTTCTAGGCTGCTTTTCCTCCAAAACACTGAGGATCAAGTGTCCAAACAGTGGTTTAGAGTGGGTAAGGGAACATTGGAAAGGGAACTACTGCCCTGGAACTAATGTCCGTGGCAGGATTTGGAAGTTAGTAGAGGACAGATGGGTTAGTAACTGAGGGGGGGATAAAATAAAGTTATTCAATTACAAACGCAGTCAGTCGCGGGTTTGATGCGAGATATTTGTCTAGGCGAAGTTTAAATGAATCAACGGTGCTGCAGTCTATGACATCTCGGCGAAGCCCATTCCATAAGTTGACAACTCGATTGAAGAAGAAATTCTTAGTTTCGTGTGAGTTAAAAGATTTACCAATATTTTTGCAACCGTTTCCCCGCGTGTAATTAGATTGGTCGATAGTGAAGTACTTACTACAGTTCATATTGTCGATGCCTTTGATGATTGTTAACACTTGAATTAAGTCGCCACTTAATCTGCGCTGGGTTAAAGGAAATAGATTTAATTCTCTAAGACGCTCCTCGTATGGTTTGTTCTTTAGGCTAGGTATCATTTTGGTAACTCTACGTTGAACTCGTTCTAGCTTGTCTATATCTTTTTGGTAATAAGGGCACCAGGATTGAACGCAGTATTCCAGAAGAGGGCGGACTAAGGAATTGTAAAGGGTTAGGATAACGTTTTTGGATTTATGCTCAAATGACCTGCCTATAAAGCCAATTTTTTTGTTTGCCTTCTTAACAACTTCTGAACATTGTTGACTCGGTTTTATGTTACTCGATATTGTTACTCCCAGATCGGTTTCTCTGTTTACATTCTTAAGCTGAGTGCCATTCATCAAATAGTTTGCTTTCTCATTTTGGTATCCGATATGTAGTACTTTACATTTATCCGCATTGAAACTCATTTGCCAAATTTGGGCCCAACATGACAACTTATCTAGATTGTGTTGCATATCGTCAACTTGTTCTTTTGAGAGTACGCTATTTGCAATTTTTGTATCTTCAGCAAATTTTGAGTTTGTACAGGTGAGACCCTCATCTATGTCGTTGATGTAAATTAGAAAGAGAATTGGTCCTAGTACCGATCCCTGGGGTACCCCGCTACTTACATTGGTCCATTTAGATGCCTTACCGTTTATGACTACTCTTTGCTTTCTGTCGCTGAGCCAATTTTCTATCCATTTCAACACACCATCTTGTATTCCATGCGCTTTTAGTTTTAGCAGTAAACTTTTGTGGGGAACTTTGTCAAAGGCCTTTTGAAAATCAAGGTATATAATATCTACACTCTACAGCTTTACTCTCATCGTAGAGGTTGAGGATATCGTGGAAGAAGTCTAAGAGGTTTGTTAAACAGGAACGTTTTTTACGAAAGCCGTGTTGAGTATCTTTAAGTATGTTATTTTCCTCTAAGTGATTTACGAGTCTATCTCTTATGAGTGTTTCTAACATTTTACATGCAACTGAGGTTAAGCTAATTGGACGATAGTTACTGGGTAGGGATTTGCTGCCTTTTTTTAATATCGGTGTTACGTTGGCTAGCTTCCACTGATCAGGCATATTTCCAGACTGCAAGGATTTATTAAATAGCAATGTCAGTGGTTTGGAGAGCTCATCCTTAGCTTCCTTTAGGACTCTAGGTGAGATTTGATCAGGTCCAGGCGTTTTATTTACCTTGAGTTTATCTAAACAATTCAATACCGGTACTTCTCTCTCTGTAACGGTGATATTGCTTAGAACATCTGAATTATCTATCTGAATCGGCGATGGTGTAGGGATATCACTGAGGTCTTCCGTTGTAAAAACTGATGCAAAGAAGGTATTGAGGGCATTACTCATTTGTACTTCGTCTTTGGTGTATTCTCCATTTTCATCGACTAACGGTCCAACAGTTGAAGTAACTACTTTTTTCTTTCTGATATAACCATAGAATTCTTTCGGGTTTGTTTTACTTTGATTCGCAACATGTAACTCCAGGGTCTTTTTACTTTGCTTAATTAACTTTTAGGCTTTGCGTCGTAGCTCTACAAATTTCACCCGTTCTTCGTAATTTTGTAAGGATTTTAATCTATCATTAGCAAACTTTTTAGCAAGCAGACAGTTTGAAATATCTTTATTCCACCATTTGGGCTTATTATTAAGGCCTGGATGCCGTATTTTCGATGGTATGCAGTCCTGCACTGCTTTTAGGTAAGTGGTTTCGAATAATTCCCAAGATGTATTTATGTCGTTATTGTTAATTAAATAGCTCCAGTCAGTTTCTTTAAACATAGCTCTAAGTTTATGAAAGTTTGCTTTCTTGAAATTAGGGACTTTTTCGATGCTGCTATTTGGTTCGTTACTAGTAAACTTAGTGAAAGTTATTGTACGATGGTCGCTGTTACTGAATTCATCACCAACATTCAAATTATCTATTAATTCTTCTTTTGTTGCAAGTACAAGGTCAAGAACATTATTACCACGGGTCGGCGATCGAACAAATTGATAGAGTGAACTCTCTTGCAAGTTCGCATACAAATCATTTCCAGAGTGTGAAGTAAGAGTATCGCCCCACTTGGTCACAGGTAAATTAAAGTCGCCAAAAAATACGGTATCTTGTGAGTTACCTACATCTGCAATTTGTTCATAAATTTCTCGGTCAGTTTGCACTGATTGAGCTGGAGGTCTGTATATTAATGCAAGTATTATTTTGTACCTTTATTATTCTTTATTAGCACAAAAGATGTGTCGACGTTCACAATTTGAGGTTTTGACAAGAGGGTCGGGTTAAGACTTTCTTTGATATTAAATAAAACGCCACCTCCATTTTTATTTATTCGGCTTTTCTCAAACATTACATAACCGGGAAGTGCTAAAAAGTCTCTATCTTCTGTATTGAGAGAGAGAGAGAGAGAGTCTAACAGGACTATAATGTATATGACTGGTCCGTTCGAAACTAATTTGTACCGGGTATATATTATTCAGAGAAATAATAAATGACAACAAAGCCTCGTATTTGTTTCTATTCCTTAACCAAATGTTAGAATAGCGGCCTTCAGCTTGGTGGAAGTCTAGGGAGGACAGTACAAAATTAATAAATAAAATAACTAAATAGATCCGAGCAATAAATACATCCTTCCCCCTTAAGCCGTACTTTAAAGAGGATGTTTCCATTACCGGAGGAGGAGGAGGAGGCTGGGGGGTGGGGGGGGGTCTCTGTGTGGTGACCTGGAGAACCTATCAATGAGTAATTAACAATACGCTCTATGTTCGATTATATATTTTTAAAGGGCGGGTAGTTAAAGGGGAGGTAGTCGCTTTGCTGGACCCCCTTCTCCCTCATGTCTAGCCCCATAGGTTTGGAGATTATAAGACGTTCGCCCTATTAGTTTGGCGATTCTAAGACCTTTCACCCAATTTTGTAGTCAATTTAAGACTTTTCGTGCCATTCAGGTGTCGTTTTTTTCCTGGCGAGCGATAGGGAACCTGTGATATTAGGAAGAACCGGCCCTCGGCCGGGACATTTGTTTACCGAAAAATGTACAAATTTATCGTAAAAGGGGTCTAGTGTGTGTTTTTTAATGCTTGATGGAGGTCTAGGGTAGAAACTAAAAATATAATAAAAAAAAAAAAAAAAAAAAAAAAAAAACTATTCCCTTAACAAGTAATACTCAACAATACTGTGTGTGTGTGTGTGTGTGTGTGTGTGTGTGCGTGTGCGTGCCGGTAAGTTTGGTGCGTCAATGATTCCTACTGTCGATCTTCAAGTCTGCCGACTCTTCCAGCAACGAGAGAATGTGACAGTGAAATTAGATGAAGCCTACAACAAGATCAACGTCCTCACCATGAAGCTGGAATCACTCCAAGAGTTTGTAACACTCAACGTTGGAGACCACAAACTTCAATTGTCACCGCTTCAACTCCAGGAGCAGCCCCCAACGTCAACTGCCAACAATCCAACGCCTGCAGTAGCCACTTCAGCAGGTGGTTCCGATACTCAAGAAACAAATAGTGACTCTTTTCCCCCTCAAGACAACTTCCGTGTCGTGAGGAACAATGTTTGCCCCAAGACCAGGAAAAGCATACCGATTACCGAGTGTCAAAACCGTTTCCAGATACTCACAGACTCCGATGACGAAGAGGAAACAGAAGAAGTCCGGCTCGTGGGAGACTCGATGATACGTGGTCAGCTCACAGTTTTGCGCCAGGGCACCTAAGACCAGGAAGCGTTTTTGTATCCCTGGTGGTGGTGTGGACGACGACGTAGTTGCTGCACTTGACGAAGTATCAAAGCTGGCCCCTACTAATACAATGTACGTCATCCACGTTGGATCCAACGATGTACAGCGAACCCGGTCGGAAGATTTGCTTTTAAAGTACCAGCAGCTGATCAAGTCGTTTAAGGAGAAGTCATCAAGGATCATCGTCTCAGGAATCGTCCCCCAGCTCGGTGTAGAGAGCTGATTTTACATTATAGCCACCAGCAAAAATCGTTGTCTAGCAAACCTCTGCAGGAAGGAGAACTTGGGATTCGTCGACACCTGGGACAATTTCTACTATGATGACTATTTGTTTTCGGACGATGGAGTTCATCTGAACCAGGTGGGAGCAACACGTTTTGGGCGTCTTCTCAACGATGCGGTGAAGGATTTTCGGAGAAGAAATCGACTCAGCCAGGACAACCAGTAAGGAGGACCGAATACAGCGAGGACGGCAACCTGCGAAGGTATTATATGCTGATCCGTCAAGAACCACAAATTTAGATAAAGCTCCACCAACATGACCCAAATTCAAAACCGCCAGGGATAACGACCGAGGACAGCCATGAATGTAAATGTAGATCCGACCAAAACCAAAAATTCGATTAAAGAGCGCTCTGTGAGTTCTAAAAGCGCAACTTTAAAGGTTTTCTATGCAAATGCTCGTAGAATACGCAATAAATTTTCAGATTTAGAGGAACTAGTGTTTACAGAAAATTATGATGTGATTGGCATAACAGAATCTTGGCTCAATACAGAAGATCGAGATTTTTTAACAGAGTATTCACTTCCCGGTTATGTAATGTTTGAGAAAAGCCGAATAAATAGAAATGGAGGTGGCGTTTTACTTTATATCAAAGAAAGTCTTAACCCGACCCTCGTGTCAAAACCTCAAATTGTGAACGTCGACACATCTTTTGTGCTAATAAAGAATAATAAAGGTACAAAAATAATACTTGCATTAATATACAGACCTCCAGCTCAATCAGTTCAAACTGACCGAGAAATTTACGAACAATTGCAGATGTAAGTAACTCACAAGATACCGTAATTTTTGGCGACTTTAATTTACCTGTGACCAAGTGGGGCGATACTCTTACTTCACACTCCGGAGATGACTTGTATGCGAACTTGCAAGAGAGTTCACTCTATCAATTTGTTCGATCGCCGACCCGTGGTAATAACGTTCTTGACCTTGTACTTGCAACAAAAGAAGAATTAATAGAGAATTTGAATGGTGATTAATTCAGTAACAGCGACCATCGTACAATAACTTTCACTTTAAAGTTTACTAATAACGAACCAAATAGCAGCATCGAAAAAGTCCCTAATATCAAGAAAGCAAACTTTCATAAACTTAGAGCTATGTTTAAAGAAACTGACTGGAGCTTTTTAATTAACAATAACGACATGAATAAATCTTGGGAATTATTCGAAACCACTTACCTAAAAGCAGTGCAAGACTGCATACCATCGAAAATAAGGCGTACAGGCCATAATAATAATCCCAAATGGTGGAATAAAGATATTTCAAACTGTCTGCTTGCTAAAATGTTTGCTAATGATAGATTAAAATCCTCACAAAATGACGAAGAATGGGTGAAATTTGTAGAGCTACGACGCAAAGCCAAAAAGTTAATTAAGCAAAGTAAAAAGACCCTGGAGTTACATGTTGTGAATCAAAGTAAAACAAACCCGAAAGAATTCTATAGTTATATCAGAAAGAAAAAAGTAATTACTTCAACTGTTGGACCATTAGTCGATGAAAATGGATACACCAAAGACGAAGTACAAATGAGTAATGCCCTCAATACCTTCTTTGCATCAGTTTTTACAACAGAAGACCACAGTGATATCCCTACACCATCGCCGATTCAGATTGATAATTCAGATGTTCTAAGCAATATCACCGTTACAGAGAGAGAAGTATTGAATTGTTTAGATAAACTCGAGGTAAATAAAACGCCTGGACCTGATCAAATCTCACCTAGAGTTCTAAAGGAAGCTAAGGATGAGCTCTCCAAACCACTGACATTGCTATTCAATAAATCCTTGCAGTCTGGAACTATGCCTGATCAGTGGAAGCTAGCCAACGTAACACCGATATTAAAAAAAGGCAGCAAATCCCTACCCCGTAACTATCGTCCAATTAGCTTAACCTCAGTTGTATGTAAAATGCTAGAAACACTCATAAGAGACAGACTCGTAAATAACTTAGAGGAAAATAATATACTTAAAGATACTCAACACGGCTGGCTTTCGTAAAAAACTTTCCTGTTTAACAAACCTCTTAGACATCTTCCACGATATCCTCAACCTCTACGATGAGAGTAAAGCTGTAGATATTATATACCTTGATTTTCAAAAGGCCTTTGACAAAGTTCCCCACAAACGTTTACTCCTAAAACTAAAAGCGCATGGAATACAAGATGGTGTGTTGAAATCGATAGAAAATTGGCTCAGCGACAGAAAACAAAGAGTAGTCATAAACGGTAAGGCATCTAAATGGACCAATGTAAGTAGCGGGGTACCCCAGGGATCGGTACTAGGACCAATTCTCTTTCTAATTTACATCAACGACATAGATGAGGGTCTCACCTGTACAATCTCAAAATTTGCTGACGATACAAAAATTGCAAATAGCGTACTCTCAAAAGAACAAGTTGACGATATGCAACACAATAGGGGAGGTGTGGTGGAGTGGTCTTGCCACTGGCCTGGTAATCCAAAGGTCCCGGGTTCAAATCCCGATGTATCAATGGGAAGATATTATTGGGATGGAATTTGTGCTGTACCTGGTATCAGTGCATTACCACAAGCCCACCGAAACGTCAATAAAATACCCTCATTGTTCCCTGATTAAATAGCACTGTATGAATATTCCCATATTCAAAATATGCTATAGGGGTGCAATGCCTGGTGAGTTATCTGCTCAATAGGTGGCGTTGTGTGTGTGTAAGTGTGAGAGTCCGAGTGTAGGGGGTGAGACTGAAGCACGGGAACGAGGTGGCTTCAGAGATGGGGTCGTTTCGGGCCATGAGTGAGCACCGTGCCTCATGTGAAGGCAAGATGGCAGGTGCTCGTTGTACTCTACGTGCTTCACATGTCTCACTCCCTAGACTGGAACAAGACCTCACGGGCTTCACTGTTCATTGTAAAGCGGTGAATGTTAAGGCTCTCAGCCTATGCCGGAGAGGAAGTAAGTTGGAATATAAAAAAAAAAAAAAAAAAAAAAAAAAAAAAAAAAAAATCTAGATAAGTTGTCATGTTGGGCCCAAATTTGGCAAATGAGTTTCAGTGCGGATAAATGTAAAGTACTACATATCGGATACCAAAATGAGAAAGCAATATATTCGATGATGAATGGCACTCAGCTTAAGAATGTAAACAGAGAAACCAATCTGGGAGTAACAATATCGAGTAACCTAAACCCGAGTCAACAATGTTCGGAAGTTGTTAAGAAGGCAAACAAAATAATTGGCTTTATAGGCAGGTTATTTGAGCATAAATCCAAAGACGTTATTCTAACCCGTTACAATTCCTTAGTCCGCCCTCTTCTGGAATAGTGCGTTCAATCCTGGTGCCCTTATTACCAAAAAGATATAGACAAGCTAGAACGAGTTCAATGTAGAGTTACCAAAAGCCTAAAGAACAAACGTCTTAGAGAATTAAATCTATTTCCTTTAACCCAGCGCCGATTAAGAGGCGACTTAATTCAAGTGTTCAAAATCATCAAAGGCATCGACAATATGAACTGTAGTAAGTACTTCACTATCGACCAATCTAATTACACGCGGGGAAACGGTTGCAAAATTATTGGTAAATCTATTAACTCTCTCGAATCTAAGAATGTCTTCTTCAATCGAGTTGTCAACTTATGGAATGGGCTTCCCCCGAGACGAGACGTTATAGACTGCAGCACCGTTGAATCATTTAAACTTCGCCTAGACATATATCTCGCATCAAACCCGCGACTGACTGCGTTTGTAAATTAATAACTTTATTTTATCCCCCCCCCCTCAGTTACTAACCCATCTGTCCCCTACGAACTTCCTAATCCTGCCACGGACATTAGTTCCAGGGCAGTAGTTCCCTTTCCAATGTTCCCTTACCCACTCTAAACCACTGTTTGGACACTTGATCCTCAGTGTTTATGAGGATAAGCAGCCTAGAATGGTCACTAGATCTGTTGTTGCTTGATTTCCTTTGTACTCTCTCTCTCTCCCTTTTTTTTTTTTTTTTTTTTCTAAACTTCACGACATTATATGGTGTTCTTACAACTAAAATTCCAGTGATGAAACGTGGAATTATCTATAGCGAAACATTTAAAATGCAAAAAATATATAGCATTGATATATTTATATATAATAGATACCAGTATATATTTTATCAATAATTATATTACCAAGATTTAGTACGGAACTGTGATATTCCTGAGCCAGTTATTAACCTCCGACTTGAACTGTTGTAGTGAGGTTAAGTGATGCAAGTCAGTGTGCTGAACCAGGTGATTCCACAGTCTTGCGTACTTTGGTAAGTAGGAACGAAGGTAGTGTTCTGTCCTAGCAAATGGAACACTGACCTGATGATACCTTGTGGATGCGGTTCTTGTTGCATATGATGTTGGATGGGCAGGTTGTAGATGTAAGGCTGTCAGGTGTGGAGTGTGCTTTTTTTGGGTTTTGTATGTTCCACATACAAAAGGTGGATGGAGATAGGTTACCCAGGCCACCCAGGTGGCAGGGAATGAATGAAAGGATTGAGGAAAATGAGGTGAAAGAAGCAGTGAAACAAATGAGAGCGGGAAAAGCAGAAGGTTTGGATGGTATTGCTGTGGAGTGTATAAAGAAGGGTGGAGATGTGATAATAGATTGGTTGGTGAGACTTTTCAATGTGTGCTTTGCTGTGTCAATGGTACCAATAGACTGGAAGAGTGCATGTATTGTGCCGTTGTACAAGGGGAAGGGAGATCGGCAGGAGTGTTCAAGTTATAGAGGTATTAGTTTATTGTCAGTGGTTGGAAAGCTGTATGGCAGGGTGTTGATAGAGAGGATAATAAAGTCTACGGAAGTTGCAATAGGAGAAGAACAGTGCGGTTTTAGGAGGGGAAGAGGGTGCGTGGATCAGATGTTTGCAGTAAGACAGTTATGCGAGAAGTATTTAGAGAAGCATAAGGAGATATTTTGGGCTTTTATGGACTTGGAAAAAGCGTATGATCGTGTGGACCGTGAAGCAATGTGGAAGGTGTTAAGGATTTATGAAATAGGAGGAAATTTGTTAGAAGCAGTTAAGAGTTTTTATGAAGGGAGCAGAGCATGTGTGAGAGTAGGAAATGGTGAGTTGAGTGAATGGTTTGAGGTAAAGGTAGGTTTGCGACAGGGTTGTGTAATGTCACCATGGCTGTTTAATATGTTTATGGATGGTGTGGTGAGGGAGGTGAAAAGGAGAACTATGGGAAGAGGATTGGGTTTAGTAGGAAAGAATGGTAGAGATTGGGAGTTGAATCAGTTGCTGTTCGCTGATGACACAGCATTGGTGGCGGATTCTGATGAGAAACTGCAGCGGGTAGTCAAAGAGTTTGGTGTGGTTTGTGGAAGGAGGAAACTGAAGGTGAACGTCAATAAAAGTAAAGTAATGGTGTGTAATAGGGGAGAGCATAGGGTAAATCTAGATGTGAGGCTGGATGGGGAAATATTGGAACAAGTAGAGTGTTTTAAATATCTAGGAACGATAAGCAGGAGTGGAGGTATGGAAGTGGAGGTAAAACAGAGAGTGTGTGAAGGAAGGAAGGTTTTCGGAGCAATGGGAAGTATGTGGAAGACGAGAAATCTCGGAGTGAAAGTAAAAAGTGCACTGTATCAAGGAATTGTTGTGCCAACAGTGATGTATGGGGCTGAGACATGGGCTCTGAAGAAAAAGGAGAAAAGAGGGCTGGATGTGATGGAGATGAGCTGCTTGAGGAGTATGTGTGGAGTTACTCGTAGAGACAGATTGAGGAATGAAGAGATACGTAGGAGAGTGGGGCAGCGTAAACATTTGTCATCCAGAGTGGACAGAAAGGTGCTGAGCTGGTATGGTCATGTTGAACGAATGGGAGATGAAAGGCTTACAAAGATAATATGTGAGTCAGGTACAAGGGGAGATAGAAGGGCAGGAAGACCCCCATTGAGATGGAGAGACTGTGTAAGAAAGGCTTTGGATGATAGAGGAATGACTATAGATCAGGCAGGGGAAGTGGTGGTGGACAGGAGTGAATGGAGAATGCTTGTGAATAGTTGAGTGAACACGTGGTCATTTGGAGTAAGGGGTCGGGCGCAAGTTGGACTAGATAATAGTCCATCAGGCGCCTGGCCCGGGAGACGATTAATATGAAGGGTGTGCCTGGAAGTGTGGTGGGAGGGCTTGTGGCTTTGGCTCCGCTGCATGTCTGCCTGCCGAGATCGGAACCTCTCCGGGTGGTCAGGGGCCGGGGGAGTGCTGGAGCGACCTTGGTAACTCTGGTCTCTGGGTCTTCTCCTGGGTGACCTGGATGTGTGAGAGTTTGTGTTTTTTATCTGTGTTTATTTTTTGTTTTATGTTGTTTTTGTGTTTTCCCTGTTCTTGCTCTGTCTTGAGTCGGCTACCCCCAAAATGGGGATTGGGCCTGAGCATATAGATAGATAGATAGATGTTACACATAAACCTGCCACATCCCGACGCTGTTGTAGAAGCTGAAACCTGGGGGCATGATGTTCTTGTTCTTTGAGTTGGATCAAGTGTTCAGCTCTTTTCTGTATTTGGTCCAAAAGTTTCAAGTATGAGGGGGGACATGATGACCATGCAAGTGGAGAGTATTCCATCAATGGACGAACTTGAGACTTATACAGAGTAGCAACACCTTTAGAGTCCAGGAGATGTGATATGGTAAGATCCAGGAGATGTGGTCAAAATCAGTTGTACGCACAGGACGGGGTTCATCTTTCTCGGCTAGGGGTGGCAAATTTAGCTAGGTCAATAGATAGGATTGTCGCGGGGTTTCGCTGAAAATAAAGCCTGAGATTATGAGTAGGAATAATAGTCTAGATAGGGTAAATTGCCGTACTGGTACATCAGATTGGAATAGAAAATTTCAGTCACAGGATTTTAATTGTACTGCTAGTAGAAATATTGAAGGTGTAACAGAAGATGGGAATTCAGTTAGAAATAAAGGTAAATCCAATACCAGTAAAATAAATTCATTGCGATTATATTATACAAACTGTAGGAGTTTATGTAACAAAATGGATGAACTTAGAGCACTTGTTAGCAACGAAAATATAGATATTATAGCACTGACTGAAACATGGATTAATACAGAATCAAGATTTTTTTATAGCAGAATTCCATATACCAGGATATAGTTTGTTTAAACGCGACCGAACAAGTAGGAGGGGCGGCGGAATAGCAGTGTTTGTCAGGAGTTCTTTAAAAAGCTGTATTAAATCAGGTATTAGACTAAATACTGATAACGAAAGTGTTTGGGTAGAGGTTAGCGAAGGTAGTGAGACCATAATTATTGGAGTTATTTATAGACCACCAAATATGAGTAGAAACGAAGGTACAGCTTTATGGCAGGAAGTGAAAATAGCATCAAGGTTTAGCAATGTGTGTATTATGGGGGATTTTAATTTTCCGAATATTGATTGGCAGCATCAAATCGGCGACTCAGATTCAAAAGAGTTTATTGAGGCGGTACAGGATAGTTTTTTATTTCAATTCATAGACTCGCCTACTAGAGGTAATAATATCCTCGATTTAGTTCTCAGTAATAATGAACAAATGATAAATAATGTAGAGATAGGAGACCAACTAGGAAATAGTTATCATAAATCAATTTATTTTAACATACAATGGACAGGAAAGGCTAAAGAGAATACGACACTTATCCCAGATTTCAGAAAAGCCAATTATGGTGGATTAAGAAGAGCCTTAAGAGTCGATCCTATGGTTAAACTATTAAGTGGACCCAGGTGCGCTAATGAACATACTCTCTCTCAGATACCTGTCTTAACTCAGGATAATTTGACAGCTACATATAATAATTTTATTTCTTCACTCCACAATGCGCAAAATAAATATATCCCCAAAAGAAAATTTAGATCAACACAGAACCAACCCAAATGGATGAATAATAGACTATTAGACCTTCTAGGAAAAAGAGAGGAATATATCGAAAAATTAAGAAAGGCGAAATTCACCTACTTGCTTACTATCAGAATCTATCAAGAGAGGTTAAAAAAGGTATAAGGACAGACAAAAGAAATTATGAAATCAGGATAGCCAATGACTCAAAAAATAACCCTAAGGCTTTTTACCAGCTATATAAATCTAAAGTTAGAGATAAAATAGGCCCCCTTAAAACTTCGATAGGTGAAATGACAGAAAGTTATTTAGAAATGTGCAGTACATTAAATAGTCAGTTTCTATCCGTTTTCACTAATGAAAATTTGGCACAGATTCCAGAAGTCCGTAAGGTATATAGCGATAGTATAGAAAATAGGTTAAGTACGGTTACTGTAAGTAGAAATGATGTGCTTAAGGAAATTAACAGACTGAAACCTCAGAAATCGCCTGGTCCCGATGAGGTATATGCTAGAGTATTAAAAGAATGCAGAGATGAGTTAAGTTACCCATTAACATTTCTTTTTAACAATTCATTAGAAACAGGTATAGTTCCAGAAGCTTGGAAGCTTGCAAATGTAGTTCCGATTTTCAAAAAAGGTGATAAATCAATAGCATCCAATTACCGTCCCATTAGTCTCACTTCAATCATAGGAAAGCTACTAGAGTCAATTATTGCTAGGGAAATGAGAAACCACTTAGAAACATTTAACTTAATCAATTCTTCTCAGCATGGATTCACTCAGGGACGTTCTTGCTTTACTAATTTGCTTAGTTTTTTCTCAGAGGTATATGAAGCAGTAGATAATGACAAGTCATATGATATTATATTTAGATTTCAGTAAAGCTTTCGACAGAGTCCCTCATGAGAGATTGATGAGAAAGGTTGAGGCACATGGAATAGGTGGGGCGTTGTTAGGATGGATTAGGTCATGGCTAATTGGTAGGAAGAAGAGAGTCAGCATAAATGGTACTAAGTCAGAATGGGGATCAGTCAAGAGTGGTGTCCCCCAGGGATCTGTATTAGGTCCTCTGTTGTTTATTATATACATAAATGACCTTGATTTAGGTATAACTAGTAGAATAAGTAAATTTGCAGACTATACCAAAATGGGGAGAAAAATTGATTCAGTTAGAGATATAGAGTGTCTGCAAAGGGATCTAGATACCTTACACGAATGGTCAGTAAAATGGCAGATGAAGTTTAACATTGACAAATGCAAGGTATTAAAGATAGGGAAGATGCATACAAATTTTAAATATAAACTAGCTAATATGGAATTAGAAAACTCAGACTGTGAGAAAGATCTGGGTGTTTTTGTTAGCAATGATTTGAAGCCTAGAAAACAATGTATAAGCGTTCGTAACAAGGCAAACAGGATTCTCGGGTTCATATCTAGGAGTGTGAGTAACAGAACTGCTGATGTTATCTTGGAACTTTACTTGTCATTAGTGAGACCTCATATGGATTATGCTGTTCAATTTTGGTGTCCTTATTACAGAATGGACATAGATTCATTGGATAGAGTACAACGTAGAATGACAAAAATGATCCATAATATTAGAAATCTTCCGTATGAAGAAAGATTGAAGAAATTAGGCTTACATTCGTTAGAGAGACACAGAGTTAGAGGTAACATGATAGAGGTATTCAAGTGGGTTAGTGGAATTAATAAAGGAGACATGAAAAATGTACTAAAGCTCAGTGATAGCGAAATAACTCATACAAATGGTTTCAAATTAGATAAATTTCGTTTCAGAAAAGATATAGGCAAATATTGGTTTGGTAACAGAGTTGTAGATGGGTGGAATAGGCTACCAGTGATATAGTGGGATCAAGAACGATAGGGAGCTTAAGATAAAATTAGATAGGCATATGGACGAGATGGGTTGGGTGTGAGGGGGATCTACCAGGTGTGGGCCAATCGGCGCTCAGCAGACCCCCGTAATCTTGTGTTAATCTCTGACCGTTTTGGTGGGGTCAGTACTCAAGGTATTAGTGAGATGGGTCTATAATTGGGCCTTGTAATTGGGGTTGGGTGTGACAGGGATCTGCCTTGTATGGGCCGATCGGCTTTTTGCAGACTCCCATTTTCTTATGTTCTTATGTTCTTATATACGTCGAATGCAACCAAGTTTCCATGCAGCATTCTTTGTGATGTCCTTTACATGGCTGGTGAAAGACAGATTATCATTAAATTTTACTCCTAGAATTGTCACTTGACTCTGCATCTGAACCTTCCTCCCATCAAGCTGAATATCTGGTGGTGTATATGTTGGAATATCTTGTCTCCGAGAGATTAGCATTACTTGAGTTTTCTCTGGAGCAAGGTTCACTTGCCAGCGTTTTGCCCAAGAGGTGATACTATGTAAGGCATTGTTGATACGAGTGACGGTGGCTTGCCTCTCATCTTTGTTACAAGTGAATGTTGGAGTACAGTCGTCAGCATAAGCAAATGCCTCGGGGATGAGCTGCAGAATGTCATTGAAATAAACATTCCACAACAAAGGTCCAAGAACGCTGCCCTGTGGGACACTGGCTTTGATGGCGTGGTTAGCTGAGTTATGTCCATTGACAACTGTGTGAAGTGTTCTGTCTTGCAGGTAATCATTAATTAGGTGAAGTAGAGCATCACACAACCCTAGACTCCTCAGTTTGGTGGTGATGCCCGCATGCCACACCCTGTCAAAGGCATCCGCGATGTCAAGTGCAATTACATAGGTGTCTTTTCCCATGTCAAGGGCCTGGTTCCACGTGGTAGATAAGTGGAGTAGCAAGTCTGCCGCAGATCTACCTTTCCTGAAGCCAAACTGCTTAGAGTTGAGTAGGTGATGTTTATCCAGAAAAGTTACAATTTTTGTTGCCAAGATTGACTCCAGAATTTTCCCAAGAAAGAAACCGAAAGAGGCAGATTGCGCTCAGATTGCTCTTCTCTCTCTCTTACGTCTCCTCCTCTCGTCTCTCCTCTCCTCTCTCTCGCCTCCTCTCTTCTCTCTGCTCTCTCTCTCATTCTCTCTCTCTTCTCTCTCTCTTCTACGACGCTACGGACGACCAATGTATAGATCTACGCAACTCAAAAAAGCCAAAAAGTTAATTTAAGCAAAGTAAAAAACAGAACCTTAGCAGTTACATATTGCGAATCAAAGTAAAAACAAACCCGAAAAGAATTCTATAGTTATATCAGAAAGAAAAAAGTAGTTACTTTCAACTGTTGGACCGTTAGTCGATGTATGAAAAATGGAGAATACACCACAAGACGAAGTACAAATGAGTAATATGCCCTCAATACCTTCTTTGCATCCGTTTTTACAACATAAGACCTCAGTGGATATCCCTACACAATCGCCGATTCAGATTGATAATTGCAGATGTTCTAAGCAATATCACCGTTACAGAGAGGAGAAGTATTGAAATTGTTTAGATAAACTCAAGGTAAATAGATAAAACGCCAGGGACTGATACAACACTCTCGCCTAGAGTTCTAAAGGGAGTATCTAAGAAGGAGCTCTCCAAAAACCCCTTGACATTACTATTCAATAAATCCTTGCAGTCTGGAAACTGATGCCTGTGATCAGTGGTGGGAAGCTAGCCGAACGTAACACACCGATATTCACAAAAAGGCAGCAAATCCCTACCCAGTACACTATCGGCCAATTAGCTTAAACCTAAGTTGTATGTTAAAAATGCTAGAAGCGGTCATACGAGACAGACTCGTAAATCACTTAGAGGAAATTAACATACTTAAAGATACTCAACACGGCTTTCGTAAAAAACGTTCCTGTTTAACACAAAACTCTTAGACTTCTTACACGATATACTAAACCTCTACGATGAGAGTAAAGCTGTAGAATATTATATAACTTGACTTTTCCAAAGGCCGTTGACAGAGTTCCCACCAAACGTTTACTGCTTAAAACATAAAGCGCCATGGAATACAAGACGGTGGTGTGTGAAATGGATAGAAAATTGGCCCAGCAACAGAAAGCAAAGGGTCTCGTCATAAATCAGGTTAAAGGCATCCTAAATGGACCAATGTTAAGTAAGCGGGGTACCCCCAGGGATCGGTACCTAGGACCAATTCTCTTTCTAATTTACATCAACGACATAGATGAGGGTCTCACCTGCACAATCTCAAAATTTGCTGACGATACAAAAAATTGCAAATGCCGTACTCTCAAAAAGCAACAAGGTGGACGCTATTGCAACACAATCTAGATAAATTGTCATGTTGGGCCCAAATTTGGCAACTGAGTTTCAATGCGCCGATAAATGTAAAGTATTACATGTCGGATACCTAAATGAGGAAAGCCAAACTATTCGATGGAATGGCACTCAGCTTAAGAAGGTAAACAGAGAAACTGATAGGGAGGTAACAATCTCGAGTTAACCTAAAACCGAGGGTACAACAATGTTTCAGAAGTTGTTAGAGACGGCAAACAAAATAATTGGCCTTAGAGGCAGGTCATTTGAGCATAAATCCAAAGACGTTATCCTATATTACCTTTACAATTCCTTAGGTCGCAATCGTCTGGAATACCTGCGTTCAAGCCTGGTGCCCTTAGTACCAAAAAGATATAAACACGCTAGAACGAGTTCAATGTAGAGTTTACCAAATGGATACCTAGCCTAAAGAACAAACCATACGAAGAGCGTCTTAGAGAATTAAATCTATTTCCTTTAACCCAGCGCCGATTAAGATGCGACGTAATTCAAGTGTTCAACATCATCTAAGGCATCGACAATATGAACTGTAGTAAGTACTTCACTATCGACCAATCTAATTACCCGCGGGGAAACGGTTGCAAAATTATTGGTAAAATCTTTTAACTCGCACGAAATCTAAGAATTTCTTCTTCAATCGAGTTGTAAACTTGTGGAATGGGCTTCCCCGAGACGTTATAGACTGCAGCACCGTTGATTCATTTAAACTCCGCCTAGACAAATATCTCGCATCAAACCCGCGACTGACTGCGTTTGTAAATGAATAACTTTATTTCATCCTCCCCTCAGTTACTAACCCATATGTCCCCTACTAACTTCCTAGTCCTGCCACGGACATTAGTTCCAGGGCAGTAGTTCCCTTTCCAATGTTCCCTTACCCACTCTAAACCACTGTTTGGACACTTGATCCTCAGTGTTTTGGAGGACAAGCAGCCTAGAAGGGTCACTAGACCTGTTGTTGCTTGATTTCCTTTGTACTCCCTTTGTACTCACTCACACTCTCTCTCTCTCTCTCTCTCTCTCTCTCTCTCTCTCTCGGATCAATAAAGAATTAGAAGGGTTGGCTACAAAGCAGTGGCCGTGCAATAGAAGATAACGGTACTATACACTCACACACACACAGCTTCACTTTAGTGCACAGTCGATCACAAACGTTCGTGCACCTCATGTATTGCTTGATGCAAATACGATTATTATAACTGATTTAGTAGGAATGGTGATGACATTAACCCGTGCAGCACCAGGGACGTCCCATTCATCATATTCTGGCAACTATTAGACGATTTTATTCAATTTAGGAAGGACCTCTAGCAATAATAAGGCTTCAAACTATCTCAACCAACCCTTTTAACTACCACAGATCCTTCCTAAGCTGCATAATATCGTCAAAATATAGTTAGAATAAAATATAACGCACGTCGCTGGTACTCAAAGGGTTAAGAATATGTCGAAACGTTTGCAAATATGAAAATAAAGATGTCGTTCGCTGCCTCACTCATCGTCTTATTCCTACTGAAAATACGATACCCTAAGGAAAGAACCATCTCGGATATTAACTGATTTACAATAAGGGGGGGGGGTCACCGTTTTTGTTGTTGTTATCTTTCTCTCTGTCCCTGGCTTGTATCCATTCGACCCCAATCAGCCAACTGTTTTAAGACGTTTATCCCCATCCAGGTGTCGATTTCTTCCTGGCGAGCGATAGCAAGCCAGCATTGTTTGGAGAAATCCGGCTTCGCCGGAGACATTTTTATATCGAAAAATGTACAAACTTAGCTTGCTGTCAAAACAAAAATATATATATTCTGGCTCGCTAAAGCTCGCCAGGAATATATTGACACCTGGATGGGGGTAAACGTCTTAAAACAGTAGGCTGAATGGGGCCGCATGGATACAAGCCAAAGAGAGAGGGAGAGAAAGAGAAAATAAGCGAGGTGGGCTCCCTTAAATAATATACATGGCTATATAAATAATGTATACAAAACCCTATCCTTTGAAATGCACATACCAGGTAACGAATTAACCCCTACAGTACCGGTGACGTCCTTTTCATTATATTCTGGCAACTATTAGACGATTTTACTCAGCTTAGAAAGGACGTCTACGCATTAGAAGACTAGACTATCACAATTAATCCTTTTAGCTACCATATATCGTTACTAAGCTTCGTAAAATCGTCTAAATGTAGCTAAGCTAAAATGAATAAGCCCATCCCCCCCTTAAAGTATACCTCAAGAGTTGCCAGATCAGTGCTGGCAATTAATGTTGAGGGTAAAAATCGCTCGTGTGCTACCGGCCGAAAGGGGGGTCACCGTTTTTTTTTAGCTTTCTCTCCTTTTCTCTCTTTCCCTGTCTTGTATCCATTCGGCACCATTCAGCCTACTGTTTTAAGATGTTTATCCCCATCCAGCTGTCGATTTCTTCTTGGCGAGCGATAGCGAGCCAGCATTGTATGGAGAAATCCGGCTTCGTCGGAGAAATTTTTCTATCGAAAAATTTACAAATTTAGCTTGCTGTCAAAACAAAAATATATATATGCTGGAAAATATTGACACCTGGATGGGGGTAAACGTCTTAAAACAGGAGGCTGAATGGGACCCAATGGATACAAGCCAAAGAGAGAGGGAGAAAAGGAGAAAAAAGCGAGGTGGGCTCCCTTATACATCCTTACCGTCAGACCAAGTGTGGGTGGGACGGATATCTCAAGTGTACCGAAGCATATATGACCGATGGATATGATGTCACCCACTGATAGAGGTAAGTATTGAGTTATCAAGGGTGGTGGTGGTGTGGGGGGGTGCATATGTGTGTGTGTGTGGGGGGGGGGGGGGGGAGAGGGTGCTGCATATGTTTGTTGTGGGAGGGGGGCTGGGGGGGGGGTTCTGTATATGTATGTGTGTGGGGGGTGCTGTATATGTGTTGTGTGGGGGGGGGGGGTGCTGCATATGTGTGTGGGGGGGAGGGTGCTGCATATGTGTGTGTGTGTGTGGGGGGGGGGGGGGGCTGTATATGTATGTGGGGGGGGGTGCTGTATATGTGTGTGTGGGGGGGACTGTATGTGTGTGTAGGGAGGGGCTGTATATATGTGTGGGGGAGGGGGAGAGAGAGAGATAGCTGTATACGTGTATGAGGGGGGGGTTGTATATGTGTGTGTGGGGAGGACTGTATGTGTGTGTAGGGAGGGGCTGTATATGTTGTGTGGGGGGGGGGGGGGGGGGAGAGCGAGAGATAGCTGTATACGTGTATGAGGGGGGGGGTTGTATATGTGTGTGTGGGGGGGACTGTATGTGTGTGTAGGGAGGGGCTGTATATATGTGTGTGGGGGGGGGGGGGGGGGGGAAGAGAGAGCGAGAGATAGCTGTATACGTGTATGAGGGGGGGGGGGGGGTGATTTAATTACTATAATGTAAACAATTTGTAATAATGTTATAGGATCCTGATGAACACAAAGATTGTTTGAATATTTGTATAGCGTATTCATGCAGTGTGGGGACCGGATAACTCAGCCAGACCATATCAACCAGTAGCTCTCAACCAGTGCCAATTCAACCTGTTAGGTTAGGGTAGGTTAGGTAGAGTTAGATTAATACTTTAAGGGGAGTTTTTTTGTTTGTTCTCTAGACTTCCATCAAGCTTAAAATTAAACCCCCTCACCCACCATTCAAGATAAATTTGTAAATTTTTCGGTGGAAAATTTTCATTACAGGCTCGCTACCGCTCGCTAGGAAATAATCGACCTAAATGGCACGAACAGTCTTAACATTTACCAAACTAATGGGGCGAACGTCATAAAATCTAAAAAAAAATAATGGTGCTAAACATGAGAAAGAAAGGGGCCCAGAAAAAAATCCCTCAAATGGAAATCTGCCTATAAACTGGCACTGGTATGGTTTATGTGGCACTGGTTGAGAGCTCTACCGGTTGATTTGCCCGGGAACCATGCCGTATGCTATCATGGTAAAGTCTAATTTTTTTCCAGCTGATGATAAATTGCCACATATTTATCTTATGGGGAGACTGGCCGTTTGTTTGGTCTATTAATTCATTTATTCATATATATTTTTTTTAGTTTCCTCCCTAGACCTCCATCAAGCTTAGAAAAACACCCCCCAAACTCCCCTTCAAGATAAATTTGTACATTTTTCGGTAGAAAAATGTCCCGGCCGAAGGCCAATGCCACTCAAAATTGCAGGCTCGCTATCGCTCGCCAGTAAAAAATCGACACCTAAATGACACGAAAGGTCTTAAAATTGAAAACGAAATGGGGCGAAAGGTCTTAAAATCGCCAAACTAATGGGCCGAACGTCTTATAATCTCAAAACTAGTGGGGCTAAACATTAGGGAGAAGAGGGTCCAAAAAACGGTCTGCCTCCCCTTAGGTATCGATAACTCAGCTGCAAAAGGATTCAATTTACTATCCGCTTGAAACAAACCGACCATAGTGACTGGCCTTATCCATCAGCTGACTAGAGTATATGTATATGTATGTATGTATGTATGTATGTATGTATGTATGTATGTATGTATGTATGTACTGTATGTATGTATGTATGTATGTACTGTATGTATGTATGTATGTATGTATGTAATGTATGTATGTATGTATGTATGTATGTATGTATGTACTGTATGTATGTATGTATGTATGTATGTATGTATGTATGTATGTATGTATGTATGTATGTATGTATGTATGTATGTACTGTATGTATGTATATTATGCTCAGGCCCAATCCCCACTTTTCCTATTTTTATTTTACTCTATTTTATGATTTTTTTGTTTTTATTTTCTTGGGGGTGGCCGACTCAAGACAGAGCAAGAACAGGGAAAACACAAAACACATGGCAGAACAACGAACAAACACAGACAAAACACAACATTCACACACATCTAGAGTATATAAGCACACATAATCGGATCAAGCATCGCAGTTTGCTTTTAAAATCTCAGTTTTCATCGCAAGGACTGGGAAACCTAAACAAAAGATAGGGAACAGATCACAACACTCTCGAAGCTAGTCTATTCACTGTAAGTAGGCGAGAAACCATGACCTCTATCCTCTGTAACCCAAAAACGGCTAGAGCAAATTGGCTGTAAATTTCCTCATCTATTCCTTGACCGACTCTTCCCAAATGGTAGAAATATTAGCTCGATTACTCTAGTCGTTTTTGAGTTACAGAGGATAGAGGTCATGATTTCTCGCCTACTTACAACGAATAGAATATAGTCTGCGTCACTTCCTCTACTTTGTCGATAAGCGCCTTCCCACAGTACAGCTGTATTTCCGACATTTGTTGTCCGATTCGTTTAATTGGTGGCTTTAAACTTCGAGTGTCAAGGCATTGTGACTCCAACGTTCCTTGAATTTGGCTCTGTCACTCTTCGGCTCAGGCAGCTTAGCCTTTTTGTCTGACACACATACACACACACACACGCGCGCGCACGCACGCACGCACGCACGCACGCACGCACGCACACGCACACACACACACACACACACACACACGGTCACGGTGGCCGAGCGCGCTTAGTACAGTGTATTGGGAGCACTAGCTCTGGTGTCGGGGGTTCAATCCCACGCGCCGGCAGGGGAAGTTCTCTCAAAAACTTTCCCTGGCCGTGAAGGCAAGGTCTGGACGGACCGCCTCGGGGGCCCACAAAATCCTGCCCACGTCCTACTCCTTCGGGTATGTAGGCGCTCTCGTTAGCTGCCAGGATCAGTCTATTGATCCCTTAGGATAAGATCTAGGTTAAGTCTGTGTATTTTCAGCCCCATTGGCTGCCGGCTTGAAATAAACCGATTATTATTATATATTATTATTATTATTACACACACACAACATACACACACACACACACACACACACATACACACACACACAACACACACACACACACACACACAACACACACACACACACACACACACACCGTAGCCTAGTAGGTAGAGCTCTCGTCTCACACACGAGGGGTCGGGGTTCAATCCCCGGCCGGGCGGAGACAAATTGGGCTTGTCTCCTTTCATGTGTTAGCCTCAGTTCACCTAGCTGTAAATAGGTACCTGGAATAAGTGGACGACGTTGTGACGTCCCATCTGGGGTTGGCAAAAATGGTACAAGGCGAGATGGGTATCATATGGTTCACCTAAGCTGATGGCTACCTAAGCCTTCGGGCGAGACGGTACCGTCTATAGTGAGAATGGTACCATACAGATCCACCCTAAGCCTTCGTTTCCGATGTCGCCAATTGGCTAAAATACAGACTACACACATCCACAGCCATTCCAACAGTACATAAACACTTAACATGCATTTCACGCAATACATTCCCAGTTAAGGAGGCGCGATAATATGAGCTTAGCTCGCATGCGTGGATTCCCCTTGACGAACAATAACTGAGTACTGTAACACACACACACACACACACACACACACACACACACACACACACACACAGACACACACACACACACACACACACACAACACACACCACACACACACCACACACACACAACACACACCACACACAACACACACACACACACACACACACACACACGCACACACACACACACACACACACACACTGCGCGCGCACACGCACACATACACAGAAAAGGATATGGGTCATTGCAGACAATCCAAAAATCTTGCCTGGGCTCATCAATGCTATATCAAATCTTTACTGTATTTATACCCGTTGATCTTGGATTGCATCTTATAGCAAATGTAAGCTTTTGAATGAGCTCATAGCAGAATTTGTAACCATCACAAGGAGAGTTTGAAAAAGTGTCGTACGGACGAGAGCAGAATTACCGAGAGATATAGAAAAAAAACAAAAAAAAAAAAAAAAACAAAAAACAACACAAATCTCATGTCAGTACACGGACTCTGAGGGAGGAAGAGAGAGAGAGGGAGAGAGAGAGAGAGAGAGAGAGAGAGATATGAGAGAGAGAGAGAGAAGAGAGAGAGAGAGAGAGAGAAGAGAGAGAGAGAGAGAGAGAGAGAGAGAAGGAAGAAGGAAGAAGGAAAATGGAAGGAAGGATGTGAAGGAAGGAAGGACAGATTAGAGTGTGAAGAATAAGAAAGAGGAAGGGAGATCGAAGGATGGGGAGGTAGAAAGGAAGGAAAAGGGGAGGAGGGAATTACGGAAGAATGGATACATCGAGGAAGGAAGGAAGGAAGGAAGAAAAAACAGAGAAAGGGAAGGAAGAGAGATAAGGAAAAACAGAAGAATTAATATAAAGTTAAATCAACGAAGGAAGGAAAGAAGAACAGATAAAATTAAGGCAGAAAAGGACAACAGTAATAGCAGCAAATGAAATAAAGAAATTCTATAAGGAAAATAATATACTAAGGTACGAACAGACGAATGGGAGAACAGGACAGGGGAAGGACAAAACTTAGGACCATGTATAGAAGCCGGCCACTGAAGTAATTGAAGAGAATGTGTAAAGGAAAGACGAACTGGGAGATAAAAGAATGACAGAACGACTGAACGAAAGAGAGACAGACACAAACGAATATATACGAGAATACAGAAGAGGGAATAAATAAGAGACGAGGGAGGAAAGGAGGGAGATATAGACGAAAATAAAAACAACGGGGAAAATATAGAAAATAAAGGAAGGAAGCACGAAGAAGAAGGATGAACAGGGTGGGGATAGGGAAGAATAAAAAGAAGGATGGGAGGAAAGGAAGGAAGGAAGGAAGGAAGGAAGGAAGGAAGGAAGGAAGGAAGGAAGGATGGATGGATGGAAGGAAGGAACAAAGGGGGGGATAGGGAAGGAAGAAAGGAAGGATGGGAGGGAGGGGGGAAGAGGGAAAGAAGGGGGGGGGGAGGGGATGACAAATATGAGATAAGGTAGAAACGAAGGATGAAGGAAGGGAAGAAGGAGTAAGGCAAGGGTCAGATCCACATTATAATAAACTAAATGAAGAACAAAAGGCAGGGGGAAGAAAATATAATGGGGAGGAATTAAAGAGAAGGTAAACAGAAAGGAAACAAAGAAAGAAAGACTTTTATCAAGGAAGATACCAAAGGAAGGGAAGAATCGGGGGCCAAACTAACTAAAGAGAGGAAGAGGAGAAACAGGAATGATAAAGGGGAGGAATGGAGGAATAAAGAATAGAAGTAAAGGGAAAGAAGGGTTGAAAACAAAAAGGGAATAATCAGACACCCAACTAAATAAAGAGAGAAGAGAGAGATAAGGAGGAATGATAAAGGGGAGGAATGGAGGAATAAAGAAAACAAGTCAAAGGAAGCGAAAAGAAGGAAGCAAATCAACGAAGGAGGGAAGAGAGAGAAGGAGAGATAAAAAGGAGGAATGGAGGAATAAAGATAAATTAAGAAGACAGAAAACGAGCACTGACGGAAGAAAAACGAGGAACGAGGAATCGGGTACTCAACTAAATAAAAAGATAATCGAGAGAAGGACATATAAAAGCGAAGAAAAAGAAATAAAAAGAAGGGATAAAGGAGGAAGGGAAGAATCAGATACTCAAGTAAATGAAGTGAAGAGAGAAATAAAGCTATAGGGGAGAAATGCAGGAATGAAGAATATAAGGGAAAACGGAGGAAGGAATAAAAACAACGAAGGAGGGAACAGGTACTCACCTAAAGAAAGAAAGAAACGAGAGAACAAAAATAAAAGAGAGGAATGGAGGAAGAAAAGAAGAAAGGGGAAGGGAAAACGGAGGAAGGAAGCAAAACAACGAAGGAGGGATCAGGTACTCAAATAAATGAAGAGAGAAGAGGGAGGAATGGAGGAACAAAGAAAAGAAGTAAAAGGAAGTGAACAAATGAATAAAAACAACGAAGGAGGGGTCAGACACCGAAATCAATAAAGACGAGAGAGCAGAAGGAGAGATAAAAGGGACGGACGGAGGAATAAAGAAAATAGGTAAAAATGTAGGGAAAACGGAGGAAGGAAGAAAAACAACGAAGCAGGGATCAGGTACTTAACTAAAGAAAGAAAGAGATAAAGAAGAAGGATAATAGAGAGGAATGGAGGAATAAAGAAAATATGTAATAGAAGGTACAAAAGGAAAGTAGGGCGTCACCCCCCTGTATTTTGTAATTCTTGATAGGCAGGAGAGAAGGAGAGATTAAAGGAGGACGGAATATAAGAATAGGACAGAGGGAAAACGGAGGAAGGAAGAAAAACAACGAAGCTGGGATCAGGTACTCAACTAAATGAAGAGAAAGGAGGAGAAGGGGGTGAGAAAGGAGAAGAGAAAGAGATTGTCAAAGGTTACTGCGTGACTGGAGGGGGATTCTTTTTTTGTTCTTCTTGACTCCTTTCCGGGGCGCAGACATCGAATGGGGTGTCAGTCCATCCCCAGGTATTGTCTGTTTGAAGAGATTTTATGAGAACACTTCCACGTTCGCCCGCACCATTATGGTGTGGCCCAACCTCTTTGTAAGGGTAAAGACGCCATTTTGGATATCACTTTTAAACCTATTATAAGATACCCGACGCCAATCCGTCTCAAATTGGAGGAACTGCAGCGTCACCACAGATTCTATTTCCGCTGATATAGCCTGGAACTAAGTCAAGGAATTAAGACAAAGCTGGGGGCTGATTGACATTGAAAACAATACTATATCTTGGTCTGAAAAACATATATTTATTTACCTCTTTAACTCTCTCTCTCTCTCTCTCTCTCTCTCTCTCTCTCTCTCTCTCTCTCTCCTAACATATCTATCTTTATATCTATCTATCATTATAACCTCTCTCATAACCGGTAACGTCCTATTAACTTTATTCTGGCTACTATTAGACAATTATATTCAGTTTAAGAAGGGCCTCTAGCAATTAACTGTCTTCAACCTATCTCACTTAACCCTTTTATACTAACACAGATCCTTCTTAAGCTGCACAAAATCGTCTAAATATAGCTAGTCAGAGGGTTTATTGAGATCGTATTTACCCCTTTGAGTCTAGGAGGATACCAACATTCTATCTTTAATTCTGGCTAAAAATAGTCGAGTATAGACAGTTTTAGAAGGACCTATATATGCTATTCAGAGGGTTTATTGAGATCGTATTTACCCCTGCGAGTCTCAGAGGTAGATTGTAAGCTAAGAAATACCGTCTAATGGTCACCAGAATAAAAACAAAATACGTCATCGTGCTGAAAGGGTTAACGCAAATAAGTGACTATAATTTATTTGTTTACGTAACGAGTGAAAGAAAGCGAAGCAAAGCAAATGGAAATAAAACCCACGCACCCAAAGGTCTATTTCACGCATGAGAGATGGACCCTTTCAAAATATGATGACGCATTGCTTTCCTGTTTTCTGGCTATTTTGCTAAGACTATTTCATTCAGATAAGGAAGGGTATATATGAAAATCAGAGGGTTAAGGACGTAGTACTCGCTTTTTTCTGGACCCCCTTCTCCCTCATGTTTAGCATATTAGTTTTGATGTTTTAAGACGTTCGTTCCGTTAGTTTGGCGATTTTGAGATCTTTCACCTAATTTCTTTGTCAATTTTAAGAGCTTTCGTGCCATTTACGTGTCGATTTTGTCCTGGCGAGCGACAGCGAGCCTGTAATTTTAGAAAGTATCGGCATTCGGCCGGGACATTTTCTACCGAAAAAATGTACAAATTTATCCTGAAAGGGGGTCTAGGGGGTATTTTTTAAAGCTTGATGAAGGTCTAGCGAGGAAACTCAAAATTAAATTAATAGATAAATATATAGACCAAAAACCAAGCACTACCCCTTAATTGAGGTTTTCTTCACCCTTTAAATTCTGACAGATCCTTTGTAAGCTGTATCGAATCGTCTAATGATAACCAGCATAAACTATCAAAACGCGTCATGATCCTCAAAGGGTTAACATTGAGGGGCCGGATACTCAAAGATCCCAAAGATCCCATAAACCCGGTGTCACACGACCGCTTTTTCCGTCAATTTTCCATGAGTAAGTTTTAAATTAAATCTTGAGTTTCCTCGCTAGACTTCCATCATGCTTAGAAAAATACCCCCTAGACCCCCTTTCAAGATAAATTTGTACATTTTTCTCTTACTTATTTGAGGCTCCTTCGCATTGGAATCGGAAACTAGACTGAAGGTAAATGATGTTGGCTTAGTTTAAGGGGGTACTACTCGCCTTTTCTGGACCCCCTTCTCCCTCATGTTTAACATATTAGTTTTGATGTTTTAAGACGTTCGTTCCGTTAGTTTGGCGAGTTTGAGACCTTTCGCCTCATTTGTTTGTCAATATTAAAACCTTTCGTGCCCTTTAGGTGTCGATTTTTCCTGGCGAACGATAGCGAGCCTCTAATTTTAGAAGGAACCGAAAAATTTATAAATGTATCTTGAAAGGGGGTCTAGGGGTGTTTTTCTAAGCTTGATGGAGGTCTAGCGAGGAAACTCAAAATTGAATGAATACCGGTACTTAAATATATGGGCCAAAAACCAAGTAGTACCCCCTTAATTTGTATATAACACATATTCTGAAACCGTCAAACTACAATTGACCACTTGCGAGTTTCAGGCTATAAGGAAGTTGGATTTATTATTTTGATATTTAGTAGAATTATAAGCTTAAATATGATTGTGTTACATATATAAATAGATAAAAACCTAATTCATCATATTGTCTATCCATTAAAAGCCTACATTATAATTGGATTTCTGTTTTATATCGAGGACTACAGCTCCAACTTCCTTATATTCTGAAACCGCCAGACTACAATTGCTCGTAAACATTGATGGAAAAATCGCTCATGTGAAACCACCTAAAGGGGGTACCGGTAGTACTCGTGTTTTCTGGACCTCCTTCTCCCTCATGTTTAGCATATTAGTTTTGAGGTTTTAAGACGTTCGTTCCGTTAGTTTGGCAATTTTGAGACCTTTGGCCTCATTTATTTGTCAATATTAAAACCTTTCGTGCCATTTAGGTGTCGATGTATTCCTGGCGAGCGGTATCGAGCCTGTAATTTAAGAAGGAATCGGCCTTCGGCCGGGCCATTTTTCTACCGAAAAATGTACAAATTTATCTTAAAAGGGGGTCTAGGGTGTGTTTTTTTAAGCTTGACGGAGGTCTAGTGAGGAAACTCAAAAATACATATATACGTAAATATATAGCCCCAAAAAACAAGCACTACCCCCTAAAGACAAGGCGATGGAAGAGGCATAACAGACCAAATAATTCACAGTTTATTTCGTGCTTACAACGCCAGTAGTGCCTCATACACAGGAAACAACTATCTATCTATCTATCTATCTATCTATCTATCTATCTATCTATATACTCAGGCCCAATCCCCACTTTTCCTATTTTTGTTTTCTATTTTTTTTTTTTTCCTTGGGGGTGGCCGACTCAAGACAGAGCGAAAACACAAAACACAACATAAAACAACGAACAAACACAGATAAACACAAACTCACACACAACTATAGTCTGTTTATTTCCAGCTGGCGGTAAATTGCCATGTCTTCACCTCCATTACTCAGCTGTTAACCCTTTCAAGATCCAATACACATTTCTTTCCTGTTTTCTGGTAATTATTAGACGATTTTATTCAGATTAGGAAGGGTATATGGAAGTCAGAGGGTTGATAGTCTTTACCCTTTCAATACCCACAGATCCTTCCTAAGCTGCATAAAATCGTCTAATGATAGCCAGAACTATACTGCTAAAACGCGTCAGCGCTTCCAGGGGTTAAGAAAATTGTCCAAGTGAAATATGTTCCTAATTATGCAAACCTGGTATGTATATTCTGCAGAGACATGGTAGTTACATAGTATTCCAGGAAGGAGCAAAGACTCAGTTACTAAGGGATTTAAGGGGAGATGGTTCACTTTTTGCGCGATTTGTGCATGTATCATTATTTGTGCATGTATCATTATTTGTGCATGTATCATTATTTGTGCATGTATCATTATTTGTGCATGTATCATTATTTGTGCATGTATCATTATTTGTGCATGTATCATTATTTGTGCATGTATCATTATTTGTGCATGTATCATTATTTTTCTAGTTTCCTCCCTAGACCTCCATCAAATTAAAAAAAAAAACATCCATTAGATCCCCCTGCTAGATTAATGTGTACATTTTTCGGCAGAAAAATCTCCCGGCCGAAGGCCGGTTCTTCCAACATTACAGGCTCACTATCGTTCGCCAGGGAAAACATCTACACCTAAATAACACGAAAAGTCTAAATATTGACGAATAAATGGGGCGAAAGGTCTTAAAATCGACTAACTAATGGGGCAAACATATTAACATCTGAAAACTAATGGGGCTAAACATGAGCATGAGTGGTCCAGAAAAGCGGCCCATTCCCCTTTAATTTACCGTCACCTTGAAACAAACAGGCTATAGCGTATCATATTGGCTGGACTTGGCCCAAAGGTTAATGGTTTCTATTCTGGTTACAAATGAAGGGACTCGCGAAGTTTCATCTACATCCGTCCATTTGATTGTGAGTAACCCTGCTTACAAAAAATGACGATCACGTAATCTCTGCAAAATTCGTTTGGCGAAGATAATAAATAAATACATTCACCATATAAGAAGGATCACTTTATTCGCATATAGCTTCATTGTCACTAAAGTGCTCCTCCTCTTTGGTGTTTTTAATCATTTCGTCAACTATTTTTAAGGGAGCCCACCTCGCTTCTTTTTTTTCTCTTTTTCTCCCTTTCTCTTTGGCGTGTATATATTCGGCCCCATTCAGCCTACTGTTTTAAGACGTTTACCCCCATCCAGGTGTCAATATTTTCCTGGCGAGCGGTAGCGAGCCAGCATATATATATATTTTTTTTGACAGCAAGCTAAATTTTTACATTTTTCGATAGAAAAATGTCTCCGGTGAAGCCGGATTTCTCCATACAATGCTGGCTCGCTATCGCTCGCCAGGAAGAAATCGACACCTAGATGGGGATAAACGTCTTAAAACAGTTGGCTGAAAGGGGCCGAATGGATACAAGCCAGGGAAAGAGAGAAAAGGAGAGAAAGAAACAAAAAAAACGGTGACCCCCCTAAACGAAGATAATAGAGGCAGGTACCGGTATACAAAATGGCATGGTAGTCAGTACTGTCAAGAGGTTGTAGCCATGTTCCCAGCATAGGGCTTGGATTATGGGCTGCTGGACTTAACACCAAAGCCCAAAGAGGGGGAGGCAAAGTGGGAAAAAATGTAATAGGGACCCACGAAGATGAAGCCAGGGTCACACGCAATATATTAGTATTATTTAGGTCAGTCAAGCGAACAATTTTAGGGGTGACAATACCACACAAACCCCGAGAGATAACCACAAACGTATACAAATAATTAATGTATAAATAAATACAATTATATATATATATATATATATATATATCCCTTATCCTTACCCACACATCCTCCCTACCCTAACACACCTGACCTGCCCCCACACAATTATCCCTACCTCCACATCTTACATACAACACACCTTACGTCCACGACCTTCCCACACGTCACCTACCCACACCATAATCTACCTACCCCCTCCCCCCCCCCCCACATCTCCAGTCCCCCCTCACACAGAGGTTTAATTATACCCTCACAAACCTCCTCACCTACCCACACCCACCCACATGCTCCATACTCACATACCACACCACCACCTACCTACCCCAACACACCATCCAGTCCCCCCACAGAGGTTTAATTATACCTTCACACATCCTCACCTACCCACACCCACTCACATGCCCCATACCCACACAACACACCACCTCCTACCTACCCCAACACACCACCACCTACCTACCCCAACACACCATCCAGTCCCCCCACAAATATCCTTCACACATCCTCACCTACCCCACACCCACTCACATGCCCCATACCCACACAACACACCCACCTACCTACCCCAACACACCCACCTACCTACCCCAACACACCCACCTACCTACCCCAACACACCCACCCACCTACCCCAACACACCCACCTACCTACCCCAACACACCCACCTACCTACCCCAACACACCCACCTACCTACCCCCAACACACCCACCTACCTACCCCAACACACCACCACCTACCTACCCCAACACACCACCACCTACCTACCCCAACACACCACCACCTACCTACCCCAACACACCACCACCTACCTACCCCAACACACCACCACCTACCTACCTACCCCAACACACCACCACCTACCTACCCCCAACACACCCACCTACCCTCCTACCCCAACACACCCACCTACCTACCCCAACACACCCACCCTCCTACCCCAACACACCACCACCTACCTACCCCAACACACCATCCAGTCCCCCACAAGTTATACCCCAACACACATCCTCACCTACCCACACCCACTCACATGCCCCATACCCCACACACAACACACCACCAGTCCCTACCCCAGAGGTTTAATTATACCTTCACACATCCTCACCTACCCACACCCACCCACATGCCCCATACCCACACAACACACCACCACCTACCTACCCCAACACACCATCCAGTCACTTCCCCCCCACAGAGGTTCAATTATACCCCCCCCCCAACCTCCTCACCTACCCACACACACCCACATGCTCCCTCCCTACCCACACCCACCCACACCTAGTTTCAATTGGTGTCTGGTACCCGGATGGAGATATTGGGGAGGGGAGAGAGGTGAGCTAGGGAGAGAGTATAACAAGAATTCACGAGGCCTTTTCCTGTGGTACAAAGAGGGAGAGAGGGGAGAGTGGGAAGAGTGAGACAGAAAAAAGTGAGAGATAGATAGATAGAGAGTGTGGGTGTGTGTGGGTGTAAGGGAGAGGGGGGAGTGATTAAGTGAGGTGTGTGTGTGTGTGTGTGTGTGTGTGTGTGTGTGTGTGTGTGTGTGTGTGTATAGGGAGTGATTAAGTGAGGTGTGTGTGTGTGTGTGTGTGTGTTTGTATGTGTGTGTATAGGGAGTGATTAAGTGAGGGGTGTGTGTGTGCGCAAAAAAATGAGCTCAATTAGGCTACTCTAGTCATTCATGACTTACAAAGATTATTGTTCAAGAATTTTGGCATACTTATTTGGAACATAGTAGTTTCATATATCGCCATTTATTACCGACAAATCCGTTGGTCAGGGATTCAGTTTACCGCCCGCTAAAATAGAACCGACTATAGGCAACTCGGACGTGTATCTAACCTAGCTCTTTGGTACTATACAAGGAGAGCAAGGCCGAGATATACCCTAGCACTCCCACCGACATGAAATAGTGCTGAGGAAAATGGCCTGCAGTAGAGAGAGAGAGAAAGGTCTACTGGGAAATTCATAGGAGGGAGAGAGAGAAAGAGAGAGAAAGAGTGAATGTGTGGAGTGAGAAATGGATAGATAGATATGGATAGATAGATATAGATAGACATAGATAGATTTATATATATATATATATATATATATATATATCTATATATATATATATATATATACTATATATATATATATATATATATATATATATATATATATATTATGTATATATATATATCGATAGAGAGAGAGAGAGAGAGAGAGAGAGAGAGAGAGAGAGAGAGAGAGAGAGAGAGAGAGAGAGAGAGAGAGAGAGAGAGAGCCAGGAAGACAATCAAACTACAGCCACTTAGCGAAGAACTGTAAGCCTGAGAGATTAGCACCAGAAGGGTAACTCTCTCACTCACTCTCTCTCTCTCTCTCTATCTATCTGTCAAATTATCTGTGTATGGTACGCTAAATATCTGTCTAAAGTATGATCCGCATATGTCTCTCCTTCTAAATGTATGTGTGCGCATGCGTACTCGCAAATGACTATCCATATATCTATCTATTTATCTATTTATCAATCCATCTTTGTAAAATTAAATATTGACTTCAGGAATAATCAGTACATTTGTTTACTTCCAAGTGTGTGTGTGTGTGTGTGTGTGTGTGTGTGTGTGTGTGTGTGTGTGTGTGTGTGTGTGTGTGTGTGTGTGTGTGTGTGTGTGTGTGTGTGTGTGTGTGTGTGTGACAGTATGTGTGTGTGTGTGTGTGTGTGTGTGTGTGTGTGTATGTGTGTGTGTGTGTGTGTGTGTGTGTGTGTGTGTGTGTGTGTGTGTGTGTGTGTGTGTGTGTGTGTGTGTGTGGTGGGTGATTAATTGTTCCCTTCACAACTTTGGAACCAGAGAAGGAAGAAATGTAGGAAGGAAGTAAGGGGGGAGGGAAGGAATTAAGGAAGGAAGGAAGGAGGGAGGGAGGGAAGAATGATGGAAGGAAGGAAGGGGGGAGGGAAGAAATTTAGGAAGGAAGGAAGGAGGGAGGGAGGAAAGAAATAATGAAAGGAAGGAATGAGGGAGGGAGGGAAGAAATGATGGAAGGAAGGAAGGGGGGAGGAAAGAAATGATGGAAGGAAGGAAGGAGGGAAGAAATAATGAAAGGAAGGAAGGAGGGTGGGAGGGAAGAAATTATGGAAAGAAGGAAGGAAGGAAGGAGGGAGAGACGAAATGATGGAAGGAAGGAAGGGAGGGAGGAGTGAAGGAAGAAATGTAGGAAGGAAGGAGAGAGGAAGAAAGGAAAAAGAACGAAGGGAGGGAAGAAATGTAAGAAGGAAGGAAGGAAGTAGAAAGGAAGGAAGAAGGGAGGATGGAAAGAAGGAGGGAAGGAAAGATGGTAGGAAGGAAGAGGAAGGGAAGGAAATAAGGTAAGAAGCAGGGAAGGAAGGAGGTACGGAAGGAAGGAAGGAAGGAAGGAAGGAATGAAGGAATAGAAGGAACGCTCTCACTATACCACGATGCATTTCCTCTATTTACTCTAGCTATCATTAGGCGATATTATTCAGCTTAGGAAGGAGTTTTGTAAGTCCGAGGGTTAAGGGAGCCCACCTAGCTTTTTTTCACTTTCTCTCCCTCTCTCTTTGGTTTGTATCCATTCGGCCCCATTCAGCCTACTATTTCAAGACGTTTACCCCCATCCAGGTGTCAATATTTTCCTGGCGAGCGGGAGCGAGCAAAATGAAGCAAAAAAATATATTTTTGTTTTAACAGCAAGCTAAATTTGTAAATTTTTCAATAGAAAAATTTCTCCAGCGAAGCCGTATTTCTCCATACAATGTTGGCTCGCTATCGTTCGCCAGGATGAAATCGACACCTGGATGGGGATAAACGTCTTAAAACAGTTGGCTGAATGGGGCCGAATGGATACAAGCCAGGGAAAGAGATAAAAGGAGAGAAAGATAAAACAAAACGGTGACCCCCCTTAATTGAGATATACGTTACCCCTTTGATCCCTAGAGATCCTTTCTCAAGCTCCATAAAATCGTGTAGTAATAGCCAAATTTTATTAAGGGGGAACGGGGTTTATTAAGGGGGAACGGGGTTTATTAAGGGGGAACGGGGTTTATTAAGGGGGAACGGGGTTTTATTAAGGGGGAACGGGGTTTATTAAGGGGGAACGGGGTTTATTAAGGGGGAACGGGGTTTATTAAGGGGGAACGGGGTTTATTAAGGGAGAACGGGGTTTTATTAAGGGGGAACGGGGTTTATTAAGGGGAAACGGGGTTTATTAAGGGGGAACGGGGTTTTATTAAGGGGGAACGGGGTTTATTAAGGGGGAACGGGGTTTATTAAGGGGGAACGGGGTTTATTAAGGGGGAACGGGGTTTATTAAGGGGGAACGGGTTTTTTTATTGGTCGATTTACTAATGTATTAATTACTTATTAGTTTCCTCCATCGACATTCATTAAATATAAAGAAAACATCCCCAAGATCCCCCCCTTCTAGATAAATTTGTACATTTTTTGGTAGAAAATTCCTCCTAAATTACAGGCTTGCTATTGCTTGATAGGAAAAAATCGACTTCTAAAAGGTACGAAAGGTCTTAATATTGACAAAGAAATGGGGCGCAAAGTCTTAAAATCGCCAAACTAATGGGCCGAACGCCTTAAAATCTGAAATCCTGTATGCATCAGGCTGCCCGGGAACAGCCTTTGGCGGGTCTCTTAAGGGAGCCCACCTCGCTTTTTTCTCTTTCTAACCCTCTCTCTTTGGCTTGTATCCATTCGGCCCTATTCAGCCTACTATTTTAAGACGTTTACCCCCATACAGGTGTCAATATTATATATATATTTTTGTTTTGACAGCAAGCTAAATTTGTACATTTATCGATAGAAAAATTTCTCCGGCGAAGCCGGATTTCTCCATACAATGCTGGCTCGCTATCGCTCGCCAGGAATAAATCAACACCTGGATGGGGATAAACGTCTTAAAACAGTTGGCTGAATGGGGCCGAATGGATACAAGCCAGGAAAAGAGAGAAAAGGAGAGAAAGATAAAAAAAAAACGGTGACCCACCTTAACCCTATATGGTCCGAGGGGGCTCTTTCTTGGATATCGCCCTGTTTCGCTCCGTTTGTTTGGAGATTTAAAGACGTTTGAGTCCATTACTTTGGCGATAGTAAGACGTTTCACCCCATTTAGGTGTCGACCTTTATCTGGGCGAAAGATAGCGAGCCTCTAACCTAAAAGATATTGGCCTTCGTCCGGCACATTTTTCTATCGAAAAATGGAAAAATTTAGCTTGAAGGGGGTCTGGGTTTGAAAGAAATCTGGGAAGGCGTTTTTGTTAGCCTAGGGAACAAACTAAAATACATTGCTCGAAAATGGCAAAAACAAGCAAAAATCCACAATAATAATAATAAATTAAACACAACACCACAACAACCCCCAAGACGTCGGATCAGAAAGTGTTAACAGCTGACGGAGGAGGAGTGGAAGGAGAGGGAGTAAAAACTGGGATGCGAAAAACACAAGATAAGAAAGCGAACCAAAGAGAGAAGAGGAAATAGAAATTAGGAGGGCAGGCACTTAGCTAGATGAAGAACTGTGTGTGTGTGTGTGTGTGAGAGTGAGAGAGAGAGAGAGGGGGGGGGGGAGTGAGTGAGGGGGAGAGAGAGAGAGTGTGAGTGAGAGAGAGAGAGAGAGTGAGTGAGTGAGTGAGGGAGGGAGAGAGAGTGAGTGAGTGTGTGTGAGAGTGAGTGAGAGTGTGTGTGAGAGAGAGAGTGTGTGAGAGAGAGAGAGAGTGTGTGAGAGAGAGAGAGTGTGAGAGAGAGAGAGAGTGTGTGAGAGAGAGAGAGTGTGTGAGAGAGAGAGTGAGTGAGTGAGGGGGAGAGAGAGAGAGAGAGAGAGAGTGAGTGAGGGAGAGAGAGAGTGTGAGTGAGAGTGAGTGTGTGTGAGAGAGATTTACATAGGTACACTGGCCAGGACTTCATCCTAGTAGAGACAGCAACCCTAAGAGTAAGGGACAATGGAAGGAGAGGATAGCAAAGATGAAGGCTCTCTCTCCATCCTCCACTCCCTACAGCAATGTTCCGTACATGAAAAGTTAGAAATTAATAACGTTGCAGGGCTCGGAAATCACCTGAAGGAAATTACAGAATAGTTAGAAATGGAAAGGGAAGGAATGTCATGTCATGAGAGAGAGAGAGTGAGAGTGAGAGAGAGAGAGAGAAAGAAAGAGTGAGTGAGTGAGTGAGTGAGTGAGAAGAAAGTTCCTGAAAAGTGACTGTCCTCTTATCACTATACAAATTGATGCTCGTATGTACCTCTCTCCTACCCCTTATACAAGTAGAAAGTAGCTATGAGGTGCCGTTGTAAAGGCTTGACCCTCATCAATACCTTCACCTGACCTGACCCTTGATATTTGAGCGTATAGCCTTTCCAACGGCACTTTATCTTTGTTTTCGTTCGTACCGGTACTGTTGTGAGATTAAGGGAGCCCACTTCACTTTTTTTCTCTCTTTCTCTCCCTGTCTTTGGCTTGTATTCATTCGGCCCCATTCAGCCCAGGGGCGTAGCTAGAGATTTGGAGGCCCAGGGGGCTTGGTCCCCTCCATGGTTTGCTTATTATAGAAGGGGGTGGGGGTGGCGAGCGAAGCGAGCCTAATCAGGTGGGGGGTTCGGGGGGGCGCTGTAAACCCCCCGAGAAAATTTTAGAATAATAATGCTACCTAGGTGCATTTTGACGATATCCATGACTCAATAGTGGGGTACTGGTAATAATTTAATATACAATTAATTATTATATCACCGTTATCTAATGGATTAGGAATACATGTACAATGGATGGTACAATACTGTAAAACATATACCACTTTGATGAACTCTTTCTCTTTGTCGTTCATTAGGCATGTCTGAAATAAGAATATAAAATATAATACTAATAAAATAATAAAAAATAATAATGTACATGAAACGTGATAACATTAAAATATTATTTCAACCCCACCACTGGCGTTAGGGAGTTAAAATAGGCGTCATTGGTAGGCCTAATCAAGCTATGCATTACCTCAAATCTCAATACTGGGGGCCTCTTCTTGAGAACCCCAGTAACTTGTTAGAAAGCTTACCAACGTTTGCACCTGACCCTGAACCAGCCAAAGGGCTAGATTAACCTACAAACGAGTATTCAATGCTCACAACTGTGTTCCTTCTTATTTCACAGTTCCTGGGCTTGATATGTACAGCCACCATAGCCTATAGCCTATTAGGAAGGCGTATGGTAGCATAAATAAAAGTGATCCAGAGTCTAAATTTGAAAGAATGAGTCATAGTGCTCATAGCCTAACCAAGGTAGCCTACACTCTACACCATTAATGTTGCCTCTCTATGCTCTATTTTAGCTGATGTATTGCACCCATACTTAATTGACTAATATTAAACGACTATGCATCTTTTTCACGATAAAGCTAAGGTTTAGTAAGACCATAAACATTGTATAGGCTATGTTAGGCCCCCTACAGTTCGAGAAAAAAATATGAGACCAAAACATAGTCCTACAAATTTCAAGGCCTAAATATTTAGCACTTTAGAAGTTTAGCCTACTCTACAAATATCTTCGATACCACTCAACTTTCTCACAAGGTTAAGGACATAGGTTATCTATGAAAAATAGCTATCGATTTGACCATTACAGTTCACGAAAAAGAAAATATTACCGAAATTTTTGGTTCATATATTTATATATAATTGTATGTAGGCCTAATCTTCGATTATACACTCAACTTACTAACAATCACCATGTTTCTTGTTGTCAAATTAGGCTGTATCATATTATTCCTTTACACATGCTTACGAAAAACACAGTATATTAACCAACTGTCAAACTCAATAGTGCTATTTTGTAATGTATATAAAGTATAATCATCAGGCCTACCTATAGGCAGTGCGTCCTAAGCAAGTGGCGGGTAGGAGGCTAGGAGCGAGAGCGACGATCTTTCCCCTTGCACCGCCAAATCAATACTGATGGAGTGATCGTTATTTTTCTAATTTTAAATACCCATGACTTCGCAGGATAGAAGAAAAGAAAGAGGTTAAATCAGAAAACACACATGGTGTTTATTTTACTCATTATTAATATTACTTATATATACAATTATACAGTATATACTATTAGTATAATTAATATTATTTTCAGATCCATTTGGGGGCCCCCTTCTCTTGGGGGCCCGGGGGGCGATTTCAAACAGCCCCCTCCCGCCCCCCCCCCCACTTAGCTACGCCACTGATTCAGCCTACTATTTTAAGACGTTTACCCTCATCCAGGCGTCAATATTTTCCTGGCGAGCGGTAGCGAGCCAGCATATATATATTTTTATTTTGACAGCAAGCTAAATTTGTACATTTTTCGATAGACAAAATTCTCCGGCAAAGCCGGATTTCTCCATACAATGCTGGCTCGCTATCACTCCCCAGGAAGAAATCGACACCTGGATGGGGATAAACGTCTTAAAACAGTTGGCTGAATGGGGCCGAATGGATACAAGTCAGGGAAAGAGAAAAGGGGAGAAAGATAATAAAAAAAAAACGGTGACCCCCCCTTAATGTTTCTACCTGGAATAAGCTGTACACGTTAGCCAGGGTTAAGGGTCAGGTATATGTTTTTTGTTTTGTTACCCCTTCTCCCTCATGCTTAGCTACTTTAGTTTTGACATTTTAAGATGCTCGCTCAATTAGTTTGGCGATTTTAAGACCTTTTGTGTCATTTAGATGGCGATTTTATCCTGGCAAGCGCTAGAGAGCCTGTAATTTTATGAGGAACTGGCCTTTGGCCGGGATATTTTTCTACCGAAAAATGTACAAATTTATCTTGAAAGGGGGTCTAGGGGGTGTTTTTTATAGCTTGATGGAGGTCTAGCGAGGAAACTAAAAATAATTAAATATACAAATACATAGAACAAAAACTAAGCACCCCCCCCCCTTAACCCGGGAACGGCGAGAACACTCTTAAAAGGTTTTACTGGGCGATGGCAAGAAAGCTCTTAAGAGGTAAGGCCTAAAAAAACACTTTTAAAAGGCCCCAGTAGCACGTAAAAAAAAAAAAAATCCCCTCCATACCTCATATCACTCCTCCACATCCCCTCTTTCCCACCTTTCTCCCCCCCCCCTTCAATTATCACCTATTTTCCCTGTTATTCCCTTATTCATTGGTATATTTTTGTGTAAACATCTCAAAACCAATCCTAGGCTGTGGTCATGTGTGTGTCTATGTGTGGGAAAGAGAGAGAGAGAGAGAAGAGAGATACAGGCCTCAGTCATCTCTCTCCAGGCTTCGAGAGAGGAGGGTGTGAGGCCGGCTGGCTCACAATTGTTGAATGAACCACTTGCTAACAATTCGCGATTTTGACCATACAAATGATATTCCCACTTGTTTTATTGTTGTTACAGGTTACTATCTTCATATTAACCCTTGTCTATCAGGGCCCGACTTAAGTCCGTATGGAGAAGAAAGGACTATGTAGCGGGACCCGACTTAAGTCTGTGTGCAATTTTGGCGCAATATTGGCTCTGAGAGAGAGACGAGCGACGGGAGGAGGTTGCCTCATGACCGCTCGCCACGGTTGCCGTGGGCCTACTGACATATACAACACACACATCCACCCTCCCTCCCTCGCTACACACGTAATTATGTAACGAAATGACCGTATTTTAGCGATTTTGCCCTTCGGTTGCACGATCGTTGCAAGACAACCAGTGATCGTAGAAGGATGATTCAGGTGTCATTGGAAAGCTCAATTATCGCCCTTTCAGGGATACATAATTGTATTACGCTCTGGCTCTTGTTTATGCATGAAAAGAGCACGGAAATAAGCTCGTTTAGGGTAAAACCACCCGCTTGGCAGGTAGTAGAATTTACCGACCTAGCCGCTCGTTGAGTGTTAAAGGTAAAATAGGCGCATATGAATAAGTAATAACGATATTTATCGTAAAACGACGATTATAGGCAGGAATGGAGCTTAAAATTGCCGCCCCGAACTGTGGTGTTCACTACACCCTGTGCGCGCTTGCCGGGTTAAGGTTGTCCCAGCACTTTCCCTATCAAGAGCATCCGTTTCATCATGGCCTATGTGCGGTAAAATACACATATAGTTTACAAAGTACGAACCTTTCCAAGCAGATGACGCCAATTTGTGGGTTATTTGAGATAAATTTGTGCATTTCTCGGAAACAAAATCCTCCTGAATTGACCACTTGCTTGTTTCAGGCTATACAGAAGTTGGAGCTGTAGACATTGATAGTAAACAGAAATACATAAATAATGTAGGTTTCTGATGGCTGAACAGTATGTTGAATTGGATTCTACGTATTTATAAATGAACTACAACCGTATTTTAGCTGGTGATTCTGCTAAATATCGATGTCTACAGCTCCAACTTCCTTATGGAACGAAACTCGCAAGTGGTCAATTGCAGGCTGGCTATCAATATACTCAATGAAAGGTAAATCATTACCAATATACCCTTATAAAGGTATATTAGTAGTAATAACCCCATCTAATATATGTATAAAAAGGTAAATTACTATCAATATACTCAATGAAACGTATATTGCTAGTAAGCTCGTCTAATATAAGGATAGAAAGGTAAAAAATCACCAATATACCCTTATAAAGGTATGTTAGTAGTAATAACCCCATCTAATATATGGCTAAAAACGTAAATCACTATCAATATACACAATGAAAGATATATTGGCAGTAACAAACTAATCTATTTCAAGGATATAAGGTAATTCAAAGTCAATATACTCAATAAAAGATATATTAGTAGTAATAAACCCATCTTATATATGGCTAACAACGTAAATATACTCAATAAAAGGTATATTAGTAGTAATAAACCAATCTAATACAAGGATATAAGGTAATTCCCAGTCAATACACTCAATAAAAGGTATATTAGTAGTAATAAACCCATCTTATATATGGCTAACAACGTAAATCACTATAAATACACTCAATAAAAGGTATATTAGTAGTAATAAACCCATCTAATACAAGGATAAAGAGGTAAATCACTATAAATACACTCAATAAAAGGTATATTAGTAGTAATAAACCCATCTAATACAAGGATAAAGAGGTAAATCACAGTCAATATAACCAATACAAGGTATATTGGTAGTAATAAACCCATCTAATACAAGGATAAAGAGGTAAATCACAGTCAATATAACCAATAAAAGGTATATTGGTAGTAATAAACCCATCTAATACAAGGATAAAGAGGTAAATCACAGTCAATATAACCAATAAAAGGTATATTGGTAGTAATAAACCCATCTAATACAAGGATAAAGAGGTAAATCACAGTCAATATAACCAATAAAAGGTATATTGGTAGTAATAAACCCATCTAATACAAGGATAAAGAGGTAAATTACAGTCAATATAACCAATAAAAGGTATATTGGTAGTAATAAACCCATCTAATACAAGGATAAAGAGGTAAATCACAGTCAATATAACCAATAAAAGGTATATTAGTAGTAATAAACCCATCTAATACAAGGATAAAGAGGTAAATCACAGTCAATATAACCAATAAAAGGTATATTGGTAGTAATAAACCCATCTAATACAAGGATAAAGAGGTAAATCACAGTCAATATAACCAATAAAAGGTATATTGGTAGTAATAAACCCATCTAATACAAGGATAAAGAGGTAAATCACAGTCAATATAACCAATCAAAGGTATATTGGTAGTAATAAACCCATCTAATACAAGGATAAAGAGGTAAATCACAGTCAATATAACCAATAAAAGGTATATTGGTAGTAATAAACCCATCTAATACAAGGATAAAGAGGTAAATCACAGTCAATATAACCAATAAAAGGTATATTGGTAGTAATAAACCCATCTAATACAAGGATAAAGAGGTAAATCACAGTCAATATAACCAATAAAAGGTATATTGGTAGTAATAAACCCATCTAATACAAGGATAAAGAGGTAAATCACAGTCAATATAACCAATAAAAGGTATATTGGTAGTAATAAACCCATCTAATACAAGGATAAAGAGGTAAATCACAGTCAATATAACCAATAAAAGGAATATTGGTAGTAATAAACCCATCTAATACAAGGATAAAGAGGTAAATCACAGTCAACATAACCAATAAAAGGTATATTGGTAGTAATAAACCCATCTAATACAAGGATAAAGAGGTAAATCACAGTCAATATAACCAATAAAAGGTATATTGGTAGTAATAAACCCATCTAATACAAGGATAAAGAGGTAAATCACAGTCAATATAACCAATAAAAGGTATATTGGTAGTAATAAACCCATCTAATACAAGGATAAAGAGGTAAATCACAGTCAATATAACCAATAAAAGGTATATTGGCAGTAATAAACCCATCTAATACAAGGATAAAGAGGTAAATCACAGTCAATAACCAATAAAAGGTATATTGGTAGTAATAAACCCATCTAATACAAGGATAAAGAGGTAAATCACAGTCAATATAACCAATAAAAGGTATATTGGTAGTAATAAACCCATCTAATACAAGGATAAAGAGGTAAATCACAGTCAATATAACCAATAAAAGGTATATTGGTAGTAATAAACCCATCTAATACAAGGATAGAGGTAAATCACAGTCAATATAACCAATAAAAGGTATATGGTAGTAATAAACCCATCTAATACAAGGATAAAGAGGTAAATCACAGTCAATATAACCAATAAAGGTATATTGGTAGTAATAAACCCATCTAATACAAGGATAAGAGGTAAATCACAGTCAATAACCAATAAAAGGTATATTGGTAGTAATAACCCATCTAATACAAGGATAAAGAGGTAAATCACAGTCAATATAACCAATAAAAGGTATATTGGTAGTAATAAACCCTCTAATACAAGGATAAAAGGTAAATCACAGTCAATATAACCAATAAAAGGTATTTGTAGTAATTACCCATCTAATACAAGGATAAAAGGTAAATCACAGTCATATAACCAATAAAGGTATATTGGTAGTAATAAACCCATCTAATACAAGGTTAAGAAGTAAATCACAGTCAATATAACCAATAAAGGTATATTGGTTGTAATAAACCCATCTAATACAAGAATAAAGAGGTAAATCACAGTCAATATACCAATAAAAGGTATTGGTAGTATAAACCCATCTAATACAAGGATAAAGAGGTAATCACAGTCAATATAACCAATAAAAGGTATATTGGCAGTAATAAACCCTCTAATACAAGGATAAAGAGTAAATCACAGTCAATATAACCAATAAAAGGTATATTGGTAGTAATAAACCCATCTAATACAAGGATAAAGAGTAAATCACAGTCATAAACCAATAAAGGTATTGTGGTAGTAATAACCCATCTAATACAAGGATAAAGAGGTAAATCACAGTCAATATACCAATAAAAGGTATATTGGTAGTAATAAACCCATCTAATACAAGGATAACAAGGTATATCACACGTCAATATACCAATAAAAGGTATATTGGTAGTAATAACCATCTAATACTAAGAGGTACATCACAGTCAATATAACCAATAAAGGTATATTGGTAGTAATAAACCCATCTAATACAAGGATAACAAGGTAAATCACAGTCAATCTAACCAATAAAAGGTATATTGGTATAATAAACCCATCTAATACAGGATAAGGGACATCACAGTCAATATAACAATAAAAGTTATATTGGTAGTAATAAACCCTCTATTACAAGGTTAAGAGTAAATCACAGTCATCTACCAATAAAGGTATATTGGTAGTAATAAACCATCTAATACAAGGATAAAGAGGTAAATCACAGTCATATAACCAATAAAAGGTATATTGGTAAAATAACCCATCTAATACAAGGATAAGAGGTAAATCACAGTCAATATAACCAATAAAAGGTATATTGGTAGTAATAAACATCTAATACAAGGATAAAGAGGTATCACAGTCATATAACCAATAAAAGGTATATTGGTAGTAATAAACCATCTAATACAAGGATAAAGAGGTAAATCACAGTCAATATAACCAATAAAATATTGGTAGTAATAAACCCATCTAAAACAAGGATAAATAGGTAAATCACAGTCAATATAACCAATAAAGGTATATTGGTAGTAATAAACCCATCTAATACAAGGATAAAGAGGTACATCACAGTCAATATAACCAATAAAAGGTATATTGGTAGTAATAAACCCATCTAATACAAGAATAAAGAGGTAAATCACAGTCAATATAACCAATAAAAGGTATATTGGTAGTAATAAACCCATCTAAGACAATGATAAGAGGTAAATCACAGTCAATATACCAATAAAAGGTATATTGGCAGTAATAAACCCTCTAATACAAGGATGAAGGGGTAAATCACAGTCAATATAACCAATAAAAGGTATATTGGCAGTAATAAACCCATCTAATACAAGGATAAAGAGGTAAATCACAGTCAATATAACCAATAAAAGGTATATTGGTAGTAATAAACCATCTAATACAAGGATAAAGAGGTAAATCCAGTCAATATAACCATAAAGGTATATTGTAATAACCATCTAATACAAGGATAAAGAGGTAAATCACAGTCAATATAACCAAAAAGGTATATTGGTAGTAAACCCATCTAATACAAGGATAAAGAGGTAAATCACAGTCAATGACCAATAAAGGTATTGTGGTAGTAATAACCCATCTAATACACGGATAGAAATGTAAATCACAGTCAATATAACCAATAAAGGTATATGGTAGTGATAAACCCATCTAATACAAGGATAAAGAGGTAAATCACAGTCAATATAACCAATAAAGGTATATTGCAGTAATAAACCCATCTAAACAAGGTAATCACAGTCATATAACCAATAAAAGGTATATTGGTATAATAACCCATCTAATACAAGGATAAAGAGGTAAATCACAGTCAATATAACCAATAAGGTTGGTAGTAATAAACGCATCTAATACAAGGATAAAGAGGTAAATCACAGTCAATATAACCATAAAAGGTATATTGGTAGTAATAAACCCATCTAATACAAGGATAAAGAGGTACATCACAGTCAATATAACCAATAAAAGGTACATTGGTAGTAATAAACCCATCTAAATAGGATAAAGAGGTAAATCACAGTCAATATAACCATAAAAGGTATATTGGTAGTAATAAACCCATCTAATACAAGGATAAAGAGGTAAATCACAGTCAATATAACCAATAAAAGGTATATTGGTAGTAATAAACCCATCTAATACAAGGATAAAGAGGTACATCACAGTCAATATAACCAATAAAAGGTATATTGGTAATAAACCCATCTAATACAAGGATAAAGAGGTACATCACAGTCAATATAACCATAAAAGGTATATTGGTAGTAATAAACCCATCTAATACAAGGATAAAGAGGTACATCACAGTCAATATAACCAATAAAAGGTATATTGGTAGTAATAAACCCATCTAATACAAGGATAAAGAGGTAAATCACAGTCAATATAACCAATAAAAGGTATTGGTAGTAATAAACCCATCTAATACAAGGATAAAGAGGTAAATCACAGTCAATATAACCAATAAAAGGTATATTGTAGTAAACCCATCTAATACAAGGATAAAGAGGTAAATCACAGTCAATATAACCAATAAAAGGTATATTGGTAGTAAATAACCCATCTAATACAAGGATAAAGAGGTAAATCACAGTCAATATACCAAAAAGGTATATTGGTAGTAATAACCCATCTAATACAAGGATAAAGAGGTACATCACTTTCAATATAACCAATAAAAGGTTATTGGTAGTAATAAACCCATCTATACAAGGATAAAGGTAATCACAGTCAATATAACCAATAAAAGGTATATTGTAGTAAAAACCCATCTAATACAAGGATAAAGAGGTAAATCACAGTCATATAACCAATAAAGGTATATTGGTAGTATAAACCCATCTAATACAAGGATAAAGAGGTAAATCACAGTCAATATAACCAATAAAGGTATATTGGTAGTAATAACATCTAATACAAGGATAAAGAGGTACATCACTTTCAATATAACCAATAAAAGGTATATTGATAGTAATGAACCATCTAATACAAGGATAAGAGGTAAATTACAGTCAATATAACCAATAAAAGGTATATTGGTAGTAATAATCCATCTATACAAGGATAAAGAGGTAAATCACAGTCAATAACCAATAAGGTATATTGGTAGTAATAAACCCATCTAATACAAGGATAAAGAGGTACATCACAGTCAATATAACCAATAAAAGGTATATTGGTAGTAATAAACCCATCTAATACAAGGATAAAGAGGTAAATCACAGTCAATATAACCAATAAAAGGTATATTGGTAGTAATAAACCCATCTAATACAAGGATAAAGAGGTACATCACAGTCAATATAACCAATAAAAGGTATATTGGTAGTAATAAACCCATCTAATACAGGATAAAGAGTAAATCAGTCAATATAACCAATAAAAGGTATATTGGTAGAATAACCCATCTAATACAAGGATAAAGAGGTAAACTCACAGTCATATAACCAATAATGGTATATTGGTAGTAATAAACCCATCTAATACAAGGATAAAGAGGTAAATCACAGTCAATATAACCAATAAAAGGTATATTGGTAGTAATAAACCCATCTAATACAAGGATAAAGAGTATCACAGTCAATATAACCAATAAAGGTATATTGGTAGTAATAAACCATCTAATACAAGGATAAAGAGGTAAATCACAGTCAATATAACCAATAAAGGTATATTTAGTAATAAACCATCTAATACAAGGTAAAAGAGGTAAATCACAGTCAATATAACCAATAAAAGGTATATTGGTAGTAATAAACCCATCTAATACAAGGATAAAGAGGTACATCACAGTCAATATAACCAATAAAAGGTATATACCATTGTTATACCCTTGGCCTTTTACGATTCAGTGTAAGCTCTCTATTATTTTAAGGGAGGTCACCTGCTTTGTGTATCTTTCTCTCCCTTTCTCTCTTTCTCTGGCTTGTATCCATTCGGCCCCATTCAGCCACTGTTTCAGACGTTTATCCCCATCCAGGTGTCGATTTTTTCATGGCGAGCGATA
>CM064504.1:31665709-31819795 GCA_032716605.1 Paralithodes platypus | reverse complement strand
ATGAACACATTAGAGAAGGAGAGAGAGAGAGAGAGGAGAGAGAGGCTCATGCACATTCTTATATCAATATAGAGATAGATGAACCACATAGAGAGAGAGAGAGAGCGAGGCATGCGCGGGCATCCCCATTATCTTAGTTCCCCTCAGATTCGATTACCAGAGATAGATGAACCACTAGGAGAGAGAGAGAGAGGCTCCTACACATTCTTATTACCAATATAGCGAGAGAGAACACATACCCATGAACACGAGAGAGAGAGAGCGATAGAGGCCCTACACCACCATTCTTATTACCAATATAGAGATAGATGAACACATAGAGAGAGAGAGAGGCATACACATTCTTATTACCAATATAGAGATAGATGAACACATAGAGAGAGAGAGAGAGAGAGGCATACACATTCTTATTATCAATATAGAGATAGATGAACACATAGAGAGAGAGAGAGAGAGGCATACACATTCTTATTATCAATATAGAGATAGATGAACACATAGAGAGAGAGAGAGAGAGAGAGGCATACACATTCTTATTATCAATATAGAGATAGATGAACACATAGAGAGAGAGAGAGAGGCATACACATTCTTATTATCAATATAGAGATAGATGAACACATAGAGAGAGAGAGAGAGAGAGGCATACACATTCTTATTATCAATATAGAGATAGATGAACACATAGAGAGAGAGAGAGAGAGAGAGAGAGGCATACACATTCTTATTACCAATATAGAGATAGATGAACACATAGAGAGAGAGAGAGAGAGGCATACACATTCTTATTATCAATATAGAGATAGATGAACACATAGAGAGAGAGAGAGAGGCATACACATTCTTATTATCAATATAGAGATAGATGAACACATAGAGAGAGAGAGAGAGAGAGAGAGAGCACACATTTTTATTACCAATATAGAGATAGATGAACACATAGAGAGAGAGAGAGGCATGCACATTCTTATTACCAATATAGAGATAGATGAACACATAGAGAGAGAGAGAGGCATACACATTCTTATTACCAATATAGAGATAGATGAACACATAGAGAGAGAGAGAGAGGCATACACATTCTTATTACCAATATAGAGATAGATGAACACATAGAGAGAGAGAGAGAGAGGCATACACATTCTTATTATCAATATAGAGATAGATGAACACATAGAGAGAGAGAGAGAGAGGCATACACATTCTTATTACCAATATAGAGATAGATGAACACATAGAGAGAGAGAGAGAGAGAGAGAGAGAGGCATACACATTCTTATTATCAATATAGAGATAGATGAACACATAGAGAGAGAGAGAGAGGCATACACATTCTTATTATCAATATAGAGATAGATGAACACATAGAGAGAGAGAGAGAGAGAGGCATACACATTCTTATTATCAATATAGAGATAGATGAACACATAGAGAGAGAGAGAGAGAGAGAGAGAGAGAGAGGCATACACATTCTTATTACCAATATAGAGATAGATGAACACATAGAGAGAGAGAGAGAGAGGCATACACATTCTTATTACCAATATAGAGATAGATGAACACATAGAGAGAGAGAGGCATACACATTCTTAGTATCAATATAGAGATAGATGAACACATAGAGAGAGAGAGAGAGGCATACACATTCTTATTACCAATATAGAGATAGATGAACACATAGAGAGAGAGAGAGAGAGAGAGAGGCATACACATTCTTATTATCAATATAGAGATAGATGAACACATAGAGAGAGAGAGAGAGAGGCATGCACATTCTTATTATCAATATAGAGATAGATGAACACATAGAGAGAGAGAGAGAGAGAGAGAGAGAGAGGCATACACATTCTTATTATCAATATAGAGATAGATGAACACATAGAGAGAGAGAGAGAGAGGCATACACATTCTTATTACCAATATAGAGATAGATGAACACATAGAGAGAGAGAGGAGAGAGAGAGAGGAGAGAGAGGGAGAGAGAGAGAAGAGAGAGGCATACACATTCTTATATCAATATAGAGATAGATAAACACATAGAGAGAGAGAGAGAGAGGCATACACATTCTTATTATCAATATAGAGATAGATGAACACATAGAGAGAGAGAGAGAGGCATGCACATTCTTATTACCAATATAGAGATAGATGAACACAGAGAGAGAGAGGCATACACATTCTTATTATCAATAAAGAGATAGATGAACACAGAGAGAGAGAGAGAGAGAGAGAGGCATACACATTCTTATTACCAGTATAGAGATAGATGAACACAGAGAGAGAGAGAGAGGCATACACATTCTTATTATCAATAAAGAGATAGATGAACACATAGAGAGAGAGAGAGAGAGGCATACACATTCTTATTATCAATATAGAGATAGATGAACACATAGAGAGAGAGAGAGAGAGAGAGGCATACACATTCTTATTATCAATATAGAGATAGATGAACACATAGAGAGAGAGAGAGAGGCATACACATTATTATTACCAATATAAAGATAGATGAACACATAGAGAGAGAGAGAGGTATACACATTCTTATTATCAGTATAGAGATAGATGAACACATAGAGAGAGAGAGAGAGGCATGCACATTCTTATTATCAATATAGAGATAGATGAACACAGAGAGAGAGAGAGGCATACACATTCTTATTATCAATATAGAGATAGATGAACACATAGAGAGAGAGAGAGAGGCATGCACATTCTTATTATCAATATAGAGATAGATGAACACATAGAGAGAGAGAGAGAGGCATACACATTCTTATTATCAATATAGAGATAGATGAACACAGAGAGACAGAGAGGCATACACATTCTTATCGCCAATGTACAGACAACTATTAACCTCTCCTTTGCCACCTTCAGAAGCAAGGGAGACATTAAGGAGTGTACAGATATAGATAGATGCCTTAATTTGTCGATTTTAAAACCTTTCATCCAATTTCTATATCAATATCAACACCTTTCGTGCCATTTCTATATCAATATCAACACCTTTCGTGCCATTTCTATATCAACACCTTTCACCCCATTTCTATATCAATATCAACACCTTTCACCCAATTTCTATATCAATATCAACACCTTTCGTGCCATTTAGGTGTCGAATTTTTCCTGGTGAGCGATAGCGAGCCTGTTATTTTAAGATAAATCGGCCTTCGGCCGGGGCATTTTTCTACCGAAAAATGTACAAATTTATCTTGAAGGAGGGGCAAGGGAGTGTTTATTAATGCTTAATGAAGGTCTAGCGAGGAAACTAGAAATTAATTAATATACAAATAAATAGACCCACTAAAATAACCATTGTCCCCTTAAAAGAGTGTAAATATAAAGATAGGTGAACACATAGAGAGAAGCAACTAACCTTCTCTTTTTCCACCTTCAGAAGCAAGAGAGACATAAAAGTGGAAATATAATGATAGATAAACACGGAGAAGCATGCACATTCCTTTTAAAACTAACCTTCTCTTTTTCCACCTTCAGAAGCAAGAGAGACATAAAAGTGGAAATATAATGATAGATAAACACAGGGAGAAGCATGCATATTCTTTGAAATACTAACCCTTCCTTTTTCCCCTTCAGAAGCAGCGACGGTGGTGGAGGGAGGAGGTGGAGGAGTGGTGGAGGGTGGAGAGGGTGAGGTGTATGTTAGAGCGGGTGAACCACTGGTCTTACACTGTACCGTCACCCATACACCGCACCCGCCAGCCTTCATACTGTGGTACCATGGGGAAACGGTACGTGGTGCAGGGGAGAGAGAGAGAGCTAATAGACCTCTTGTTTTGCGCTTGGTCTTGTTGATCGATGGGGAGAAAGCCTCTTGTAACGGCGCCCACACTAGTTTTTGTTTTGTTTTTGTTTTTTTCTTCTATGTGAGTGAGGGAGACAGAAGGCAGAACTGCCCGTTCAAGTGCCTCCCCCAGAGTTGAAAGAGTGACAGGCCCAAAATCAATAGACGTTCTAGCCAAAATGCCTGGACACCCGGAGTTTGAAGCAATTTAAGGCATAGGAAGAGGAAAAGACTGATTCAGGGAGAGAGTTCCAGATCTTAGCTGTTGAATAGAAAATTGGGAGTATCGTTTCACTCTTCAGTTGGAGAGTTGCACAGAGTAGGGGTGGGATTGTGTTGCAAGACAGGTACTACGTACCCTTTGTAGAGGAGACGGTATACACTGGGAGAGCTCTGAGGAACACTGATTATTGTAGTAGCGATAGAATAGCGAGAGAGATGCAACATTGCGGTGAAGAGAGAGAGGTTGCATAGAGTTGGTGAGTGGACAGGAGTTAATTATACGAAAGGCTTTCCTTTCTACTTTGTCTAGGAATGCGGTGTGTGTGGAACCTCCCCACACATGTGAACAATACTCAATACAAAGGACGCACTGTGCCCCTGTACAGAGCAAGAAGCTGTGCAGGGATAAAGAACCCCTTGAGGCGGTTGAGCACACCCAGCTTCTGAGAGGCTGCCTTAGCAAGACTGGTAATATGGTCCTTCCAAGAGAGCGCAGAAGAGAAAGAAACACCAAGAATATTGAGAGAAGATGAAGGATTGATTTTTGTATTGTAGAAGGGAGGTGTGGTGGAGTGGTCATGCCACTGGATTGGTAATCCAATGGACCCGGGTTCAAATCCCGATATGTCAATGGGAAGATATTATTGGGATTGAATTTGTGCTGTACCTAGTATCAGTGCATTACCACAAAGCCCACCGAAATGCCAAAAAAATACCCTCGTTGTTCCCTGATTAAATAACACTGTATGAATATTCCCATATTCAAAATATGTTACAGGGGGACAATGCCTAGTGAGTTCACTGCTCAATAGGTGGCGTTCTGAGAGTGAGGGTCTGAGTCTGGAGGGTGAGACGGTGAAGCACTTGAGCGAAGCAACCGGCCGCTTCAGAGATGGAGCTGCTTCGAGCCATGATGGATGCTTCGCATGTCTCACTCCCCAGACTGGAACAAGACCTCACGGGCTTCACCGTGTTGGGCGGTGGAATGTACAGGCTCTCAGCCTATGCCCGAGAGGGAGTAGTTGGAATATAGAAAAAAAAAAAAAAAAAAAAAAAAAAAAAAAAAGAAGTATAAGGGATAGTTCTCTGGGAGTTCCCGAAATGTAGTAAGAAGGAGAAATTCTCCAGCCCTATTGGAAATGGTAGTTGGATCAGAATATAAGTGTTGTATGTCTTCATTACGTTTGTTTTTGAGGGAATGCTGGCTGGGGCCTTCTGGAAAACTAAATGAGTAGTGTAATGTAAAGTCGTCTGCATATGAATGGATGGGACTGAAGGTACAGTTGAGAAGATCATTTATGAAAATTAGAAAGAGAATGGGAGATAGGACAGAGCCCTGAGGAACACTGGAGTTGATAGAATGAGGAAGTGAGCGATGGCCATCCACAACCGCAGCTATGGAACGGCCGGAAAGGAAATTAGAGACAAAGGCACAGATGAAGGGATAGCAACGAAGGAGGGTAGTTTAGAAATTTAAGATTTGTGACAGACTCTATCGAAGGCTTTCGATATGTCTAGTGCAATAGAAAAGGTCTCACCGAAGTCCCGAAAGGAGGATGACCAAGAGTTAGAAAGATAAGAAAGAAGATCACCTGTAGGGCGACAGTTAAGGAAGCCATACTGGCGATCTGAAAGTAGATTATGCGAAGAGAAATGCTTAAGAAATTTGGAAGCAAGACTAGTTTAAAAAACTTTAGAGATTCAAGAGATGAGAGCAATTGAACGATAGTTGGAAGGTTGAGAGCGGTCACCCTTCTTTGGGACAGGTTGAATGAGAGCAAACTTCCAGCAAGAAGGGAAGATGTTGGAGGAGAGACAGAGATGAAAGAGTTTGCCTAGGCAGGGAGTCAGCATGGAAGCACAGTTTTTTAGTACAACAGGAGGAACACCGTCCGAACCGTACGCCTTTTTAATATTAAGCCCAGAGAGGGTAGAAAGTACATCTTTAGAAGATATTAGGATATTAGGCATAAGTAGGAGAGAGGGGGGTGGAGAGGGAGGAATAACACCGGAATCATCCAAGGTAGAGTTTCTAGCAAAAGTTTGAGCAAAGAGTTCAGCTTTGTCAGAGGAAGAAGTGATGGGTGTGCTGTCAGAGTGGAAAAGGGGAGGGAAAGACGAGGAAGAAAAATTGTTGGATAGGTTTTTGACTAGATGCCAGAAAGCTTGAGCTAGAGTTGGATAATTCAGTGCATTTATTATTGATGAAAGAGTGTTTGGCAAGTCGAAGAACAGATTTGGCTTGATTCTGGGCAGAAACATGGGAAGAATGAGATTCCGGAGTTTTAAGGCGTCGGTACCATTTGAATGCTTCTTCCTTGTTGCAGACAGCAGTAGAACAAGCGTGAGTAAACCAAGATTTTTTTGCATTAGATTGAGAGTAAGAAAATGGAATGTATGCTTCCATGCCCGAAAGGATTACCTCGGTAATGCGTTCAGCACTCTTCGAGTGTCCCCGGCCATGGAAGCAAAAGTCATTCAATGGGAAATCAAAGAAGTACTGCTGAAGAGCCTCGCAGTCGGCAGCGCCAAAGTGCCACAAGCGCCGCCGGTTGGGAGGATCGGGTGGCCGTACCGGAGAGATAGGACAGGTGACAGATATTAGTTTATGGTCAGAGGAGCCCAAAGGAGATAAATGATTTACAGTATAAGCAGAAGGGTTAGAGGTTAGAAATAAGTCAAGAATGTTGGGATGATCTCTGAAGCTATCTGGGATATGGGTGGGTTGCAGGACTAACTGCTCTAGGTCGTTTCAGATAGAAAAGATGTAAGCTTGTTCACCAGGTTGGTCAGTGGAAACAGAGGAGAGCCATTGGTGGTGGTGAACATTGAAATCTCCTAAGATGGAGATTTCTGCGAAAGGAGTGATGGATAGAATGTGTTCCACTTTAGAAGTTAGATAGTCAAAGCATTTTGGATAGTCAGTAGAATTTTGGGAGAGATAAACAGCACACAGCACAGAAATATTTAGTTTGAGAGTGACAAGAAAGCTTTAGCCAGAGAGTTGAGAATCCAGAAGAATCTAAGTTGGGAACACGAGAGAAAGCAAGATTGTTGCGTTCATAGACGCAACATCCACCTTTGGCTCGAAATTGAGGATAGAGATAGTAGGAGGATACAGAGAAGGGTTTTCTGTCAGTAGTCCCAGACAACTGTGTCTCGGTGAGAAAGAGAAGATCAGGGTTGGGAGAGGAGAGGTGGTGTTTGAGATTAAGCTAATTTTTTCTTTTTTTCAATTTTGCCAGAGATTATTGATATTTGGTTTGATAGCTTCTGTTTTTGTAGCGAGTCCAAGATTTCCATCATCAAGTTTTCATGATAAGGTTGCATTCGAATATTAATTATGTCTCCAATTTCCTAACGTAGTGGGCAGTATAGCAAATCTCTTTTCTCCTAATGTCTTATATATTTTGTTCCTCCTACAAGTCTACTACGATCGTTAATTAAGGGAAGGTTTTTAGTTTGTTCCCTAGACCTACATATAATTATAATTACACCCCCTAGACCCCCTTTTACTTCTAATTTGTAAATTTTTCCCCTTTTGAAGGTCGGTCCTCTTAAATTACAGGCTCGCTACAAGGAAAATAATAGACACCTAAATGGCACGAAAGGTCTTATCTATCTATCTATCCATATATTCAGGCACATACCCCATTTTTTTTATCTGGAGGTAGCCGACTCGAGACAGAGCCCAAACAGGTACAACACAACACAAAAACAAAACACAAATTCACACACATCTACAGTAGGTCGCCCAGGAGAAAAACCCAGAGACCCAGGCCCATTTGGGGTCTCCAACAGGATTCCCAGGTCCCAGACCTATCGGAGAGGTTCCGGTCTCAGCAGGCAAACATGCAGCAAAACTTTACCACCACAAGCCCGCCCACCACGCATCTAGGCATACTTTTCATATATATCAGCTCCCCGGGCTAGGCGCCTGACGGACTATCATCTAGTCCAACTGGCGCCTGCCCTTCTCTCAAACGACCGCGTTTTCACTCATCTATTCACTAGCATTCTCCATTCATTCCTATACTACTACTTCTCTTGCCTGACCCATAGTCATTCTTCTATCTTGCAATGCTTGTCCTACACAGTTTCTCCATCTCAATGGAGGACTTCCTGCCCCTCTACCTCCCCTTGTATCTGACTCACATATTCTCTGCTATGTTTATGATAAAAGCGGTGTGGGTTAAAGGGGTGTGGTTATGATAAAAGGGGTGTGGTTTATATCCTATCCAATACCTGCTATGGTTAGATAAAAGGGGTGTGGTTTAAAGGGGTGTGGTTTATATCATATCCAATACCTGCTATGGTTAGATAAAAGGGGTGTGATTTATATCCTATCCAATACCTGCTATGGTTATGATAAAAGGGGTGTGGTTTATATCATATCCAATACCTGCTATGGTTAGATAAAAGGGGTGTGGTTTATATCCTATCCAATACCTGCTATGGTTAGATAAAAGGGGTGTGGTTTATATCCTATCCAATACCTGCTATGGTTAGATAAAAGGGGGTCCGTATATATCCTATCCAATACCTGCTATGGTTAGATAAAAGGGGTGTGGTTTATATCCTATCCAATACCTGCTATGGTTAGATAAAAGGGGTGTGGTTTATATCCTATCCAATACCTGCTATGGTTAGATAAAAGGGGTGTGGTTTATATCCTATCCAATACCTGCTATGGTTAGATAAAAGGGGTGTGGTTTATATCCTATCCAATACCTGCTATGGTTAGATAAAAGGGGTGTGGTTTATATTCACCAAACACGCCCTAGTAACACAAACTAATCATACAAAGAGCACATGACCAGGAAATCGGTTTATGATGACGATACTATCACAAGTACACTGCCTGAAGGGGTCCGATGACATAACTACAGTTCTAAATACTCACTGGTTTTCCTCCTATACAACAGAGAAATACAATAGAATAATACAACAACGATTATATATATGTTAACTGGCATGTAATATGCATAGAAGGTGAGTGGATGGAGATATATATATATATATATATAGTCTATATTCTATATACTATTCTATATACTCAGGCCCAATCCCCACTTTTCCTATTTTGTTTTCTTTTGTTTTTCCCTCTTCCTTTTTTTTTGGGGGGGGGTCGACTCAAGACAGAGTAACTTCATGTAAAATAGTAACTTCATGCAAATATGTATATATATAGTATATATATATATATACCGGTATATATATATATATATATATATATATATGTATATATATATATATATATATATATATATATATATATATATATATATATATAATATTATATATATATATAGTATATAATAGTAACAACGGTCAATTTCCTCCAGTAGTAGCATTCATTAAGGGGGTCACCTGTTTTTTGTTTTTTCTCTCCTTTTCTCTCTTTCCCTGGCTTGTATCCATTCGGCCCCATTCAGCCAACTTTTAAGACGTTTATCCCCATCCAGGTGTCGATTTCTTCCTGGCGAGCGATACCGAACCAACATTGTATGGAGAAATCAGGCTTCGCCGGAGAAATTTTTCTATCGAAAAATGTACAAATTTAGCTTGCTGTCAAACCAAAAATATATATATGCTGGCTCGCTACCGCTCGCCAGGAAAATATTGACACCTGGATCGGGGTAAACGTCTTAAAACAGTAGGGTGAATGGGGCCGAATGAATACAAGCCAAAAAGAGAGGGGAAGAAAGAGAAAAACAGCGAGGTGGGCTCCCTTAAGCTATTGGAAGAGGTGGAGGGTGGTCTTGTTCACTAAAACATGTATGCATCTTTAGACAGAGTTTTTATTGGCATCTGGACATAGGCCTTTCTTACACTTTGCTGGAGAATTCTTTTACTATGTTCCGTTTTCTTTTAATATCAACAACTTTGTGGCATAAGCAGGATACATTTTGGCCTACTACAATATTTGTATCGTTAACATCGTTCTTAACACCAATAACCCGCAAATGAAATTACTGAAAGCATGTGATTCTCCCAGGATTCGAACCTAGGATATCTTATTCAACAGAACTTACACGCTCTAACCATTACACCATGAAGACGGGAGAATTAATTGCGTTGCCTTAAGATTCCTTATGCCTAACTGCTTTGGTTTGCCAACATAAATACCATAAACACCGAGGCATGGAAGTTAGGGGGAGAGGGGGCGTTGTTCTGGCCCCCTTCTTCCTCATGCTTAGCCCCCTTTCTTTTCAGATTTTATGATGTTCGGTCCATTAGTTAGGCGATTTTAAGACTTTTCGACCTATTTCTTTGTCAATATTAAGACTTTTCGTGTCATTGAGGTGTCAATTTTTTCCTGGCGAGCGATAGCGAGCCTGTAATTCAAGAGAAATCGGCCTTTGGCCGGGGCATTTTTTATCTAAAAATGTATAAATATATCTTGAAGGAAGGTTTTCGGGGGTGTTTTTTTTAAGTTTAATGAAGGTCTAGGGAGGAAACTACAAACTTGATAAAATTATATATAAATGAGGAAATAAATACGCCCATCATCCCCCTTAACAATAAATACGCCCATCATCCCCCTTAACAATAAATACGCCCATCCCCCTTAACAATAAATACGCCCATCATCCCCCTTAACAATAAATACGCCCATCATCCCCCTTAACAATAAATACGCCCATCATCCCCCTTAACAATAAATACGCCCATCATCCCCCTTAACAATAAATACGCCCATCATCCCCCTTAACAATAAATACGCCCATCATCCCCCTTAACATTAAATACGCCCATCATCCCCCTTAACAATAAATACGCCCATCATCCCCCTTAACAAAATACGCCCATCATCCCCCTTAACAATAAATACGCCCATCATCCCCTTAACATTAAATACTCCATCATCCCCCTTATTAATGTGTCATTTGTGTCAAGCTAGGTATACGCCCATAACCCCTTAACATAAATACGCCCATAACCCCTTAACATAAATACGCCCATAACCCCTTAACATAAATACGCCCATAACCCCTTAACATAAATACGCCCATAACCCCTTAACATAAATACGCCCATCATCCCCCTTAACAATGTGAAAGGCACTACACCTCCCCCCCCCCTTATTACATGTGTCATTTGTGTCAAGCTAGGTTATTACATGTGTCATTTGTGTCAAGCTAGGTTATTACATGTGTCATTTGTGTCAAGCTAGGTTATTACATGTGTCATTTGTGTCAAGCTAGGTTATTACATGTGTCATTTGTGTCAAGCTAGGTTATTACATGTGTCATTTGTGTCAAGCTAGGTTATTACATGTGTCATTTGTGTCAAGCTAGGTTATTACGTTCCCAACTACGATAAAAACGGAAACTCATATTTTTGGGTCTGGCAGGAAAGTCATTGAGCTTATACAATGAGGGCGAGAGATGTGTAATTCAGGGTTCGTTTTTATTGACCCACTTCTCCCTCATCTTAAGCCCCATTGGTTTTGAGATTTTAAGACGTTTGTTCCAATAGTTTGGCGATTTTGAGACCTTTCGGCCTATTTCTTTGTCAATATTAAGACCTTTCGTGCTATTTAGGTGTCGATTTTTCTCCTGGTGAACGATAGTGAGCCTGTAATTTTGGAAGAATTGGCCTTCGGCCGGGACATTTTCCTACCGAAAATTTTACAAATTAATCTCGAATGGTCATCTAATGGATTTTTTTTTTAAATGTTTGATGGAGGTCTAGGGAGTAAACTAAAAGAAAAACTAATAAATATATGAAATAATCGACCAAAAAATATACTCTTCCCTCTTAAGGGGGGTGACCTGTTTTTGTTCTGTCCTTTTCTATCTTTCTCTGGCTTGTATCCATTTGGCCCCATTCAGCCTACTGTTTTAAGACGTTTATCCCCATCCAGGTGTCAATTTTTTACTGGTGAGCGTAGCGTGCCAGCATATTTTTTATTTTTGTTTGACAGCAGGCTAAATTTTTACATTTCTCGATAGAAAATTGTCTCCGGCGAAGCCGGATTTCTTCATATAATGCTGGCTCACTATCGCTCGCCAGGAAGAAATCGACACCTAGATGGGGATAAACGTCTTAAACTAGTTGGCTGAATGGGGCCGAATGGATACAAGCCAGAGAAAGAGAGAAAAGGACAGAAATAACAAAAAGCAGGTCACCCCCCTTAAGCTACCGACAAATTGTTCTCTTCTTATGTAACCGAACGCCTTAGATGCGTTCGGGGACAGAAGGTCGGAAGCACCATTTGTTTTTTCTAAAACAGTGATTTTTCAGCCTTCGTTACGGAATATGTATCAAACTGTTTGTGTTGGTGTTTCCGCCCTTCTGCCGCCGGAAGCCTCATATTATACAGTATATTGCATAATCTTGTCAAATAGACTTACCCCACTAACAAACATTTCTATCGTGCAGGAGGGGTAGATAATCGTTGTAATAATAAGTCGAGTCATGAAGTATGTAAGACGGCTGAGGAGGGTGTTTTTTAAATAGATCAACTCATTCCAATAATTCAGTCCTCCCTCCTCTAACAAATACAGTCGTGAATATTAATTAGGTTACACACAAATGAATCAGTATCAAACCAAAACAAGACAATTCAATGTTTCATTATATCCTAGATGCTTCACAACTAAATTTTACACTGAAACTATAAGACAAAACAATAACCACAACAGTAACGTCGTGAAAAGACAAACAAACAAAAGCGTCTATATATTTGATGGTGGAGGATTAATAAATCGTAATCTACGACTGTAGATCCCAATTTGTGCTGAAACGTATTTATAGATTTGCGATGCATCTTGTCCGCATACAAACTTAAATAAATGCAAGGAAATGTAATAAATTAAAATAATGATCGCATGTTTTCCGTCCACATTCGATTATAAAAACTATTCATACTGATAATAAAGTCACATAACAAACTCCAATGAAAATTACATCGTGTTGATTTATAAAACACATTAGTGGCTAATGGTATAAAATGTTGGACCATTATTTCGATATTGCAATTTCATACCAACTTTGAAATGATGTATTGCAATGTTTTGTGAGCTATAATGATGTATTGCAATGTTTTGTGAGCTATAATGATGTATTGCAATGTTTTGTGAGCTATAATGATGTATTGCAATGTTTTGTGAGCTATAATGATGTATTGCAATGTTTTGTGAGCTATAATGATGTATTGCAATGTTTTGTGAGCTATAATGATGTATTGCAATGTTTTGTGAGCTATAATGATGTATTGCAATGTTTTGTGAGCTATAATGATGTATTGCAATGTTTTGTGAGCTATAATGATGTATTGCAATGTTTTGTGAGCTATAATGATGTATTGCAATGTTTTGTGAGCTATAATGATGTATTGCAATGTTTTGTGAGCTATAATGATGTATTGCAATGTTTTGTGAGCTATAATGATGTATTGCAATGTTTTGTGAGCTATAATGATGGAGTTTGTGCGGTTCAGTAGTCAGTTCTCGGATAACATTTGATTTAAGGGGGGTCACCTGCTTATTTTTATATTGCTCTCCCTGGCTTGTATTCATTCGGCCCCCATTCAGCCAACTGTTTTAAGACGTTTATCCCCATCCAGGTGTCGATTCTTCCTGGCGAACGATAGCGAGCCAGCATTGTATGTAGAAATTTAGCTTGCTGTCAAAATAAAAATATATAAATGCTGGCTCGCTACCGCTCGCCAGGAAAATATTGACACCTGGATGGGGGTAAACGTCTTAAAACAGTAGGCTGAATGGGGCCGAATGAATACAAGCCAGAGAGAGGGAGAGAAAGGGAAAAAGGCGAGGTGGGCTTCCTTAATCCTGGAACTTTGATTTAATCCTGGAGTCTAATGTTGACTATATTTTATGAGTTTATAATAATTTGTGTTTCTTAGCAACATATAAAACGCATTATTTGTATTTTATTGAATGCTTCGGATTACTGAAACCAGGAATAAATGTTAACCCCTTCACTACGATGACGTATTTTGCATAAGGTTCTGCAGGTTGCCTTTAAACGGTTTTCTTTGGCATATGATCTACCTCTAGGGGTAAATACGATCTCCATACAATCCTCTGAATAGTATAGGTCCTTCATATACTGGATAAAATCGTCTAACCTTAGCCAGATTAGAAGGCAAACAAAGCGTCCTGGTGCTGAAGGGGTTGACTATCGGACTATTTGATAATGATAATGTTACTAGAAACACCTTGGAATTGCTTGAGACTCAGCGTGTGGTAATCTATATTATTCGACAACATAAGTGGAGGATGGTTTTTTATACCACCTTTGGCCTGTTTCTTAAGGGGAGTCACATTTTTTTTTTTTATCTTTCTCTCCTTTTCTCTCTGGCTTCGCCGGAGACATTTTTCTATCGAAAAATTTACAAATTTAGCTTGCTGTCAAACAAAAATATATATATGCTGGCTCGCTACCGCTCGCCAGGAAAATATTGACACCTGGATGGGGGTAAACATCTTAAAACAGTAGGCTGAATGGGGCCGAATGGATACAAGTCAAAGAGAGTACAAAGGAGTACAAAGGAAATCAAGCAACAACAGTCCTAGTGACCCTTCTAGGCTGCTTGTCCTCCAAAACACTGAGGATCAAGTGTGCAAACAGTGGTTTAGTGGGTAAGGGAACATTGGAAAGGGAACTACTGCCCTGGAACTAATGTTCGTGGCAGGACTAGAAAGTTAGTAGAGGACAGATGGGTTAGTAACTGAGGGGAGGATAACATAAAGTTGTTCATTTACAAACGCAGTCAGTCGTGGGTTTGATGCGAGATATTTGTCTAGGCGGAGTTTAAATGAATCAACGGTGCTGCAGTCTATAACGTCTCGGGGAAGCCCATTCCACAAGTTGACAACTCGATTGAAGAAGAAATTCTTAGATTCGTGTGAGTTAAAAGATTTACCAATAATTTTGCAACCGTTTCCCCGCGTGTAATTAGATTGGTCGATAGTGAAGTACTTACTACAGTTCATATTGTCGATGCCTTTGATGATTTTGAACACTTGAATTAAGTCACCTCTTAATCTGCGCTGGGTTAAAGGAAATAGATTTAATTCTCTAAGACGCTCTTCGTATGGTTTGTTCTTTAGGCTAGGTATCATTTTGGTAACTCTACGTTGAACTCGTTCTAGCTTGTTTATGTCTTTTTGGTAATAAGGGCACCAGCATTGAACGCAGTATTCCAGAAGAGGGCGGACTAAGGAATTGTAAAGGGTTAGGATAACGTCTTTGGATTTATGCTCAAATGACCTGCCTATAAAGCCAATTATTTTGTTTGCCTTCTTAACAACTTCTGAACATTGTTGACTCGGTTTTAGGTTACTCGATATTGTTACTCCCAGATCGGTTTCTCTGTTTACATTCTTAAGCTGAGTGCCATTCATCGAATAGTTTGCTTTCTCATTTAGGTATCCGATATGTAGTACTTTACATTTATCCGCATTGAACTCATTTGCCAAATTTGGGCCCAATGTGACAATTTATCTAGATTGTGTTGCATATCGTCAACTTGATCTTTTGAGAGTACGCTATTTGCAATTTTTGTATCGTCAGCAAATTTTGAGATTGTACAGGTGAGACCCTCCTTTATGTCGTTGATGTAAATTAGAAAGAGAATTGGTCCTAGTACCGATCCCTGGGGTACCCCGCAACTTACATTGGTCCATTTAGATGCCTTACCGTTTATGACTACTCTTTGCTTTCTGTCGCTGAGCCAATTTTCTATCCATTTCAACACACCGTCTTGTATTCCATGCGCTTTTAGTTTTAGCAGTAAACGTTTGTGGGGAACTTTGTCAAAGGCCTTTTGAAAATCAAGGTATATAATATCTACAGCTTTACTCTCCTCGTAGAGGTTGAGGATATCGTGGAAGAAGTCTAAGAGGTTTGTTAAACAGGAACGTTTTTTACGAAAGCCGTGTTGAGTATCTTTAAGTATGTTATTTTCCTCTAAGTGATTTACGAGTCTGTCTCGCATGACCGTTTCTAGCATTTTACATACAACTGAGGTTAAGCTAATTGGACGGTAGTTACTGGGTAGGGATTTGCTGCCTTTTTTTAATATCGGTGTTACGTTGGCTATCTTCCACTGATCAGGCATAGTTCCAGACTGCAAGGATTTATTGAATAGTAATGTCAGTGGTTTGGAGAGCTCATCCTTAGCTTCCTTTAGAACTCTAGGCGAGATTGTATCAGGTCCAGGCGTTTTATTTACCTTGAGTTTATCTAAACAATTCAATACTTCTCTCTCTCTAACGGTGATATTGCTTAGAACATCTGAATTATCAATCTGAATCGGCGATGGTGTAGGAATATCACTGAGGTCTTCTGTTGTAAAAACTGATGCAAAGAAGGTATTGAGGGCATTACTCATTTGTACTTCGTCTTTGGTGTATTCTCCATTTTCATCGACTAACGGTCCAACAGTTGAAGTAACTACTTTTTTCTTTCTGATATAACTATAGAATTCTTTCGGGTTTGTTTTACTTTGATTCGCAATATGTAACTCTAGGGCCTTTTTACTTTGCTTAATTAACTTTTTGGCTTTGCGTCGTAGCTCTACAAATTTCACCCGTTCTTCGTCATTTTGTGAGGATTTTAATCTATCATTAGCAAAAGTTTTTGCAAGCAGGCAGTTTGAAATATCTTTATTCCACCATTTGGGCTTATTATTATGGCCTGGACGCCGTATTTTCGATGGTATGCAGTCTTGCACTGCTTTTAGGTAAGTGGTTTCGAATAACTTCCAAGATGTATTTATGTCGTTATTGTTAATTAAAAAGCTCCAGTCAGTTTCTTTAAACATAGCTCTAAGTTTATGAAAGTTTGCTTTCTTGAATTTGGGACTTTTTCGATGCTACTATTTGGTTCGTTACTAGTAAAGTTTAAAGTGAAAGTTATCGTACGATGGTCGCTGTTACTGAATTCATCACCAACATTCAAATTCTCTATTAAATCTTCTTTTGTTGCAAGTACAATGTCAAGAACGTTATTACCACGGGTCGGTGTTCGAACAAATTGATAAAGCGAACTCTTTTGAAAGTTCGTATACAAGTCATGTCCGGAGTGTGAAGTAAGAGTATCGCCCCACTTGGTCACGGGTAACTTAAAGTCGCCAAAAATACGGTATCTTGTGAGTTACTTACATCTGCAATTTGTTAATAAATTTCTCGGTCAGTTTGCACTGATTGAGCTGGAGGTCTGTATATTAATGCAAGTATTATTTTTGTACCTTTATTATTCTTTATTAGCACAAAAGATGTGTCGACGTTCACAATTTGAGGTTTTGACAAGAGGGTCGGGTTAAGACTTTCTTTGATATAAAATAAAACGCCACCTCCATTTTTATTTATTCGGCTTTTCTCAAACATTACATAACCGGGAAGTGAATACTCTGCTAAAAAGTCTCTATCTACTGTATTGAGCCAAGATTCTGTTATACCAATCACATCATAATTTTCAATAAACACTAGTTCCTCTAAATCTGAAAATTTATTGCGTATGCTACGAGCGTTTTCATAGAAAACCTTTAAAGAGGGAGAGAGGGAGAGAAAGAGAAAAAAGCGAGGTGGGCTCCCTTAAGTTTTATCCATAATATACATACACTTAGAAAACGCATGTAGGCCAAACTTAATGACTAGTATAACTGATACTTATGGTGACTAAGATTATGGTTAAGATATACCATCCTACACACACACACACACACCACTATATATATATATATATATATATATATATATATATATATATATATATATATATATATATATGTGTGTGTGTGTGTATGTATTTGTGTGGAGGATGGTATATCTTATGTTAACCATAATATTAGTCACCATAAGTATCAGTTAAGTTTGGCAAGAGCTGGAGTTCAGAACATTTATTATTGATAAATTATAGCTATTACAAGTTAAGGACATCATTTGGGATAGGTTGGATTTGTTATAACTTATTACTATTATAATAATAATAATTATTATTACTACTACTATTACTACAACTACTATTATTATTATCATAATAGTAATAATAATAATGACGTTGGGATAAGATAATGTAAATATAACCTAGAAAATAAAAAGTCCTCCCACAGCAATATGTGTGTCGTTTACTTTTATTGGTGTATCTGGTATAGTCTATTCGCTGTAAGTAGGCGAGAAATCATAACCTTTAATTAACCTCTGTAACTCAAAAACGACTAGAGTAATTGAGCTAATATTTCTACCATTTGGGAAGAGTCATTCAAGGAATAGTTGTGAAAATGTACAACTCATTTGTTTTAGCCCTTTTTGAGTTACAGAGGATAGAGGTGATGATTTATCGCCTGCTTACAGCGAATAAACTATAGTTTGGGTCCGATATTGTGGGTGGTGCGTTTGTGAATATTTATTGCCAATATCACACACTCAACCATTTCTGAGAACAAAACTAACTTTTTGTTGAGGATTCCTCTTGTTTCAAGGATTTATTTGAGTGTAAGGGGTATTTTTTATTGAATTCATATTTCCTACCTTTATTAAGTTTTGTAAAATTTGGAAGCGTATGTGATTCCGTAATATTTTAATTTTAGTAACTTTCTTTCCAGTTGGTGAGCTACGAAAGGACGAAGGGAAGGAGACAAGGAGGAAGAGCCAGGAAGAGAGAAGAAAGGAGACTAAAGAGAGGAGGAATTGTGGATAAACTAAGAAGACAGATAATGGTAAAGAGACAAGAAGAAGACACACTGGAGAGAAGAACGAGAGAAGAGATGAAATGGAAAAGCAAGAAAAGGAATGCAGAGAATTTTAATAGTAAGGCAGAGAGTAGAGAAGTAAAACAGGAAGTTCAAGGAGGCGAAGACAGTAGAGAAGAAAATGCAACATGGAGAACGAAGAGAATGGCGGAAAATTCGAATAAAAACAAAGACAAAATAAAGGAACTACAAGAAGGAGAAGCAAGAAAGGAACACAGAGACACATGGCGAAAACGAAGAAAGGCTGAAAATTCGAATAGTAATAAAGACAGCAAAGAAGAATCAAAGGGAGTACAAGGAGAAGGGAAAGGAAGCGGAACCACGTGGCCAGAGAAGGAGACCACGTGGCGCGAGGATGGTGGTGGAGGAGGAGGTCGAGGCAGTACGTCACGCCTGGTCCTTCAGAACGTCCAGGCACGGCACTCCGGGAGGTACACGTGCAGTCCATCCAACTCTCACACCGCCTCCCTGCACGTCACTGTCCTCGCAGGTACGTATTGGCAGCTAGGGGAAGTGGTCTTCCAGAACAATTAGTTAACCTCATGTAGGTAGCACCCATCAGTAAGTAGAATCTTATTACCAGACCACTTTTTGCACAATGATATTAGCTACAAGAAGCCTTTCCTGAGCTTAATGAAAGTGGAGCAGCTGGTTTGGGTTGAGCAGCCATTAAAGCCAAACAACCAATTTGGGTCAAACTGCTGATGATGGTGGAGTGGCTGTTTAAGGCTGAGTAGCTGTATTGAGCACAGCGGCCTTTTTTGCCTGCAAACATTATGGGTTGAGTACCTATTTTGGTTTTAGCGGTTAAATTAATACGACTGGCTATTTTGGTTTTAGCGGTTAAATTAGTACGACTGGCTATTTTGGTTTTAGCGGTTAAATGAATACGACTGGCTATTTTGGTTTTAGCGGTTAAATTAATACGACTGGCTATTTTGGTTTTAGCGGTTAAATTAATACGACTGGCTATTTTGGTTTTAGCGGTTAAATTAATACGACTGGCTATTTTGGTTTTAGCAGTTAAATTAATATGACTGGCTATTTTGGTTTTAGCTGTTAAATTAATACGACTGGCTATTTTGGTTTTAGCGGTTAAATTAATACGACTGGCTATTTTCGACTGAGTGACCGTTTTGAACCACAACTGTTTATGGCCGAGTGGGTATTATGGACCAATGTTGATTTGGGTCGAACTCAGTGGGTTGAGCAACTGTTTTGGGCTGAGTGGCTGCTTTGGTCCCATGCTCGATAGGTGAGATGAGGTTATTGTCAGGGATTAAAGGTCAACTCCAAGGATAAAAATAAAACAAATAATAGTGTGGACTTGGGGAAGAACATACTATATATTAACTGCTTCATCAGCTGATAGGACTTTCTACCTTTTTGTTCTCTTTTCCGTGACGCCATCATAGCGTAAACAAACGCCCGCATTACACACTCTAGTGGACAGGTATAGTTTTTGTTTTCTGAATCAGAACCCTTCAATTCAATACTCAGCTTTACAAAGGATTGAACCAGGTCCTGAAGATGTGTTGCACACCAAGGAATAATCCCATCTTGCCAACAATAAACACACAGGCCTTGTTATGGATGGTTATCCTTGTCCAAAGTTAGGGGAAGGTACTTCTAAGGCCTTTATCTTCATAAAAGTATCGTTTTCTGTTAATTTAAATATCGTGATCCTTTGACCAGATTGTGGTAAAGCCAAATGCTACACAGCACACGATTATGAGGTTTGCAGAGTCTTATCATCTATAATACTGTATATTCTTGAACGTCGCCATTGATTTGCTACCATCCTTGTGATTGTTATCTCAAAACAAATGGGACTATACATGAGGGAGAAGGGGTACCTGAAAAACAAATGGGACTATACATGAGGGAGAAGGGGTACCTGAAAAACGACCCTATTCCCCGTAAGCTTTTCCCTGTTGGCCCCTAAGCTTCCCTAATGAATGAAGGCCCGAACAGGTGTGAAGAAGCCCTCGGATCCTGCTCGGCACTAAAGGTTACCTCGGCCATGGTCGTTAAAGAGGTGGTGGAAGGTGGAGGGGAGGTGGTGGAGGGGGTTTGGTGAGATACGGGAAATATAATGTAAAGAGGTTCAAGAGCTAGAAGGTAATACTATAAGATTGGATGGATAATAAAGAAAGGCGGTTTCATATAGTAAGGAATATAATATTAATAAATATAATAAAATACTAATAAACAAAAATAACAATACAAATAATCGTCTGGTTACTTATTTAGCGCCTGTATCTCCTCCTTCGAGGATTCTCAAGCACTTGACCTCAACCAGAGACCATTACCCACTTCCCTTGCTCAAGGGGAGACGGTAACAGCCGGCTATATCTCAGTCAAAGTGTTCAACCTGAACAGGGTTTGAACGCGAGTCTGCTGGAATGGTAAGCAGGGACTGAGCCAGGCGGACGGCTTATAGATATGCAATATATTAAGGGGGGATGGTTCACTTTTTGGTCAACATTTTAATTAATTTAATATTTTTCTAGTTTCCTCCCTAGATCTTCATCAAACTTAAAAAAAAAAAACATCCATTAGATCCCCCTTCTAGATTAATTTGTAAATTTTTCGATAGAAAAATGTCCCGGCCGAAGGTCGGTTCTTCCAAAATTACAGGCTCACTATCGTTCGCCAGGGACAAAATCGACTCCTAATTTGCACGGAAAGTCTTCATATTTACAACAAAAATATAAATAAAATAAAATGGGGTGAACGGTTAAAATCGATAAACCAATTGGGCAAACATCTAAAAATCTGAAAAATAATGGGACTAAAAATGAGGGAGAAGGGGGTCTAGAAAAAATGACCCCTCTTCCCTTAAACAGGGATTGTGTAGTGGGGGAGGTGTGGCAGAGAGGTCATGCCAATGGACTGGTAATCCAATGGACCTGGGTTCGAATCCCAATATGTGTATGGGAAGATATTATTGGGATGGAATTTGTGCTGTACCTAGTATCAGTGCATTACCACAGCACACCGAAATGCCAAACAAAATACCCTCATTGTTCCCTGATTAAATAGCATTGTATGAATATTCCCATATTCAAAATATGCTACAGGGGGGCAATGACTAGTGAGTTAATTGCTCAATAGGTGGCGTTCTGAGAGTGAGGGTCTGGGTCTGAGGAATGAGACTGTGAACCGCAGAGGCGAAGCGGCTTCAGAGATGGAGTTGCTTCGAGCCGTGAATAGGTGCTTCACATGTCTCACTCCCTAGACTGGAACAAGACCTCACGGGCCTCACTGTGTTCAGCGGTAGTGTGTGCAGGCTCTCCGCCCATGCCCGAGAGGGATTAGTTGGAATATAGATAGAAAGAAAGGGGTGTTAAGAAAACATGAAAACCAGTATCAGTAACATTGTGGAAAGACGGAAGTTTACAATAAGACCAATTTACATTTTTGTATATATAATTAAAAATATAAGGATTAAAGTCATTGTTTATACTATAGGATATCAGTTCCATGCTGATAATAGTATAGTTAGTTAGTTAGTTTGTGCGTGTGTATGTGTGTGCGTATGTGTATATGCGTATGTATCTTCTTTCATATCTTACTAACTCTTGGTCATCCTCCTTTCGGGACTTCGGTGAGACTTTTTCTATTGCACTAGACATATCGAAAGCCTTCGATAGAGTCTGGCATAAATCTTTAAGTTCTAAACTACCCTCCTTCGGTTTCTATCCCTCCATCTGTGCCTTTGTCTCTAATTTCCTTTCCGGCCGTTCCATAGCCGCGGTTGTGGACGGCCATTGTTCACTTCCTCACCCTATAAACTCCGGTGTTCCTCAGGGCTCTGTCCTGGACTCCTATTCTCTTTTTAATTTTTATAAATGATCTCCTTAACTGTACCTTAATTCCCATCCATTCTTTACGCAGACGACCAACGCTCAACCTACACTACTCTCCATTAGTTTTTCAGAACGCCCCCACCGTCAACTCCCTCAACGACAACGTAATGAAGCCATAGAACTCTTAAATTCTGATCTAATACTATTTCCAATTGGGGCAGAGAAAACCTTGTTAACTTTAATGCTTCCAAACCCAATTTCTCCATCTATCTACCCATCAGGATCTCCCACAAAGCAGCTGACTATCCCTTATTCTTCAGCAATATACAGATCAACCCTTCATCTGCTCTCAATATTAATGGTGTGTCTTTTTCATCTGCTCTCATTTGGGAAGGACCATATTACCGGTCTTGCTAAGGCAGCCTCCCAGAAGCTGGGTGTGCTCGAACCGCCTTAGGGGTTCGTCTTTTCCCCTGCACAGCTTCTTGCTCTGTACAGGGGTCATAGTGCGCCCTTGATTGAGTATTGTTCCAGATGTGTGGGGAGGTTGTCCCTCTCACACCGCTCTCCCTAGACAAAGTTGAAAGGAAGGCCTTTCGTATCATTAACACATCCCGTCCACTCACCAACTCTCTGCAATCTCTCTCTCTCTCCGCCGCAATGTTGCATCTCTCTCTCGCTATTCTATCGCTACTATAATAATCAGTGGTTCCTCAGAACTATCCCAGTGCATACCACCTCCTTTATCACGTAGGGCACGTGGTACCCGTCCTTGCAACTCAATCCCACCCTACTCTGTGACAACAACTCTCCAACCCAAGAGTGAAACGTGTACTCTCAAACTTTCTTCTTCTACCAACAGCTGAGCTCTGGAACTCTCTCCCGAATCAGTCCTTTCCCTTACCATTAGCCTATGACTTAAATTGCTTCAAACTCCGTGTGTCCAGGCATTTTGGCTCGAACGTCCCTTGATTTTGGCCCTGTCACTCTTTCAACTATGGGGGAGGCACTCGCTATAGGCAGTTATGCCTTTTGCCTCCCTCAATCACATAGAAAAAAAAACAAAAACAAAATAAAATGTATGTGTGTGTGTGTATGTGTGTGTGTGCGTATGTATGTGTGTGTGTGCGCGTATGCATGTGTGTGTGTGCGTATGTTTGTGTACATATGTGTGTGTGTGTCCACCAAACATCACCATGGTTCCAGTCTTGGTGCCAGCTAGGTATGGTATTACTGAGGAAGGTGCACGGTGGCGCTAATAAGTCATGTCTCAGCTGTCATTACCTTTGGCTCTCTCTGTGCTCTATTAATGTCTGTCAGATGTTGAAAAGGGTGGGTAAGTGTAGGAACATGCTCTTATATCTCACTCGAAACGAATGTATCAAGTTTTAGACATTGCTGATACCAATTATTGATCGAAATATACTTGGTGCCGAGACATCACTTACAATATTAGCCCGACTGTACCATGCCATTGTGTTTATGAGTTACTGGGCACATAAGAGCTGATTAACCCCCTAATCCCCAAACCACCAGTACCTTAGCACAGACTACAGGTGTGGCTTGATCTCCCTACTGAATTACTTCTAGTTTTTAAGTAGTGACTAAAATGTTGAGATATTGGGTAGTGTGGTGGAGAACGTCTCGGCCACCCACCCCGGGTGACCCGAGTACAATCTCACGCTCAGGCATGAAGGTTTTTCGCATACACTGGTAGCCGGTACCATTTCCCTTGAACAAGGAAATGGGGCATAGTGTCTGGTAATAAACTTTGGTCGAGTGCTACTGATTCTGGGAACGAGGGCTAGAGAGAAATGGCGCTATAGCCTATAAGTAACCTGCACATTATTATTCCCCCCCCCCCCCAGTGTAATTATGTGTAGTAAGTGTCTTAGTTTGGTAATTATATTTCTGATTTCTCTAACATTCTCTCTCCCCTCTCTCTCTCTCTCATCTCTCTCTCTCTCTCTCCCTCGCCTCTCTCTCTCCTCTCCTCTCTCTCTCTCCTCCTCTCGCTTCTCTCTCTCTCTCTCTCTCTCTCTCTCTCTCTCTCTCTCTCTCTCTCTCTCTCTCACACACACACACACACACACACTCTGTTCCCCTTCCACCCCACTTATCAATTTCTAATTTTCTACTCTGTATTCACACACTCTCTCTCTCCCCCCCCCCCTCCGTCTGTCTGTCTCTCTCTCTCCCCCCCCCTCCGTCCCCCCGTGTCTCTCTCTCTCTCTCCTCCCCCCCCTCCGTCTGTCTGGTCTCTCTCTCTCCTCCCCCCCCCCTCCGTTCTGTCTGTCTCTCTCCTCTCTCTCCCCCCCCTCCGTCTGTCCGGTCCCTCCTCTCTCTCTCTCTCCCCCCCTCCTGGTCTCTGTCTCTCTGTCTCTCTCTCCTCCCCCCCCCCCCCCTCCTCTGTCTGTCTCTCTCCTCTCCTCCCCCCCCCCCCCCTCCCTCTCTCGTCTGTCCATCGCTCCCCTCTCTCTCCTCCCGTCCCCCCCCCCGTCTGCTGTCCGTCCTCTCCTTCGCTCTCTCGCTCGTCTCTCCTCCTCTCCTCTCCTCTCTTCTCTGTCCCCCTCTCTCTCTCCCCCCCCCCCTGCCGTCTGTCTGTCTCCCTCTCTCTCTTCTCTCCCGCCCCCCCTTCATCCGTTCCGTGTCTGTCTCTCTCTGCTCTCTCTCCTTACTCCCCCCCCCTCCGTCTGTCTGTCCTGTCTCTCTCCTCTCGCCCCCTCCCCCCCCCCTCCTCTCTCCTCTCTCTCCCTCTCTGTCTCTCTTCTCTCTCCCCCTCTCCTCACCCCTCCCCCTTCCTGTCTGTCTGTCTCTCTCTCTCCCTCCTCACCTCCCAGGGTCTTCTGTCGCTCCTCTCTCCTCTCCCCCCTCGTCGTCTCTCCTCTCTCCCCTCCCTCCTCCTGTCCTCTCCTCCCCCCCCTGTCTGCTCTGTCTCTCCTCCCCCGCCTCTCTCTCTCTCTCTCTCTCTCTCGTTCCCCTCTCTCTCTCTCTCTCTCTCTCTCTCTCTCTCTCTCTCTCATACAGGTGACCTGACCGCAGCGATAGTCCACGATCAGAATGGAGGTCAAGGGATGTTGGTGGCTGGTTCGCTCATAACCACCATCCTAGCTACCACCATCGCCATCCTCGTCGCTACCACAACTACCACCACCGTCTAACCTACCACCGTAACAACTATCATCTACCACTATCCTAACTACCACTATCGCCATCCTTGCTACCACAACTACCACCATCGCCACCCTCACTACCACAACTACCACCACCGTCTAACCTACCACCATAACAACTATCACCTACCATCATTCTAGCTACCACCATCACCATCCTCGCTACCACAACTACCACCACCGTCTAACAACTATCACCTACCATCACCACAACTATCACCATTCTAGCTACCACCATCGCCATCCTCGCTACCACAACTACCACTACCGTCTAACCTACCACAACTATCACCTATCATCCCACAACTACCACCATCGCCATCCTCGTTGCTACCACAACTACCACCATCGCCATCCTCGTTGCTACCACAACTACCACCACCGTCTAACCTACCACAACTATCACCTACCAGCGCCACAACTACCACCATCGCCATCCTCGTTGCTACCACAACTACCACCACCGTCTAACCTACCACAACTATCACCTACCATCGCCACAACTACCACCATCGCCATCCTCGTTGCTACCACAACTACCACCACCGTCTAACCTACCACAACTATCACCTACCAGCGCCACAACTACCACCATCGCCATCCTCGTCGCTACCACAACTACCACTACCGTCTAACATACCACAACTATCACCTACCATCACCACAACTACCACCATCGCCATCCTCGTTGCTACCACAACTACAACCACCGTCTAACCTACCAGCGCCACAACTACCACCATCGCCATCCTCGTCGCTACCACAACTACCACTACCGTCTAATCTACCACAACTATCACCTACCATCACCACAACTACCACCATCGCCATCCTCGTTGCTACCACAACTACCACTACCGTCTAACCTACCACAACTATCACCTACCATCGCCACAACTACCACCATCGCCATCCTCGTCGCTACCACAACTACCACTACCGTCTAACCTACCACAACTATCACCTACCATCGCCACAACTACCACCATCGCCATCCTCGTCGCTACCACAACTACCACTACCGTCTAACCTACCACATCTATCACCTACCATCGCCACAACTACAACCATCGCCATCCTCGTTGCTACCACAACTACCACTACCGTCTAACCTACCACAACTATCACCTACCAGCGCCACAACTACCACCATCGCCATCCTCGTTGCTACCACAACTACCACCACCGTCTAACCTACCACAACTATCACCTACCATCACCACAACTACCACCATCGCCATCCTCGTTGCTACCACAACTACCACTACCGTCTAACCTACCACAACTATCACCTACCATCGCCACAACTAGCTACCACCATCGCCATCCTCGCTACCACAACTACCACTACCGTCTAACCTACCACAACTATCACCTACCATCGCCACAACTACCACCATCGCCATCCTCGTTGCTACCACAACTACCACCACCGTCTAACCTACCACAACTATCACCTACCATCACCACAACTACCACCATCGCCATCCTCGTTGCTACCACAACTACCACTACCGTCTAACCTACCACAACTATCACCTACCAGCGCCACAACTACCACCATCGCCATCCTCGTCGCTACCACAACTACCACTACCGTCTAACCTACCACAACTATCACCTACCATCGCCACAACTACCACCATCGCCATCCTCGTTGCTACCACAACTACCACCACCGTCTAACCTACCACAACTATCACCTACATCACAACTACCACCATCGCCATCGCTACCACAACTACCACTACCGTCTAACCTACCACAACTATCACCTACCAGCGCCACAACTACCACCATCGCCATCCTCGTTGCTACCACAACTACCACCACCGTCTAACCTACCACAAATACCACCTACCATCACCACAACTACCCCCATCCTAGCTACCACCATGATGGGCTGGTCTATCAGAGTGAGAACTGAGCGATCTCTACCATACCCATAGCTTACTCTGACTGTTCCTTTTACTTATATATTTTCAAGATCTCAAGTGACGGCGTCTTTTTCGTGGATTGACCTCCCAATCTACCAAGATTGGAATCCAAAGCGTCACATTTTTCCTTTGCCCCTCAACTTTCTCTTCATAATTGCTGAGGGGCACAGGGCCCTGGGTGGGGCTTTGGTTTCCCTGGCGTGTCCGCACCCTCCTCAGCTCCACGCCATGGAGTGGCTTCGGTCACCCAGGCTTTATTGTGGTAGGCAGGGAGGGTTCTGTGGGGGCGCTCGGTTATGGCATTGGCCTTGCTCGGGGACTTGGGGCTGTTCGGCCAGGCAGCCTGGGGAACAACAACAACAACTACCACCATCGCCATCTTAGCTACCACAACTACCACCACCTTAACAACTATCACCTACCACCGCCACAACTACCACCATCGCCATCCTCGCTACCACAACTACCACCATAGCAACTATCACCTACCATCACCACAACTACCCCCATCCTATATACTGTAGCTACCACTATCGCCATCCTCGCTACCACAACTACCACCATAGCAACTATCACCTACCATCACCACAACTACCCCCATCCTATATACTGTAGCTACCACTATCGCCATCCTCGCTACCACAACTACCACCATAGCAACTATCACCTACCATCACCACAACTACCCCCATCCTATATACTGTAGCTACCACTATCGTCATCCTCGCTACCACAACTACCACCATAGCAACTATCACCTACCATCACCACAACTAACTACCCCATCCTATATACTGTAGCTACCACTATCGTCATCCTCGCTACCACAACTACCACCATAGCAACTATCACCTACCATCACCACAACTACCCCCATCCTATATACTGTAGCTACCACTATCGTCATCCTCGCTACCACAACTACCACCATAGCAACTATCACCTACCATCACCACAACTACCCCCATCCTATATACTGTAGCTACCACTATCGTCATCCTCGCTACCACAACTACCACCATAGCAACTATCACCTACCATCACCACAACTACCACCATCCTATATACTGTAGCTACCACCATCGTCATCCTCGCTACCACAACTACCGTCACCGTCTAACCTACCACAACTATCACCTACCATCACCACAACTACCACCACCGTCTATGACCTACCACCGTTTGTACCATGGCAGTTATTACCATCATCTCAGCTACCATTATTACCGACTACCACCTATGTTCTCTTTGCCACCACAACCACCACGATGACTATAGTCCTTCTATTTTGTAAAGGCCGTTTAGGCGTTGTCAGGTAAGGAATCCGATAAAGGTAGACTTGCCAAATCTTAAATTCTTAATAACAAATATCACATTTTAACTTATTTACAACTTTAAGAAGGAGTCATGAATACTCTGTATAGATTTAATAAAAAAAAAAAAAAAAAACGCTATATGGGTTTAAGAATGTGACACTTGTTTTAAGGATAAATACACATCATTTGTATAAAAATGGCAACATTGTTTTCGCGACGTTGCCAAGTAGATTGACCTGAGTACCCGAGAGGTGTCCCATTCATAAACGGTCTGATTGCCCTAAACGTGACAACTCTGCCATTATCTGATGCTCTAGCAGATCACATCCAAATAGCCTTTACAAAATAGAAGGGCAATACCACCTACCATCATTCATCGAACATATCATCGCAGCTACCACCATCGTGCTCTTCGCCACCACAACTACCACCATCTAACCTACCACACTCTTCACTACCACATCTACCACCTACCATCATTCATCGAACATATCATCGCAGCTACCACCATCGTGCTCTTCGCCACCACAACTACCACCATCTAACCTACCACACTCTTCAATACCACATCTACCACCTACCATCATTCATCGAACATATCATCGCAGCTACCACCATCGTGCTCTTCGCCACCACAACTACCACCATCTAACCTACCACACTCTTCACTACCACATCTACCACCTACCATCACTACATCTTTCACTATTCCTGACTATCACAATCGTGTTCTTTGCCACCACAACTACCACGACCCCACAACCACAACTACTAGGATACATACCATCATCCCACCTACCACACTATTGACTACCACTATCGTCCTCCTTTCAACTATAAATACTGCCGACTAACCTACCACATAATTACCATCTAATGATAATGTCGGACAGGTTGGGAGAGAGGTATCCTGACCAGGATTCGAACCCACTCACTCCAGGTATGTTTGGGAGAGTTGGGCACCGTAACCACTCGATCACTAATGGCCGAGTGGTTACGGTGCCCAACTCTCCCAAACACGAGGGAGAAAGGGGACCAGAAAAACGACCCATCTCCCCTTAACAAAGATTACGCGATTGTATAAGCTGACAATATAGTGTTGTATATAGTGTACAGGATTACCATGTAAGTGAGTGTGTGAAATTATTATGTAGGTTTTATGTTACACTTGTAGTTTATGATACAATGTGGTATATCGACATTGTACTTTAATTCTAGAGCGGCACTATGATAGACTATTTTTGTATATACTTTATTATGGTGTATAATGGGTATACTGTATATATATGTACTGTATATATGTACTGTATATATGTACTGTATACTGTATATATATGTACTGTATATATGTACTGTATATATGTACTGTATATATATGTACTGTATATATGTACTGTATATATGTACTGTATATATGTACTGTATATATGTACTGTATATATGTACTGTATATATGTACTGTATATATGTACTGTATATATGTACTGTATACTGTATATATATGTACTGTATATATGTACTGTATACTGTATATATATGTACTGTATATATGTACTGTATATATGTACTGTATATATGTACTGTATATATGTACTGTATATATGTACTGTACTGTATATATGTACTGTATATATGTACTGTATATATGTACTGTATATATGTACTGTATATATGTACTGTATACTGTATATATATGTACTGTATATTAACGTAAGTTAAATGTTTACTCTCTGAATTATAGTATATATATATATATATATATGATTATATATTTTAAGGTGAACACCCACGTACGAGCACACTCACACGCACTCACACAAACACTCGCACTCACACACGCACTCACACACACACACACACACACGCGTACTCGCACGCGCATAATATACACTCGTATGGTGAGAGTGATTAACACACGTGTGCACACACTTCTGAACGCACACTACCACCCACACACATGATTCATAGGTAAGTAAATGTAATATCTGTCACATAAACAAGCACACAAGGTCGATACAACGCACACAACCACATACACACACACACACACACACACACACACACACACACACAAGGTCAACACAACGCACACACCTACACACACTAGACACACCTAGACACACCTTAGACAAACAGTAATCAGTCATACGAGATTTGTCATCTCTATCCTAGATAAACAGTAAATCAACTCACAAGCTTTCAGAGAACCCTTTTAAAATGTACAACTATTGTCTCGACTCGGAAATCATCTGCAAACAAAGCACATAATATCTAACTGATCAAATACCGGTAGCTCTTGTGCAATATCTTGCTTTGGTCCTTATTGTAAGTTAATATATGTTAGAGTTAAGCAACAAATTGTTCCTTTGTACATTTTCAGCCAATGTTTGCAACTATCAATAAACCGTTTATTATTGTATTATTATTATTATTATTATTACAAGGCCGACATTACACACACACACACACACACACAAGGTCGACACAACACCTACCCCCATACACACACAAACACAATAACACACACACACAAGCACAATAACACACACACACACACACTCACTCAGGAAAACGCATAACCCCCGTTCTCACAAGCAAACAAAGATCAAACACACACTTAAGAGGGTAGGGTTTATTTAAGGGTCGATATATATATATATATATTATTTTTGTTTAGTTTCCTCCCTAGACCTCCATTAACCTTAAAAATACATACACACTCACAAACCCCACCCACACACTCACAAACAACACCCTCACTCACCACGCACACACACACACTCACAAACCACACCCACACCCACACCCACACAGACCTTCATACCCCCTAGCATTAATGAATTCACTAACTAACAATAATTCCCCACCTGTTAATTGTTGCCACCGCTCAGCAGCCTTGTCACAGCCGCTACTAACTATTAAAATGTACGAATAACAAAATATTTATTCTATTTTCTCCCTCACTGCATTTTAATTACCTCGCGGGAAAAATAAATAGGCAATTCTGTCCGTGTTATTAAAAGCAAATATTCTCGTCATTATGTTATACATACTTTTGCTTCCTGGAAAAATAAGAAATTCATATTTTTAATGTTTTATTACCAGTGACTTGATACTTTGCCTGTTTTCATTTATTATAAGATCATCAGTTAATGTTTACATTGTTTGCAAATGTTTCTCTTTTACTTTTACAGAGTACGTGTGAAGCGTAATAAAATAGCGTACCGTCACGGCCTAAAGTCAAGTAACGCCTTCATAACCATAATCATTCTTTTATTTCTAGCCTAAAGGGGGTTTCGCACATCCACGCAGGAGATGCTGCATAGCGCCGAATAAGCATGTGGCAACTATACGGGACAATAGTCTGCAACATGCGGGAACATGCGGCAACTGTTCGTAGGAGGTCGGGAGTAGTTGGCAACATGTGTAGATATCTGACAGGCGAGCCAAATTTTTTTGGAAACTAAAAATTTGACCCCACATGCAATGCATGCTGCTTGTGGTCATAGGTATGCATATGTCGGTCTGATACATACGAATAAATACTGATCTATTCTGATGCATACAGATTTATTCGGATGTAGGTCTGGGACCGTCTTCTTTATACGGGAACATTCTGTTTGGTTGCCGACCATCACGCATAAATACGCATAACCTTGATCAACCATGCATAGACACGCATATAGTCGGATGCATGTGGGTAAAGAACAAACACATGGGAAACTCCATCATCAGCATTTATCCGTATACATCCGAACAAAGGCGACTTCATACGCATGCGGTCGTATGACTATTGTCAACCTGGTCGCCATTGGTAACTTTCCCCATCCGACTGCATCGGATGTATCAGACTGTAATCCGTATACATCAGACCAGATCCGTATAACAAATAATAAGATACGTATACAACCGACAATGATCCACATAATCCCGAATGGGTATTCGGGACGTGATCTGTATATAGTCTGGTTCAGTCGTATGTAGTCTGTTCTCAGACTGATATGATCTTGATTATATGGTGTTAGTCGGTTCCTGAAAATGACCGCTAAATTCAAATTTTCGGCCATGCGGATTACGGTTGTATGTCGGGCGGTTCCATTCTATGGCATGCGTATAGAAATTGCAATCGGGGCCAATTTTCCCAAGACTGGTGCCGCATGCTTATACGGCGCTATGCGGAGTCGCATGCGTGGATGTGTGAAACCCCCTTAAGACACCTGAAGAAGCATTAACAGTCAATCCTCTACAAGATTTATTGACAAAATTCTTCTTCTTAGAATATTACATGAATACTAGTGGAAGAGTCGTTGGTGGCTTATTAACTACCTATGTGGAGTTCGCCACCGAGGAGCGCACTGCCCTTTGTTGTTGTTTGAAAATTGGTGCAACAGACTGTTCGAAGGGGCGGAGCTCTCCCCTGCAAAGATGGGCTCGTCTGGCACTTTTTGCAGTTCGACATCGAGGGCTCTCTTGAAGCTGTCTAACGAGACACCCCTCATGTCTCTTACTCGCCTTGAGAGTTTGTTGAAGAGACATGGTCCTCTATGTGATAACCAACCCTCTCGCAGCATGCCCATTGCACCCCGATTTTTCTTCTTGGGGATATCGCATTCCCAGCCTCTCCTACCACTGAACTTCATGACTATCGGGGTATGTAGATTCGGTACAAAACCCTCTGCGATTTTCCACGTGTATATAATTAATTAACATTCCCTTCTACGCTCCAACGAATACAGCTTTAGTGATTTCAAACGCTTCCAATAGTGTAAGTGTTTTACAGTTTATAATTATGTGAGGTGAAGTTCCTTTGTATACTCTCATTAATTATGTATACTCTCATTAATTATGTGAGGTGAAGTTCCTTTGTATACTCTCATTAATTATGTGAGGTGAAGTTCCTTTGTATACTCTCATTAATTATGTGAGGTGAAGTTCCTTTGTATACTCTCATTAATTTCACATGCTTTATATGGGGATGTTAAAATGTTACAGTATTCTAGCCGCGGTAGCACTAGAGATTTGAAGAGCGTTATCAGAGGCAATTCACCGCGAGTTTTAAATGTACGTAGAATCCAACCTGTTAACTGTTTCGCATTTGTAACTTTGACCTGGTTATGATCTATGCACCATAAAGGCTGTTTCCCACTACCTCTGTATGGTGGATCTGTCTCAATTCTGCTTATATCGGTATCACATGAGCGCTTTTTCCTTCAATATTTATCGTCAATACTGGTCTGACAACTTATGACATAACCGTTTTATATAATTGTTAGTTGTCACCTAAAATAATATATATTCATTGTGGCGTTCGATAACGTTTCAAAAGATTCCAGAAGTGTTGGAAGAAACATGTAGATATTATAAGGATAAAATGTCTCGTGTGATACCAGCTATAGTGTGACCCAGATGCCCCATACTCCAAGAAATCAAAGGCTACGTGGAGGTCAACAATAAAGGGGGGTGACCTGCTTTTGTTCTCTTCTTTTCTCACTTTCTTTGGCTTATATCTATTCGGCCCCGTTCAGCCTACTGTTTTAAGACGTTTATATCCATTCAGGTGTCTATTTATTCCTGGCGAGCGATAGCGAGCCAGCATTGTATGGAGAAATCCGGCTACGCCCGACACATTTTGCTATCGAAAAAACGTACAAATTTAGACTGCTGACAAAAAAAAAAATTATAAAAAATATGTTGGCTCGGTACCGCTCGCCAGGAAAAAACGACACCTGGATGGGGATAAACGTCTTAAAACAGTAAGCTGAATGGGGCCGCATGAATACAACCCAGAGAGAGAGGGAGAGAGAGAAACAAAAACGAGGTGGGCCCCCTTAAGAATGTTAACAAAATGATAAAGTAGTAAACAAGTATGCTCAGTAGAGGATATTTCTCCGTCATCCATGAAAATTGGTGGATGTCCACGGCCGCTGGTCCCTGGCTGAGCGGAGCGCTTAAATTAGCACGATACATTTTTACGGAGTGGCCATTTTGAACTATAGCCAATTTAGTCCATGGCCATTTTTGGTATGTGGCCGATTTAGTCCATGACCAATAAGGCACAGCCAAGTGATCAAATTAATGTGATCAGTATTGGCAGAGGAGGCTATAGGCACCAGCTAAACAGGTGGGCATTCCCGGGGAGTGCTGTAGGTGGGGGTCAAGGAAAACTAAATATCTTGTTTCACCACCTGGCCTCCTTTGCTGATCCTCCTAAATACATTATATATATCTCTCTCTCTCTCTCTCTGTGCGTGTGTGTTGTTAGCTTGGAAGCTGTCAAAAGAGTTATATTATTTTATTCTAGGATTACAAAAACAAATAATAACATTTAAAAATATAATATAAATCATTGCTCGAAAAGGGCAAATGCAATCACACAACTCTCTCTATATATTACAAACTCATAATAACCTCTAATTCGTCGCACCAGGTAGTATTAATCCTGGCCCCCCCCCCCCCCTCCCCCGGTATCACGCGAGAGCTTTATTCCTTCAACATTTATCCACAACACTGGTCAGGCAGCTTATGAGGTAAATTTTTAAACTTATGCTATCCTATACTTTTTAATCTATCATCAGCAGAGATTGTGTATAGGAGAGAGGAGTCTTCCTATGTATTCTATTAATAAAAAGGTGCCTCTAAACGTTGTCAGTTACCCTTTTTCGATTATTTTTCAGCGCCATCTATTGCAGGGTTCCAGAACTACTCAACGTGAATACATCTACGGATGTACAGTACCCTCCATTCTGTGTTTGTTTTTATTATATGTACCGGTACACTACTTCTCTCTCTCTCTCTCTCCATCTCTATGTATATATAATATATATACAGTATACTGTATATACGATATATATATATATATATATATATATATATATATATATATATTATATATATATGCGCCTATTATTTATGTTTGACCAAAGTTTGAGTGTGGCTGTGTACTTCCAAATTAGTAATTTATATTACAATGTAAATACTTGTCTTCAATTGAGATTAGTTTTTCATATAGGCTACATTCATTGTTAATAAATTTACAGTCAATATCAAATAATCATCAACAGCCTTCATGATCCATTGCAAACCATATCCTTATTCTCAAGGTCAACCAAAGCCTCCTTACATCATCACGGAGGCTTGGTTCAGCTTGGTAAGTTATGTAATTAACCCCTTCTATACCGACGACGTCTTTTGATTTTATTCTGGCTCCTACTAATCGATTGTATTCACTTTAGGAAGAATCTTTAGCAATTATAAGGCTTCGAGCTATCTCAATCAACCCTTTTAACTACCACAGATCCTTTCTAAGCTGTATAAAATCGTCTACATATTGCTAGAATAAAATAAAACTTACGACGACGGTACAGAAGGGGTTAATGGAGTATTGTTCACATTTCAGTGTAGGCAATACTTTGGAGTGCTTTTGCATATCAGTGTACTCTTAAATCGTTGTATTCATAATGACTATGGCTGATATGGTGATAGCAAACAAAAGTTACATGAGTTTCTACAGACTCTACACGAGACACGTGTACACCATTGCAGCCAAGGGAGAGGAACTGTCAATAAACAGACGACAGAAGTATTTTCCCGCGATAGGGAGGAGCTATGCGCTACCGCCATCTAGTGCAGGGTTCCAGCCAAATCTGTAAATAATGGCCAACTACTATTAACACAGCTGATTTTCCAAGACACCCATCTTAGGTATTCTTACTCTATGATCATCAGTCTGCTTTACGATGGGACCGATACCAGTGCACGTTGTGGCAACTTTGACAGGCAAACCAGCGAATTGCCCGTGCCCATAGTTGAGCGAAATCACTGCCCGGTAGTTTGACGGTGGCTCTGCTGCCTGCACAAACCTGCATGTCAGTCGCTCACAATCTACCACTGGTGGTGGGTGCTCTGTGTACACTACATTGTTATCATGTCGTACCCTCCGTCCATGTGCACCAAAGAACCTCCGAACATTCACTGATCTAGACAAGATACCTTACAGTTAATTGACTTGTACTGCCAACATCCGTGCCTATGGAACGTCAAAAGTGACACGTACCCAGATAGAGATAAACATACAGCAACACTCATGGCAATTGCAGAGGAGATACGGAATACTAGTGCTACCATTACCACAAGGGACATAAAGCGGAACATAGAAACTCTACGAAATCAACATAGACGTGAATTGCGATTGGTACATAAATCCCAACAGTCATGAGCTGGAACGAACGAAATTTACAGGCCCAAATTCTAGTGCTATAATGAACTCTGATTTCTCGATTATAGTGACACAATCAGAGCATCTGTGTCCACCATGGATACCGGTACCACGGACACTACCCACGATATAGCTGCGGATGAACAGTCTGATCAGGAGGTATGTACTGTACAGCTCTCTCTCTCTCTCAAGAAGGGGCATTAGCTCTGGAGGCACACATGATATAGGTGATGATAAATCCACATGAATATGTGTGAAAAGGATATATGACTATAGGCCTTTCATTCTAGGTTGGGCAGAAATCGTAACCTCTAACCTCGCATAACTAAAATAGGACTAGAGTAATCGGGCTAATATTTCTACCACAAATGAAGACTTGGCTAAGGAATATGTGTTTAAATTTACAGCACATATGCTTTAGCCCTTTTTGAGTACCAGAGGTTAAGAGGTTACGATTTCTGCCCAACCTAGAATGAACGGACTATAGTGAGATACTCTATTAAATAACTATTGCATGTTCCACCTTGGTCAATATACAGGAGGCGCTACAATATTGGTAAAAAATTAAGCTCAATAGCATGTGATTAAGCGATTTTTCTCCAAATTGTTGATGTAGGTGTCATTACCGGGAAACTAACATAATACATATTATATGGATATTTACGTTTTAAGGGTTTGTTTACACTTCTTCTTTTTCGTCTTCATCTGGGAGACTTCTTTTTCGTGACTGTCAGTCAACAACTGAGACATCTGGTGGCGAATGCAATGAACTATACTGGTGGCGTCATAGCCAAAGTAATCACCCTACCTAATTCATGCCAAGAGTACTCGAGTTCACTGACACGTGATGTCTATCGACCAATCAGGTGATGCCATGATTTGGAAAACAGGTGGCCCAGGATATAAGCTGTCAGTTTGACTCTGGCCAGCTTGTGTAGAGGGTGTGAGCCGATCAAAGCTTTTTCCACCGTCTTTAAAAACACTGAGGCTGCTTAAGACCTTTTCGCCTTCCAATAAGTGTAAACTGTCCAAAGTGCAATAACCAGTGTTCCAAATACAGCTGGCGAGGACAGCTGGTTTTGAAATGCACATACACTTGTTTTACATGGAAAAATTCGAAACAAAAATCCACCAGCTGTTGACCAAGATGAGTGGTGATCGAGCCTCCAGCGGCCAGCCAGGCAGCCCAGTACCTCCTCTGTTCATTAAGGTTAGTTGGTTGGTTGGGACAACATAAAGGAGCCGGACCACAGCTAGCTAGGGAATCTTAATGGGTCATCGCAAAGTAACAAAGTAAAAGATTTTTTCGCATAGGGGTTACCATACTGATGTTTTGGACCGACAGTTAGCCGAACAAATACATAGGCCTACTGTAAAACAATAAGTTTTTCAGCCAGTACCCAACCAGCGGAGGTGTGGGGGCGGCAGCCCCCACCAATAATACTAGGTTAGGTTAGGTAAGGTTAGGCTAATGTTAACCCCATTCTTACTAGGTTAGGTTAGGTTGTTAGGTTAATGTTAACCCCATTCTTACTAGGTTAGTTAACCCCATTCTTACTAGGTTAGGTTAGGTAAGGTTGTTAGGTTAGGCTAATGTTAACCCCATTTTTACTTCGTTAGGTTAGGCTAATGTTAACCTTATGAAAACCCAAACAAAGATTTTATTAGGGTTACTGTGTAATTTTAACATGAACATTAGTAAAATCCGAGCCAAGTTTCGTCAAAACTTGGCTCGTGTTTTCTAAATGTCGGGTTATATGGGTATGGAAATTTACAAAACCCGAGCCAACATGTTAATAAGGTTACTGTGTTATTTTCATTTTTAAATTAGTTAAATCCGAGCCAAGTTTCGTCAAAACTTGGCTCGGGTTTTCAAAAAGTCGGGTTTTATGGGTCTGGAAATTGACAAAACCCGAGCCAATAATTTACCAAGGTTACTGTATTTTTTTCATTTTTACATTTGTTAAATCCGAGCCAAGTTTCGTCAAAACTTGGCTCGGGTTTTCAAAAAATCGGGTTTTATGGGTCTGGAAATTGAACAAACCCGAGCCAAATTTGGGTTACAAATGTGTATTATCGTGTTCTATAGTGTTCTATACGCTTTTTACCCCTCAATTTCCCTGATCTTCATAGCCCTCCCCACTATCGGGGGGCGTGTCTTTAGATTGATGGATAATGGGTAAATGCTTAATTCCCATTCAATGTCATCACTAGATACGACTAAAACACCAAAAACAAAATCAAAATACCAAAAAAAATACCTGAAAAACACATTGTTGCGTCTCCTGTATATTAACCTCCACCTTCTATCCCAGACGAAACATTTGGCACTCACCCCTCATTAGGAATATGGGGTATAGATAATGATAACGTGGCTAATGATATTCAAGTCACGTAGCTCGGTGTGGAAGCAACACAATCTGTTAAGACTCCATAAATAGATTACATATAATTAACATGCCTGTACACGCGTATGTCTACAAGTTTATAATACTATATGTTATAGAGTACACACTACATGGCCTACATAATTCTCCCTACCAGAAATTCTTGGAGTTGCCGCGCCAAACACGTTGTTTTGTACAGTAAGCGAACTGGGCCCTTTAAATGGCGATGTCCCGCAGTTCTTCACCCTCTCCATCAATCAGTCTTAATTATAAGCTATATGTCGTACTTTCTATAGCTGACACATTACCCCCACAACTACCATAGTATATAAGCACTTAGTGTAGCCATCTAGTATATAGTAAAAACATGCAGAATCGTAAGAAATCGTGATAACCTTTGGGTTCAATGTTATTTTAATACCACAAATTTTGTTGATATATTTGAAGATAAATATTGAATCTATATGCTCTAATGATCATAAGAAAATTTGTTTTAACCCTCGGCAAAACCTAATAAAAAAGTATGGTAAAATTCTAGTTTCACGTACACAGCGACAAAAGGGAGGCGCCGTTGTAAAGGCATAGCTTCCCGACCAACTATGAAGATCAGGGAAATTGCTGGGTAAAAGACGTAATATAATGATAATAAACTACATTAACGACATTAGCCTAACCTAACAACCTTACCTAACCTAACCTAGTATTATGTAATAGCTATGGTGCCGCATATGGGGAGAAAATATATATTTTTTTACAGTAGGTATAATTCCTTATAATGCATTTCCGCCGCTTTGGACATATATAGGAATTAAGTATGGTATATGACAACTCTAAAGTAGCCATAGAAATGTATGTGTATGCTGTGAAAGCGAAACTAGAATTAAACCAAAAGTATGGTACCGGTACTAAAATTTCTTTTTCGTAACAAGGTTGTCAATACGGTACCTCCAGTTATCGATAGCTCTAAAAGATCATATGAAAATGTGTTAAACCCTCAGAAAACCTAATATAAAAGTATGGTACTAAAATTTAATTTTCGTAACAAGGTTGTCAATACCGTACGCATGAAAATGTTATTTTAATACCACGAATTTTCCGAGTTTTTTTTTTATAAACACAATTGGTCATTTGCATCAATATATAGTGTTTGTAATTAATTAGAAATCTCGGGAAAACCTATTTTCCCCATTAGGCCTATCGATCGATGTTGAGACACCGATAGTGATTTGAAAAGACATTAGCCTAACCTAACAACCATACCTAACCTAACCTAGTATTATGAGTAGGGGCTGCCGCCCCCACACCCCCGCTGGTTGAGTACTAGGCAGCTAGGCTAATCCCTTAATAAAAAAATTGGCTGTCGATTATACGAAGGTGAAAGAAAAGTCGATGAAGTCTATGGTGTTTACTCTGCAATCTTCAGCTTGATTGTACATTGATAACAGGAAAGTACCGTATTGACAATCTTGTTACGAGTCTATTATCGCGAATAGACTCGCAGCGTTATTATACATAATTTATTAGGGAAAGTGAAGCTCTATGGAATCCTTATAATATACTCACATAGATTCCGTTGTGGTAGAATAGTTTTGATAAGTTTTGTAAGTTATCTGCTCAACAGGTGGCGTTGTGTGTGTGTGTAAGTGTGAGAGTTCGAGTGTAGGGGGTGAGACAGTGAAGCACGGGAACGAGATGGCTTCAGAGATGGGGTCGTTTCGGGCCATAAGTGAGCACCGTGCCTCATGTGAAGGCAAGATGTCAGGTGCTCTACGTGCTTCACATGTCTCACTCCCTAGACTGGAACAAGACCTCACGGGCTTCACTGTTCATTGTAAAGCGGTGAATGTTAAGGCTCTCAGCCTATGCCCGAGAGGAAGGAAGTTGGAATATAGAAAAAAAAAAAAAAAAAAAAAAAAAAAAAAAAATCGATTTTGTCGATATAAATAGTCCCGCGCGTAAACAAACTCAGTCCCGCAATCTTGAGAGCTCTGCTACGGACGTGTTCAATGTTTACAAAAAGTGTTCGGAATGGAGTACACTCGCTACAGTAAATTGTTATGTTCTACAAAGATGTTACTGTATGTCTAATATATGAACCCCCAGTAGCTGGCATGCAAGGGCTAGTGATGTATCCCATGTAGTGGGTCTAGGTTAGGTTGTTTGGTTAGGTTAAGGGGAGGTGTTTAGTGTGTTCCCTAGACCTCCATCAAGCTTAAAATTACACCCCCTTGAGACCCTTTCAAGATATATTTGTACATTTTTCGGTAGAAAAATGTCCCGGCCGAAGGCCGGTTCCTCTTAAATTACAGGCTCGCTATCGCTCGCCAGGATAAAATAGACACCTGAATTGCACGAAAGGTCTTAATATGAGGTGAAAGTTCTTAAAATCGCTAAACTAATGGGGCAAACGTTTTATAATATCAAAAGCAATGGGGCTAAACATGAGGGAGAAAGGGGTCCAGAAAAAAATCCCTCAAGTGGAGATCTCCCCTTAATATACTAGGTCTCGGAAACAAGATTCGTAGTTGCGGTAGTATTTACATCAAAACTATAGTTAACTATCAAAACTATTCGGTTCAATGTTATTTTAATACCACGAATTTTGTTGATATATTTGAAGATAAATATTGAATCTATATGCTCTAAAGATCATAAGAACATTTGTTTTACCCCCCCCGGCAAAACCTAATAAAAAAGTATGGTACTAAAATGTCTTTTTCGTAACAAAGTTGTCAATACGTACTTTCAGTCGTCGATAGCTTTAAAGATCATATGATTTTTTTTTAAACCCTCGTAAAAACCTAATATAAAAGTATGGTACTAAAATTTAATTTTTGTAACAAGGTTGTCAATACGGTACTTTCCCGTTATCAATGTACAATCAAAGCTGAAGATTACAGAGTAAACACCGTAGACTTCATCGATTTTTCTTTCACCTTCGTATAATCGACAGCCAATTTTTTGTTTCTATTTACTAAGGGATTAGTACTCAACCAGCGGGGGTGTGGGGGCGGCAGCCCCCACCCATAATACTAGGTTAGGTTAGGTAAGGTTGTTAGATTAGGCTAATGTCTTTTCAAATCACTATCGGGGAACGTGTCTCAACATCGATCGATGGGGAAAATAGGTTTTCCCGATATTTCTAATTAATTACAAACACTATATATTGATGCAAATGAAAAAAATTGTTTATAAAAAAACACTCGGAAAATTCGTGGTATTAAAATAACATTTTTCCAACTATTCTCCCACAGCGGAATCTATGGGAGTATATTATAAGGATTCCATAGAGCTTCACTTTCCCTAATAAATTATGTATAATAACGCTGTGAGTCTTTTCAAAAAAATTACCGTATTTGTAATTAATTAGAAATCTCGGGAAAACCTATTTTCCCCATTAGGCCTATCGATCAATATTGAGACACACCCCCCAATAGTGATTTGAAAAGACATTAGCCTAACCTAACAACCTTACCTAACCTAACCTAGTATTATGGGTGGGGGCTGCCGCCCCCACACCCCCGCTGGTTGAGTGCTCCCTTATAAAAAAAAATAAAAAAAAATTGGCTGTTGATTATACGAATGTGAAAGAAAAGTCGATGAAGTCTATGGTGTTTACTCTGCAATTTTCAGCTTGATTGTACATTGATAACGGGAAAGTACCGTATTGACAACCTTGTTACGAAAATTAAATTTTAGTACCATACTTTATATTAGGTCTTTCCGAGGGTTTAACACATTTTCATATGATCTTTACAGCTATCGATGACTGAAAGTACCGTATTGACAACCTTGTTACGAAAAAGACATTTTAGTACCATACTTTTTTATTAGGTTTTGCCGAGGGTTAAAACACATTTTCTTATGATCTTTAGAGCATATAGATTCAATATTTATCTTCAAATATATCAACAAAATTCGTGGTATTAAAATAACATTGAACCAAATTACCCTTATATGCTTTAAACATCATATGAAAATGTGTTTTAAGCCTCGGCCAAACCTAATAAAAATATATGGTACTGAAATGGAAATTTGTCGTAACATGGTTGTCAATACCTTCCTATAGACGGCACCGATTCGTACACACGCCATTTTCACCTGTCTCCCGAGGTCTGTCTACCACCTTTTTACTCAACACTAACTCCACCTGCCTATTACTGAGTACTATGAATCCGCTGTTGCTGGCATGCAAGGGCTAGTTTAGTATCCCACGTACTGGGTCTAGGTTAGGTTAGGTTGGGTTGTTTGGTTAGGTTAATATACTAGGTCTCGGAAACAAGATTCGTAGTTGCGGTAGTATTTACAGATACGTCCGAATACTAAATGGACGGCGGCCCAACCGCCATGGCACCAGTAAGGGTTCGTGTTGTATCCCACGTAGGCCTACTAGGTACTACGGACACATTGTAGGCGTTAGGTGTGGATTAGGCTTGTATCCAATGTACTAGGTCTATGTTACTGGATATTTATGATTTAAATAAGTGCTACGTTTTCGATAAATCTGGTTATATGGCTTTGCAATTCGGGAAATCATGAGCCGATTTTCGATATTTCGTTAGTCTTTTTCGATTCTCAAAATCCGATCCAAGTTTTGCCAAAAATTGGCTCGGGTTTTCCAAAATTATGCTTTTTGGGGTTTGCAATTTAGGGAAACATGAGCCAAAATTCTAAATTAGGTTACTTTAATTTGTTTACTCTTAAAACTCGCAAAATCCGAGCCAAGTTTTGCCAAAACTTGGCTCGGGTTTTCCAAAATTAGGGGTTTATGGCTTTGCAATTTCGGGAAACCTGAGCCAAATTTATAAATGAGGTTACTGTATTTTTGTTGTATACAAACTCGCAAAATCCGAGCCAGCTTTGGCCAAAACTTGGCTCGGGTTTTCGAAATATTGGGTTTTAGGCCTTTGAAATACCTTAAAACCCGAGCCAAGTTTTGCTAAAATACGTTTTTATCGACGTTTTACGCATTCAACCCCTCATTTTCCCTGTACTTCATAGCCCTCCCCACTATCGGGCGGCGTGTCTGAAGATCGTTGTATAATGGGGAAAACGGTTTCGCCGAGGGTTGTAATTATTTCCAAACACTATATATTGATGAAAACTAACAGGGAAAAATAAAAAAATCCATTGGAAAATTAGTGACCATCTTATTTAGTTTTTCCGTTTTTTCTGGTCCCCTTCTCCCTCGTGTTTAGCCCAATTATTTTTGAGATTTAAGACGTTCGGCCCATTAGTCTGGCGATTTTAAGACCTTTCACCCAATTTATGTTTTCAATATTAATACTTTTCGTGTTATTTACTAAGGTGTCGATTATTTCCTGGCGAGAGATAGCGAGCTTATAATTTAAGAGGAACCGGCCTGTGGCCGGTTTCTATCGAAAAATTTACATAATAATGTTGAAGGAGGGTCTTGAGTGTTTTTACTAAGCTTGATAGGGGTCTAGGGAGAAAAAAAAAAAAAAAAAAAAAAAAAAAAAAAAATATATATATATATATATACCGGTATATATATACTGTATATATATATATATATATATATATATATATATATATATATATATATATATATATATATATATACAGTATATATATCAATTAATGAACAAATAAATACGCCCATCTCCCCCAAAGACATTATACATCATTTGTTCGGCGATTATAAGACACTTCAACCCATCCAAGTGGCCTTTTATCCTGGGTGAGTGATAGCGAGCCATCCAATTAGTAGAAACTGACCTGGCCGGGAAAAAAAAGTCAACTTGAAAAAAATATATAAAAAAACTAAGTTAACTTAATGGAGGTCGGGGGTCTGGGTATGTGTGTGTGTGTGTGTGTGTGTGTGTGCTTGGAAGTTATCAAAGGAGATTTTAATACTTTAACTCTATGGGTACAACTAAAAATAAGAAAGAAAATACATTGCTCGAAAATGTCAAATGCAATCAGAACTCTCTATATATATTACAAAATTATAATAACTCTTAACACGTCGCACACAGTAGGGTTAATCCTGGATCCCCTAAGCGTCCCCCCCCCCCCCCCCTCACACACACGCAACACTGTGAAGAAATCCGTAGAATGGGGTGCTTTCCCAATCTCCCTCCATATTAGACCATCTGAAATAGTGTAAGTTTACATACTACGTTTGTCAATCCTTAGTAGTGTCTGATATCTAAGGTAGGTGCTGTAGGGTTACACTTAAACACACCTAATATTTAGTTTATTAGGAAGGATCCATATTTGTTTGTCCCTATGCTAGAGTCCCTCAGACGAGACTGGCTATTATTTCTAAAACAGCCGGTAACGTCTGAGAGAGACTAGTGCCACTCTAATATATGTGAAACCTCTCCAAAAATACTGTAGATATATTAGTTAAATCAAAGTACAACCCTACCGCCCTTACCTTAGATATCATACACTGTTTTTCTTTTCTTTTTTATGCGAGTGAGGGAGACAAAAGGTAGAACTGCCTCCCCCATAGTTGAAAGAGTGACAGGGCCAAAATCGTGCGACGTTCAAGCCAAAATGAATGGACACACAGGGTTTGAAGCAATTTAGGTCATAGGAAGAGGGAAAAACTGATTCTGGGAGAGAGATCCAGAGCTCAGCTGTTGAATAGAAGAAAGACAGAGTAACATTTCACTCTTGGGTTGGAGAGTTGCACAGATTAGGGGTGGGATTGTGTTGCAAGACGGGTACCACGTACCCTACGTAGAGAAAGTGGTATACACTGGGAGAGCTCTGAGGAGCACTGATTATTGTAGTAGCGATAGAATAGCGAGAGAGATGCAACATTGCGGCGAAGAGAGAGAGAGTTTGCAGTATTAATTATACGAAAGGCCTTCCTATCTACTTTGTCTAGGAGTGCGGTGTGAGAGGATCCTCCCCACACATGTCAGAATACTCAATACAAGGACGCACTGTGCCCCTGTACAGAGCAAGAAGCTGTGCAGGGGTAAAGAACCCCTTGGTGCGGTTGAGCACACCCAGCTTCTGGGAGGCTGCCTTAGCAAGACTGGTAATATGGTCCTTCCAAGTCAGAGCAGAAGAAAAAGAGACACCGAGAATATTGAGAGAAGATGAAGGATTAATTTTTGTATTGTTGAAGATTTAGGGATAGTCCTCTGGGAGTTCCGAACGGGTAGACAGATGGAGAAATTGGGTTTTGGAAGCATTAAAGGCAACAAGGTTTCCTCTGCCCCAATTGTAAATAGTAGTTAGATCAGAAGATAAGTGTTGCATGGCTTCATTACGTTTGTTTTTGAGGGATTGCTGGCTGGGGCGTTCTGGAAAACTAATAGAGTAGTGTAAGGTGGGGTCGTCTGCGTATGCATGGATGGGACTGGATGTACAGTTGAGAAGATCATTTATGAAAATTAGAAAGAGAATAGGAGATAGGACAGAGCCCTGAGGAACACCGGAGTTGATAGGATGAGGAAGTGAGTGATGGCCGTCCACAACCGCAGCTATTGAACGGCCGAAAAGGAAATTAGAGACAAAGGCACAGGTGGAGGGATAGAAACCGAAGGAGGGTAGTTTAGAAATTAAATATTTGTGCCAGACTCGAATGCCTTCGATATGTCTAGTGCAATAGGAAAAGTCTCACCGAAGTCCCGAAAGGAGGATGACCAAGAGTACGTTAGTAAGATATGAAAGAAGATGACCAGTAGAGCGATCCTTAACCCATCAAGCGTGATAGGCCTCACGGAAGCAAGACCATAAAAAAAAAACAAAGGATATGTCATTACTGTAGGTGAGATAATTCCCCTCTTGTACTTCCTACCACTCATCCATATGTTTCTCACCCCTCCTTCCCCACCTTATTCCCCCCCTCTTCAATTATCACCCATTTTTCCTCTTATTTTCATCATTTATCGGTTATTTTTCTCTCCCGCGGTAATGTAGCACAAGTGGGTTGCATAAATGATCGTTATATAGCACCAAGACACGTCCCAGTTGATTCAGTTGAGTCAGAGACAGCGAGAGGGGAGGGTGTGTGCCTCGCTAGCTCATGCCTGAGAATACGACTGGGTGGGGAATATTTACGATTTTCACCACCCAAATGCTTTTCCCACTTATTTTATCCCTCTTCAAGGTTCATATATTCATCATATATGTAAAATAAAAGCACATTGCAAACAAATAATGCTTTATATCGTAAATATAACTAATTATGTCAGAATCCAAGGCTAGAAATTCACAAATAAGTACCCTTGCCCTTAGGGCATTTTCGTATTCCCCGGGTTAAGGAAGCCATACTGGCGATCTGAGAGTAGATTATGAGAAGAGAAATGCTTAAGAAATTTGGAATAAAGAATAGTTTCAAAAACTTTAGAGATACAAGAGATGAGAGCAATTGGACGATAGTTGGAGGGTTGAGAGCGGTCACCCTTCTTTGGGACAGGTTGAATGAGACCAGACTTCCAGCATGAAAGGAAGAAGTTAGAGAAGAGACAGAAACAAAAGAGTTTGTCTAGGCAGGGAGTCAGCACGGAAGCACAGTTTTTTAGTACAACAGGAGGAACACCGTCCGTACCGTACGCCTTCTTAGTATGAAGCCCAGAGAGGGTAGAAAGTACATCTTTAGAAGAGATTAGGATATTAGGCATAAGTAGGAGAGAGGGGGGTGGAGAGGGAGGAATAGCACCGGAATCATCCAAGGTGGCGTTTCTAGCAAAAGATTGAGTGAAGAGTTCAGCTTTGTCAGAGGAAGAAGTGATGGTTGTGCCATCAGGGTGGAAAAGGAGAGGGAAAGACGAGGAAGATAAATTATTGGAGAGATATTTAGCTAGATCCCAGAAAGCTTGGGAAGAGTTAGAGATGGATAGTTGAGGGCATTTCTTATTGATGAAAGAGTGCTTGGCAAGTCGAAAAACAGATTTGGCTTGTTTCCGGGCAGAAACATAGGAAGAATGAGATTCTTGAGTTTTAAGGTCGGTACCGTTTGAATGCTTCATCCTTGTTGTGGATAGCAGTAGAACAAGCATGAGTAAACCAAGATTTATTTGCATTAGTCTGAGAGTAAGAAAATGGAATGTACGCTTCCATGCCCAAGAAGATTACCTCGGTAATGCGTTCAGCACTCTCCGATGGTCCTCGGCCACAGAAGCAGAAGTCATTCCATGGGAAATCAAAGAAGTACTGCCGAAGAGCCTCCCAGTCGGCAACAACAAAGTGCCACAAGCGCCACCGGCTGGGAGGATCGGGTGGCCGTACTGGAGAGATAGGACAGGTAACGTAGATAAGACTGACACACTTAGTGTGAAAAATTACAATATTCCAGATGGTCTATTATTGCAGGGGTGTTAGAATCTGGAAAGCACCCTATAACCGTATTCAACAGTACGTTTTTTTAGCCCTGTCCAAACTTCCGGGCAGTGGCCGTCGGGCACGAGTGAAAAGCACGACATTGGGCACGTTGGTGCAACTTAACAGGCAAACCAACGAATTACCCGTGCCCGTAGTTGAGCGAAAATCACCAGACGCTGCCTGGTGGTTTGACGGTGGCGACGCTGCCTGCACAAACCTACATGTGGGCCATGAAGGATCCAATAAGGAGGGAGGTTTTAAACGGGCCCCCAATTAATCCCTAGTTTTGACCAAGCACTCCTGAAGATGGCTCTCCCATCGGTGGTGCATCGTCTGGACACTTACAAATGTCACTGGGAGCTGCCAAATGGCGTGGCGACAGATACAAACATGGCACCAAAACAACACGGTCACAGCTGTGTTGTTTGTGGAAAATGCAAGCTGAAGAAAAACAAATTCATATATCACTTCTTTCCCAGAGGCTTAGTGCTTAGTCATAAGTATCTACGAGTATACAGTCTATATAATATTTGTGGTTGTCTGTGTGTGTGTGTGTGTCTGTCTGTTCTTTATGCATGGCCACATGTTTTAAGCTAGAGCGTTCATACTTGGTATGCATGGTAAGAGGGTCCCTAGGCAGGTTTTAGTGACAAAATAGGATTCCCCAGGGTGAAAGGGACGGAGAAAATGGGCGCGAAATCGGAAAAATCGCTTTTGGTTTACAATAAAATGGCCGTTTGGGGCAGGAGGAGGCCTCCGATCGAAAAGGTGTATGGAACGAAAGTTGTTCGCAGCCCCCCAAAATGGGGGTACCGATGAGATCAGATCCAAAATCGGAGGTAATTTAGCGGCCGAAATCGAGGTCGCCGTTTAATGAGGCACAGGGAGGTCGAGGCCGGTGATTATGGTAGTAGTAGTATTGTGATGATTGTGGTAGTAGTGATTGATGATGGTGATTATGGTAGTAGTAGTGGTGTTAGTAGTGATGGTGATTATGATGATTACCCGGGCAACGCCGGGTACCCCTGCTAGTACAGTATATAGTGTACTCACGTACGAGTATATTTCATGGCTGACTGAATAAAGACTCGAGAGACATAATCTCGGTAAATAGCTGACCCATGAATACCGTCTGATGCTACACAATTTACAAATGTTTTTAATAATAAAAATATATAGCATAATCTACTCACGTTTTATTCTATGCTATCCACCTGATCGGTTATCTTTAATGTAAGGCATACCCTCAATTTTATGTTCTTAGAGTGTGAGGTTGGAATTACTTCACTATAAAATATTATTCATGAATACACAGAAAAGCAATAAACTGTAGTGGCGAAATTCCCCTAGCATTGTATTGTGTTTCAGTGGTCGACCTGGCTCGGACTGGATGAGGTTGATATACTATATATATATATATATATATATATATATATATATATATATATATATATATATATATAACTTTACGAGTAATTACATCGATATAGAAATGATGAAGCACTTAGCGTAGGATGGAAAATTGGAGTTATGGTTTGCCATGAAGTTTATCCATTCACCATCCATTACATACCTCACCATACAAGGCCCAATACGTTGTGATGCATAATGGCTAAAAAACATTCAGATGCAGAGGCCAATTGCAAAGTATATGAAGATCAGTATATATTGAAAAAGTACAATTACAATAATGTTAGGAAATATAGTAATTTAGTAGAAGATGATTTAGGTTAGGCTGAGGACACGAAAAAAAGAATAGTACACATGTAACATCGAGAGAAAATATTTTATAAACGCAAAATGAGACAAAAGATGTGTTCCGCACATTTGGGAATGTTGTTGCTGAAGGGATGTGTATATATTAGTGTATGACGTGTATGTATAGAGCTGTAGAAACATAAATTAATCGAGATACATTCACTGGGATGATTGCTGTATTGGTCTCACATATTCCTGCATGAGAGATAATTGCGTACCGGTATATCTTCATTTACTCCTCAGTACAAGCAACAATTAAGCAGTGCAAGTAATATGAGGAACTATATGATTCACAGTGTGTGTGTTTATTTACTTACTTTTCAGTACAAGTACGAACACTATGGGGAACATATGTCTGAAATCCATACAGGTACTGACACACATTTATATGTAAGGAACAAAACCAATACAAAATATAGACGTTGAGTAACCTACATATATAACACACAATTTTATTAGATATATAATTTTATACAACAAAAAATAAAGTTTCTGCAAAAATACTAGCTTGTATACATGGAATGTATGACAATATACAGTATTTGGTTGTAGTGGCATATGGACTATAAGCTAGGCTAATAATTATGACAAAATGGGGATCACAATTAAAACATCATGAGTGACAACAGTCAGTAGCCTACTATTAAGATGTATAAGAGCTATTATGAATTGTGAAAAATTAAGAGATATTGAGCAGTGCAAGTGGTGTAGATATTTGAAATTGTATAGTTACAGCTCGAATATAACCGTTTTCTAAAGGACGTAAGTTTACCCCACAAGTCCTGTTTCTCACCATCTCAGTGAATTCGTAATGTGGCAGTGTAGCACCCACATCCCCAACCCCCCTCCCTCGCTCCACCTCCTACCTTCCACCCCACCTTTCTTCCGTCCCTTCAGGGAAGGGACTGGGGTTCTCGTACAGAAGCCCCAGTCCTGATCGCGAAGGCGTCTGGGGTTCTTGAGCAGGACAACCTCCGGGTATATATTCCCAGTATACCTGGGGGTATAACTTGGGGGTCTCGGGTACTCCGGGTTTATGTTTTTTCCTGACTTTAAAGTGGGCTTGATGATCCTCATGGGTCGATAGCCTCTAAAGTCCTATTTCAACTAACTAACTAACCTTCCCTTCCACTGTCCGACTCAAAGTGTCTCACGGTTATGAAGTAGGTGTGTTGTGAAGTATTTTATTCACTCGCTTTCATTTCATTATAGTGATGCCCTAGCCGTAAATCATTTTATCAAAAAGGTTCATGACAAAGTTCAAGAGAGTTATTTATGTGTATTCGTATTTCATAAAAAAAAATGCATGGACAGGTTACGGATGAAGCATGTGTCAGACAACTCAAAGAGGGAGAGAGAGAGAGAGAGAGAGAGAGAGAGAGAGAGAGAGAGAGAGAGAGGGAGGGGTGATCATAATTCAACATCTTGGTCGTCTGGCAATAGTAAGATAGATAGATAGACCTTAAGATTAGCGAAATAATATTCATGCATTGTGTCAACTTCGCATGCATGATTTAAATTAAACAAATGAAGAGTTTAAAATGAGTTGCCTAAGGCTCTCAGTGTATTATTGCAGTATGTTGCTAGGTAACAGTTAGCGACTAAAAACTGCCAGAAAAAGCACTCTTCTGCATCAGCTTTTACCCTACGAAAGCTCATCTGTGTATAAGAATGGGGGTAGGGGAGGGGGGTGGAGGGTAGAAGAAAGGCCCTGGTGAGGGGGATGGGGGTGAATCTAGACATCATGATACACAGGGGGGGGGGGGGATACTGGTAACAACTTGGACACCATATTTAATTAGAGTTTACTATATAATGCGAAAGGTATAGTGATAATCACCAGTAACATAAAGTAACTGATAGAAAGCGAATGGTGGGAATAAAGGGAGAGCAAGAGAGGTGGTGGAGGGGTTTGATAGGGAGGGTCAGTATACAAAGGATAGAAGGAAAGAGAGGAAACTGGTTATTTTCTCCCGCGAACTAGGGGTGTCAGCACTATCGTGGGGCATAATATTATAAGCAAAAGGCCCCAGTGATAATTCCTTATTAAATACTCCTTGATATCTGCACACCTGGCTTGTCGGCAGTGTTACCACAGTTAGGGAAAGGTCCGCAAAATGAGTGGGCGTTATATTAAAGAGGGAACGTCTTTAAGAGTGAATTAATGTTGGTAAAAACACTTGTAAATGATTTAATATAAAATAGATATATAAAAGCAAGAGGAAAACGGTTCCATGTCAGTTGAACCAGTGCCACTTTAACCAGTGCTAACTCAACCAGTGGCCACTTCAACCAGTGACCATTTCAACCAGTGACCGTTTTAACCAGTAACCTAACCTAACCTACTGGTTAAAATGGTCACTGGTTGAAATGGGCACTGGTTGAAGTGGCCACTGGTTGAGTTAGCACTGGTTAAAGTGGCACTGGTTGAAGTGGCACTGGTTCAACTGACCTGTCACCGAGGAAAACATTAAGTATACATATACATTATAAAAAATACTTATATATGATGTAAGCTGTATAACTCCAAGCAACACAACAGGAATGAAAATGTCAGTTGGTTTGAATATATATTGTTAGTTACATGTTATGTAGATGTTAATTTGTGAAGTTGCAATAAAACTGAACATTTCCACGAAATACGTTCCTAGGTTATACTTATGACGTCTAGGGATATTTTGCCCCAGCCTGTTTGACGGTGGCAACTCCCGAATCTCACAATAACAATGGCGGGGGTTGGAGGAGGTTTGCTTGTGAACCTCCTCATAATGATGACAATTTCACGATGATCTGGTCTTTACAGTAGCCTTTACTTATGTCTATTGAATTCTGTCATGTTTACAGTCTCTGGATAATGTTGAGTTTATTATAAATAGTGTTATTAATAAAAGGTAGGGATAATTACGAGTTAATGGGGACCCTCCTATTTTCTTTAGTGATTGTGCTGCCATCTCTCGAACGTGTAGATCACTATTTTCAGATTTATGACGCCACACTTTCGCCTCTATCTATCTTTACTCTATGGGTGGGGGCGTGGTATTTGTGGAGGGGGAGGGGAAAAGTTAAAGTCATCAGTCCAGCACAACTCGCGCGACAAGAATGAGGTGTTTTATTGCTTGTGTTGTGTTATAGCGTTTACTGCAAGTCTGGGAGAACTTCTGTGGTGAATATCAGAGGAAAAAGGATGGGTCGCTTTCCTTCCCATGTGGACATCCAGTATGGAAGAGGGGTGGACGAAGCCAGTGAGGTTAGTCCACTATGTTAGGCATCATCACCCTTTACCCCTTCTGTACCGGCGACGTCTTTTATATTTGATTTCAGCTACATTTATACGATTTTATGAAGCTTAGGAAGGATATATGGTAGCCAAAAGGATTAATTGAGATAGTCTGTAGCTTTCAAATGGGTAGACGTCCTTCCTAAGTTGAACAAAATCTTCTAATAGTTACCAGAATATAATGTAACATACTTCACCGGTACAGATGGGGTTGATGGGAGATTATCCGGTCAATATACAGGAGGCGCTACAATATAGGTAGCACAATTCTAATGGTAGTTTCGGGTTCCTATCATCATATGCTTCATTTCTATATACTTTTTATCCCCGGGAAAAACAAACAAAAATCTTGGGATTTTTCATTTATTTTCTTGGGATTTTTTGTTTTGGTCATTAACCTAACCAAAAAACCTAACCTAACCTAACCTAACCTATTAGCCCCCAAATACATTTAGGTTAGGTTAGGTTTTTTGGTTAGGTTAATGCAAAAAAAAAAAAAAAAAAATCCAAGACAAAAATAAAAAAACCCAAGATTTTTTTTGTTTTTCCCCGGGGATAAAAAGTATATAGCAATGAAGCATATGATGATAGGAACCCAAAACTACCATTATAATTTTGCTACCTATATTGTAGCGCCTCCTGTATATTGACCGATTATCCGCTAAACATTATACATGTTAGGAGCTATGATTTATACATTTTATCGGAATTTATTTATTTCTACACCGGGTCGAAACCATCGATATATTATTTAGACAAATATGTTAGTTAGGTCATGTACTTCATTGCCATATATGTCCACCCCGTCGGTAATTCATTATAAAAAAATCCCTAAATGTCTAAAAAAATCCCTAAATCTCGCACGGCTCACCCGATCTCCATTTTCTGTTGCGTTGGTGCGGGACGGCCACCCCTCTCGCTCCACCACCTTCATTCATTGATTAGGTTAATGACAAAACTTGGCTCGGATTTCATGGATTTAGCGGGGGTGTGGGGGCAGCAGCCCCCACCCATAATACTAGGTTAGGTTAGGTTAGGTTATTTGGTTAGGTTAATGACAAAACTTGGATTTCATGGATTCTTCCAATATTACCCCTTTATTTACGCCTCTTACCCCGTAATTTCCCTGATCTTCATAGCCCTCCCCACTATCGGGGGCCGTGTCTTAAGATTGATGGATAAGACTTGTTTTGCATTTTCCGATGGGGTTCATAAAAAAACACAACTAAAAAAACCCAAAACAAGGAAAAAAACTAAAAAATACTTGTAAAAATCGTCCCCGGTGTAAAACTAAATATTTACCAAATAAAATGAGATACCATCAGTCGGACATTGGAAGGGAGGGAAGAAAGGCGTGGTGGAAGGTAGGAGGTGGAGTGAGGGAGGGGGGTTAGGGAGGTGGAAGGGAGGAAGGTAATATGGGGTGGAAGGTAGGAGGTGGAGTGAGGGAGGGGGGTTGGGGAGGTGGAAGGGAGGGAGGAAAAATGGGGTGGAAGGTACAGTCTCAATCCCTAAAAGTAAGCCCCCCCTATTGATGCTAACCATATAATTTGCTAGGGCATTTCTGAACGACGGGTAAACTTTGGAACGCACTAACGAACACTCCGCTCAAATGAAACAGAAGCTCGAATAGCCATATGAACCTTTTGTGGTTGACTGCAATGTATTAAGTTCGTGAAGTTATTTAGGTATGTGAATCAAGATCAAACAATAACTTATATTCATTGCACTGAAGCAAATTTAGTGGTCAAACATTATTGATGACATTTAGAACAACTGGCAACCGTTTTTAAACTTCATAATATACAGTATTCCTCTCTATTGAAGGTAATCTATAAAGTCGATATTCCTGTGTGCCCTGCTAAACTACTCTCTCCCCAACCCCACTTTTCTCTAATTTGACTTTATTTTTAGCTTCTATTGCTCTCTGACACTAGGTAGAGATTAGCATGATTCTTTAGGAAGACCTTACCTTCCTAGACCGGTAAAATGCACAGCTCACTTTGTTCAGGCATACCACCTTATCTCTGGGTAAAATGTATGATCTTAAGTTTTCAGCTCTAGGAATAGTAAACAAAATTATGACAAACTTTCAATATACATAAGAGCATATATGTGAACTAACTTGGAAATAATTAACATAATAATCACAAAACTCGACAAAAATTTATGTTGGTAGAAGTGGAGAACAAAGCCAATTCAGATAAGTAGCCGAGAGAGAGAGAGAGAGAGAGAGAGAGAGAGAGAGAGAGAAAGAGAGAGAGAGAGAGAGAGAGAGAGAGAGAGAGAGAGAGAGGAATGATACTAGAAGTTGTTGAATAGGAGTAAAAAGATTGCATATATTGATATATTGTTTCACCAAATAATAAGTTTATATTTAATCTTGTTACTTTAATCTTTTTACCTAGCTCCGATTTAGATCCTCATGATTCAATAATCCACTATTTTTGAATACAGAGTTCGTGGCAGAATGAAGTAGCTCTTATTAGGAAAAAAATAAACACTGATGTTATCCAATTATCCTATTTACTTATTAAAAGCTTCAGAAATATTTTCAAGGGTATTTGATTCACCCCGTCATTACAGCATGTTCAAATGCTAGATGCAAGTAATGTAATGACTAATGTGACGTATTCGGCTTCATGATAACTTTTAAATAAGTATATATGTAAAGAAATCCCATTCTCGAGTAACTTAACTCTTTGAAGATAACGATGCATTTTGACCGTTTTTTCTTATCATAAATCAATTTGATAATTATAGGGAATAGGCTTACAGCCTTATTATACATACTTTATTAGGGACAATGTAGGTCTATGGAATCCTTATACTGTGCTCGTGTATAATCCACTGTGGGAGAATAATTTTGATCACATTTATAAAACCCGATATTAATAGAAAAAAACGCCCATTCTAATCAATCTCAGAGCACTTTCGGACATCCTCACTGTTTACAAACGCCTTATTTATGCAGTATAATCGATATTTACCCCCTGCTGGGAACATAGATGACGGTTTCAATAATTCATGGGGGGGGGGGGGAGCAAAGCCCCCCCTCAACCCATCGTGTATCCCACATTGGAATTATAACTAAGACCATGAAAACACTCATTTCTCAAAATCTGGAGGAAAAAACATGAAAAATAAGGGTGCGAGCCTATTCCCTATAATTACCCTCAATTTTATGCAGATCTGTGGGTATTACAAGCAAAAGACTCAATACATTCTTTGATATCCATGCTACTCATCAAATACATTCTTTGATATCCATGCTACTCATCAAATACATTCTTTGATATCCATGCTACTCATCAAATACATTCTTTGATATCCATGCTACTCATCAAATACATTCTTTGATATCCATGCTACTCATCAAATTATAAGCGGAATATACTGCCAAAAATGCTATTGATCCACAGTGGGATAACTTCTAAGGTATACAGCTTAACGTCTATTAATATTCCATCAACTTTCTTTAACACTATGTTGTTTAATGTGAACTTCCGTTCATGAACATATACTGTACTATGTGCAACTCTCCAACTCAAGAGCTAAACGATATTCCCAGTCATTTTTGTATTCAATAGGTGAGCTCCGGAACTCTCCTTGAACCCATCTTTCCCTCATCCTATGACTTAAATGCCTTCAAACTCCGTGTATCCAGGCATTTGGGCTCGACTGTTCAATGATATTGGCTCTAACACCCTTTTAACAATGTGGGAGGCACTCGTAACAGGTAGTTCTGCCCTTTGCCTCCCTCATACACATATACAAAATACATATATACATATGCCCTTTGCCTCCCTCATACACATATACAAAATACATATGCCCTTTGCCTCCCTCATACACATATACAAAATACATATATACATTCTTTTGCCTCATCATACACATATACAAAATACATATATACATATCTTTGCCTCCCTCATACACATATACAAATACATATATACATATCCCTTTGCCTCCCTCATACACATATACAAAATACATATGCCCTTTGCCTCCCTCATACACATATACAAAATACATATATACATATGCCCTTTGCCTCCCTCATACACATATACAAAATACATATGCCCTTTGCCTCCCTCATACACATATACAAAATACATATATACATATGCCCTTTGCCTCCCTCATACACATATACAAAATACATATATACATATGCCCTTTGCCTCCCTCATACACATATACAAAATACATATGCCCTTTGCCTCCCTCATACACATATACAAAATACATATATACATATGCCCTTTGCCTCCCTCATACACATATACATACTACATAATTATGTTAGATTGGATAAGTGTTAATAGTATATTTGCAATACTGCTGTGTTAGAGAAAGTGAGAGAGAAGGATACAAAAAACTCGACTCGGTGATTAGGTAACATGCAGGAATAATTAATCATGAATGGAGTAGGACAACAATGTGTTGAGTGCGCATACATTTAAGCAATATGTGACATTTCGTTTTACCTACGGTAGTCGGGTATCGCGCAGGTTATGTATTATCGCAAATAGTAGAAAAGTCTTGCATGATGTCAGGATTATGTTTATTCTGAATTTACTGCCATATTATTGAACCTCACAGAAAGGGCTTCCTTAATCCCTCACGGACGAAATTAGTACAAACCAATAATGATCTTGCTTATTATGGACGGACTAAGCCCTTATTATGGACGGACTAAGCCCTTTCATAACACATTAAATCTGTTCAACTCTCTTTAATTACAGATTTAGGAAAGTATCTTAGCAAGGTTTTAACACACGAAATAGAATCACCGGGGTAAAATAATCAAGCTTTATATTTCGGAAGGACTCGACTCTGTCTTGTGACTTCGGGTTGCGATATACTGTAGCTTGGAGTGAATATAGGTGGCCAATCTTTATACCTATCCATTGTATTATTGGGGGGCGGGGGGCTTACTTTTAGGGATTGCGACTGTACGCACATTCGACTGACGTATGATAGCATATAATATTTATAAATAGCGGTCATATGATTATAGTGATTTAAAGTGTTTATTTCCTATTTTGTTTAGTTTCCTCCCTAGACCTTCATCAAGCTTAAGGGGATAGTACTCGCTTTTTGGGACACCCTTCTCCCTCATGTTTAGAATATTAATTTTGAGGTCTTAAGACATTCGTTCCGTTAGTTTGGCGATTTGAGATCTTTCGCCTTATTGTTTTGTCAATACTAAGACCTTTCGTGCCCTTTAGGTGTCGATTTTTCCTGGCGAGCTATAGCGACCATCTAATTTTAGAAGCAACCGGCTTTTGGCCGGGACATTTTCTACCGAAAATGTACACATTTATCTTGAAAGGGGGTCAAGGGGGTGTTTTTCTAAGCTTGATGGATGTCTAGCGAGGAAACTAAAAACATAATTAATAAATTAATATATAGACCAAAAACCAAGCACTACCCCATTAAAAATACACTCCCCAAGACCCTTCTTGAAGATATTTTTGTAAATTTTTCCATAGAAAAATGTCCCAGCCAAAGGCCGGTTTCTCTTAAATTACAGGCTCGCTATCGTTCGCCAGGAAAACATCGTCACCTAAATGACACGAAAAGTCTTAACATTCACAAAGAAATGGGGTGACAAATCTTAAAATCACCAAACTAATGGGCCGAACGTCCTAAAAAAACAAAAAAACAATGGGAGCTAAACACAAGGGAGAAGGGGGTCCCAAAAAACCGTCCCATCCCCCCTTAATATATCTGGGAATCTCCATTATCACGTTAACGGTGGATGGCTGTTTATATATTTCACATTTAAGGGGATGCGGGTCGTTTTTCGGGTCCCCTTTCTCCCTCGTGTTAAGCCCCATTTGTTTTGAGATTAAAAGACGTTCGGCCCATGAGTTTGACGATTTTAACACCTTTCGCCCCATTTCGTTGTCAATTTAAGACCTTTCGTGCCTTTTCTATTGCGCTAGACATGTCGAAGGCCTTCGATAGAGTCTGGCACAAATCTTAAATTTCTAAACTACCTTCCTTCGGTTTCTATCCCTCCATCTGTGCCTTTGTCTCTAATTTCCGTTCTGGCCGTTCCATAGCTGCGGTTGTGGACCGCAAGGCAAGAATGTAGGCAAGAATGTAGAGTTCGTGGTATCGCCCGCCTTGTTTACACTACGCGGAGCGGCGGCAGACACTTGCAATCATGTTCCCGTCTATTTTGACTGCCGTTGGATACAGTAATATGGCATATTGCCATCATCATATATATAGCCAGTAGGAGGCAAGTAACCGCCGTCAAAATAGACGCGAACTTAACAGCGGCGATCGACCTATGTAAACATGACTACTGTACGCCCGGACACTACATCCTTCCCCTATTCTATGCTACTACAATAATCAGTGTTCCTCAGATCTCTCCTAGTGTATATAACCTCCTCTACGTAGGGTACGTAGTACCCGTCTTGCAACACAATCCCATCCCTACTCTGTGCAACTCTCCAACTCAAGAGTGAAACGATACTCCCAATCCTTCTTCTATTCAAAAGCTGAGCTCTGGAACTCTCTCCCGGAGTCCATCTTTCCCTTATCCTATGACTTAAATTGCTTCAAGTTCCGTGTGTCCAGGCATTTTGGCTCGAATAATCCTTGATTTTGGCCCTGTCACTCTATCACCATTGGGGGAGGCACTCGTCACAGGCAGTTTTGCCTATTGTCTCCCGCATCCACATAGAAAAAAAAACAAAAACAAAAGTGTCAATTTTTTCCTGGAGAGTGATAGCGAGCCTAAAATTTTCAGAGGACCCGGCCTTCGGCCAGGAAATTTTTCTACCGAAAAATAAATAAATGAAAGCATTTGATCCTCTCGGGATTCGAACTCGGGATACCACACCCAGAACATAAGCACCTAAACCATTACATCACCAATTGTGATGTAATCATTACGTCATATTGTGAGAGTGAGGGTCTGAGTCTGGAGGGTGAGACGGTGAAGCACTTGAGCGAAGCAACCAGCCGCTTCAGAGATGGAGCTGCTTCGAGCCATGATGGATGCTTCACATGTCTCACTCCCCAGACTGGAACAAGACCTCACGGGCTTCACCGTGTTGAGCGGTGGAATGTACAGGCTCTCAGCCTATGCCCGCGAGGGAGTAGTTGGAATATAGAAAAAAAAAAAAAAAAAAAAAAAAAAAACACAGTTACAACACACAATGTGAAATAGCTTCGTAGGTCATCAAGGGGTTTATAATTTTAATTTACAGTACATTTCACAGTATCATAGGCTCTGGACTGTGAATCTATTTTTATTGACGTAGCTACCGAATATACCATGGCAATCTTGTATTTAGTGATTTAGGATATTCCATTTAAGGGCAGATTTTCACTTACGAGGTCTTTTTCTGGACTCCCTTCTCCCTCATGTTTAACCCCATTAGTTTTGATATATTAAGACGTTCCCCTCATTAGTTTGGCGATTCTACGACCTTTCGCCCCATTTCTGTCAAGTTTAAGACCTTACGTGCCATTTAGATGTCGATTTTTTTCCTGGCGAGCGAAAGCGAGCCTCTAATTTAGGAGCAACCGGCCCTCGGCCGGGAAATTTTCTACCGAAAAATTTACACATTTATCTCGAAGGGGGGATTTTTGTATAGCTTGATAGATGTCTAGGGCTAAATACAACTCAGCCAGGGGGTGAAATCTGACATCAGTGGGAGTGTGTGTTGTGTTGTACAGGGGTTAAGGGGAGGTGGGTCGTTTGTCTGGTCCCCCTTCTCCCTCATGTTTAGCCCTGTGACGTCTACCAGCGTTGGTAGAATCGCCTATCGTTAGCCACTAGCGCTCGCCAGGGACATCGAAATGGGCTACAGTTATCCGAGAATGTTGTTCTTTCTTTCCTAGTAATCGCATTGTCACAGACAGTCCAGCGGTGGTCTTTGTTTTCATCTGTGACAACGGGTTATATTTTATATCAATAGTAGTGATGATAGTACCAGCGTGGGAATGAGAGAGACTTTCAGAGCGAGATGGTAGTGAGTGTCTGTAGGTGCGGGTGCCTTCCTGCCTCTCGCTCGCCATTGGCCGGCGTGTCTTGCGACACCTGCTGTCTTGTGACGTCTCGGACCGTGATTGGCCGACCATCGCGCCTTTACGGGCTCCTGTGTAACTTACCTCCTCCGTGAGGGTCCCCAGGAGCTGTCCTCGTCAGGACAGGCTTGGCACGCGTGCTTCTAACATCCCTTTGCATACTCTCTCCCGATCACCCCCTCTACCACTGTTTCTCTCACTCGATTCTCTCTTTCCATACTCTAACCTTTATTAACTGCACAACACTCCCCTTGGGTTCTGCATACGGTTTCCATAGCCGGCCCATTGTATTGCATGCGCCGTCCTCAGAGATATTTACATGTACTTAGAATAGGTTTGAGGGTTCTTAGTTAGTATAGGTTAAGAACTTTGTGTCTCCATTATTGATTTAGTGTTTCTGCTCTTTTATTTAATGCTAGACTGGGATAAGGTAACTGTAGTCGTTGTCTCCGATGTGTGTACGGTTTGCCTATACCTACACGACTTCGACCGGTCCTGTGGTAGCCTGGGTTGTCTTTTCGGTTGCGTCCTTTGCGAGTGCAGCATTGTGTTGACTGAGGGTTTTGGCCTGTGCCAGTTCCACACTTTGCTGCCTCTTTGCTTGTCTTTAGAGGGTCACCAGGATAGACCCAGATACTTGTGATCTGGATCTATCGAGAGAGCCCCCTTGTCAATTAACGTAACTTAAAGGATGCAGTCTTAAGGACATCGCTAGGCTACGAGCCTGTCTTGCTCAACCCCAGTCCCTTACCTAGAGTATCCCAGCTAGACATTATTAATCGAGTAGACACTTGTTAGTATTTAATATAAGCTCTTTGATATGTACGCATTATTATTCACAGCATTTATTAGTCTAGGTTGTTGCAGAGCCGCACAACCATAGCAGACTGTTTCGTTGATGAGGAAGTACTTCTTTTAGTGTCGAGCATTGCTACCATTGCGCATTTATAGCATTCTCGTGTCAGTTAACATTATATGTCCTATTTTTTAGTGTATTCGATTTACACGTGTGGTGTCCTGCCTCCTGCCTTTATATAGTTCAAGATTAGTACGAGCATCTTATGAGCATCAGACTTTCTTCAGAAGTTTCCAGGTCTATGCTGTAGGACTATACTTCACTTTCTTTCAGATAGGAGTGAAGAGTTTATTGTTGTTTAGAGTAACTGTATTGAAGCATCTTTTTATTGTATTAAATCTTGCAGTGATTTAATTGATCTTTCCATAGATTCCTTTTTATGCATTTTAACGTAACTTGCATCTTGTTTGTTATCAGGCTATACCAGTGTGGGTTAGCCTGAAGTAGAGTACATTTATGCCCAGTTAAGGATACCCCGTTATTGCAGATTAACTCTGGAGGGTATAGGTGTTTTGTTCGCTGGCATATAAGTTCGAGGGTTTGGATCTAGCGTACCGTTGTTGCATAGTGCCCTATTACTAGTCCAATCATTAAGTGCCCTTGTTTTATTCGTAGCCCCGGTCGTAACAGCCCCATTAGTTTTCCGATTTGATGACGTTCGACTCATTAGTTTGGCGATTTTAAGACCTTTCGCCCCATTTCTTTGTCCTTCGGCCGGGACATTTTTCTGTTGAACAATGTACACATTTATCTTGAAGGAGGGTCTTGGAGGTGTTGTTTTTTAAGCTTGATGGTCTAGGGAGGAAAATTATAAACAGATATACAAATAAGCCAATAAATACGCACATGCCCCCTTGACACTACCGGGAACTCTATACCGGTCAATGTTAGGCCGGTATCACACGAGAGCTTTTATAGTCAACATTCGATGACCAATATTTTTCTGGCAACATTTCTGGAATATTTTGCACTGGTATTGGAAACTAGACTGCTGATAGACGAAGTTAGGCAAGTGAAATATATTGAATGTTGACCTAATAAGCTGCCAGACCAGTGGTAAGGATAAATGTCGAGGGAAAAAGCGCTCGTGTGATACTTGCTTTAGTGGCTCAACCTATTATATACAAGGGTACGTTGACCTTCATGTCATACTTGTGGGATTGTCAGCCACACGATTATTTACACAAGACCAGGAATTATTTAGGGGGAGATGGGCCGTTTTTCTAGATCCACCTTCTCCCTCATATTTAGCCCCATTAGTTTTCACAATTTTAAGATGTTTGCCCCACTTGTTTGGCGATTTTAAGACCTTTCGCCCCATTTCCTTGTCAATATTTAGACCTTTGGTGCTATTTAGGTGTGGATTTGTTTTCCTGGCGAACGATAGTGAGCCTGTAATTTTGAAAGAACTGGCCTTCGGCAGAAATTTTTCTACCGAAAAATGAAACATATAATCTAGAAGGGGATCTAATGGATTTTTTGTTTATTTATTTATTATTTTGTTTTTGATGGAGGCCTGGGGAGAAAACTAGAAACAAAAATTAGTAAATGAACAAATCGACCAAAAAGTTAACCAACCCCCCTTAATCATATTAAAGTTAACCAACCCCCCTTAATCATATTTTTTGTAGCTCTCAAAAGACGATGATATTCAGCTACTGACCCTGTGCGGATTAAAGAGTAGCATTTCTATTACCTATATTTGTGTTCGCTAAAAATCTATTCTGGACCACATGCTTTCATTAGTTTATTCGAGTACATTGGGGTTTGTAATTGATGATTAATGTTAAGAACGGGGTGTTACTTAATACATGTGAGTATCCAAGCCAAGTTTATCAGGTTATATAATGAAATTGGTAGTTTGAAGCGAGGTGGTGAGGCAGCGAGAAGTGCATCACCCATGGAGAGGTTGGAGGGGGAGGGATGGGAAATCCCTTAAGATAAACCCATGTGTTTGGCCATGTGGACACAGCCTGAAGGAGCACTCGGTTCAGGAGTCGTGTGGGTGTGTTGTAGGCAGTGTGCAGTGTGGGGATCCTAGCTAGCTCTTGTAAACACTGAATGATAATCTCCGCAAAACAACATTAGCGGAAATATGATGGTTGCTGTCTATCTGTTTGTCTATTTGTTCGTAGGATTTCTCGGTGGCCTAGAGGTTAAGATGTTGGAGTGCTGCACTACTGGCCTGGGTTCGAGCCTTGGCTGGGTCATATCACAAAAATCTTATGTTTAATACTAATGAGCGTTGTTACATGAAACTTCGTTAAATACCTTCGTGTGGTAGCAGAGTAGAAACGATGACGTTTTGGTAAAAATTCGCGGATAAACTGCAGCAGAAATACTCTTAAATTACGGAGTGTACCTTATTGATGTACCTTATTAGGGATGAAGAAGTGCGGGAGAGAGTGAAACAGAAGAAGAGGGTTGTAGGAACATTGAAAGCAGTAACAAGAAATAGAGTGGTCAGCATGGAAGTGACGAAGTCCTTGCATGACAGTGTGGTAATTCCGATATTGAATTACAGGAGCGAAGCATGGACGTTGGTGGAGAGACTCAAACCAAGAGTGATAGAGGTTGAAATTGGTTACTTGAGAAGTGCGTGCGGAGTTACATGGAGGGAACGATAGACACATGAGGAAGTATAAAAATGAGGTGTGGTGTGGACGTAGATGTGCTGGAAAGTGAAAAGAGATGGTTCAGCCATGTTGAACGTATGGGAAGCAAGAGAATTACTAAGAGAGTGTACGAGATGGAGGTGGAAGGGTAGAGAGGGATAGGTAGACCGAGTCAGAGGTGGAAGGATGGAATTAAGTATATGCGTGAAAATGGTGCTGGATGGGAGGAGTGACGTCGACTGACTGGGGACAGAGGTGCATGGGGGCGTTTCGTTCGTGGCCACACCTTCGGGGATCATGGCGTCCGGTAATAGATAGATAGATAGACCTTATTGATATAGTACTATTCTGGTCTTAGCGTACTGATGGGCGAACATGTGTATTTGTTTAAATGTGTCACTAATGTCATCTGTAGACAATACCCATCTGTAGTCGGCTACAGGGTATTCCAACATTATTTGACTAATTTCATCGGTTGATGTATTGAAAACCGCAAGTGATACTCCACTACCATATATTTCATGTAAGACAGCAGATCTCAAAGTTTATTTTGTACATACCATTAGTACAGTTCAATGTGTGCACTGTTTAATGCACGCATGACATTAGCCGGTACTCAGTTGTCTGCCTTATTCAGCTCATCATGTTGGCGTCCACGTGTGTGTGTGTGTGTGTGTGTGTGTGAGAGTGTGTGTGTGAGAGTGTGTGTGTGAGAGTGTGTGTGTGTGAGAGTGTGTGTGTGTGTGTGTGTGTGTGTGTGTGTGTGTGTGTGTGTGTGTGTGTGTGTGTGTGTGTGTGTGTGTGTGTGTGTGTGTGTGTGTGTGTGTGTGTGTGTGTGTGTGTGTGTGTGTGTGTGTGTGTGTGTGTGTGTGTGTGTGTGTGTGTGTGTGTGTGTGTGTGTGTGTGTGTGTGTGTTGTATCATTTGCGGTTTTCAATATATTAAGAAATACATTTGGCCAAATCATATTGGAACACCCAAGACGCTTTTCCTGTCCTCCAGTGATGCCAATCCTTGAATTATTTCCAAAATCTAGGGATTTTGGTTTATGTGCCTGAAAGAGCCAACGACAAAAGTTGCCTGTAACAAGTGTCCCCTCAATGTAAGGGGGGTGACCTGCTTTTTGTTATTTCTGTCCTTTTCTCTTTTTCTCTGGCTTGTATCCATTTGACCCCATTCAGCCTACTGTTTTAAGACGTTTATCCCCATCCAGGTGTACATTTTTTACTGGTGAGCGGTAGCAAGCCAGCATATTTTTTATTTTTGTTTGACAGCAGGCTAAATTTGTACATTTTTCGATAGAAAAATGTCTCCGGCGAAGCCGGATTTCTTCATATAATGCTGGCTCGCTATCGCTCGCCAGGAAGAAATCGACACCTAGATGGGGATAAAAGTCTTAAAATAGTTGGTTGAATGGGGTCGAATGGATACAAGCCAGAGAAAGAGAGAAAAGGACAGAAATAAAACAAAACAGGTCACCCCCCTTAAAAAGAGTGATAGAGAGCCAAAATCAAAGTACATCATAGGTCATTTAGGTGTGCTTGTTAACCCTTTCAAGCTCCTATATGCATTTCTGTTTTGTTTTCTGGTAATTATTAGATGATTTTATTCATAATAGGAAGGGTATATGGAAGTCAGAGGGTTGATTGAGATAGTCTTTACTCTTTTAATACCCACAGATCCTTCCTAAGCTGCATACAATCGTCTAATGATATCCAAAATAATCTGCTAAAGCGCGTCAGAGCTCCAGGGGTTAATTGTAGTTAAATGAATAGAGGGAGGAGGTGTTTTGTTCAAGATATTCGTATTTTGGTGTTTTATATCAAAATACCCCAAATCTTTATATTATTTGGAATCCTACTAATTTGTCCTTTTCACCAATGTATAAAGCAGTGGGTTTGTTAGGCACAGCAGCCCCTACAAAGGACACTTGGTTAGGTTAGGCTGTTAAGGGGGACTTACATGCTTTTTCTCCCTCATGTTTAGTCCCATTACCTTTGAGACTTTAAGAAGTTTGTTCCAATAGTTTGGCGATTATAAGATCTTTCGCCCCATTTCTTTGACAATATAAAGACCTTTCGTGCCCTTTAGTCGTTGATTACTATTTTTTCCTGCCGAGGAATAACAAGCATGTAACTCTAGGAGGAACAGCCTTCAGCCGGGATATATTTCTACCAAAAAATATACAAATTTATCTTGAAGGGGAGTCTAGGGATATATTTTAAGCTTGATGGAGGTATAGCGATGAAACTATAAATTGAATGAATGAATAAATAAATAGACCAACAAATTACCACTACCCCCTTAAGTTAGTTTAGTCAGATCGGGAGGGATCGGGTGCGCTTTCTTGAACATTGATGGAGACATAAGATTAGACATATACAATGCTTTTCCCACTTTCTCAAAATGGTATAAACTACATGGCTCTAATACTACAAAATAAAACACTAGTAAAACAGGACTTCTTCCGTAGGGTTAGCAAATACAATAACGCCTATCCCCCCCCCCCAAAAAAAAAATAAAAAAAAAAAAATAAAAAAAAAATAAAAAAATTAACCTCAAACAACCATTTAAAGTTTTAGCCTGCACATTTAAATTACATTTTGTTTATCCTTTTCATACTTTCCTTAAGGGGAGACTGGCCGTTTGTTTTGTCATTCATTCCTGTATTTCTTAGTTTCCTCACTAGACCTCCATCAAGCTTTAAAAAAAAAAAAAAAAAAAAAAAGACCCCCCCCTTCAAGATAAATTTTTACATTTTTCGATAGAAAATTTTCCCGGCCAAAGGCCGGTTTCTCTTAAAATTTCAGGCTCGCTTTCGCTGGCCATGAACAAAATCGACACCTAAATGTCATGAAAGGCCTTAATATTGGCAAAGAAATGGGGCAAAAGGTCTGAAAATCGCCAAACTAATGGAGCGAATGTCTTAAAACCTCAACACAAAATTAATATGCTAAACATGAGGGAGAAGGGGGACCAGAAAAACCAACTGTCTCTCCTTGAACTCGTACATTTGTTTTAGTAGACAGCGGCGACATTTGAAGTTCACTCAGATTAACATTAAACGACTATATACAAACTTACCAATGAAACCTATGAAACCTATGAATTAACTGTTTGACTCCTAAATATCTATCCTTTGTTAAATATAATCGTTTAACCCCTTCGCTACCGATGATATTTGTGGTTATATTTCAACTATATTTAGACGATTTTGTGCAGTTGAAGAAGGATCTGAGGTACTAAAAAGGGTTAAGGGAGATTGTTCGAAGCCTGTTAGTTGCTGGAGGCCCTTTGGAAACTAAATAAAATGGTTTAATAGTAGCGAGGATAAAGTAAAAAGACGTCGACGGTACAGAAGGGGTTAATGAAGAAAGGCGACGTCGTAGAATGTGTTAATGTAACTTACAATGCTAACTTTTCTGAACAAAATAAAATTAATTTAACAATATATTTCTATGCGCCAGAGATTGATAGGTTGTTTTCATTTTGTGTGTATATATCTTTTTCATTCCATATAAATTATCATATAAACTATAAAAAATATAGGGTAATTATTGTCCACAATGATGATAATAATACACCCTTATGAAGATATGGTTGCAGTGATTCGCTCATCCAATATATGGATAGAAGGAAAACCATTACTTATGTTCCCAATGATTCCCAATGTATAGTGGGGCTAATAAGTCATGTCTCAGCTGCCATTACGTTTGGCTCGCTGTATGCTGTATTAATGTCTGTCAGATGTTTAATAGGGTGGGTAAGTGTAGTAACATGTTGGTATATCTCAATCGAAAAGAAAAATCATGTGTTAATATTTATGATACCAATTATTGATCAAAATATAAATGGTGCCGAGACATCACTTATTAGGCCGACTGTACCTTAAATATAACCTTGATTTTGTTGTTGCTTAGTTTATTGCTAAAAGAAGAATACCAAAATCTTCAGATTATATTTGTTTCTATAATACTTTCGTTTGTGAGTGTTATTTTTTTTCGTTTCTGTCATTTCAATTTAAGACTAATGTTAAAACATGTTCTGCATAATTCATCAACCATATATTTAATTTACTCTAGTTATCTATTATTTTTTCTTTTGTTACAATCCTTTAACTGTTTCCTGAAATATTATAAACAATATAATATGTAATTCTTCAATATAATGAAGTACTAGTTTGTATACATTTAATTATCAAATGAATGTTAATATTACAGTGATTATGAGAAGTGATTAAACCGTTTATATCCGGTGTTATTAGGTAAATGGGTGGCAGAGAATTATTGTTGTGTGTGTGTGTTAGGTAAGTAGGTGGTAGAGAGTTATTTTAATGTGTGTGTGCGTATGTATGTGTGTTGTTAGGTAAGTAGGTGGTAGAGAGTTATTGTTATGTTTGTATGTGTGTGTGCCTTCTGCGTGTGGTGTCGTAAGAGGCGACTAAAGAGGTTGGGTCGGTGGGCTTGCGACCCCCACCCGGAAAAAAAAATACGTAGCAACGATAAACGAACAACTAGCCTCGGATGCGGACGGACTCTGTGTTGACGAACCCCGACCGACTATGGACAAGCCTACGGACATTCTGAGAATAGGTACATGGAACGTGAGTGGCGTGAATGATGGCACAAAAGAGAGAGAGGTACCGTACTGGAAGTGCTAGTGAATGCCAGGCTGGATGTATGTGGAATGACGGAGGGTACAGATGTGAGAGAGTGGGAGTGTGGAATGGATGTGTGTGCTGGAGTGAGTGAGGGAGCAGCGAGAGCAGGTGCATGTTTGTTTGTAAGTAACAAATGGAAGGAGTGTGTAAGAGAATAGGGGTCTGTGGGTTCAAGGATTGTGTGGGTGAGAATGGAAGTAGGAATACAAACGTGGGTGATTGTGTGTGTGTATGCTCCGACAGAGGATAAACTTGTAAGAGAGAAAGAGGAGTTCTGGGTGAATGTGGAGGCGTGCCTGGATTAGTTTGATAAGAATGAGATAATATTTCTGATTGGGGATATGAATGGTAAGGTGGGTGATAGGAAAGTTGATGGAGTGGTGGGGGGTACCGTCAGAGGTGAATGGGAATGGTAGTGCACTTGTGGACGGATGTGTGGGGAGGAGGTTGTGGATAGACAACACCTTCTTCCGACACAGAATGATACACAGGTACACATGGAAAGTGGTGTGGACGATGAAGGATAAGACAGTGGTGGAACGAAAATCACTGATTGATTATATATGTGTGGATGAAAGAATGAAGAAATCTGTGGTGGATGCTAGGATCCATAGGGGTATTGGAGGGGGTCTGTCTGATCATTATGTAGTAGTAGCTAAGGTTAGGATACAAAAGAAGTGGGTGAGGAGAGCTGGAGGGAGGCGAGAGGAAGGGGGAATGGTGAGGAGGGTGGAGAGGCTACAGGAGGAGGAAATCAGGGAAGAGTACAGGAGAGCAGTAGAAAGACGACTAGGTGGATTCGACCTGGAAGATATGGAGGAAGTGGAAGAGATAAGCAAGGTGTTTAAGGAAGAGATCTGTGCAGCATGTGAGGAGGTGTGTGGAGTGAGGAGAAGAGGGAGGGGATTGAAAGGTACAGCATGGTGGACAGAAGATGTTAAAATAGCTGTGGAAGACAAAAAGAAAGCGTATAGAGAGTGGTTGGGTAGTAGAGGGAATGAAGATTTGGAGAATCAGAATATTTCAGAATCAGAATCAGAATATTTATTTTTCCATTTTACAATGGTTCTTCACATAAAAAAAAAAAAAAAAAAAAAAAAAAAAAAAAAAAAAGCAGAAACGAGCGAGGTACGTGGAGAGAAAGAGAGTGGTGAAGAGAGTAGTGAAGGAAAGCAAGAGAAGAGTAGATGAGGAATTTGGAAGGAATCTGAGTGTAAAATGGAGGGAGTGTAAGAAACTGTTCTGGAAAGAAGTCAAGAAAGTTAGGGAAGGTAGCAAGGGAAACAGTAAGGGTGTGAAAGATAAGAATGGGAGAATGCTAGCCGAGAAGCAAGAGAGAGTCGAAAGATGGAGGGAGTACTTCAATGAGTTGCTAAATGTAAGGAATGAAGAGCCAGCAAACATAGATGGATATGGTATGGGAGGGAGAAGAGGAGAAGTAGTGGAGGAGGATGTGAGGATCAGGAAGTCAGAAGTGTGGGAAGCTATGAAAAGAGTGAAGTTGGGGAAAGCACCAGGAACAGATGGAGTGTGTGGGGAAATGTTGAGGTATGGTGGTGAGATAGTGATTGAATGGGTATGGAAAATGTGCAAACTAGCATGGGAGAAGGGGAATGCACCCGATGACTGGAAGACTGGCATAATAGTCCCCATTTTTTTTTTTTTTTTTTTTTTTTCTATATTCCAACTTACTTCCTCTCGGGCATAGGCCTTAACATTCACCGCTTTACAATGAACAGTGAAGCCCGTGAGGTCTTGTTCCAGTCTAGGGAGTGAGACATGTGAAGCACGTAGAGTACAACGAGCACCTGCCATCTTGCCTTCACATAGGCAAGGGTGCTCACTCATGGCCCGAAACGACCCCATCTCTGAAGCCACCTCGTTCCCGTGCTTCACTGTCTCACCCCCTACACTCGGACTCTCACACTTACACACACACAACACCACCTGTTAAGCAGATAACTCACCAGGCATTGCACCCCTATAGCATATTTTGAATATGGGAATATTCATACAGTGCTATTTAATCAGGGAACAATGAGGCTATTTTATTGACGTTTCGGTGGGCTTGTGGTAATGCACTGATACTAGGTACAGCACAAATTCCATCCCAATAATATCTTCCCATTGATACATCGGGATTTGAACCCGGAACCTTTGGATTACCAGGCCAGTGGCAAGACCACTCCACCACACCTCCCCTAATATATAAGGGCAAAGGAGAAAGAGGAGTGTGTGGTAGCCACTGAGGAATATGTCTTTTAAGCATAGTAGGGAAGGTGTACAGTAGGGTAGTGATTGAGAGAGTGAGAGTGCGAACGGAGAAATGGATAGGCGACGAGCAGGGAGGTTTTAGGAAGGGAAGAGGATGTGTAGATCAGATTTTTACCCTGAATTTTGTTGTGGAGAAATATCTGGAGAAGCAACAAAAGGTGTATGTTGCATTTATGGACTTGGAGAAGGCCTATGACAGAGTGGATAGAGAAGGCATGTGGAAAGTACTTAGAATATACTGAGTAGATGGCAAGTTGCTGAAAGCAGTGAAGAGCATTTATGAAGGTGCAAAGGCGGCAGTACATGTGGAGAATGAGCAGAGCGAGTTCTTTGACCTGAGTGTTGGGTTGAAACAGGGGTGTGTGATGTCCCCGTGGTTGTTTACTGTATATATGGATGGAGTCCTGAAAGAAATACTAGGAAGAGCAGTGGATGTTGGTGTATCGCTGAAAAGGGAGGGAAATGAGTGGAAGCTGCCTATACTGCTGTTTGCGGATGACACAGTTCTGATGAGCGATAATGAATGGGAGCTGCAAGGTCTGGTAAATGAGTTTGGAACATTGTGCGAAAAACGGAATTTGAAGGTAAATGCGGGGAAAAGCAAGGTTATGGTCTTTGAAATGGGTGAAGTCACAGAGTGTGAGGTGAAGTTGAACGGTCAGGCTATGGAGATCGTCAGCTCATTCAAGTATCTGGGCAGTGTGTTGAGTAAAGATGGAACTGTGGGTGAAGAAGTGCGGGAGAGGGTGCAACAGGGGAAAAGGGTTGTAGGAACGTTGAAAGTAGTAACAAGAAATAGTGTGGTCAGTATGGAAGTAAAGAAGTCCTTGCATGACAGTGTGGTAATCCCGACACTAACTTACGGAAGCGAAGCATGGACGTTCGTGGAGAGACTCAGACCAAGAGTGAGGGCGGTGGAAATGAGTTACTTGAGAAGTGCGTGCGGAGTTACATGGAGGGATAGACAGACGAATGAGGAAGTAAGAAGGAGGTGTGGTGTGGAGGTAGATGTGCTGGAAAGTGTGAAAAGGAACAACTTGAGATGGTTCGTCCATATGGAACGTATGGAAAGCGAGAGATTGACTAAGAGGGTGTACGAGAGCGAGGTGGAAGGACAAAGAGGGAGAGGTGCACCAAAGGAGAGGTGGAAGGATGGAGTGAGGAAGTATATGAATGAAGGCGGTGCTGGTTGGGAGGAGGGGCGTTGACTGACTGGGGACAGAAGTGCATGGGGGCGGTTCGTTCGTGTCCACCCCTTCGGGGATCATGGCGTCAGGCAATAGATATATAGAATAAGGGCACCAGGATTGAACGCAGTATTCCAGAAGAGGGCGGACTAAGGAATTGTAAAGGGTTAGGATAACTTCTTTGGATTTATGCTCAAATGACCTGCCTATAAAGCCAATTATTTTGTTTGCTTTCTTAACAACTTCTGAACATTGTTAACTCGGTTTTAGGTTACTCGATATTGTTACTCCCAGATCGGTTTCTCTGTTTACATTCTTAAATTAAGCTGAGTGCCATTCATCGAATAGTTTGCTTTCTCATTTTGGTGTGTGTGTGTGTGTGTGTGTGTGTGTGTGTGTGTGTGTGTGTGTGTGTGCGTGTTGTGGTGTGTGTGTGTGTGTGTGTGTGTGTGTGTGTGTGTGTGTGTGTGTGTGTGTGTGTGTGTGTGTGTGTGTGTGTGTGTGTGTGTGTGTGTGTGTGTGTGTGTGTGTGTGTGTGTGTGTGTGTGTGTGTGTGTGTGTGTGTGTGTGTGTGTGTGTGTGTGTGTGTGTGTGTGTGTGTGTGTGTGTGTGTGTGTGTGTGTGTGTGTGTGTGTGTGTGTGTGTGTGTGTGTGTGCTGATTTATCAACCCCCCGATTTTGACTATTTGATTAGTACCATACTCCTTCTTCTGTAAGGTCAAACACTCTACACCAGGTATTATATAGATAGCCGGTTTGCCACAGTTATAACAGAAAACCGATTACGGCGGGTAGCTGTGGCCTGATGAAGTTCATCCACCATTCTATTTTGCCTTGGGGTGGGTGTTTGAGTGTATCACTATTTTGCATATATCTAGTTTAATGTCAACTCTTTTCACAAGTGTGTTAGTATGGGTGTTAGCAAATTACTGTTATCTCTGTGTTGTAGTATGTTTGCTAGTTTGTGTGTCTTAGTGTTGAGGTGTTAGTATTGAAGTGATAGTATAGTGTGAGTGTGTTAGTGCTGAGGTCATACTGTGTGGGGGTTAGTGCCTAGGTCATACTGTGTGGGGGTTAGTGCTGAGGTGATAGTATGTGTTTTAGTATGTGTGTTACTGTTGAGCTGCTAATGTGTGTATGTGTGTTAGTGTGTGTGTTAATATTAAGGTGATAATTTGTGTCTTAATTTTTAAGGTGATTGTTCGGGTGTTAGTGTTGAGGTGATAGGAGTTATAAAGGTGACCTCTCTCTCTCTCTCTCTCTCTCTCTCTCCGAGTGGTAGGTTGGGAGAGAGTCTTCTGCTTTGCTATCCTCACCTTCCCCTCTGTAGCAAATACTATGTTTGAATTAAGCCCGGACTGCCTAGTAGGGACCGCAAGGGCTATGCAGTCGGTGTATCTATGTAACTATATGTAACTCACACTTTCATATATATATATATATAATCATAACCTTCTCATTATTCATCCACTCTTCCCTGCAGTAGCATTCCTCGTAGCGTTGCCAATTTAGCTACTTTCCCGCTAGACCTAGAGGTATTTACTACGATCTTGATAGAGGTTAATTTTTACATTTAGCGACATGAATTCTAGCGATATTCTGTAGATTTGAGTAATGTAGAAAGATATTGTAGAAATTGTGCCGTTATTATAGCTATTTTCGACATTTATTTACTATCTAGCTGACTTGATTTGGTAACCCTGGGCCTTCCTCTATAAAAACCTAGCTATGTCTAATTACCTTAATTAATGTAAGTCAGATGGGGAGGAGACGTTAATGATGGTGGGGGGTAGGGAGGAGAGAGAGAGAGAGAGAGAGAGAGAGAGAGAGAGAGAGAGAGAGAGAGAGAGAGAGAGAGAGAGAGACCCCGCACGGAATAATGAGAAGGATATGCAAATTACCAAATGTCCTAATTCTGCCTCTGTCCCGTCACGCCAGCGAGCGGAAGGTATAGTACCGTCTCACTTTCCTTGTTTGGTGTTTTTCTTATGAGTATTTTAGATTAATGGATAAAGATGTCTTGGAGGGATGTTGGGTTGCTAATATTCAATTCCTTAATATTATTTGACAAGCTTCCTCTCATTCACCCTCCCACCCACTCTACCTCTCATTCACCCTTCCACCCAATCTACCTCTCATTCACCCTCCCACCCACTCTAGCTCTCATTCACCCTCCCACCCACTCTAGCTCTCATTCACCCTTCCACCCACTCTACCTCTCATTCACCCTCCCACCCAATCTACCTCTCATTCACCCTCCCACCCACTCTACCTCTCATTCACCCTTCCACCCACTCTACCTCTCATTCACCCTTCCACCCACTCTACCTCTCATTCACCCTTCCACCCAATCTACCTCTCATTCACCCTTCCACCCACTCTACCTCTCATTCACCCTTCCACCCAATCTACCTCTCATTCACCCTCCCACCCACTCTACCTCTCATTCACCCTTCCACCCAATCTACCTCTCATTCACCCTCCCACCCACTCTACCTCTCATTCACCCTTCCACCCACTCTACCTCTCATTCACCCTCCCACCCACTCTACCTCTCATTTACCCTCCCACCCACTCTACCTCTCATTTACCCTCCCACCCACTCTACCTCTCATTTACCCTCCCACCCACTCTACCTCTCATTCACCCTTCCACCCACTCTACCTCTCATTCGCCCTTCCACCCAATCTACCTCTCATTCACCCTCCCACCCACTCTAGCTCTCATTCACCCTCCCACCCACTCTACCTCTCATTCACCCTTCCAATCACTCTACCTCTCATTCAACCTTCCACCCAATCTACCTCTCATTCACCCTTCCACCCACTCTACCTCTCATTTACCCTCCCACCCAATCTACCTCTCATTCACCCTTCCACCCACTCTACCTCTCATTTACCCTCCCACCCACTCTACCTCTCATTCACCCTTCCACCCAATCTACCTCTCATTCACCCTTCTACCCACTCTACCTCTCATTCACCCTTCCACCCAATCTACCTCTCATTCACCCTCCCACCCACACTACCTCTCATTCACCCTTCCAATCACTCTACCTCTCATTCACTCTCCCACCCACTCTACCTTTCATTTACCCTTCCACCCACTCTACCTCTCATTCACCCTTCCACCCCCTCTACCTCTCATTCACCCTTCCAATCACTCTACCTCTCATTCACTCTCCCACCCACTCTACCTTTCATTTACCCTTCCACCCACTCTACCTCTCATTCACCCTTCCACCCAATCTACCTCTCATTCACCCTCCCACCCACTCTACCTCTCATTCACTCTCCCACCCACTCTACCTTTCATTTACCCTTCCACCCACTCTACCTCTCATTCACCCTTCCACCCAATCTACCTCTCATTCACCCTTCCACCCAATCTACCTCTCATTCACCCTCCCACTCATTCTACCTTCCACCCCCTCTACCTCTCATTCATCCTCCCACCCACTCTACCTCTCATTCACTCTCCCACTCACTGACACTCTCCCTCCCTTTCAATCTCTCTCTCTCTCTCTCTTTATTTCACTCTCAGTCACCCTCCCTTTCAATCTCCCTCCCTCTCACCCTCTCTCTCTCTCTCTCACTCACACTCCCCCCCTCCCCCCTTCCCACTAGTCCCTCAGTTCATTAGCAGACTTGAAATTAGAAGTGAAGCAAGGCCCGACTGGTGTTGAAAGGACTCTTCAAATTTAAGATTCCAGACAAATACACACACAGCCACCACTAAAGGATTACACTCATCATTTCCACCACAATAATTATCCTTACTTTATATTTTTAATGTGAAACTCATGTATATATTTTTCTTACATTTCAGTAACATATATAATTATATAATTATATATTTTACCCATAACCTTCAGTGTCATACTGTCTACACGTATCTTTATAGTAGGTTTGATTGTAGTTATGGTTATACTTTTAACACCTTTATAGTAGGTTTGATTGTAGTTATGGTTATACTTTTAACACCTTATTGTAGGTTTGATTGTAGTTATGGTTATACTTTTAACACTTTACTTCAATATTTAATTTGTATCAATCATGCATTATGGTACCACTCCGGCGTAGGGATGTGGCGACCCCATCGCCCGTTACTTTGTGGCGCAGATAGCCTCTGGAGGTTGGGAATCCCACCTCCAGAATTGTTAAGAGGAGGTTGTAGGTATCAACCGAACAGGGCGGTACTCCCGGGGAGCGCTAGGTGGTTGATAAGGACAGCTGGAACTCCTGTTTCACCACCTGGTCTCCCTAGATGATCCATTCTTTTTGCCTCATCAATATTGAGGGCAACCCCAGCCTGCCCTCCAAAACACCTTCTCCTCCTATCAATACATTATACTACAAACACCTTACACGCTACACTACCTTTCTTACTAAACAATTATGACGCAATCACGACTCGCCACGCAGTCCCCAGGAGGGGAGGACCAGAAATGCCCCCATTGGACTGACCCCTGGCAACGACTCTTTAAAATGCTCTGGACCACTACCTTCTACTCTTACTATTAACTTCTGCAACATTCGTGGCCTTTCCTTTAACTTCCACTCTGTGGAACACCACCTCTCCTCTGCCAACCCTGATCTTCTCTTTCTCACAGAAACTCAAGTGTGTCAGACTACTGACAGCAAACCCTTCTTTGTATCCTCCTACTATCTCTATCCTCAGTTTCAAGCCAAAGGTGGATATTGTGTATATGTGCGCAACAATCTCGCTGTCTCTCGTGTTCCCAACTTTGACTCTTCTGAATTCTCAACTCTCTGGCTAAAGCTTTCTTGTCACTCTCAAACTAAATATTTCTGCGCTGTTTATTTCTCCCCTAATTCTACTGACTATCCAAAATTCTTTGACTATCTAACTTCTAAAGTGGAACACATTCTATCTATCTCTACTTTCGCAGAAATCTCCATCCTAGGAGATTTCAACGTTCACCACTACCAATGACTCTCCTCTCTTTCCACTGACCAACCTGGTGAACAAGCCTACATCTTTTCTATTATAAATAACCTAGAGCAGTTAATCCAGCAAACCACCCATATCCCGGATCACTTCGGAGATCAGCCCAACATTCTTGACTTATTTCTAACTTCTAAACCTTCTGCTAATACTGTAAATATTTTCTCTCCTTTGGGCTCGTCCTACCATAAACTTATCTATGTCACCTGTCCTATCTCTCCAGTACGGCCACTGAATCCTCCCAGCCGGCGGCGCTTGTGGCACTTTGGCGCTGCCGACAGGGAGGCTCTTTGGCAGTACTTCTTTGATTTCCCATGGAATGACTTTTGCTTCCGTGGCCGGGGACCCTCAGAGAGTGCTGAACGTATTACCGAGATAATCCTCTCGGGCATGGAAGCATACATTCCATTTTCTTTCTTTCAGTCTAATTCACATTTCTTTTGGTTTACTCGTGCTTGTTCTACTGCTGTCCGCAATAAGGAGGAAGCATTCAAACTAAAGAATCTCATACTTCCTATGTTTCTGCTCGGAATCAAGCCAAACCTGTTCTTCGACTCGCCAAACATTTTTTCATCAATAATAAACGCACTGAACTATTTAACTCAAGCTCTTCCCAAACCTTCTGGCATCTAGCTAAAAACCTCTCCAAAATGCCAGTATGGCTTCCTTAAAGGCCGCTCTACTGGTGATCTTCTTTCTTATCTTACTAACTCTTGGTCATCCTCCATTCGGGACTTCGGTGAGACTGTTTCTGTTGCGTTAGACATATCGAAGGCCTTCGATAGAGTCTGACACAAATCCCTCATTTCCAAACTACACTCCTTCTGTTTCTATCCCTCCATCTGTGCCTTTGTCTCTAATTTCCTTTCCGACCGTTCCATAGCTGCAATTGTGGATGGCCACCGTTCACTTCCTCAACCTATCAACTCCGGTGTTCCTCAGGGCTCTGAAGTATCTCCAATTCTCTTCCTATTATTCATTAACGACCTTCTCAACTGTACCTCCAGCCCCATTCACTCATATGCTGACGACTCTACATTACACTATTCAACTAGCCTTCCACAACATTATTCACAACAGAAACTCCAAAATTCATGAAAGGAGGCCATAATGCACCTATCTTCTGATCTCTCTACTATCTCCAATTGGGGCAGAGAAAACCTTGTTACTTTCAATGCTTCCAAAACTCATTTCCTCCATCTGTCTACTCGTCGCCCCCTTCCAGAAGACTATGACCTACTCTTCAACAACACACAAATTAACCTTTCATCTTCTCTTAATATTTTTGGTGTCTCTTTTTCTTCAGATCAGTCTTGGAAAAATTATATTACCACTCTTGCTAAAACAGCTTCAAGCTGGGTGTGCTCAACCCCCTCCGGGGGTTCTTTACCACTGTGCAGCTTCTTGCTCTGTACAGGGGCACAGTGCGTCCATGTATTGAATATTGTTCACACGTGTTGGGAGGATCCTCTCGCACAGCACTTCTAGACAAAGTAGAAAAGAAAGCCTTCCACCTCATTAACTCACGTCCACTCACCAACTTTTTGCAGTCTCTCTCTCTTTACTGCAATGTTGCATCTCTCTCACTATTCTACCGCTATTACAATAATCAGTGTTTCTCAGAGCTCTCTCAGTGTATACCACCCCCTCTTTGTAGAGCACGTAGCACCCGTCTTTCATCGCAATCCCACTCCTACTCTGTGCAAATCTCCAACTCAAGAGTGAAACTTTATTCTCAATCTTTCTTCTGTTCAACAGCCGAGCTCTGGAACTCTCTCCCAGAATCAGTATTTCCCTCTTCCTATGACTTAAATTGCTTCAAACTTGTGTGTCCAGGCATTTTGGCTCTAACGTCCCTTGTTCATGGCCTTGTCACTCTTTCAACTCTGGGGGAGGCACTCGTCACATGCAGTTTTGCCTTTTGTCTTCCTCACTCACGTAGAAAAAAAAAATCCATTAAGGGGAGATGGGTGTTATTTAGATCCGTTTCTCCCTCATGTTTAGCCCCATTAGTTTTCAGATTATAAATTTTTTGACTCATTAATTTGTCAATTTTAAGACCTTCCGCCCCATTCCCTTGTCAATATTAAGACTATTCGTGCTATTAGCGTCGATTTTTTTCCTGGTGAACGATAGTGAGCCTGTAATTTTGGAAGAACCGGCCCACATTTTTCTACTGAAAAATGTACAAATTAATCTGGAAGGGGGATCTAATGGATTTTTTTTTTTTTTAAGTTTGATGGAGGTCTAGGGAGGAAACTAGAAAAATAAACAACTCTGCGTAAGCAGTTTGGTATCGCCCCCCCCCGTGTAGTGCGTACCACACGGAAAAAATGTCTGTCGTCGTCGTTGTTGTCCTCGTTGTCGTCATTTGTTGCGTGAATGCGAACGTCCGTCAAAAAAGATTTTTTGAATTTATACAATAGTTATGATTTTAGGTCCAAAATATGGTTTTACCAAACTCTTACCCCCTCCCGGAGGCCCACCCCCCCCCCCCCCCCGCCCCCCCCCCCCCTCCCCCCCCCCCCTCCCATACCCCCCCTCCTCCCATACCCCCTCCTCCACCAGCAATGATGGCGTTCTTAGTGTGTGAGCCCCGAAGGGGCTCACACACTATGAACGCATTCGTTCTGAGGGCGAAATCATCTCACTCCGCATTTGCTAGGTTAAGTTAGTTTAGTTGGCATTAGAAGTGATGGTAATAATAGGGGGATTGAAGGTGATAGTAGTGATTATGGTGTTAATAGTAGTGATGATGGTTATAGTTGTATTGATGATGATGACAGTAGTGATGATGATGACAGTAGTAGTTATGATGGTGACAGTAGTAGTAGATATGATGGTGACAGTACTAGTAGTAGTGATGATGGTCATAATAGTAGTGATGATGGTGACCAGTAATGATGATAGTTGTAGTGATATTAATGACAGTAGTGATAATGGTAGTGATTATGGTGTGAGTATTAGTGATGATGGTGAGTAGTAGTTATGATGGTGAAAGTTGTAGTGATGATGACAATAGTTGTGATGATGAAGATCATAGTAATGGTGATGATGGCAGTAGTAGTGATGATGGTGACATTAGGATACATGATGGTAATACTTGTGACAGTAGTAATGATGATGGTTATAGTAGTAGTGATGTTAACAGTAGTAATGACGATTGTAAGATGGTGGTGATTATAGAAGTAATGATGGTTGATAGTTATAGTATCAATGATGATAGTAGTTATTAAGATGGTAGTCACAATAGTTACAGTAGTAGTGATGATGGTGAGAGTAGTAGTGATGATCATAGTAATGGTGATGATGACAGTAGTTGTGATGATTGTGGCAGTTGTAGTGATGATGGCAGTAGTAGTGATGATTGTGATTAATGATGGTATTAGTAGTGATGATGGTAAGCCATCGCAGAGTTGGGTATGCCGTTTTGATTTTGGGCAAAACAGCACGTCTACTTTATTGATAAATGAAAACATGGACCCAAAAGTGAACCATTCCCCCTTAAAGAATCGGAGGTGAGCTGTTTTACTTGCTACCACTGTATACAACTTGATAGTGTTCGTGTTAGGGTAAAGCCGGTATCACACGAGAGCATTTATAGTCAACATTCGATCATCAACATTTTTCTGGCAACATTTCTGAAATATTTTGCACTGGTATCAGAAACTAGACTGGTCGTGTTAGGGAGAAGCCGGTATCACACGAGAGCATTTATAGTCAACATTCGATCATCAAAAAATTTCTGGCAACATTTCTGAAATATTTTGCACTGGTATCGGAAACTAGACTGGTCGTAGATGTATTTAGGTGACCGAAATATTCTAAATTTGGACCTAATAAGCTGCCAGACCAGTGTTAAGGATAAATGTTGAGTGAAAAAGCGCTCGTGTGATACTAGCTTAAGATGCTTAACCCTATCAGTATACGATGATGCACTCTTTTGTGTCATTTTAGCTATTATAACATTATTTTTTAAAGGGGGATGGTTCTCTTTTTGGTCGATTTTGTCATGTATTCAATATTTTTCTAATTTCCTCCTTAGACCTCCATGAAACAAAAAACAACAACATCCATTAGATCCTCCTTCTAGATGAATTTGTACATTTTTCGGTAGAAAAATGTCCCCGCCGAAGGCCGGTTCTTCCAAAACAACAGGCTCACTCTCGTTCGCCATGAAACAAATCGACACCTAAATAGCACGAAAGGTCTTAATATTGACAGCGAAATGGGGTGAAAGGTCCTAAAATCGGCAAACTAATGGGACAAACATCTTAAAATCTGAACACTAATTGGGCTAAACACGAGGGAGAAGGGAGTATATAAAAACGACCCATCTCCCCTTAACCCTATCAGTATACGATGATGCATTCTTATAGTATATGCTGGCTATTATAACATTATCTTATTAAGGGGGGATGGCGGGCCGGTTTTCTGGACCACTTTCTCCCTCATGTTTAGCCCCATTAGTTTTCAGATGTTAAGTTGTTTGCTCCATTAGTTAGTCATTTGTAAGACCTTTCGCCCCATTTCTTCGTCAATATTTAGACCTTTCGTGCTATTTAGGTGTCAATTTTTTCCCTGGCGAACGATAGTGAGCCTGTAATGTTGGAAGAACCGGCCTTCGACCGGGAAATTTTTCTACCGAAACATGTACAAATTAATCTAGAAGGGGGATCTAAAGGATGTTCTTATTAAATTTGATGGAGGTCTAGGGAGGAAACTAGAAAACCAATGAATACATGCAAAAATCGCCCAAAAAGTGAACCATCCCCCCTTAAGCTAAGAAAGAAACTGTGGGAGTCCGAGCGCTAATTAAGAATGGATTTGACGTTTTTGATCGGTAGAAGTCCTTCCTAAGCTGTATACAATCCTCTAGTGTTAGTACGAATAAAATAATAAACGAAGCCGCTATGTTACTCAAAGGGTTAACAAACACTCAAAATTATATATAGCTTATAGATGGGCCGGTTTTCTGGACCACTTTCTCCCTCGTGTTTAGCCCCATTGGTTTTGAGATTTTTAGACGAGCGGCCCATTAGTTTGTCGATTTTAAGACCTTCCACCCTATTTCTTTGTCAACATTTAAGACCTTTCGTGTCCTATAGGTGTCGATTTTTCCTGGCGAGCGACAGCGAGCCTGTAATTGAAGAGGAACCGGCCTTCGGCCGTGACATTTTTCTATCGAACAATGTACACATTTATCTTGAAAGGAAGGTCTAGGGGTGTTTTTATGTAAGCTTGATGGAGGTCTAGCGAGGAAGCAAAACAAATATATGAATAACTGAATAAATAGACCCCCCCCAAAAACAAATAAATAAATAAATCCACTATCCCCTTAAGTTACATTAATATTGTCTCTATAATTACGGGTTATACTAATACCATTTTTCCCTAACCCCGGTTTGCCTCATTTGGTGTAAATATTTTACCAACATAATATTACTAAATCTTAAGTGCCCCTTGCAGCATTTAAGCATTTTACAAGTTGTTCGAGAGAGAGAGTGAGAGTGGAAGTGGGAGTGGTGGGAGGAGAGAGGGAGTGAGTGAGGGGAGCGCGAGTGAGGGGAGCGCGAGTGAGGGGAGCGCGAGTGAGGGGAGCGCGAGTGAGGGGAGCGCGAGTGAGGGGAGCGCGAGTGAGGGGAGCGCGAGTGAGGGGAGCGCGAGTGAGGGGAGCGCGAGTGAGGGGAGCGCGAGTGAGGGGAGCGCGAGTGAGGGGAGCGCGAGTGAGGGGAGCGCGAGTGAGGGGAGCGCGAGTGAGGGGAGCGCGAGTGAGGGGAGCGCGAGTGAGGGGAGCGCGAGTGAGGGGAGCGCGAGTGAGGGGAGCGCGAGTGAGGGGAGCGCGAGTGAGGGGAGCGCGAGTGAGGGGAGCGCGAGTGAGGGGAGCGCGAGTGAGGGGAGCGCGAGTGAGGGGAGCGCGAGTGAGGGGAGCGCGAGTGAGGGGAGCGCGAGTGAGGGGAGCGCGAGAATGAGTGAGTGGGAGTGAGGGGAGCGCGAGTGAGGGGAGCGCGAGTGAGGGGAGCGCGAGTGAGGGGAGCGCGAGTGAGGGGAGCGCGAGTGAGAGAGAGAGCGAGTGAGGGGAGCGCGAGTGAGGGGGGGGGGGAGAGAAGAGAGATTGAAGTGAGAATATGAGGGGAGAGCGCTTTTATGTTTTACACAACTGGATCTCTCTCTCTCTCTCTTCCCTGCATTCGCTTTCTGCATCCCCCTTTAATTTATTAAGATTTGATTACTCTCCTCTCATTTAATAAGATTTATATATAGCATCCATTTCGCTTTGTTCTCTCTCTGTCTGTCTGTCTGTCTCTCTCTCTCCTTTCCTTTTCTATCAGGTATGCCATCTCTACTAGAATTAAGGCCTGACCACCTCGTTTGAATCGCAAGGTCTGTGTGGCCAATATGTAAATATCTCTCTCAGCCTCCTCCCCCCCCCTCTCTCTCACTCTCACACGAAGCTAAGAATTTCTTCTGCAATCGAGTTGTCAACTTATGGAATGGGCTTCCCCGAGATGTCATAGACTGCAGCACCGTTGATTCATTTAAACTTCGCCTAGACAAATATCTCGCATCAAACCCGCGACTGACTGCGTTTGTAAATGAATAACTTTATTTTATCCTCCCCTCAGTTACTAACCCATCTGTCCCCTATTAAATTCCTAATCCTGCCACGGACATTAGTTCCAGGGCAGTAGTTCCCTTTTCAATGTTCCCTTACCCACTCTAAACCACTGTTTGGACACTTGATCCTCAGTGTTTTGGAGGACAAGCAGCCTAGAAGAGTCACTAGACCTGTTGTTGCTTGATTTCCTTTGTACTCCTTTGTACTCATCCCTCTCTTTCTCTTTAAGGGGATTATCCGGTTAATACTCCTGTGCCTCCTTTTACTCAGCCTTCCTCCTTCCTTCCTTCCTTCATTATATTCCTCCTTCCTTCGTTCCTTCATTCATTCATTATATCCTTCCTTCCTTCTTTCTTTCCTTCCTTCATTATATCCTTCCTTCACTCCTTCCTTCCGTCCTTCATTCATTCATTATATCCTTCCTTCCTTCATTATATTTTTCCTTCCTTCCTTCCTTCATTATATTCTTGCTTCCTTCCTTCCTTCATTATATCCTTCCTTCCTTCATTATATCCTTATTTACTTACTTACTTCACTCATTCCTGTCTTGCATTCCCTCCTCTCTTACTTTAATCATTGTTTTCATGTATGCACTCCTTCATCCCTTTATTTTGGTTTTGCTTTCATCCTTTTTTCTTATCTCCCGTTCTTATCTCCTTCCTGCATTCCTTCACTATATCCCTACTTACTTACTTCACTCATTCTTTCTGTCTTTAATGTTCTCCTTACTTTAATATTTTGTGTTCATGTATGCAGTCTTTCATATATTTATTTGTGTTTTGCTTATCTTTCCTTCTCCTCTTCCTCCTTCCTTCCTTCATTTTTCTTCATTCCGTTGTTCATGCATATATTTGTATCTGGTGTTTCTCTTTTTTTTCTGACGCAATTACTTATGTTATTCCTTCCTTCCTTCCTTCTCTTATTTAAGACGTTCAGTAACCTACACATAGAACGAAGACTTACATTAGATAAGTATTAGATACAGTATTTTTTACGGAAAACAAAACTAAAATTGCTGCAAAAATACTAGATTGTATACTTGGAACGTAGCACAATATATTTAGTTGTAGCAGCATATGGCCTATAAGGGCAATCATGACAATGACAACATGGAGATCACAATTAAAGGATCATGAGTGACAACATAACTATTAAGATGCATGACAGTTATGAATTGTGAAAAAATTAAGATATATTGAGTAGTGCAAGGAGTGTAGACATTAGAAACTGTATAGTTACAGCTCAAAAATAACCGTTTTCTAAAGAATGTGAGTTCTCTAGTGAAGAGTATAAACTGTATAGTTACTGTTCGAAATTAACCGTTCTCTATTGATGGGTGCTTGCCGCTAGAGGGGGTATTGGGGTAAGTATCAGGGGCCTACAACCAAAAAGCAGATAGTCATCTCTCCTTATTAGATCCTCGTTGGTCAAAAGTGTGTGTTCAAGACAAGCACGCAGAATAAGTTTATTTTTACACAACCCACGGGCTATATTATAAGACTAACCGCACATCAGGTGTTACGTTATTTATGGAATAAAATATACCGACGATCAAGTTTCTGACCTTCACAACTCCTCATTCCCCCCTCCTCCCCCTCTCTCTGCTGCCTTCTCCTATCTCCCCCCTTATCTCCTTTTCTCTCTCCCTTCTTTCTCATAACCGAATATATAATTGTTGTAATCTAGGTAGGAGCAAATTATAACTACATAACGAAAAGTGGGAATATTAAAAAGACAAGACAATGTCGGTTCAGAGAAAAAGCTTTTGCTCAGCCGTAGCTTATTTGTTAATCCCTTCTGTACCGATGACGTCCTTTCAAATTTATTGTAGCTACTAGGAGGGGTACCCGGCGTTGCCCGGGTTTAAATTCTACTACCATAATCACCATCATCAATCACTACTACCACAATCATCACAATACTACTACTACCATAATCACCTGCCTCGACCTCCCTGTGCCTCATTAAACGGCAACCTCGATTTCGGCCGCTAAATGACCTCCGATTTTGGATCTGACCTCATCCGTACCCCCATTTTTGGGAGCTGCGAACAACTTTCGTTCCATACACCTTTTCGATCGGAGGCCTCCTTCTGCCCCAAACGGCATTTGTTTTCGCATTTTTTTCGCTCCCGTATACTACATAAGTTCTGCCGAAAATTTTATTAAACAAAAGTGTCTCTGATTTCCACTAAACTCGCCTAAAACCATCTCCAAACCCTGGGCTTTCCAACGGTGCCCCACACTCCCACCTGGCACCAAAACTGTGGGAGGAGTTTAGTAACAAAGGTCGGGTAACTGACAAACAGACAAACATTGACCTTTATTTATTAAGATATTTAGACGATTTTGTGCAGTTTAAGAATGATCTGTGGTAGTAAAAAGGGTTATGGGAGATAGTTCGAAGCCTGTTAATTGCTGGAGGTCCTTTATAAACTGAATAACATCATCTAATACTTTTGTCTTTTTTTGTCTTTTTTTTCTATATTCCAACATACTCTCTCTCGGGCATAGGCTGAGAGCCTGGACATTCAAAGCTGTACAATGAGCAGTGAAGCCCGTGAGGTCTTGCCCGAATAAAGCTAAAAAGGATGGTGCCGGTACAGAAGGGGTTAACAAATTTCGTTATTAGAGTGTATATTTTTGTCCATTCCAGCATTCACGGTACTGTGATTGACCATTACATAATCTACCTTAATGGTTATGGTTCATTTTTTGGTCGAAAATTTTCGTTTATTAATTAGGCTCGCTTTTGCTTCCTCTCAGCCTCTCTTTCTCTGACCCTTCTGCCCCCCCCCCCCCCCTCCCACTAGTCTTTCAGTTCATTAGCCGACTTGAAATTACAAGTGAAACAACGCTCGACTAGTGTTGAAAGGAATCTTCAAATTTAAGTCTAGACAAATACACACACGTCCATTACTTAAGGATTACACTCATCATTTCCACACAATAATTATCCTTACTTTATCATTTTCAAGTGAAACTCTTGCATTTGAGTAACATGTTTATTTATATATTAACCAATAAGCTTCAGTGTCATACCGTCTACACGTATCTTTATAGTAGGTTTTATTGTTGTTATGGTTATAGTTTTAACACCTTACTTCGATTATAGACATTGTATCATTCATGCATTATGGTACCACTCCAGTTCCATTAAAGAATCAGAGGTGAGTTGGTTTTCTTTCTACTACTGTATACAACTTGATAGTTTTCTTTCTACTACTGTATACAACTTGATAGTTTTCGTGTTATGGTAAGATACTTAACCCTATCAGTAATGGTGATGGGTTGGTTTATCCGAGTGAGAGTTGAGCATTCTCTGCCATACCCATAGCTTACTCTGACTGTTCCTTTAACATATATATTTTCTAGATCTCAAGTGGCGGAGTCTCTTCCATGTATTGACCTTATCTACTACCAACCTAGAGGTTGGCAGACTGGGAGCCAAAGCGTCACATTTTTCCTTTGCCCCTCAAATTTACCGTCATAATTGCTAAGGGTCACAGGGCCTTGGGTGGGGTTTAGGTGTCACGGACGTTTCCGTACCGTCATCAGCTCCTCGCCTGGGAGCGCATCGGTCACCTGGACATTCTTAGTGGTAAAGCAGGGAGGGTTCTGTGGGGGCTCTCAGTTATGGCCTTGGCCTTGCTCGGGACCTTGGGGCTGTTTTGTCAGACAGCCTGGGGAACAACTACAACAACCCTATCAATATACGATGATGCAATCTTTTGATTTATTCTGGCTATTATAACATTATTTTATTAAGCTAAGAAAGAGACTGTGGGAGTCGGAGCGTTAATTATGAATAGATTTGACGATTTTGATTGCTAGAAGTCCTTGCTAAGCTGTAGAAAATAATCTGGTGTTAAAAATAAACAAAGACCCCATGTTACTCAAAGGGTTAACTTACACTAAAAATTATATATATAGCTTACGGGGAGATGGGCCGGTTTTCTGGACCACTTTCACCCTCGTGTTTAGCCCCATTAGTTTTGAGATTTTAAGACGTTCGGCCCATTAGTTTGACGATTTTAACACATTTCGCCCCATTTCGTTGTCAATTTTAAGACCTTTCGTGCCATTTAGGTGTCGCTTTTTTCCTGGCGAGCAATAGCGAGCCTGAAATTTTAAGAGGAACTGGCCTTTGGCCGGGATATTTTCTACCGAAAAATGTAAACATTTATCTTGAAGGGGGGTCTAGAGGGAGTTTTTCTAAGCTTGATGGAGGTCTAGGGAGGAAACTAAAAATATATATGATTAACTGAATAAATAGACCAAAAAAACAGCCACTATATCCCCTTATGTTACATTAATATTGTCTCTATAATTACGGGTTATATTAATACTATTTTTCCCTAGTTCGGTTTGCCTCATTTGCTGTAAACAGTTTAAAAACATAAAGGCAAGGATCTTTACTTTGTGTTTGTAGACCTGGAGAAGGCCTTTGATAGGGTGCCTAGAGATGTTGTGCAGTGGGCTATGAGGAAACTTGGTGTGGAAGAGTGGCTGGTGCGTGTGATAATGAAGATGTAAGAGGAGTCGCAAAGTGCAGTGAGGGTGAAGGGTGTACTGAATGATGAGTTCGCAGTCCGTGTTGGAGTCCATCAGGGTTCAGTGTTAAGCCCCCTCCTCTTTATTATGGTCTTGGAGACACTGTCTAGAGTTTTTAGAGGCGGACTCCCGTTGGAACTGTTCTATGCAGACGATTTAGTCCTAATAGCTGACAGTGTGCAAGATGCTGAGGCCAAATTCAGAGAGTGGAGAGAGGGCATGGCGAGCAAGGGTTTAAGAGTCAATGTTAACAAAACCAAGGTTATGCATTGTAGATTGAGACGAGTCAATGTGGAAAAGAACGGTGCATACCCATGTGTAGTGTGTGGAAAGGGAGTGGGCGCTAACTCAATTCAATGTAGCATCTGTCGATGTTGGGTACACCATGGGAGTAAGAACTGTAGTAGAATAAAGGGACCCCTGCTAAAGGATAAGTCAGAAATAGAGAAATTTGAGTGCGTAGTGTGCAAAGGCGAGCTTGTGTTAGGTGATGATCCTGTGGCTGTGAATTTTGGAAATGAGTCTGGAGCTGGTGAACAAGTTTTGTTACCTAGGAGATACCATATCTGCCGGTGGTGGGGCCGAGGCTGCCACTGTTGCTCGAATTAGGTGTGGCTGGGGGAAGTTCAGAGAACTGATGCCAATCCTGATCATGAAAAGAATGCCTCTCCCCCTGAAGGGAAAGGTGTATGACTCATGTGTTAGAAGTGCAATGACTATGCCTCAGAAACATGGGCCGTTAAAGTAGAGGATGTCAACAGAATGGAGCGTAATGAGATGAGAATGGTGAGATGGATGTGTGGGGCCAGGATAGAATAACAAATGTTGAGCTGAGGAGACGTTTAGGTATAAAGAGTATTAGCGAGGTGAGGTGATGCGTACAAGTAGACTGGGATGGTATGAACATGTGGAGAGAATGGATGAACAAAATTGGATGAAAAAATGCAGGTCTGTGATTGTGGAAGGAGCTGCACCAAGGGGTGGACCGAGGAAGACCTGGGATCCGACCGTACGTGCCGATCTCAAATCCAAGAACTTGACAAGTGAAGCAGCCCTTAACAGGGTTGCCTGGAACGCCGCCATTAGGACAAGAGACTGAAACTGCACTTATGTGTGGAACACTCAGTCTTAAAATGTTATGAATGTACAGGTATGTATGTAATTTATTACTAAATCTTAAGCGCCCCTTGCAGCATTTTAACATTTTATAAGCTGTTCGAGAGAGAGAGAGTGTGTGTGAGGAGAGAGACAGAGAGAGTGAGTGAGTGAGTGAGTGAGTGGGAGAAGGAAGAGAGATCGTGCTGAGAAAATATGAGGTGTCCAAGTATTCTCGCTTTTATGTTTTACACAACTGGATCTCTCTCTCTCTCTTTCTTCCCTGCATTCGCTTTCTGCATCCCCCTTTCATTTATTAAAGGTGGGGGCTCATGGGTTGAGATAAACATGGAATGATAATCGCCAAGCTGTACATAATTATCTTGCAAAATGCAATGGCACTGAAATAATTATTAACAATGGTATAAAGGATTTTGTGGATCGTCTATACTGGGCCTGTGACGTCACAAGAGTGTAAGTCCACCATCCAGTCCAGGATGAGGATACTGGTGTGACGTCACTATGACGTCATAGGCCCGGTATAGACGATCCGCAAAATCCTTTATACCATTGTTAAAAATTATTTCAGTGACATTGCATTTTACAGGATAATTAGATGCAGGTTGGTGATTATTTTTCCTTGTTTACCTCAACCCATGCGCCCCCACCTTTAAGATTTGATTACTCTCCTCTCATTTAATATGATTTATATATTGCATCCCTTTCGCTTTGCTCTCTCTCTCTCTCTCTCTCTCTCTCTTTCACACACACTCACACACACTCTCTCTCTCTGTCTGTCTGTCTCTCTATCTCTCTTTTTCTCTGTATGTCTGTCTGTCTGCCTGTCTCTCTCTCTCTCTCTCTCCTTTCCTTCCACTTTCCTTTTCTATCGGGTATGCCATCTCTACTAGAATTAAGGCCTGACTACCTCGTTTGGATCGCAAGGTCTGTGTGACCAGTGTATCTATGTAAATCTCTGTCTCTCTCCTGTTTGTTTACCAGTCTGGCCGCCCCCCCCCCCCCCTCTCTCTCTCACTCCTCCTCCCTCGCTTTCTCTTAAGGGGATTATCCGGTTCATACTCCTGTGCCTCCTTTTACTCTGCTTTCCTTCCTTCCTTCCTTCATTCATTCCGTCCTTCATTCATTAATTATATCCTTCCTTCCTTCCTTCATTCATTCATTATATCCTTCCTTCATTATATCCATATTGTTACGATCGGGTCTCGTATAAATCAGTGGCTCTTATACATTGGACTAGACTGGCATAAATGCAACAACGGAAACGCTAGATCCAACCCCTGATATATAATCCCGTCGAACAAAGAACACATATACCCTCCAGAGTTATATCTGCGATAGCGGGGTATCTTAACTCTCAGTATCTATGTGCTTCTACTATAGGCTGATGTTCTCTGAAACAGCCTATTACCTATAACATATGGTTGCTTAGTTATGGTACACAAGGAAAAGATAGTTAACTTAATTAAATCACAAGAGTGATCTAATGCAAACAAGAGAAAGGTTTACTTAACGTTACTTTAATCAATAATATCTGTCACTCCTTTATGAAAGAAAGTGTTGTAAAGTCCTCAAGCACCGAACAAGGAATCTTCTGAATAATGTCGGATGCTACTAAGAAGAACGTATCGGAAATGGAACCACAAAATAGCAGGAGGCAGGACAATGCACGTGTAGGCTAAATACACAAAAAGGCTGGACCTATAATGTTATTGGACACAAGAATATTATAAGCGGTGCAACAGTAATAATGCTCGCCACGAAAAAGTAGTACTCCTATTAACAAAACCGGTCTATGCTGGTTGTGTCTCTCTACAGCAACCTAGACCTCAAAATGCTTGTGTAGAAATAATGGGTATGCATAAAAGAGTATATGATCTAATCCAGCTAATGTCTACCCGGGTTAATAAAGTCTAGCTGGGATGCGCAAAGGTACAGAATTCTGGTGGAGTAAGGCAGCTCCTAGCCTAGTGTGGACCTTGGGTCTGTGCGGCCTGATTACGTTAATATGAAGGGGTGCTCTCTTGAGGATTCTCGATCACAAGTATCGAGTATCCTCCTGGCGACCCTCAAAAGTAAAAGCAAATAGAGTTAGAACAGTGTTGGGTGGATTAGGCAAGCAGCCCTCACGCACTACACAGTCTAAACTCCAAGGTACACAGACAAAAGATCCACCCAGGTAACCCACAGAATCCGTAGTGTCGTGCAGCTCAAAAGTAGCCTACACACAGTGAAAACACCAACAGCAAGGTACCTGATCCCTAGTCTAGCATTATTTAACCCTGTAGAAACATTAGTGATTGATGGAGACAGTCCGAGCAATACAATCTCCCAAAAAAAGACAATGACTATCTTCAACCTTAGCCTAGTGGGCGGGTGCCCAACCCCGAAAGGAGTTGAAATAGGGGAGCTATCCCCCCGCCAAAGGCGGCTTTCTAGGGCCTTTCCTAGCTCATGCTGAGAGGATTGGGTTCTAGTCATGTGGTGATGGGCTGGTCTATCAGAGTGAGAACTGAGCGATCTCTGCCATACCCATAGCTTACTCTGACTGTTCCTTTTACTTAAATATTTTCTAGATCTCAAGTGACGGCGTCTCTAACGTGGATTGACCTCCCAATCTACCAAGATTGGAAGCCAAAGCGTCACATTTTTCCTTTGCCCCTCAACTTTTTCTTCATAATTGCTGAGGGACACAGGGCCCTGGGTGGGGCTTTGGTTTCCCGGGCGTTTCCGCACCCTCCTCAGCTCCCCGCCATGGAGTGGCTTCGGTCACCCAGGCTTTATTGTGGTCGGCAAGGAGGGTTCTGTGGGGGCGCTCAGTTATGACCTTGGCCTTGCTCGGGGCCTTGGGGCTGTTCGGCCAGGCAGCTTGGGGAACAACAACAACAACAACAACCTTAGCCTAGTACATAAGAAATGTGAGATCCAGCATATAATACAGTCTGGCCACCAATTCAAGGTGTGGATGCAGGGAACCAGAGGGGGATTGATATTAATAAAAGGTGAGGAAGTAGTGGAAATGATAGAGGCAGTAGGAGAGAAAGATTCTAAGACAAGAGTGTGGAACAGTTCATGGGAGATGCTTAGAGTATGCTGTCTGGGACGGATCTGACAAGGATATTCCCAGGGACCGCATGGCTGGAGTCCCAGTTCGCAGGAATGGCACGAGGGCGCGCGACAGTCGCCCAGTAAGCAGCCGCCTAGTAGGCCGTGTTAGGCAGGAGGTAACGAATCCCGCGAGGCCTATGTAAGGGGGCCAGCCACGCGCCACACTCACCACCAAGTCACACCACCTGGTCTCTCTCTCTCTCCCGCTCGCCTTCCCATCATTCAACTACTTAACACAATACTTTCAATTGACTAAATAAAATAGAAAGGATTGTGACAGACGAAAACAAAGAACAGTTCTGAACTGTCTGCAACACAAGCTTTCTCGAGAAGGAAAGTACACAATGATAGGTAGACTGTAGCTACATTCTCTGCCCTGGCGAGTCCTAGCGAGTAAGCCATGCGGTTCTGGGGGAAGCGGTGAGCGTCACAATATTTACTTACTTACTTTAATAATTCTGTCTGCCTTTCTTTCTCTCCTATCTTACTTTAATATTTGTTGTTCATCTATGCACTCCTTCATCCACTTATGTTTGTTGCTTTCATCTTATTTTCTTATCTTCCCTTCTTCTCTTTCTCCTTCCTTCCTTCACTTTTCTTCATTCTGTTGTTCATGCATATATTTGTATCTGGTGTTTCTCTTTTTGTCTTGTAGTAATTACTTATGCTATTCCGTCCTACCTTCCTTCCTTCTCTTATTAAAGACGTTGAAAAACCACTTACATTAGATAAGTGAAATGTCAGGTTGGTATTTCAACTCGACTTTGTATAATCTCGTTAACAATCCTGTAATAGGACATAGTGAGATAGAATATGCTCGACAGGGTCACGTCTAACTTTATAAATCTTGCATTAACTCTCCATCCCAAGGCAGCATTCATACAACAAGAACACAGGTTACTTTACACTCTAATTTATTAAATGGCATAGAATAATAACTCAACTCTACAGATCTGTCATGTGTTACGTCCTGGGATATATAAACACTGGGCTCTTTCTATTGGACTAGGTATGCGGCAACAAGCAACAACGGAAAACGCTAGATCCAACCCTTATCTATAAACCCAGAAACAAACCACCCTAAACCGTCAAGAGTCCTGCCTGGACAACAAGGTATCCTATGACTCGGTTACAGGGTGCACGCACTATAGACTGCTGATAGTAAAGCAGGCTATATAAAAGATCACACAATTAAGTTGACTTAAAGCTTCAAGGAAAAGATAGATAACGGAATTAAATTGCAGAAACAATTTAATAACAAACTAGAAGAAAGTACATTTAACGTTACGTTAATTAATACAACTAATCACCCCTGCGTGAAAGAAGGTGAAAGCAAACAGTCCTCAAAACATCGTACCGGTAGACAAGATGCGGGTTTCTAAACTGCATGCGGCTACTGTAGGATCTGATGCTTAGCAAAGAAAGTACGTTACGGATTTAGAGAACTCTTAACTCATAAGCAGGAATAAATACTAGTGATAGGCCATACAGTGTATAATGGCATAGGTATAATTAAATAAAGGCAGCAACTCGCAACATAACCACATACAGGTGTGCTTCTCACTCTTAGTCAGGCAAGCCTGCTCGGACAGAGTCTCTAAGCCACACCCTGACTCCCAATGCTCACAAAAACGGTAAACTGTGGCACAATAACAAGCATACAGAAATAATAAACCCCTAGCTGTTAATCTGCCAGGCGGCAGAGGTCTAGCCGGAAGGATATAGGCTTCGGATACCCGGGCTGAGCCACCTGCTCTAGCCTAGGGACGTTCCCAAGTCTGTGCGCCAAATTACTCTAATTGAAAGGGTGCTCTCTTGAGAGACTCAGATCGCAAGTATCTGACTCTCTCCTGGCGACCCTAAAACAAAAGCAAGACGTGCTAGCGCAGTGCTGAGTGGACTAGGCAAGGGCCCTCACACAACACAACACTAGACACACAGGGACACAGACAAGAAAATGTCCCCAGACTGCCACGGGTATCCTAGTAAAGTCGTGCGGGTCCACAGGACTCGCACCAGCAGACTTTACTTAAAGGATCGCAAAAAGCCTCCCCTCCGGTCTAGCCCCTGCTAACCTGACACAAGAACACACTAGCAAGCATGAAACCACCAAATATGAGACAACAAAAAAGCTTCCTAGGTCTCATTAACAATTACATCTCTGCATAAGGCCCAAAATCCTATCTAGTTATCTGAGAGCTCGTCGTTAATACAATACTAGATATAAGGTCTATCAAGGGGATGGGATAATTAAATAGATTGGTGAAGTAGTGGAAGGAAGGTATACAAAGTAAGAGAGAAAGTTTCTAAGTGGGGTTGAGAGGGATAGATATCAAGGGGGTCCGAAGGGTACGACAGTGAGGTGAGCTCTGAGTCTTGATTCTGTCTGGACCCCACCCTAGGCATACAAAATACATCCCAGGCTTGGCAACACTCAACACAGTTGCCGGGTCAAAATCGTCTACCCCGTGCGTGAGTCGAAACTAAGCCTAACGTTGCAATCGGATGCATATGGCAACGCTTCAGGCTCGTCCCAAGCTAGACTCTCCGCGCGAAGCAACGTCCCCCAGCCGGTCTCTCTCTCCCGCTCGTCTCCTCCCACTCTCACTAGACTTACATCTTATATTATAATGAAACAATCAACTATCGAGAATAAAATATACTAAGATGCGTTGGTTAAGAATAAGGGCAGCTACAAGCTGTGAAACAACATAAGAATATCCCAGACATTAGTTACGTTGTCGTAGGATATATACTAAGGAAAAGCCTGCCGGCCGGCTGCCGCCAGCCGGTTTCTAAACGGCTGGGCAGCCGACGCGCGCGCACGCCCGCACGTGGCTACTATGCAGAAGCGTCACACATGTATGGCAGACGATAAAGGAAAATCAGTGACGTATCAAATATAGGATAGTCTATAATGATAACTTAAATATTATCTATCTATCTATCTATTACCTGACGCCGTGATCCCCGAAGGGGTGGCCACGAACGAACCGCCCCCATGCACCTCTGTCCCCAGTCAGTCGACACCCCTCCCCCCAACCAGCACCGCCTTCGTTCATGTACTTCCTCACTCCATCCTTCCACCTCATATTCGGTCTACCTCTCCCCCTCTGTCCCTCCACCTCGCTCTCGTACACCCTCTTAGTCATTCTCTCGCTTTCCATACGTTCCATATGGCCGAACCATCTCAAGTTGTTCCTTTTCACACTTTCCAGCACATCTACCTCCACACTACACCTCCTTCTTACTTCCTCATTAGTCTGTCTATCCCTCCATGTAACTCCGCACTCCTTAAGTAATTCATTTCCACTGCTCTCACTCTTGGTCTGAGTCTCTCAACCAACGTCCATGCTTCGCTTCCGTAATTCAGTGTCGGGATTACCACACTGTCATGCAAGGACTTCTTCACTTCCATACTGACCACCCTATTTCTTGTTACTGCTTTTAGCGTTCCTACAACCCTCTTCCCCTGTTGTACCCTCTCCCGCACCTCTTCATCCATAGTCCCATCTTTACTCAACACACTGCCCAGATACTTAAAAGAGTTGACGATCTCACGTTATACACAGTAATCAGTAATATGAATATGCAGGAAAAATAAGTTTACACATGTACACAGTAATTCAATAAGATGATAACACGTATGTGAGCTTAGCGTCTAACGTGAAGATTTCTGGCATGAATCGAACCGGCCTGGGAAAGCGTTCACGGGCGCGGTGCGGTGAGCGGCTATCGAGGGGATTAACTAGGGGTCACACAGGTAAGGTAAACAGGTGTAGTGCTTTCGACCCTAGGTCAAATGGACTGCTTATTTGTAAACTCCCAATTCTCTTTAGTGCGATTATAAAGCACAGATGAAAGTTAGAGATACACTATGGATCTTAGAGGCAAGGTAGTTTAAATTAGAACTAAATTGTCTAAGCGGTTTTGTGAAAGAATCCACACACAAGGTACGAAAAATAATTACAGACCGGGTATGAGATCAATTCACACGTATATAGAATTCAAATTCAAATTTAGGTCAATGAATCACTATAACAAGATTTTGGAATGAAATGCAAATTAATGTAATAAGAGGAAAATACACTCAATTAAAATGCGACTGGAAATCACAGTAAATTAGAATTCGAATGAACTCAGAATAAAAAGGGGCATACACGACGAAGTTGTACTACTACGATAGTAGTATGAAAAGGAAATTTGAATACATTAGCAAATCCCTATCAGGCAATACGTGAATCAAAGATATGACGTAACGCGGATTACATAACACAAGATGTAATTAAACATTTACCATTATAATAGTAAATGAAATGGAGAATCGGTCCCTAAAATAATATGGTGACACAAATAAAATATAACTTTAATAAGAGTTACTATAAATGTGTGAAAAGAATTATTAACAACCCGCAAACGTAGATTAGATTAATTCACAAGCACTGCATAAACTACTGTAGATGGCTCGAATAAGAGAATTAAGGTTAACTCAACGGGGGGTTCTTGACTTTTCGATATGGAAAGATAGATGGATCAAAATTTGGGCATAGGTCCTAAGTAAATGGTGGTATAATAGGGAATATCTTCACAGTATACGCTTTCGCCTCAACTTGGATACACAAGAGAATAAATAACATATAAAGGTGAAATCTGAGAGTATTCCGTTTTGAGCCTGGATCGAGATAAGTTTATATAACGGGTGTACACTTGATGATTATTAATAACACGATAAGGATTACACTTCAAAGGATACACGGAGCAATATCTGGTACTATGAATTCACTTGTACAGATCAAGATTTATGGGAGGACAAATGACTATGTAACGTGTACACAGATAGGTAATAAAATAATTAATTGGCACAGATAAACTTATTGACACTTCCGGAATACTCGCATATTCTACCTTACCTTCAACAATAGCCACAAATTGAGATACGCAGAGATATTTAAAATAGCGTGGGGGAGGAGAAGGGCCAAATACGAGGGTCGGGGCGTCGTAGAGCTCAGGGCCCGGCGGCTGGACGTCAGGGGACCACTTCGTCAGGGGTCCAAGGGTAGGGGAGCACAGGACAGCGGGCACCTTCTCTCTCAGGAGGTGAACGACTCTCGGACAGTATAATCCGGACAGAGCGCTAGGGTGAACGACTCCCGGACAATATAATCCAGATGGAGCGCTAGTAGGTGGGTAATACTCCCGGACAATATAATCCGGACGGACTAAGCCTACTGAGTGTGAACTGACTTCCTGTAGTTTCAGTCAGGCTATATTTGGGGTATTTCTCTTGGTCAGGTTGCATGATCTCGCATTAATAGGGGCATAGTAAATACATAAAAATTGGCTATGTTGAGGATAATAATTACATGAAAAATATATTATGGTGCTTAATGACGTCGCACTGAGGTTCTCGTCCTTTTGACCTCTGTTTCTTACTTATACTATCAAGCCTGATGATGTAATTCGTGATTTTCTGTTCACTAATTGCTTTGGCTATTTGGATTGTTTATGTAATGATTTTCTTCCGTGGCACTTCCTATTACCATTTTGCTTTCTTTCTCGTATGGCAGCTTCTCGAGGGTGAAGGGCTCCAACGATTTAAATATTCCCAGGGCTCTTTATGCTTAGTTTGCATAAACACTTTTTCATCATAGTATTCGGGGGGGGGGGGGAAGTTCTGCCTTGGCTGTTTGAGCCCCGCACTGTGATTGGTGGGGCCGTGTGAGGTGATGATTGGTGGGGCTTGACCTGCCTTTTGGGGGCAACTTACCTGTTTGTCCGGGAATTAGAGAATGGGTCCACGGGTCAGATTTTCCGTTCTTGTGTTTCCCGGTCTCTGGAGAATGGGAAATGTTTTTCTTTCTAAATCCTTTTCTCCTGCTGTTCCTGGATTCTCTGACTGCGGCTACTCTGTGTGGTTCTATTTTGGGTCCCGTTATTTCACCAAGTATTAGATAAAGTATTTTTTACAGAAAACAAAACTAAAATTGCTGCAAAAATACTAGATTGTATACTTGGAACGTAGCACAATATATTTAGTTGTAGCAGCATATGGACTATAAGGGAAATCATGACAATGACAACATGGCGATCACAATTAAAGGATCATGAGTGACAACATAACTATTAAGATGTATAACAGTTATTATGAATTGTGAAAAAATTAAGAGATATTGAGTAGTGCAAGTGTAGATATTAGAAACTGTATAGTTACAGCTCGAAAATAACCGTTTTCTAAATAATGTACGTTCTCTAGTGATTGGTATAAACTGTATTATATAGTTACTGTTCCAAATTAACCGTTCTCTATTGATGGGTGCTTGCCGTTAGATGGGGTATTGAGGTAAGTGTCAGGGGCCTACAACCAAAAATCAGTTAGTCATATCTCCTTATTAGATCCTCATTGGTCAAACGTGTGTGTGTGTTCAAGACCAGCACGCCGAATAAGTACATTTTTACACAAAACACGGGCTGTATTATAAGACTAGCCCATGCTGGAAGCTTAGATCACAAATAAATAACGCACATTAGGTGTTATTTTATTTATGGAATAAAATATACCCACGATCAAGTTTCTGACCTTCGTACTTCCCATTCCCCCCTCCTCCCCATCTCTCTGCTGCCTTCCCCTATCTCCCCCCTTCTCTCTCGTAACCGAATATAAAATTGTCCTCATCATCGTGTTCAAAGCCGTCTATAAAAAAAATACTATGGGGTTTTACTAATACTGTTATTTTAACCTTTACTGATTCTCAATTGTTAACTCGTATTCTGTTCATTACCTCATACAATATGTTAGGCTATAGAAAATATATAGATATGCTCCGTTGGAACACCACTCAAAGTTACCAACCTTGACGTCCTGGTTAGTGTGAACAATCGTATAAATATAAAAGTAGTAGAAGCGGGATGTTACAATCCATGGGTCAAGATATGTTGGATCGCATTGTAATCTAGGTGGGAGCAGATTATAAACACATCACGAAAAGTGTTTGTATTAAAAAGACAAGACAATGTCGGCTCAGTTAGAGAAAAAGCTTTAGCTGAGCAGTAGCTTATGTCTTAATCCCTTCTGTACCGATGACGTTCTTTCAATTTTATTGTAGCTATATTTAGACGATTTTGTGCAGTTTAAATAGGATATGTGGAACTAAAAAGGGTTAAGGGAGATAGTTAGAAGCCTGTTAATTGCTGGAGGCCTTTTTTAAGTTTAATAACATCATATAATACTAGCCAGAACAAAGTTAAAAAGGATGGTGCCGGTACAGAAGGGGTTAACAAACCTCGTTATCAGGGTATACATTTGTGTCCATTCCAGTATTCACGTCACTGTGATTGACCAACACATAATATAACTTAATATGTAATATGACACGCTATGATTATTGTATTATACTTTTCTCGGTGGATTCTTAATTACTAGTTTCATTACTGTGGCTTCCCGTTATGATCTGCAAACAGTTCGGCGCTACCCATTGTAATAATATACTAAAAAATAAGTATAAGTAAAGTAAGTGCTATATTAAGTAAGTAAAGTAACTTACTATTAAACACATAATAGAAGACTGCATTCCATACACTCACGTACGCCAACAACATAATCTACACTCCTTGAGAACCCTGTGGGAAAGCCCGATCTCGGCCATGGCCTTCCTTAGGGACTCGGGGCTGTTCAGCCAGGCCGCCTAGGGAACGACAACAATAACAACTATTAAGCAAGTCATAGTATTGAACAGTTTACGATAATCCAAGTAAGATAATGGAGAAAGCAAGCACCACGCCACTACCGCCAAGCAGTTTTCCCGCGCATACTACCACACCTGAGAAAGGAAGCCATAACCACCACACCACCAAGATACGCCAGAGTCGCCTCCATAACTCCCGCACTCCCTCCAACACCCGGCAAGAGGAATCGGCCTTCGGCCGGGACATTTTTCTATCGAAAATGTACACATTTATCTTGAAAGAGTGTCTTGGCCGGGTGTTTTTTAAGCTTGATGGAGAGAGAGAGAGAGGTGGGGAGGAGAAGTGAGTGGAGAAGGAGAGTTGGGGTGCAAGGAAGAGGGGGGAATGGGAAGTGCGAAGGACATTAACTTGATCGACGGTATATTTCATTCATCATCATCATCTCCGACGCCTTGTTTCCCCCTGGGAAACCCCCACTAGAGGATGTCCATGACAGAAACGTCTCCAAGCTACTTTGTCAAGACATGCCTCCTTTGCCCGTGCCACAATGCCCCTTCCACTACGTGGAAGTTTTTCTTCAATATATTTTTCCACTTTCTTTTACCATACCATAGGTGGTCTTCCACTACTAGCGGTTCCACTCACCTGACTCCCATATATCTTTCTTGGCATTCTGTCTTCATCCATTCTCTGAACATGACCATACCACCTCAAAGTACTGCTCTTTATCCACTCAACCACACCACAATCAATGCCCAAAGCCTGCTCTTCCATGCCAAAGGACTCGTACACTTCCCTATTACTTGGCCCATCTAGCCTATTCATGCCAGCTGCCATTCTGAAAAAGCTCATCTTCACAGCTCTCAGTTTGAAGAGGTCCTCGTCACTTGCCGTCCATGTCTCGCTTCCATACGAGAGTGTTGGGAGCAGCACACTGTTTCTCAGTTACTTTTTGACTTCCTGGCTAACCATTCTTCCTTTGAGAATACTATCAAGCTCTCCAATCACTGTTCTCCCTTGCATTTTTCTCTCTTTTATCTCACTCTCCATTTTACCATATTTGCATAGTACAGCTCCCAAATACTTGAAACTTTCAACCTCTTCTAGTACTTCATTTTTAAATTTTATTTTACAACTTTTCTTGTGTTCTTTCTTGATTCTATATTTTTCCTTAAAATCAATGGTTTCATGCATTCTTCTCTCAAACACCATTACCTTACATTTCCCTACATTGACCTTTAACTTTCTCTTTTCACATACTCTGTCAAAGTCAGTGACCACTCTCTGAAGTTCTTCAGCATTTTCCGCCAACAGGACTGCATCGTCCGCATATAGGCATGTTAAAATCTTCCATGTTCTTCCCTCTGATTCCAGTCTAGCTCCCACACCCATTGATACAGCCCTACATTCCCTAATCACTCCATCCATGTATATATTGAACAACCAAGCTGACATGACACATCCCTGTCTTACACCTACATTGACCTCAAAACTTTCACTTAACTTATCCCCTACCCTATCCTATCCTATTGATTCAGATAGCGATATAGAGTGCCTCCAAAGGGATCTAGATACCTTACATGAATGGTCAGTAAATTGGCAGATGAAGTTTAACATGAAGTTTAACAAGTTTGACAAATGCAAGGTATTAAAGATAGGGAAGATGCAAACAAATGTTAAATATAAACTAGCTAATTTAGAATTAGAAAATTCAGACTGCAAGAAAGATCTAGGTGTGTTTGTTAGCAATGATTTGAAGCCTAGAAAACAGTGTATAGGCGTTCGTAATAAGGCAAACAGGATTCTTGGGTTCATCTCTAGGAGTGTGAGTAACAGAACTGCTGATGTTATCTTAAAACTTTACTTGTCATTAGTGAGACCCCATATGGATTATGCTGTCCAATTTTGGTGTCCTTATTACAGAATGGACATAGATTCATTGGAGAGAGTACAGCGTAGAATGACAAAAATGATCCATAATATTAGAAATCTTCCGTATGAAGAAAGGTTGAAGAAATTAGGTTTGCATTCGTTAGAGAGACGCAGAGTTAGAGGGGATATGATAGAGGTGTTCAAGTGGGTTAGTGGGATTAACAAAGGGGACATGACAAATGTACTAAAGCTCAGTGATAGCGAAAGAACTCGTACCAATGGTTTCAAATTAGATAAATTTCGTTTCAGAAAAGATATAGGCAAATATTGGTTTGGTAACAGAGTTGTAGATGGGTGGAATGGACTACCAAGTGCTATAGTGGGATCTAAAACTGTAGGGAGCTTTAAGATAAAATTGGATAAGCATATGGACGAGAAGGGTTGGGTGTGAAGGGGGATCAGCCGGGTTGGGCCAATCAGCGCTCTGCAGACCCCCATAATCCTGCGTTAATCTCTCAGGGTATTAGAGTGTTGAGCCTATAATTGGGCTTTGTAATTGATTTGGGGTTGTGTGGGACAGGGATCTGCCTTGCTTAGGCCAATCGGCTTTCTGCAGACTCCCATTTTCTTATGTTCTTATGTTCTTATGTTCTTCACATTTGCCATTGCATTCCTATAATTTTTTTTTACTGCCATTAGCAACTTTCCTCCCACACCATATACTGTTAACACATCCCACAGGCCCTCCCAGTCTACTTTGTCGTAGGCTTTTTCCAAATCCATGAATGCTGCATAGAGTTTTCTGTTTTTGGCCAGATACTTCTCTACCAACAATCGCATTGAGGCTATCTGGTCAACGCAGCCCCTGACCTTTCTGAAACCTCCCTGTTCCTCGCCTATTTTGTCATCCGTTATCTTCTGTAGCCTCTGTGTTACTACTCTTGCGTGTACCTTTCCAGGTATGCTAAGCAAGCTAATTCCCCTATAATTCTTACACTATTCTTTACTACCCTTCCCCTTGTACAAGGGTACTATCACTGCTTTCCTCCAGTCCTCTGGTACACTTTCCTTTTCCCATGCTAATTTACATAACCTATGCATTATGTCAACAGCTTCTTCTCCTCCATATCTCAGCATTTCACCTGGGATGTTATCTACTCCAGCAGCTTTGCCCATTTTAAGTCTATTGATTGCTTCTTTTACTTCTTCTCTGCTTATCTGGCTTTCAACTACCCTGTTTATTCTACCTCTCTCCATTCCTATAGATGAGATCTTTGCCTTCCCCCTACTCTTTACAGCTAAGCTACTAAAATGATCTTTCCATACTTTCACTACACCATCACCCTCTACCACTTCCCCATTCATGTCCCTCATCCTACCACCTGAGACACTCTGTCTTCTTCCCTCTGGCTTCTTTCACAGCTCTGTAGTATGCTTTCCTGTCATTCAGAAACTGTTCACTAATCTTTCTCCCATATGCCTCATCTGTCTTCCTTTTAGCGTCTTGTATCGCCCTCTTCACTCTTTGTTTCAAATTTTTATATTCTTCTTTCCTCGCATCTCTAGTTTCTCTAGGTATATTCTTTTGCAGCATACTCGGTAAATACGGTATATTTAATTCCACAAATAACAAAACACCTGATGTGTGTTACTTATTTGTGATCTAAGCTTCCAGCATGGGCTAGTCATATAATATAGACCGTGTGTTGTGTGAAATTTAACATATTTTGTGTGCTGGTCTCGAACACACACACACACACACACACCCGTTTGACTCCTCCTCCTTCAAACCTCCGTATTAACCCCGCCCCATTTTATTAGAAGCGATTAAAGGGCCATCGATTAAAAGATAAGTGAACTAACACATTGCCTCAGACCATGACCAGAGTTCTGTCTAAGAGTCTAGACTGTACATACACTTGCGGGAAGAATTAATTTATTAGCTTGCTCAATTTATTTCTGAGTTTAATTTATATTTTATTAATTTCACCACAACACCAAACACCCCCAATGAAATTAATTAAAGTATATATGATCCGCCGGGATTCGAACCCGGGTTATCACACACAGATTTTTGCCACCTTAACCATTACACCACCAGGACGGTTAAAGGTTTATGCACACGCCTACGGCTTATTATCCATTCTCGAATACTGGATATTAATCTAATCATGTTCATATTCCCAACCGCGCTATGGTAGGCCTAATGTTTAAGTGAGATGAAGGAATATTCATGGGGCACAGATCATATAGACCGGCCTCGCTACCAAATATCCCTGAACCTACTGATAATCTATATTTTATTAATTTCACCACAACACCTCAGCTTGCCGCCAATCAACTGTGGAACACTTGGAAATGTGTTAGCTGTTATTTACCGATATATTTGTGGAAAAATAGAGTGAATTAAGGGGCTAGAATATAACATTGACTTCATGTGAAGTGCGAGTGCCCTACACATTCTAAAATTGTGCATATTAATCTTGGGGAACTCATTATATATAAGGTATAAGTTCAAGGTGATACTTTGGATAAACCTGACTTCTAGCAAGCAACAAACAGCGATTTTTAGGCTCCTGACCTTTGACCAGTGAGGACGTACCCAGTGACCGCTCGTGACATACCTGTTTATCCCCTAGTGAGGTGAACATTCTTAGTGATGGCTTGTGCTGATGAGATTGTCACCTCTTCCCATGTTCTCCAGCTTTGTCTTGCTTTGCAAGAGAGGCTGGAGAATGTTGAGCTCGAGGTCCAATCTCTCAAGGATGAGAACTTAGCATTGAAGATGGCATTTGAGGAAAATAAAAATGCCACTGGTGTAGGAAACCCGGACTCTTCCTGGAAGGTGGCATCTTCAAGAGGAATGAAATTAACCTTCCAGAAGCAGTATGTGACTGTTAAAAACAAGTATAGCGCCCTGGATGACGAGTGTGATGGCAGTGAAGGGGGAAAGGAGGAAGGAGATGACCCGTCTTACAGCGGGGCAGTGAGAGGGGAGGGGAAGAAATCTGCAGCTACTTCTGCTGCTTCTACTTCTGCTACAGGCCGGCAACAGAAAACAGCTAAGTCTATTTTAATTGTAGGGGATTCAATGGTTAAATACCTTGGCAGGGCTACTAACACACATGTTGGTAAAGTTGTCTGTCTGCCTGGTGCCGGAGTCGAGAGGGTGGCAGAAAAGCTAGATGGTGTCATGGAAGCGAGTGGAGAGGACCCCATCATCTTCCTCAACGCAGGGAGCAACGACATTTGGAAATGCAGGACTGAGGAGTTGCTCACCACGTACCAGGAAATGTTGGAGAGGATCAAGGAGAAGGGTGGAGTTCCTGTGGTACACAGTATCCTACCAAGAAGAGGGGTAAGGAAGGAATGGTCCTCCAGGGCTATTGGTGTAAATAGCCGGCTGGAGAAGTATTGCAAGGCAAATACTATTCCATTCCTGGATAACTGGACCCTCTTTTATGGTAAGGATGAACTGTATGCCCAGGATGGAGTACATCTCTCTCGACTAGGAGTTTCGACCTTAGCCAGCTCACTCGACAAGTTTGTTGCGGGGTTTTGTTAATAAACCATAGGTGTGTAAGTAAAATAGAATCCCAGCCACATGAAATTGATAGTAATAACGAACATTCTGATAGCGTAGCTTTTCCGTCTAGGTCCAGTAGTTCAACAGGTAAAAATAAATTAGTTAAAAACAATAGAAAAATAGTTGCAAATACAAGTAATAGTTTGAGGGTTTATTATACAAATTGCAGGAGTTTATGTAACAAAATGAACGAACTTAGAGCACTGGTTAGCAAAGAAAATATAGACATAATAGCGCTAACTGAAACATGGATTAATACAGAAACCAGGCATTTTTTAGCAGAGTTTGATATACCGGGATATAGTTTGTTTAAATATGACCGAACAAGTAGGAGGGGCGGCGGTATAGCAGTGTTTGTCAGGAGTTCATTAAAAAGCTGTACTAAATCAGGTATTAGAGTAAATAATGAAAATGAAAGTGTTTGGGTAGAAGTTGTTGTTGTTGTTGTTGTTGTTCCCTAAGCTGCCTGGCCGAACAGCCCCGAGTCCCTGAGAAAGGCCATGGCCACGATCGGGCTTTCCCACAGAGCTCTCATTGAGTGTAGATTGTGTTGTTGGCGTAAGTGGTTGTGTGAAATGCAGTCTTCTATGATGTGTTTAATGGTATGGGGTGCTGTGTTACATCCCGGGCAGGCGTCGACAACGGAGTCATCCAGTCTCTTCTGATAGCTCAGGAGAGCTGGATGGTGTCCGCATCTCAGCCTGGCCAGGTGGACTCTGTCCTCGCGAGGAAGGGAGGATTCGGAAGGATGGATTTCGGGAGGTCGTGCATGCAGCTGCGTGTTGTCTGTGAGTGAGTGGATGGATCGGTGAGAGATATGAGTATGGATGTGCTTCTGGAAGTTGGTTCGGGGTGGGCAGGGAGGGAGAGAGGACAATAATTGTGTGTGATACCGTGTGCTGGGTGTTGTTTTGATATTTCTTGGTGTCTGTGGGTGTGTTGCCATGTAGTTTAGTGGGTGGTCTTGGTTCGTGGAGGCTGCTGCCAGGAATTGAGTGCCTCTCATGTCCAGATGGTCTTTGACTTTGAGGATTTTGGTTTCTTGATGTAGGTGATCTGTGGGTGAAGTAGCTGTGCAGCCTGTAATGATCTTCAGGGCTTTGTTTTGAATAGTCTGTAAGGTCTTATGATGTGTTTCAGCTAGGTTAGAAGCCCAGGCTGGGCTTGCGTATTCCATCACTGATCTTATGTATTGTTTATATACTGTGGTGGTAGTTTCTTTGTTGTGTCCAAATTTTGTGTGAGCAAGTGACCTGAGGGCGTTAAGTCTGGGTGTCAGTTTCTTTTTAATGTTTGTGGTGTGCTGTTTGAATGTCATATGAGTATCATATGTTACTCCTAGGATTTTGGGTGTGTGTGTATGTGTTAGGGGTGTGTTGTTTATGGTGAGTTGAGGGATGTATTCGTGTTCTCCTGTCCAACTTGTGAGCAGGGTTGCGGTGGATTTGGCTGGGGCTAGATTAAGTCTGTTTGTAGTGCACCAACCATGTAGTGTGTTGAGATAGGGTTGAAGGAGATCTGTTGCTCTTTTTGGGTCATGGTGTGTGCATGTGAGTGTTATGTCATCTGCATAGGAGGCTAAGTTTATTTGGGGCGTATTGGGTGTAGTTATATCGTGCATGTACAGATTGAAGAGTGCGGGCGATAGGACGGATCCTTGTGGGACTCCGTTTGGAAAATTTCTGATTTTAGATGACTGACCGGCAAAAGATACGTGTGCACATCTGCCTGCTAGGAAGTTGGCCAGCCACCTTTTTGTGTTGTTGTGCATGTTTGTGTTGTAGATTTTGTTTGTTAGATTGTGGCGGGGGATGGCATCGAAGGCTTTACTAATGTCGAGTGTGGCTAATAGTGATCTGTGTGGTGGTCTAGCTGAGTTGATGCCGTCGAAAGCTCTTTGTGTAAGGTCTGTGAGAAGAGTGTTTGTGGAGTGCAGTGGCCTAAAGCCATGTTGTGTTGGAGCTAGGGGTAGGTCAGGTGTAATTAGTTGTAATACTAGGCATTCCATGAGTTTGGAGGGGGAGCAAAGGAGTGTGATGGGGCGGTGCGAGGAGGGTAGCGTGGGGTCTTTGTTGGGTTTGGGGAATGTGATGATGATACCATGCTTCCAAATGTCTGGTATTGTGTTGTGTGAATAGCTGTAGTTTGATATGTTAGTGAGTGCTTGTATGCCTTGTGGTCCCAGGTGTCTGAGGTGTATGTTGCTTATGTTGTCTAGGCCACAGGCAGGTGAGTGCTTGAGATTGTTGATGATATGCTTTGTCTGGTGATTGGTGAAGGGTGTATAGTCAGGGTCTGTGGGGAATTGTCTCTCACGTCGGATGACACGTCGGTCGTCTTTGTGAGGTTTTAGGTGGCTGACATGTGAAAAGTGATTGATGAGAGTGTTTGCTTGTTGTTTACATGAAGGAGTAGAGTCTGTTGTTGTGATTGCAGCATGTGATTGCGTTGTGTTGCTGTTGGAAAGTGTGATGCTGTTTAGTGTTTTGTAGAGTTTTTTGGGGTTTGTTTTGTGATCAAGTGTTTGTAGGAAGTTATTCCAATTTAGTTTTTGTTGTTCTTGTATTTTGTTGTTAGTTTGAGTGTTGAGTGCTTGAATTTGTTGTGTGATGTCTTGTGTGTGGGGTGCTGGGGAGTGTTTCAGTATGTCGCCTTGTCTGATGAGGTTTTGAATTTCTGGTGTGAAGTTGGGGTTATGTCTTTTCCTGTTACCTCTTGGAATGTGTTTCTTGTCAGCGTTTTGGATAGTTTTATTGAGTATGTGTACAGCATTGTTGATGTTAGTGATGGGTGTGCTGTTTAGAGTTGTGAAGTGTTGTTCTGTCTCATTTGTGAATGCTTCCCAGTTAGCTCTTTTATAATTGGTGTATGTGTGTTTGTGGCTAGCTGGGGTGAGTCTGGTTTTGGTGGTGATAATGATCGGGAGGTGGTCAGAGCCTAAGGTTCTGACCACCCTCCAGGATGTTGTGGGGGCGAGTTCTGGGGAGCAAAAGGTGATGTCTGGAGATGATGGGTTATAGAGGGCTTGGTGAGGAATATGGGTATGTTGATGGATGTCGTTAAGGATGATGAGGTTATCGGTTTGGTTTTGTAGTACCAGCCTGTAGTACCAGTCTGTAGAAGTTAACGAAGGTAGTGAGACCTTAGTTATTGGAGTTATGTATAGACCGCCAAATATGAGTAGAAATGACGGAACATCATTATGGGAGGAAATTAAAATAGCATCAAGGTTTAGCAACGTGTGCATTATGGGGGATTTTAATTTCCCTAATATAGATTGGCAACAACAAATAGGCGACTCTGATTCAAAGGAGTTTATTGAGGTAGTACAAGATAGTTTTTTATCTCAATTCATAGATACGCCGACTAGAGGTGATAATATTCTCGATTTAGTTTTCAGTAACAATGAACATATGATAAATAGAGTAGAAATCGGGGACCACCTAGGAAATAGTGATCACAATTCTGTGTATTTTAATATACAATGGAAAGGTAATACCAGAGAGAATTCAACATTAATACCTGACTTCAGAAAAGCCAATTATGGTGGGTTAAGAGAAGCCCTGTTAGCGGACCCTATGGTCAAAAAATTAAGTCGATCCAGGTGTCCAAATCGTGTATCCTTTCTCAGGCACCTGTCATCTTAAGTCAGGAAGAGACGTCAAACTTGGTAGATACATACGATAATTTTATCAAGTCAGTATTCAATGCGCAAAATAAATATATCCCCAAAAGAAAATTTAGATCAACACAGAACCAACCCAAATGGATGAATAATAGACTATTAGATCTTCTAGGAAAAAAGAGAGGAATATATAGAAAAATTAAAAAAGGCGAAATTCACCTACTTGCTTACTATCAGAATCTATCACGACAGGTAAAAAAGGATATTAGTAAAGAAAAAAGAAATTATGAAATTAAGGTTGCCAATGACTCAAAAAATAATCCTAAAGCTTTTTACCAACTATATAAATCCAAGGTTAGAGATGTAATTGGTCCCCTTAAAACTTCAATAGGAGAAATGACAGAAAATGATTTAGAAATGTGCAGTACATTAAATAGTCAATTTCTTTCCGTTTTCACTAATGAAAATTTGGCACAGTTTCCAGAAGTCCGTAAGGTATACAGCGATAGTATAGAAAATAGGTTAAGTACGGTTACTATAAGTAGAAATGATGTGCTTAAGGAAATTGACAGACTGAAACCTCATAAATCGCCTGGTCCTGATGAGGTATATGCTAGAGTATTAAAAGAATGCAGAGATGAGTTAAGTTACCCATTAACATTTCTATTTAACAAGTCATTAGAAACAGGTATAGTTCCAGAAGCTTGGAAGCTTGCAAATGTAGTTACGATCTTCAAAAAAGGTGATAAATCAATAGCATCCAATTACCGTCCCATTAGTCTCACTTCAATCATAGGAAAGCTACTAGAGTCAATTATTGCTAGGAAAATGAGAAACCACTTAGAAACATTTAACTTAATCAATTCTTCTCAGCATGGATTCACTCAGGGACGGTCTTGCCTTACTAATGTGCTTAGTTTTTTCTCAGAGGTATATGAAGCAGTAGATAATGACAAGTCATATGATATTATATATTTAGATTTCAGTAAAGCTTTCGACAGAGTCCCTCATGAGAGATTGATGAGAAAGGTTGAGGCACATGGAATAGGTGGGGCGTTGTTAGGATGGATTAGGTCATGGCTAATTGGTAGGAAGCAGAGAGTCAGCATAAATGGTACCAAGTCAGAATGGGGAGCAGTCAAAAGTGGTGTCCCCCAGGGATCGGTATTAGGTCCCCTGTTGTTTCTTATATACATAAATGACCTAGATTTAGGTATAACTAGTAGGATAAGTAAATTCGCAGACGATACTAAAATGGGGAGATCAATTGATTCAGATAGAGATATAGAGTGCCTCCAAAGGGATCTAGATACCTTACATGAATGGTCAGTAAATTGGCAGATGAAGTTTAACATTGACAAATGCAAGGTATTAAAGATAGGGAAGATGCAAACAAATGTTAAATATAAACTAGCTAATTTAGAATTAGAAAATTCAGACTGCGAGAAAGATCTAGGTGTGTTTGTTAGCAATGATTTGAAGCCTAGAAAACAGTGTATAAGCGTTCGTAATAAGGCAAACAGGATTCTCGGGTTCATCTCTAGGAGTGTGAGTAACAGAACTGCTGATGTTATCTTAAAACTTTACTTGTCATTAGTGAGACCTCATATGGATTAAGCTGTCCAATTTTGGTGTCCTTATTACAGAATGGACATAGATTCATTGGAGAGAGTACAGCGTAGAATGACAAAATGATCCATAATATTAGAAATCTTTCGTATGAAGAAAGGTTGAAGAAATTAGGTTTACATTCGTTAGAGAGACGCAGAGTTAGAGGGGATATGATAGAGGTGTTCAAGTGGGTTAGTGGGATTAACAAAGGGGACATGACAAATGTACTAAAGCTCAGTGATAGCGAAAGAACTCGTACCAATGGTTTCAAATTAGATAAATTTAGTTTCATAAAAGATATAGGCAAATATTGGTTTGGTAACAGAGTTGTAGATGGGTGGAATGGACTACCATGTGCTATAGTGGGATCTAAAACTGTAGGGAGCTTTAAGATAAAATTGGATAAGCATATGGACGAGAGGGGTTGGGTGTGAAGGGGGATCAGCCGGGTTGGGCCAATCAGCACTCTGCAGACCCCCATAATCCTGCGTTAATCCCTAACCGTTTTGGTAAGATGATCCTCAGGGTATTAGAGTGTGGAGCCTATAATTGGGCTTTGTAATTGAATTGGGGTTGTGTGGGACAGGGATCTGCCTTGCTTAGGCCAATCGGCTTTCTGCAGACTCCCATTTTCTTATGTTCTTGTGTTAACACCAAACACCCCCAATGAAATTAATTAAAGCTAAAGGATCCTGTGAATACTGTTGGGAAATAAATGATTGGTTTGAAAACTGATTCGCGGACTTGAGGTTTATTAAGTAATTCATTAATAGTTTTACCAAAATAGATATCAACAAAGTTTCTGGGAAATCCATTATTAAATAGCTTTATCTTAATGAAAGCTATTTCTGTGGGAACTACTTCATACAGAATTAACGATATCATAAATGTTGTTTAGAGTATCTGAATATCAAATACATTAATTATTTTAATCAATGATGAAGCCAACTTCATCACCTCTCCGTGATCATATAAATGGAAATATAATGCACTTGATTGAATTAGGAATGTAGTTTCTTATGCAGTGATTAACCCATCTGATTAGTCAACTGGTAATTATAAGAAACCACACTTACAATTTATTCATGTTAATTTGCTTTCATGCATAATATCACGGAGAGGAACAGAACTTATGTGGCCAACTGTACACATAGCCAATATATTTATATATATTATATTATACCAAATTAGGTGTATGAAAGTGTAAAATATGAATTAATACGAGGATTCGAAAACTGCTCACGAAACTCTGAAATTAAACTTAAAATGACGGTTCGTTTGAGATATACAGTATATAAATGAAGCATCGGTGCTTTAACTCGAGAAATCTACCCTCCAAGACGGGAGAGATCAGTTGCCGGTAAATGTTTATCACCAACCAGTGACGAGTTTTTCAGGGTTTTTTTTGTTGTTTTTTTATTTTTTCTTTGATATACAGTGTTGTTTAATACCAAGGACTGTCGCATTTTACTATTTTCCCATTATCCATCAATCTTAAAACACGGCCCCCGATAGTGGGGAGGGCTATGAAGATCAGGGAAATTGCAGGGTAAAAGGCGTAAATAAAGGGGTAATATTGGAAGAACTCTGAAAATACAATATTGAAAAGTAACAAAACCTGAAAATGGAAAAACCAGACCCAAGTTTTGACCAAACTTGGCTCGGGTTTTTCAATTTTTCAGAGTCCAAAATCACAGTAACCTCATTTCGAAAGTTGGCTCGGGTTTTTTTGTTTTTCAACGTGGATAAAGCCAGTAACAATGTGGTCAAAATTAGGGTTTAATTCTAGTTTAGCTTTCACAGCATACTCATAAATTTCTATGGCTACTTTAGAGTTGTCATATACCATACTTAATTCCTATATACAGTATGTCCAAAGCGGCGGAAATGCATTATAAGGAATTATACCTACTGTAAAAAAAAAAAAAAAAATCTCCCCATATGCGGCACCATAGCTATTACATAATACTAGGTTAGGTTAGGTAAGGTTGTTAGGTTAGGCTAATGTCGTTAATGTAGTTTATTATCATTATATTACGTCTCCCCCCACACCCCCGCTAAATCCCTTAAATCCGAGCCAACTTTTGCCAAAAAATCCCGAGCCAACTTTCGAAATGAAGTTACTGTGATTTTGTACTCTGAAAAATTGAAAAACCCGAGCCAAGTTTGGTCAAAACTTGGCTCGGGTTTTTCCATTGTCAGGTTTTGTTACTTTTAAATATTGTATATTCAGAGTTCTTCCAATATTACCCCTTTATTTACGGCTTTTACCCAGCAATTTCCCTGATCTTCACTATCGGGGGACGTGTCTTAATTAAGATAGATGGATAATGGAAAAATAGTAAAATGCGACAGTCCTTGGTATTAAACAACACTGTATATCAAAGAAAAAACCATCTTCAGACTGATCTGGTAAATAAAAATACCAAAGTACAACAAATTACCTGAAAAACTCGTAGCACATACCACCACGACCTCCATGTTAGGGCTCCATCTTCAAACTGAGCCCGCCCGGGCCGGCGAGGGGCGTGGCGCGTGACGTGACGACTGAAACACTGTGTAATTGGTTAATAATTTGATGGAAGGCTGTGATTGGTTCCAGGAGTGACGGGAAGCATTGTGATTGGTTCATCCATGGTTAATGATTCCTAAAAAGACCGCTAGGTGTAGTGACGTTCGACTGAAAGATTGAGGGTAAGAGCTCCCGAACGACAGCCATTGTTTACTATTGCGCCGCGGCCATCGACAGGGAGATATTTTTTACAGTTTCTCGTATTTCATTGATAACGAATCTGCGACGGTAAGTACATGTACACCAACAAAGTATCGTTCATGAAAGTGATAACACAATAATAATCATCGATGGGGCCCGTCACTGGTTGGTGATAAACATAAACCCAGTTGCCTCTTAGCCACCAAGTTCACCAAGTACACGAGTGGTGAACTTATACCAAATTAACTGGCTTCTAAGACTTGGTAAAGTCCGGTTTTCTATGATCCAGGAGCCTCATTGCCTAAGGTATATATAGGATATTGCTGGCCAGTATATTGTATATACATATAGGGTTCCTTATACTTTGGGTTGGCTGTATAATTGACCGTAAGTGTCCAGGACTATAGTCTATTTTTTCCCAGCTGATAGTAAATTGAATCCCTTAGCTGCTTAGCAGCTTATTACTCGATGTTTAAAGACAAATAATAAAACTACTACGTGTCGTGTCGTAATAATACCAATTTTTTTTATAATTGACAATATAATTAGCTACAAAATCTTCGTAATAACCGAGTAAATAAGAGGGAACATGACAATTTACTATTAGCTGGTCAAAAATCTAGAGCATAGTTGCTTTGAACAATTATTTAAGTGCTGTTGATAATTAATTTAAAAGTTATAATTTTGTAAGATTGTGTAAGTTACAAAGCGATGCATTTTGTTTCAGTTGCGGTGCTAATCCGGAAGAGATGGAACGATCCGATTGTATTCATTGTGAGTATAATTATTTGGCACAGTAAATCTGAATCTAATACAAAATATGTTCAGTCCAGTTTATTACTAATTGTGAGTAAGTTTGGGGTTTAATTCTAGTTTCGGTTTCACAGCACACTCATCAATTTCTATAGCTTCTATAAATTTGTCATATATCATACTTCATGCCTAAATATGTCAGTAGCGGCGCAAATGGAATTATAATTACTGTGAAAAAGTTAATATTTACCTACTGTTATCCACAGCCAAAGCTGAAGATGCGGAGTAAATACCGTAGACTTCATTTTTTTCCTTCGGCGACCATCAATCTTTTATTATTTTAATTCCAAACCAGCGGGGGTGTGGGGGCGGCAGATCCCACCTATAATACTAGGATAGGTTAGGTATGGTTGTTAGGTTTTTGCTAACATTACCCCTTATTTTCGTCTTTTATCCCGCAATTTCCCTGATCTTCATAGCCCTCCCCACTAGTGGGGGCGTGTTTTTGGATTGTTGGATAATGGGTAAATACTAATTTCCGCCAGTCCTTGGTATAAAACAATACTGTATATTAAAGAAAACAGAAAAACAAAAACACAAAACGCTGAATTTGCTGTGAAACCGGATCTAGAATTTTACCCAGTGGTTTAGAGTGGGTAGGGGAAAATTGGAAAGGGAACTACTGCCCTGGAACTAATGACCGTGGCAGGATTAGGAAGTTAGTAGGGGAGAGATGGGGGCAAGAATGTAGTTACCGGGTGTACCGCTCGTCTTGTTTACACTACGCGGACGCTCACCATCATGTTCCCGTCTATTTTGACTGCCTTTGGATACAAAAATACATTACCCTAACCAAACAACCTAACCTAACCTAACCTAGTATTATAGATTTATAAGTATTTATTTTATTATTAGTATTTATAGATGATTTATGTTGTATGTCGGTAGTGGTACACCCGGCAACTACATCCATCCCGAGATGGGTTAGTAACATAACAGTTATAAGTTATCTTTCATATATCTGGGAAAAAGAGAGTAACGTCTTAGTAATATATATACGCAATAATCCTTGATGAATCTGAGGGAGGAATATAATAAAGTTATTGATAATCTTCAAGGACACTACATCCGCCTTATTAGAAACAATTTATTAGGGAAAATAGGGACCAATAGACTCGCCATATTTTTTTCATTATAGTCGGCATGGAGGAATTTCGTTATCGACACTTGAAAAAACCCTATTTCACATAAAAATACACCAAAAGTCTGTCAAAGATGTCAAATAGCGGGGTGTGGGGGCGGCAGCCCCCACCCATAATACTAGGATAGGTTAGGTAAGGTTGTTAGGTTAGGCTAATGTCCTTTCAAAGGGGTATAGGCTAGTAAACACTAGGATAGCCTATACCTGGTCAGAGGTAAGAAGAAGAAGAAGAAGAAGAGTCCTGCTGTAGTCCCCTTGAATGTTACCAAGTTATTCATTTACAAATGCAGTCAGTCGCGGGTTTCATGCAAGATATTTGTCTAGGCAAAGTTTATGATAATTAACGGTGCTGCAGTCTCGGGGAAGCCCATTCCACAAATTGACAACTCGATTGAAGAAGACATTCTTAGATTCGTGAGAGTTAAAAGATTTACCAATAATTTTGCAACCGTCTCCCCGCGTGTAATTAGATTGGTCAATAGTGAAGTACTTACTACAGTTCATATTGTCAATGCCTTTGATGATTTTGAACACTTGAATTAAGTCGCCTCTTAATCTGCGTTGGGTTAAAGGAAATATATTTAATTCTCTAAGACTCTCTTTGTATGGTTTGTTCTTTAGGCTAGGTATCATTTTGGTAACTCTACGTTGAACTCGTTCTAGCTTGTTTATATCTTTTTGGTAATAAGGGCACCAGGATTGAACGCAGTATTCCAGAAAAGGGCGGATTAAGGAATTGTCAAGAGTTAGAATAACTTCTTTGGATATATGCTAAAATGACCTGCCTATAAAGCCAATTATTTTGTTTGCCTTCTTAACAACTTCTGAATATTGTTGACTCGGTTTTAGGTTACTCGATGTTGTTACTCCCAGATCGGTTTCTCTGTCTACACTCTTAAGCTGAGTACCATTCATCGAATAGTTTGCTTTCTCAAATTTGGTATCCGATATGTAGTACTTTACATTTATCCGCATTGAAACTCATTTGCCAAATTAGTGCCCAGTAAGACAACTTATCTAGATTGTGTTGCATATCGTCAACTTGTTATGAGAGTACGCTATTTTCAATTTTTATGATTGTACAGTCGACACCCTCATCTAGGTCGTTGATGTAAATTAGAAAGAGAATTGGTCCTAGTACGATCCCTTGGGTACCCCGCTACTTACATTGGTCCATTTAGATGCCTTACCGTTTATGACTACTCTTTGCTTTCTGTCACTGAGCCAATTTTCTATCCACTTCAACACACCGTCTTGTATTCCACGCGCTTTTAGTTTTAGCAGTAAACGTTTGTGGGGAACTTCGTCAAAGGCCTTTTGAGAATCAAGGTATATAATATCTACAGCTTTACTCTCATCATAGAAGTTGAGGATATCGTGGAAGAAGTCTGAGATTTGTTAAGCAGGAGCGTTTGTTACGAAAGCCGTGTTGAGTATCTTTAAGCATGTTATTTTCCTCTAAGTGATTTAAGAGTCTCTCTCTTATGAGTGTTTCTATCATTTTACATGCAACTTAAGTTAAGCTAATTGGACGATAGTTACTGGGTAGGGGTTTGCTGCCTTTTTTGAAAATCTGTGTTACGTTGCCTAGCTTCCACTGATCAGGCATAGTTCCAGACTGCAAGGATTTATTGAATAGCAATGTCAGTGGTTTGGAGAGCTCGTCCTTAGCTTCCTTTAGAACTCTAGGTGCGATTGTATCAGGTCCGGGCGTTTTATTTACCTTTAGGTTAGTCTAATATTACCCCTTATTTTCGTCTTTTACCCCGCAATTTCCCTGGTCTTCATAGCCCTCCCCACTATAGGTAGCACCAACAAACTTGACAATAGTTTTGATCCCTGACATCTCTGTAACTTAAAAGGGCCTAGAGCAAACTAGCTGTAAATTTCCACACCTATTTGCTGGTGGACTCTTCCCAAATGATAGAAACGTCAGCCCGATTGCTTTCATTCATTTCGAGTTACAAGAAGTTTAGGGGTCAAGATTATTGTCAAGTTCGTTGGCGCTACCTATAGTGGGGGCCGTGTTTTTAGATTGTTGGATAATGGGTAAATACTCATTTTCGCCAGTCCTTAGTATAAAACAACACTGTATATTAAAGAAAACTGAGAACAACAACAAAACAAAATGCTAAATCGCTGTGAAACCAAAACTAGAATTTTACCATGTTTGGTTTATATCTAGTTTTACACCGGGTCGAAGCCATCGATATATTAGGCTTATATATTATATGTACACTCGCACCAAAAACTATCGGTGCAGGGCGGGTGCCCAACCCCGAAAGGGGTTGAAATAGGGGAGCTATCCCCCCCCCCGCCAAAGGCGGCTTTCTAGGGCCTATCCTAGCTGATGCTGAGAGGATTGGGTTCTAGTCATGTGGTGATGGGCTGATCTATCAGAGTGAGAACTGAGCGATCTCTGCCATACCAATAGCTTACTCTGACTGTTCCTTTAATTATATATTTTCTAAATCTCAAGTGACGGCGTCTCTTACGTGGATTGACCTCCCAATCTGCCAACCTAGAGGTTGGCAGATTGGAAGCCAAATCGTCACATTTTTCCTTTGCCCCTCAACTTTCTCTTCATAATTGCTGAGAGGCACAGGGCCCTTGGTCGGCTTTGGTTTCCCGGGCGTTTCCGCACCCTCCTCAGCTCCCCGCCATGGAGTGGCTTTGGTCACCCAGGCTTTATTGAGGTAGGCAGGGAGGGTTCTGTGGGGGCGTTCGGTTATGGCCTTGGCCTTGCTTGGGGCCTTGAGGCTGTGGGAGATGATTCTTTTGGAATAGGCGTTACGTTAGCAGAACGCCAACATAATGGGAAAATGCCACGACGGATTAAAATTCTAAAAATAACAGCAAGTTTAGGGGCCAAAAGTTTGCTAATCCCTTTAAAAAATAGAGGGAAAAAAACAGTAGGGTCGGTACTCCCAAAGGAATCCAAATCATTCAAGAGAGTTTGTAACTCAATGGATCTAAATGCAAAAGATGTAAATTTAGGTTCAGGAGAACAAGAATGAGGTAATGCGACCTCAGAGTCACTCTGCTTACTCTCAAAAACGGAAACTAGGAGTTTTGCTTTCTCACAAGGATCAAATGTGACCGAACCATCCGGTTTACACAGTGGTGGCAAAGAATTATCAACACCAAACAAACTCTTTTTCAAAGCTGACCACCATTTGTGTGGTTGAGTTGCACCAGTCAGAATAGCTTTTAGATGGTTGTTGTACTCGGCTTCCGCTAAAGAATATATTCGCTGGGCATCCAAACGCAAACTAACATAATTCTCCCAGCAAAGCCATGTACGAAAGCGTGTCCATGAACGAAATGCAGTCTGCTTTACCCACTGTGCCTGCCTGACATTGTTAAGAGCCTCAACAGGGCAAGGAACATGGTAAATATTATGCCAATTAATATTGCCAACATCTAGAGTAAGCCCTGGCCAATTTATCTGGGATTTAAGGAATACCTTCCGGGAGAAGGAAATATTTGGGAGAACAAAGCCTGTTTGGAGTTTAATGGACAGAGCAGAGTGATCAGAGGTACCTAAAGGAGAAACTATGTCGACATCTACAACTCCAGGCACATCTGTAAGGACAAGGTCTAAACGATTACCTGAGACATGGGTCGGAGCTAAAACAATTTGTTCACACCCTGACAGATTTGCAAAATCCAGAGCAGCACGTCCATGTTGATCAGTAGGGGAAACTGAGTCAAGCCACTCCGAATGGTGTGCATTAAGATCACCCATAAAGATGAATGCAGCTTTACGATCAGACGATTGGATATTAGCCATAGCAGTCAACAAGCAATCATATATGTTGTTGTCATGGTTAGGATTCCGGTATAGTGAAAAAATATAAAAATTGTTAAATCTGCTAGAGAGTTTTAATAAAATAACCTCATGACATTTACATTCATGAGTGGACAAACGAGAGGCATTAAAACCTGAACGAATATATAGACACATTCCTTGGGCCCTAGGAATAGCATTGCGTCTAACTAAAATAGGTTTTTTAAAATTGGGAATAAGAAGTTCTGAAATACGTGTCATTTCTGAAACAAGAGTTTCTGAACAACAAATGATGAGAACATTGTTTGATGCAATAGAAAGATCATAAAGATTACCTTTCAGGCCCCGAATATTTGAGTACAATACTTTACAACATTTATTTAAAGGGCCGGGATTAGGATGTATATCACCGGCCAGAATTAAAAGCAAACTAACTAAAATGTAATGAATAACCATAAACAAAGATAGAAAAGGACGGAAATAAACGGTCCACCTGATGGAGCCGCCACATCAGGTAAGGTTAGAATTATCGACAGAAGGTCACCAGACAACTATCGCTGACAATAGCAATGGTAGTACAGAAAGACGAACAGGCACCAATTACTGAGCGAATTCATCGATCACATTAATATTTAAAATATCCAGGACATCGAGTCTAATCTACAGTAAATTCGTATTTAGCGGTGGCTCCGACTCTACTAGGGTATTAACAATATTTCCGTTTATTTATTTATTTTTATCTATTTATATCCTTATTTGTTGATTTCTAGTATTATAAACTGGGGCATTTTCGTTTTAAAATGATATTAGGACTAGGTTAGGTTAGGTTAGGCTGATAACATAAATTGCACCAATTCTTAATATCACATCATGATATATGAAGGAAAACTAGAATTGAATTATATAAGAAATAATACCGTCAGAAGGGAATATTGAAGCATCAGCAATTCTTGATCGGTATTAAAGAACAAAATTAGAATATAATATTTTGAAAAAAAAGGAACCTCAAACATCCAAAACTGTAGGCCCAAAATAAAACGAATTAAGAAAAAGAAAATTAATAAAAAAGGTTAAACTTTACATGATTAGTTCCGCACTATTAGAAACAATGAAACATATTATGGAGAGTTGGAGACCACCCACCAAGTTATTATTATTTTGTATTTATATTTAGTTTAATTTTATCAATATATAATGATTGACATTAGTTTCAACCTCCGCAAAAATCGTTTTCCCCTTAATTCAGCTGTTTTATGATATGGCCCCTGATATTAGGGAGGGCTATGAAGATCAGGGAAAATGTGGGTTTGAAGATGTGAAAGGCGATATTATGGCTTTTATGATGAAAGTTGGCTCTGGTTTTCTTGTTTTTCAACTTGAGAAAACCTCAAAATGAAAATACCCGAGCCAAGTTTTGGCAAAAGTTGGCTTGGATTTTATTTTTCAGCTTCATAAAAGGCAGAAATTGCATATACAAAGTTGGTGGGATTTGACTATTTTGTAGTCATAAAAGGCAGAAAGTGAAAACCAAAAGTTGGCTCGGATTCGGCAATTTTTCAGCTTCATAAAAGCTGAAAATTTAGAATAGAAGTTGCTGTGGGACACGAAATATGTTGAGGGGGGAGGGGGGACTTTGCCCCCCCTAAGCTCGCCGTCACGTACATCATAATCATTTGTGCTAATTAATAGGAGGCCCAATTAAGGAGAAAGTGAATTATCGAACGAAATAAGCTCCCAAATTAGAATATCATCGCGGCCCGTCGTTTATGGGAGACTTTTTGCACGTTAATTTATATGTTAATATTTTTTCCCTTAATAGATTTTTCCAAAGGATCAAACTTACATTAAAATGAAGTACAGTTTATGGGTATTCTAACACGCATTTCAGAATTTATATGAAAATTGGTGGGGGGTCTGCTTAACCCGCTGAGGACCAGCTAGTTTATAATAAATGTACCACCAGGGACCGGCTGTTTTGATTTTTTTTTTCTTTCCAGAAACAATAGCGAATAGGTTAGGAATGAAACAATAGCGAATGGGTTAGGAATGAAGGAAAAACCACAAAAAAAAAGATAAAAAAACTAAAAAAATGGTCCTACAGAGCCCCCGAAAGTCTATTTTACAAGAGTAAAAAATTGAAGGCAAATACACCCAAAATACTGGTTTTTGCGCGCTCACGCGCACGCGGTTGGACTTTAAGAGTTTTCAACCATCGTCAAGGTTGCGTGGGATACTTACCCAGTTCCCATACAAATCTGAGCCCTCTAGGTGCCATAGGACCGGAGTAATTGGGACCGGACCGGCAAGGACGCATGGTTTGCGTCGCTGGGGTTCTGTGGGTTAATATATACCGAAACAATTTATTAAGGACAAGAGGTACGTATAGACTCGCAAAAATATTCTCAATATTGTTCCAATAGAGGATTTGCGATAACAAAAAATTTAAATACCACGTTATGACCTAAATAAAACCAGAGTCCCGCGCATAAACAAACGCAATTTCGTTGACTTTCCTTGGTAAGGGATGTGTTGGCGGTTTTGTTTATTACGCTCGGGGTAATGTTCCCATCTATTTTTTTTCTTCGAAATTATCCCATGACCAGCTGTTATTTACCCCATGCTGGCAATATGTATGATGAGGACAATAAGTCATGGGTGGGGTGAGGCCCCCTCAACCTATTATTGTATCCCACGGCCGTTACGGGTAAGCTAATGCAATTCCTCCATTCACTGGATGATAAAGAACGATAACACACTATATTCCTGGGAGGAAAAAATATCTTGGTAAATAAGCCTGCACAACTGATCTTAAGTGGTACAAAAAATAAAAAATGCATAAGTGAATTTTAAAAGACGCACCTTAGTAATTCAAAACACAAAATTTGTGCTGAGGACTCGTGGGTGCCTGTCTGGGGTTTGTTTGGATATGTGTACAAGCTCTTCATCTTATTAGGCTCTGATGATGATGCAAGTTCAGTATAGAAACTTTAGCAACAAATAAATCAAGATGTGGTAACCAACACTGGCGTTTATCTTAATAAGTCTGCGCTTCCCACCATGCACGAGATCTACTGTATTGCTGATATGTATAATATATTGTTACGTGCGCCACTGATGAATCTTCCTCTTCTGTATCGATGTACGGAACAGTGTAAATAAATGTTGAAAGACAGATAGTTATGAGAAAGGATAGTGAGGGTGTACGAGAGCGAGGTGGAAGGACAGAGAGGGAGAGGTAAACCGAAAGAGAGGTGGAAGGATGAAGTGAAGAAGTATATGGATGAAAGTGGTGCTGGTTGCGAGAAGGGGCGTCGACTGACTGGGGACAGAGGTGCATGGTAGCGTTTCGTTCGTGGCCACCCCTTCGGGGATCACGGCGTCAGGCAATAGATAGATAGATGGATAGTGGGCAAGAACTTTTGAATTAGAGGCGTATGCTCCGGCAGTGCGCTCATATTATTGTCAAATTAGGATCAAATTAGTATTAGGAAATCGATCTTGTCCTACAAAATCCCATGTATCATCTTTAAACAGTGTTCCATCAAATCACACTGGCGGTGTTTCTTGTATTTAACCTAGTATTATTTATATTATCGTATCTAATTATGAAATTAGGCAATTACGTAATTAGGTGATTTCTTTCCGATTATTTTTCGACTTTGACGACATGCTATGCACGAAAGGGGAGGATAAAAACAATGATTTGAATGCAGTCTATAGAGTTTTTTAAGGGTGGATGGGCCGGATTTCTGAACCACTTTCTCCCTCATGTTTAGCCCCATTAGTTTTCAGATGTTAAAATGTTTGCCCCTTTAGTTAGTCGATTTTAAGACCTTTCGCCCCATTTCTTCGTCAATATTTAGACCTTTCGTGCTATTTAGGTGTCGAGTTTTTCCCTGGCGAACGATAGTGAGCCTGTACTGTTGGAAGAACCGGCCTTCGGCCGGGAAATTTTTCTACCGAAAATTATACAAATTAATCTAGAAGGGGAATCTAATGGATGTTTTTTTTTTTTTAATTTGGTGGAGGTCTAGGGAGGAAACTAGAAAAAGAATGAATACATAAAAAAATCGCCCAAAAACTGAACCATCCCCCCTTAACCCTTTGAGTACCAGCGACGGGTGTTATTCCTTATTTTAGCTATTTTTAGACGATATTATGCAGTTTAGGAATGATTCGTGGTAGTTAAAAGGGTTAGTTGAGATAGTTTGGAGACATATTATTGCTAGAGATCCTTCCTAAGCTGAATAAAATCGTCTAACAGTTGCTGGAATAAGATGAAAAGGACTTCCCTGGTACTGTATGGGTTAAGCTCGTAGCCTATGGATCTCAAAGGTCAATAACTTCAAGGACTTAAGTATTTTTCGAGCTCAGATATACTTGTTGAAGAGATAACTACCTCACTGATTTGATATACATTTTTGTACATGGATGATATTGAACTATGTCGAGACTAAAGTGAACTTAAGATTAACTTGTCAGACTGTTCTATAAATTTTTCTTGTTGAATTATAGCTCTCCATATTGAAAGATAATCACTCATAATTGTTTATACAAATGTAATGATTTAATTGAGGGCATAAGACTGAAAGGTTACCGTCATTGTATGAAATATATGAATGTATATTTGTTACATTCGTGAAGATTTGTTTGAAGCCTCCTATGTAAAAATTATCTATGACCTGAATTGAGAAGTCTCGCTTGGATTAGGATGTTATTATTATTATTATTAATATTATTTATATTACTATTATATCCTGTTGTTCTGAAGCAATCCGATTAAGTGTTGTTTGTGGCAAGAGACCAGTAATCATATTTCTACCCTGATTCGTAACAATATAATATATATATATATATATATATATACAAATTTGTTTTACTAATTTTTTCTTCTATTTTCTTCTCACTTTTCCGCTTCTCTTATCTTTATATTTTATTTCTTTTTCCTTTATCTTCTGCATTGTTTTCTCTTTCGCTTCCCGTCCAGGTTTTTATTAAATTCTCATTTGTTTTATGATTTTCTTCCTCATCAATATCTCTCATCGTTAATGTTTCTTTAATATTAATGCTTCCCCTGTAACCTCCATTATATATCTGCTTCCTTATCGTACATGATTTATTATCTTCCCTCCTTTGTTTTCCGTGCTTGTCATCTTAAATTAATCTATATGCTTTTCATGTTTATTGCCCTTGAGCTTCCTTCCTTCCAAAGTAGTTTGTTGACTTCTACGATTGTATTATTAATTTTTGATAGTGTTGGGAAGTTGCCCAAGACCTATAAATATAACTGGAAGGAACAAGCAGGCAAATCACCCCTCCCCAGCCTAATGAAGATTAGGATCTCCAAGGCACCCTTGTCAATGTAAGTGGCCAGGATTTCTGCTTCACTCATTACCAAAAGGAGGCGGAGCCTGTCCCACCACCATGCTCTCCCATTGGCCGGGAAAAAGCACTTCAAGACATGACGTAATTGCTGGTAGGCTACCGGATTGGCAGAGTTGCTCGCTTGGGCCACTACCTCACTGGCCGACCCAAGATAGCAGAAGAAGTAAACGCGGTCACAGGGGATCCCCCAACAATCACCAAATCTGGTAGATCAGGATCCAGGTCTGGCAATCCTGGAAGCAGACACCTCGATCTGCCACCCCTCAGCACAGTCACCGCTGTTCCCTTGGATCTGGCTTCCCTCCTCTCCTCGCAGCCCAGACCTCCTCCTTCAGTAGCACCAGCTGGCACAGTAGGGAGCTCCAAAGGAGGCATTACTAAAAGAGATATTTTGTTGGACTCTGACTCAGAATGTTCGAGAGTCTAGACTGCCATCTAGCCACTGCTGCAACTGCCCTCCATTGTCAAATTTCCTGAACTCCTGGAGGTGCAGGCACTGATCCAGCGGCACACCGTTGGTGCCCCAGATGCGTTTTTCACAGAGTTGACCACCCATTGGTAGACCGAATTACCTAGGGTCTTGAGAGAGGATGGCCACCTAGTGTGGCCTTACTGCGAAGCTGAGACGAAAGCGCAGCCGATGAGATGATAAAATGCTGAGACGCCCTGGCCCAGGAGGACCAGCCCCATCACCTTTGTTACACTTGCACTAGACAACCATAGGGCCGTTAGACGGGCGATTAGAGTACTTCTAGCAGTACTGATAGATAACTTTGATAAGACTCCTTGCTTTCCACATGGAGACAAGTCATTGCTCAAGATGCTTGTAAACTTGCTTCATAATTAAACTCAAGCTCAGCTCTTAGAAAAGTTACTAGAAGATAGTTTTATGACTATGTTCAAAGCTCGAAGTCTTGCCCACTTAATCCTAGAAAACCTAGTCAGCCAGAGAACTTGCTTTCAACAAGGAGATGAGCTTGACAAGCTAGTCGATAGGAATGTAATTAGCTTAAATCCCCGAGCTTAGGTTTGCTCACAATTAATTACGATATCAAGATAGGATCCGTCGAGCCCTCAGCAACGGATATTAGGAATCTGCAACACCAAGTAAGAGCCTATAATTGCTAATGAACTGTTCAGTATAGACCCCCCCCCCCCTCCCCAGGCACACAGGCTCGATTATATTTAAAAATAGAGTTCCTTGGAACACAAAGTAATATTGCCTTCACATAGTAATTGCGAGAGTGCTCCCGAGCGAGCGAATTTCGAGTTGCATAAGAATCCCTTATTGTTACCACGAGCTAATTATCTATTGTTTACCTCTTCCGCCTGAAGTTCATTTTGCTTATACTAAATTTTTAATACTTGCTTATGATAAAAGTAATTACTTGCCTATACTGAACGAGTTAATTACTTGTTTATGTTAAAGGAGTCAATTACTTGCATTCTGTTTTCTATGTATATGAAGGAGACAAAAGGCAGGCTGCCTGTGACGAGTGTCTCTCCCAAAGCCAAAAGAGTGACAGAGAGCCAAATTCAAGGGACGTTGGGGTCAAAATGCCTGGACACATGAAGTTTAAAGCAGTTTAAATGATAGGATGAAGGAAATATTGATTGAGGGAGAGAGATCCAGAGTTCACTAGTTGAGTAGAAGAAAAACTGAGGAAATTTGTCAATTCTTGGATTGGAGAGTTGGACAGAATAGGAGTGAGACTGTGTTGAAAGGCGGGTGCCTCGCACTCGCCGCAAGGGAGGGGGTCATGTTAATCCTTGCTTTTGCGAATGATTTAATGGTGTTGACAGTGCTATAGAGGTCCAGCATTACACATATACAGTATACTTGAGGACTTAATACTGTATGGTATTTCTGTGTAATTTTCTGTATATACTGTATAATACCCGTTCATGTCTTTTAATTTCATAAAACTTATTGCATCTTTGTTACAATTTGTTTTTGTTATCCAGCTGAGCATGCAGTGGAACCTAGCCCTAACATTTTTGCATGATAACTATACTCCTCCTTTGCAATTATATTTTTGATTGTATTGATAATTTTCACTATATTCCTACTGTGCTGCATTAATATGTATGCTTAGTGTTAATGTACTTATTGTAGTTACTTTATATACGGTATGTTTTTGTTTTCTTTTAATTATATATATTTGATCATCTCTTTAATTTCTTTTCGCCTTTTGCCTCATCGTCGTCTATTTCTTACTCCCCATTCATTCATTCACTTCAATACCTGCAATTCATTCAACTCCTTCATTCATCTGTCCTTCTTCCATTCATTCACCTCTCTACTTTCCATTAATTCAACTCTCTAACATCCATTAAGTAACCCCTTTACCTTCCATTCATTCTCCTCATTCTTAATTTTCTTCCTTCCATTCATTCATCTTCTCTCCATTCATTCATCTATCTTTCATTCATGAAATCCTTTACCTTCAATGTATTCACTTAATTAATTCACCTCTCTTCCTTCCATTCATTCACCTTTCTACCCTCCATTCATTCACCTCTCTACCTTCCATTCATTCACCTATCTACTTTCCATTCATTCACCTCTCTACCTTCCATTCATTCACCTCTCTACCTTCCATTCATTCACCTCTCTACCTTCCATTCATTCACCTCTCTACCTTCCATTCATTCACCTTTCTACCCTCCATTCATTCACCTTTCTACCCTCCATTCATTCACATCTCTACTGTCCATTCATTCACCTCTCTACCTTCCATTCATTCACCTATCTACCTTCCATTCATTCACCGCTCTACCTTCCATTCATTCACCTCTCTACCTTCCATTCATTCACCTCTCTACCTTCCATTCATTCACCTCTCTACCTTCCATTCATTCACCTCTCTACCTTCCATTCATTCACCTCTCTACCTTCCATTCATTCACCTCTCTACCTTCCATTCATTCACCTCTCTACCTTCCATTCATTCTCCTATCTACTTTCCATTCATTCACCTCTCTACTTTCCATTCATTCACCTCTCTACTTTCCATTCATTCACCTCTCTACTTTCCATTCATTCACCTCTCTACATTCCATTCATTCACCTCTACATTCCATTCATTCACCTCTCTACTTTCCATTCATTCACCTCTCTACTTTCCATTCATTCACCTCTCTACTTTCCATTCATTCACCTCTCTACTTTCCATTCATTCACCCCTCTACCATCCATTCATTCACCCCTCTACCATCCATTCATTCACCCCTCTACCATCCATTCATTCACCCCTCTACCATCCATTCATTCACCCCTCTACCATCCATTCATTCACCCCTCTACCATCCATTCATTCACCTCTCTACTTTCCATTCATTCACCTCTCTCCTTTCCATTCATTCACCTCTCTCCTTTCCATTCATTCACCTCTCTCCTTTCCATTCATTCACCTCTCTCCTTTCCATTCATTCACCTCTCTCCTTTCCATTCATTCACCTCTCTCCTTTCCATTCATTCACCTCTCTCCTTTCCATTCATTCACCTCTCTCCTTTCCATTCATTCACCTCTCTCCTTTCCATTCATTCACCTCTCTCCTTTCCATTCATTCACCTCTCTCCTTTCCATTCATTCACCTCTCTCCTTTCCATTCATTCACCCCTCTCCTTTCCATTCATTCACCCCTCTACCTTCCATTCATTCGCCTCTCTACTTTCCATTCATTCACCCCTCTACCTTCCATTCATTCGCCTCTCTACCTTCCATTCATTCTCTTATCTACCATTCATTCACCTCTCTACCTTCCATTCATTCACCTCTCTACCTTCCATTCATTCACCCCTCTACCTTCCATTAATTCACCCCTCTACCATCCATTCATTCACCCCTCTACCATCCATTCATTCACCCCTCTACCATCCATTCATTCACCCCTCTACCATCCATTCATTCACCCCTCTACCATCCATTCATTCACCCCTCTACCATCCATTCATTCGCCTCTCTACCTTTCATTCATTCACTTGATTCATTCTCCTATCTACCTTTCATTCACCTCTCTACCTTCCATTCATTCACCTCTCTACCATCCATTCATTCACCTCTCTACCATCCATTCATTCACTTCCTTCCTTCCTACTCTTTCCTTTCCTTAAGTGATAACTTTCACTTTAAAGTTTACTAGTAACGAACCAAATAGTAGCATCGAAAAAGTCCCTAATTTCAAGAAAGCAAACTTCCATAAACTTAGAGCTATGTTTAAAGAAACTGACTGGAGCTTTTTAATTAACAATAACGACATAAATACATCTTGGAAGTTATTTGAAACCACTTACCTAAAAGCAGTGCAAGACTGCATACCATCGAAAATACGGCGTCCAGGCCATAATAATAAGCCCAAATGGTGGATAAAGATATTTCAAACTGCCTGCTTGCTAAAAATTTTGCTAATGATAATTAAAATCCTCACAAAATGACGAACGGGTGAAATTTGTAGAGCTACGACGCAAAGCCAAAAAGTTAATTAAGCAAAGTAAAAAGACCTTAGAGTTACATATTGCGAATCAAAGTAAAACAAACCCGAAAGAATTCTATAGTTATATCAGAAAGAAAAAAGTAGTTACGTCAACTGTTGGACCGTTAGTCGATGAAAATGGAGAATACACCAAAGACGAAGTACAAATGAGTAATGCCCTCAATACCTTCTTTGCATCAGTTTTTACAACAGAAGACCTCAGTGATATCCCTACACCATCGCCGATTCAGATTGATAATTCAGACGTTCCAAGCAATATCACCCTTACAGAGAGAGAAGTATTGAATTGTTTAGATAAAGTCAAGGTAAATAAAACGCCTGGACCTGATACAATCTCGCCTAGAGTTCTAAAGGAAGCTAAGGATGAGCTCTCCAAACCACTGACATTACTATTCAATAAATCCTTGCAGTCTGGAACTATGCCTGATCAGTGGAAGCTAGCCAATGTAACACCTGTTACGACCTGGGATATATAAACACTGGGCTCTTTCTATTGGACTAGGTATGCGGCAACAAGCAACAACGGAAAACGCTAGATCCAACCCTTATCTATAAACCCAGGCAACAAACCACCCTAAACCGTCAAGAGTCCTGCCTGGACAACGAGGTATCCTATTACTCGGTTACAGGGTGCACGCACTATAGACTGCTGATAGTCAAGCAGGCTATATAAAAGATCTCACAATTAAGTTGACTTAAGCTTCAAGGAAAAGATAGATTACGGAATTAAATTGCAGAAACAATTTAATAACAAACTAGAAAAAAGTACATTTAACGTTACGTTAATTAATACAACTAATCACCCCTGCGTGAAAGAAGGTGAAAGCAAACAGTCCTCAAAACATCGTACAGGTAGACAAGATGCGGGTTTCTAAACTGCATGCGGCTACTGTAGGATCTGATGCTTAGCAAAGAAAGTATGTTACGGATTTAGAGAACTCTTAACTCATAAGCAGGAATAAATACTAGTGATAGGACCTACAGTGTATAATGGCATAAGTATAATTAAATAAAGGTAGCAACTCGCAACATAACCACATACAGGTGTGCTTCTCACTCTTAGTCAGGCAAGCCTGCTCGGACAGAGTCTCTAAGCCACACCCTGACTCACAATGCTCACAAAAACGGTAAACTGTGGCACAATAACAAGCATACAGAGATCATAAACCCCTAGCTGTTAATCTGCCAGGTGGCAGAGGTCTAGCCGGAAGGATATAGGCTTCGGATACCCGGGCTGAGCCACCTGCTCTAGCCTAGGGATGTTCCCAAGTCTGTGCGCCAAATTACTCTAATTGAAAGGGTGCTCTCTTGAGAGACTCAGATCCCAAGTATCTGACTCTCTCCTGGCGACCCTAAAACAAAAGCAAGACGTGCTAGCGCAGTGCTGAGTGGACTAGGCAAGGGCCCTCACACAACACAACACTAGACACACAGGGACACAGACAAGAAAATGCCCCCAAACTCCCACGGGTATCCTAGTAAAGTCGTGCGGGTCCACAGGACTCGCACCAGCAGACTTTACTTAAAGGATCGCAAAAAGCCTCCCCTCCGGTCTAGCCCCTGCTAAATTGACACAAGAACACACTAGCAAGCATGAAACCACCAAATATGAGACAACAAAAAAGCTTCCTAGGTCTCATTAACAATTACGTCTCTGCATAAGGCCCAAAATCCTATCTAGTTATCTGAGAGCTCGTCGTTAATACAATAATAGATATAAGGTCTATCAAGGGGATGGGATAATTAAATAGATTGGTGAAGTAGTGGAAGGAAGGTATACAAAGTAAGAGAGAAAGTTTCTAAGTGGGGTTGAGAGGGATAGATATCATGGGGGTCCGAAGGGTACGACAGTGAGGTGAGCTCTGAGTTTTGAATCTGTCTTGACCCCACCCTAGGCATGCAAAATACATCCCATGCTTGGCAACACTCAACACAGTTGCCGGGTCAAAATCCTCTACCCTGTGCGTGAGTCGAAACTAAGCCTAACATTGCAATCAAATGCAGGTGGCAACATCAGGCTCGTCCCAAGCTAGACTCTCCGCGCGAAGCAACGTCCCCCAGCCGGTCTCTCTCTCCCGCTCGTCTCCTCCCACTGTCACTAGACTTACATCTTATATATTATAATGAAACCATAAACTATCGAGAATAAAATATACTAAGATGCGTTGGTTAAGAATAAGGGCAGCTACAAGCTGTGAAACAACATAAGAATATCCCAGACATTAGTTACATTGTCGTAGGATATATACTAAGGAAAAGCCGGCCGGCCGGCTGCCACCAGCCGGTTTCTAAACGGCTGGGCAGCCGACGCGCGCGCATGCCCGCACGTGGCTACTATGCAGAAGCGTCACACACCGATATTAAAAAAAGGCAGCAAATCCCTACCCAGTAACTATCGTCCAATTAGCTTAACCTCAGTTGTATGTAAAATACTAGAAACGGTCATACGAGACAGACTCGTAAATCACTTAGAGGAAAATAACATACTTAAAGATACTCAACACGGCTTTCGTAAAAAACATTCCTGTTTAACAAACCTCTTAGACTTCTTCCACGATATCCTCAACCTCTACGATGGGAGTAAAGCTGTATATATTATATACCTTGATTTTCAAAAGGCCTTTGACAAAGTTCTCCACAAACGTTTACTGCTAAAACTAAAAGCGCATGGAATACAAGACGGTGTGTTGAAAGGGATAGAAAATTGGCTCAGCGACAGAAAGCAAAGAGTAGTCATAAACGGTAAGGCATCTAAATGGACCAATGTAAGTAGCGGGGTACCCCAGGGATCGGTACTAGGTCCAATTATCTTTCTAATTTACATCAACGACATAGATGAGGGTCTCACCTGTACAATCTCAAAATTTGCCGACGATACAAAAATTGCAAATAGCGTACTCTCAAAAGAACAAGTTGACGATATGCAACACAATCTAGATAAATTGTCATGTTGGGCCCAAATGAGTTTCAATGCGGATAAATGTAAAGTACTACATATCGGATACCTAAATGAGAAAGCAAACTATTCGATGAATGGCACTCAGCTTAAGAATGTAAACAGAGAAACCGATCTGGGAGTAACAATATCGAGTAACCTAAAACCGAGTCAACAATGTTCAGAAGTTGTTAAGAAGGCAAACAAAATAATTGGCTTTATAGGCAGGTCATTTGAGCATAAATCCAAAGAAGTTATCCTAACCCTTTACAATTCCTTAGTCCGCCCTCTTCTGGAATACTGCGTTCAATCCTGGTGCCCTTATTACCAAAAAGATATAAACAAGCTAGAACGAGTTCAACGTAGAGTTACCAAAATGATACCTAGCCTAAAGAACAAACCATACGAAGAGCGTGTCTTAGAGAATTAAATCTATTTCCTTTAACCCAGCGCAGATTAAGAGGTGACTTAATTCAAGTGTTCAAAATCATCAAAGGCATCGACAATATGGACTGTAGTAAGTACTTCACTATCGACCAATCTAATTACACACGGGGAAACGGTTGCAAAATTATTGGTAAATCTTTTAACTCACACGAATCTAAGAATTTCTTCTTCAATCGAGTTGCCAACTTGTGGAATGGGCTTCCCCGAAACGTTATAGACTGCATCACCGTTGATTCATTTAAACTCCGCCTAGACAAATATCTCGCATCAAACCCGCGACTGACTGCGTTTGTAAATGAATAACTTTATTTTATCCCCCCCTTCAGTTACTAACCCATCTGTCCCCTACTAACTTCCTAATCCTGCCACGGACATTAGTTCCAGGGCAGTAATTCCCTTTCCAATGTTCCCTTACCCACTCTAAACCACTGTTTGGACACTTGATCCTCAGTGTTTTGGAGGACAAGCAACCTAGAAGGGTCACTAGATCTGTTGTTGCTTTATTTCCTTTGTACTCCTTTGTACCTATAAATCATTCACCTTGCATCCTTCCATTCATTCACCTCGTTCATTCACTACTCTTGCTTCCATTCATTTAGCACCCATTCACTAACTATATATAGAAAAAAAAAAAAAAAAAAAAAACTCTCTAATGGATTCACGAACCAGAAATCCCATCAAAGGCATTATATATTATACTTTTTTAATTATTAGAAGACAGTGAGATCATTATAAATAGATACATAGGTAGATATATACTTATAAATAGAAAGAAAGAGACTAAGGTAGATAGATAGTAATACAGATCGATCATTACATGTATTATTATACAATGTAATAGGAAACATATATGACTTAAGGGGAGATGGGCCTATTTATATGACTTAAGGGGAGATGGGCCTATTTATATGACTTAAGGGGAGATGGGCCTATTTATATGACTTAAGGGGAGATGGGCCTATTTATATGACTTAAGGGGAGATGGGCCTATTTATATGACTTAAGGGGAGATGGGCCTATTTATATGACTTAAGGGGAGATGGGCCTATTTATATGACTAGGGATGGGCCTATTTATATGACTTAAGTGGAGGTGGGCCTATTTATATGACTTAAGGGGAGGTGGGCCTATTTATATGACTTAAGGGGAGGTGGGCCTATTTATATGACTTAAGGGGAGGTGGGCCTATTTATATGACTTAAGGGGAGGTGGGCCTATTTATGACTTAAGGGAGTGGGCCTATTTAAGGGAGGTGGGCCTATTTATATGACTAAGGGGAGGTGGGCCTATTTATTTCAGGGGAGGTGGGCCTATTTATATGACTTAAGGGGAGGTGGGCCTATTTATATGACTTAAGGGGAGGTGGGCCTATTTATTTGCTCATTTATGTATTTTTTGTATTAGTTTCCTCCCTAGTCCTCCATCAAGCTTAAAAAAACACTCCCCAAGACCCTCCTTCAAGATGAATTTGTAAAATTTTCGATAGAAAATGTCCTGGCCGAAGGCCGTTTTCTCATAAATTACACGCTCGCTATCGCTCGCCACGAAAGAATCGACACCTAAATGGCACAGACTCTAAATATTGACAAAGAAATAAGGCGAAAAGTCTTGAAATCGCCAAACTAATAGGCCGAACGTCTTATAGTGTGAAAACTAATGGGGCTAAACATGAGGAAGAAGGGGGACCAGAAAAACGACCCTTCCCCATTAAGTCATTGGAGACAGGAAGCGCTTAAGGGGAGATTTTTCACGTAAGGGTTATATTTCTGGTCACCCTTTTCCTTCGTGCTTAGCCCCATTGGTTTTGAGATTTTAAAACGGTCGCCCCATTAGGTTGACGATTTTTAGACCTTTCGACCTATTTCTTTCAACTTATAAGACGTTTAGGGGTCGATTTTTTTTTCAGGCGAGCGATAGGAGGAATCGGCCTTCAGCCAAGACATTTTTCTACCGAAAAATGTACACATTTATCTCGAAGGGGGATCTTGAGGGTATTTTCTTAGGCTTGATGTATGTATAGGGAGCAAACTAAAAATCTCCCCTTAACTCCATTAATCAGCCCACAGTTTCAATATTTGATACATTCTCATGACCAACAATTTTACTCGGCTTAAAATGGACGTCTAGGAGTTCAATGGTTTGTTTATTTCCATTATTTTTCTACTGGAGGTATCACACGGGAGCTTTGATCCTCAATTATCTATGGTCAACCTTTTTCCGGTAATGATTTCTGGGTTCTTTATATATATATAGAGAAGGGTGTTGAGCTGGTATGGTCATGTTGAACGAATGGGAGATGAAAGGCTTACAAAGAGAATATGTGAGTTCAGATACAAGGGGAGATAGAAGGGCAGGAAGACTCCCATTGAGATGGAGAGACTGTGTAAGAAAAGCTTTGGATGATAGAGGAATGACTATAGATCAGGCAGGGGAAGTGGTGCTGGACAGGAGTGAATGGAGAATGCTTGTGGATAGTTGAGTGAACACGTGGTCATTTGGGGGAAGGGGTCAGGCGCAAGTTGGACTAGATAGTAGTCCATCAGGCACCTGGCCCGGGGAGACGATTAATATAAAGGGTGCGCCTGGAAGTGTGGTGGGAGGGCTTGTGGCTTTGGCTTCGCTGCTTGTCTGCCTGCCAAGATCGGAACCTCTCCGGGTGGTCGGGGGCCGGGGGAGTGCTGGAGCGACCTTGGTGACCCAGGTCTCTGGGTCCTCTCCTGGGTGACCTAGATGTGTGTGAATTTGTGTTTTTATCTGTGGTTGTTCGTTGTTTTGTGTTGTTTTTGTGTTTTCCCTGTTTTTGCTCTGTCTTGATTCGGCCACCCCCAAGAAAAAAGGAAAACAAATAATGAAATAAAATTAAATAGAAAATAAAAATAAAAATAGAAAAAATGTGGATTGGGCCTGAGCATATATATATATATATATATAATGTGATCTCTAAAGAACCCAGAAATTATTATTTGAAAAATGTTGACCATAGATAATTTCCGATCAAAGCTCCCGTGTGATACCTTTAGTAGAAGGATAATTGAAATAATCATAAACCATTGAACTCCTAGACGTCCATTTTTAGCTGCGTAAAATTGTTGGACGTAAGCATGTATATAATATTGAAACTGTGGGCTGAGTAATTGAGTTAAGTGCTTCCTGTCTCCAATGACTTAAGGGGGTCCACCTCGTTTATTTTTCTCTCTTTCTCTCTCTGGGTTGTATCCATTCGGCCCCATTCAGCCTACTGTTTTAAGACGTTTATCCCCATCCAGGTGTAGATTTTTTCCTAGTGAACGGTAGCAAGCCAGCATATTTTGTTAATGTCTTTGACAGCAGGCTACATTTGTACATTTTTTCGATAGAAAAATGTCTCCAGCGAAGCCGGATTTCGCCATACAATACTGGCTCGATATCGCTCGCCAGGAAGAAATCGACACCTGGATGGTGTGGTGGAGTGGTCTTGCCACTGGACTGGTAATCCAATGGACCCGGGTTCGAATCCCGATATGTTAATGGAAGATATTATTGGGATGGAATTTGTGCTGTACCTAGTATCAGTGCATTACCACAAAGCCCACCGAAACGCCAAATAAATACCCTCATTGTTCCCTGATTAAATAGCACTGTATGAATTATTCCATATTCAAAATATGCTACACGGGAACAATGCCTAGTGCGTTAATTACTCAATAGGTGGCGTTCTGTGAGTGAGGGTCCGAGTTTAGGAGATGAGACAGTGAAGTACTGGAGCGAGGCAGCTTAAGAGATGGGGCTGCTTCGAGCCATGAGTGGTCAACTAAGCCCCATGCGTCCTGCGAAGGCAAGATGGTAGAGGCTGGTTGCAGCTAAAATTAATGTGCTTCACATGTCTCACCCCCTAGACTGGAACGAGACCTCACGGGCTTCACCGTTCAATGCATAAGGGTTGAATGCCCGAGAGGGAGTAGTTGGAATATAGAAGAAAACAAATGGATACAAGCAAGAGAGAGAGAGAGAGAGAGAGAGAGAGAGAGAGAGAGAGAGAGAGAGAGAGAGAGAGAGAGAGAGAGAGAGAGAGAGAGAGAGGCCCCCTTAATTCATATCGGTTACCCAATATATTTCATATACACTTATTTATCAATCTGTACTACCCTCTATATCCCTTAGTCTCTTTCTGTCCATCTATACGTCTATCTATCTACCAATGTGTCTATTCATAATTATTTCTCTGTCCTCTAATAATTAAACAGGTATAATTAATAATAACTTTGATGGGATTTCTGGTTCGTGTATTCATTAGAGAGTGCTCTATACTAGCAAGTTAATAGGTGCTGAATATATACATTATATATATATATATATATATATATATATATATATGAGAGAGAGAGAGAGACTAGACTATCTTACGTGAAGGAAGACATAAAGGTTTGCCTCATAAACTGTCAGACCAGTGTTAAGGATAAATGTTGAGAAAAGTATTACTCGTGTGATACTGGCTTAAGGAGATATGTTTATTTATTTGTTTTTATTTATTTATTATTTGAAGCTTAAAAGTTAATGTATACAATAAATGTGCAATATATAAAATGCAAAAGGGATGAATCAAGAAATGTATAAGCGATACCGTTTCCTATATCAATCTGAAACAAATATAATTGCATAACCATTATTTCTTGGACTCCACGGATTAGACGAATTGACTGTTCCTTGATTTTGGATCTCTACCACTCTTGCAACATTGTGGGGGACACTTGTTACAGGCAGCTTTGCCTTTTGTCTCCTTCATACACAGGAACAAATTATATGAATATAGTATTATACAGTTAAGTATAATTATTACTAACATTCTATGAATGGAGGATGCCTTTAGGGACATGGACTTTTGTTTTCTTTGTTTTTCCTTCCTCTATTATTTGTCTTTTTAAAACCATATATACTTACTCATTCTTGAATATTTTTGTATTTAACTTTATATCTTCCTTTCCTACTTTTCTTTCTTCTTGCCTACCTTCTTTCATACTTCAACTCGTCTTCTACTATCCCCCAGTTTATATCTCTCTGGCTGCTTTTTTGGCCGATTATTTCATTATATTGTTAGTTTCCTCGCTAGAAATCCCTCAAACTTATAAAAAACAACCCCTAGAACCCCCTCCCCCCCCTCAAGATTAATTTGTAAATTTTTCAGTGGAAAAATATCCACTCCTAAAATTTCAGGCTCGCTATCGCTCGCCAGGAATAAATCGACACCTAAATGGTACGAAAGATCTTATTATTTACAAATACATGGGGCGTAAAGTAATAAAATCGCCAAAATACTGGGCCGAACGTCTTCAAATTTCAAAATAAATGAGGATAAACACGAAGGAAAAGGGGGACCGGAAAAAACCGCCCCAGCTCCCATTAATCTCCTGTCATCCTCATTATGTGTCCTTCCTTTGATCTTCAGGCAATCATTCCACCAGTCTCTTTCTCTATTTCTCTCTCTTGTATGGGTTGTATGCATTTGGTCCCATTCAGCCTACTGTTTTAAGACTCTTATAGTTATCCCCATCCAGGTGTCGATTTTTTCATGGCGAGCGATAGTGAGCCAGCATATTTTGGATAATGTTTTAGACAGCAGGATAAATGTGTACATTTTTCAATAGAAAAATTTCTCCGGCGAAGCCGGATTTGTCCATACAATGCTAGCTCGCTATCGCTCGCCAGATTCGGCACCTGGATGGGGATAAACATCAGGCCGAATGGGGCCGAATGGATACAACCCAGAGAGAGAGAGAGTACAAAGGAAATAAAGCAACAACAGGTCTAGTGACCCTTCTAGGCTGCTTGTCCTCCAAAACACTGAGGATCAAGTGTCCAAACAGTGGTTTAGAGTGGGTAAGGGAACATTGGAAAGGGAACTACTGCCCTGGAACTAATGTTCGTGGCAGGATTAGGACGTTAGTAGGGGACAGATGGGTAAGTATCTGAGGGGTGGATAAAATAAAGTTATCCATTTACAAACGCAGTCAGTCGCGGGTTCGATGCGAGATATTTGTCTAGGCGAAGTTTAAATGAATCAACGGTGCTGCAGTCTATAACATCTCGGGGAAGCCCATTCCACAAGTTGACAACTCGATTGAAGAAGAAATTTTTAGCTTTGTGTGAGTTAAAAGATTTACCAATAATTTTGCACCCGTTTCCCGCGTGTAATTCGATTGGTCGATAGTGAAGTACTTACTACAGTTCATATTGTCAATGCCTTTGATGATTTTTTTTAAAGTCTCCTCATAATCTGCGCTGGGTCAAAGGAAATAGATTTAATTCTCTAAGACGCTCCTCGTATGGTTTGTTCTTTAGGCTAGTTATCATTTTGGTAACTCTACGTTGAACTCGTTCTAGCTTGTCTATATCTTTTTGGTAATAAGGGCGCCAGGATTGAACGCAGTATTCCAGAAGAGGGCGGACTAAGGAATTGTAAAGGGTTAGGATAACTTCTTTGGATTTATGCTCAAATGACCTGCCTATAAAGCCAATTATTTTGTTTGCCTTCTTAACAACTTCTGAACATTGTTGACTCGGTTTTAGGTTACTCGATATTGTTACTCCCAGATCGGTTTCTCTGTTTACATTCTTAAGCTGAGTGCCATTCATCAAATAGTTGCTTTCTCATTTTGGTATCCGATATGTAGTACTTTACATTTATCTGCATTGAAACTCATTTGCCAAATTTGGGCCCAACATGACAACTTACTCTAGATTGTGTTACAAATCATCAACCTGTTCTTTTGAGGGTACGCTATTTGCAATTTTTGTATCGTCAGCAAATTTTGAGATTGTACAGGTGAGACCCTCATCTATGTCGTTGATGTAAATTAGAAAGATAATTGGTCCTAGTACCGATCCCTGGGGTACCCCGCTACTAACATTGGTCTATTTTGATGCGTTACCGTTTATGACTACTCTTTGCTTTCTGTTACTGACCCAATTTTCTATCCATTTCAACACACCGTCTTGTATTCCATGCGCTTTTAGTTTTAGCAGTAAACGTTTGAGGGGAACTTTGTCAAAGGCCTTTTGAAAATCAAGGTATATAATATCTACAGCTTTACTCTCATCATAGAGGTTGAGGATATCGTGGAAGAAGTCTAAGAGATTTGCTAAACGGGAACGTTTTTTACGAAAGCCGTGTTGAGTATCTTTAAGTATGTTATTTTCCTCTAAGTGATTTACGAGTCTGTCTCTTATGAGTGTTTCTAGCATTTTACATACAACTGAGGTTAAGCTAATTGGACGATAGTTACTGGGTAGGGATTTGCTGCCTTTTTTGAATATCGGTGTTACGTTGGCTAGCTTCCACTGATCAGGCATAGTTCCAGACTGCAAGGATTTATTGAATAGCAATATCAGTGGTTTAGAGAGCTCATCCTTAGCTTCCTTTAGGAATCTAGGTGAGATTGTATCAGGTCCAGGCATTTTATTTACCTTGAGTTTATCTAAACAATTCAATACTTCTCTCGCTGTAACGGTGATATTGCTTAGAACATCTGAATTATCAATCTGAACCGGCGATGGTGTAGGGATATCACTGAGGTCTTCCGTTGTAAAAACTGATGCAAAGAAGGTATTGAGGGCATTACTCATTTTGCACTTCGTCTTTGGCGCATTCTCCATTTTCATCGACTAATGGTCCAACAGTTAAAGTAACTACTTTTTTCTTTCGGATATAACTATAGAATTCTTTCGGGTTTGTTTTACTTTGATTCGCAACATGTAACTCCAGGGTCTTTTTACTTTGCTTAATTAACTTTTGGCTTTGCGTCGTAGCTCTACAAATTTCACCCGTTCTTCGTCATTTTGTAAGGATTTTAATCTATTATTAGCAAACTTTTTAGCAACCAGACAGTTTGAAATATCCTTATTCCACCATTTGGGCTTATTATTATGACCTGTACGCCGTATTTCCGATGGTATGCAGTCCTGCACTGCTTTTAGGTAACTGGTTTCGAATAATTCCCAAGTTGTATTTATGTCGTTATTGTTAATTTAAACGCTCCAGTCAGTTTCTTTAAACATAGCTCTAAGTTTATGAAAGTTTGCTTTCTTGAAATTAGGGACTTTTTCGATGCTGCTATTTGGTTCGTTACTAGTAAACTTTAATCCACTGAGCCCCAGCTAGTTTAGAATAAATGTACCACCAGGGACCGGCTGTTTCTGATTTGTTTTTTCCCAGAAACAATAGCGAATGGGTTAGGAATGAAGGAAAAACCACAAAAAAACTATCAAAAAGGTCAAAAATTGGTCCTACGGAGCCCCCGAAAGTCGATTTTACAAGAGTAAAAAATTGAAGGCAAATGCACCCAAAATACCGGTTTTTGCGCGCTCACGCACACGTGGTTGGACTTTGAGAGTTTTCAACCATCAGCACGGTTGCATGGGATACTTATACAGTTCCCATGCAAATCTGAGCCCTCTAGGTACCATAGGACCGGAGTAATTGGGACCGGACCGGCCAGGACGCATGGTTTGCGTCGCATTACATACATTGTGGACGCAAACCCTGCGTCGCTGGGGCTCAGGGGGTTAAAGCGAAAGTTATTGTACGATGGTCGCTGTTACTGAATTCATCACCAACATTCAAATTCTCTATTAATTCTTCTTTTGTTGCAAGTACAAGGTCAAGAACGTTATTACCACGGGTCGGCGATCGAACAAATTGATAGAGTGAACTCTCTTGCAAGTTCGCATACAAGTCATGTCCGGAGTGTGAAGTAAGAGTATCGCCCCACTTAGTCACAGGTAAATTAAAGTCGCCCAAAAATACGGTATCTTGTGAGTACTTACATCTGCAATTTGTTCGTAAATTTCTCGGTCAGTTTGCACTGATTGAGCTGGAGGTCTGTATATTAATGCAAGTATTATTTTTGTACCTTTATTATTCTTTGTTAGCACAAAAGATGTGTCAACGTTCACAATTTGAGGTTTTGACATGAGGGTCGGGTTAAGATTTTCTTTGATATAAAATAAAACGCCACCTCCATTTTTATTTATTCGGCTGTTCTCAAACATTACATAACCGGGAAGTGAATACTCTGCTAAAAAGTCTCTATCTTCTGTATTGAGCCAAGATTCTGTTATGCCAATCACATCATAATTTTCTGTAAACACTAGTTCCTCTAAATCTGAAAATGTATTGCATATGCTACGAGTGTTTGCATAGAAAACATTTAAAGTTGCGGTTTTAGAACTCACAGAACGTTCTTTAATCACATTTTTGGTTCTGGTCGGATCTACATTTACATTCATGGCTGTCCTCGGTCCTCGGTCGTTATCCCTGACGGTTTTGAATTTGGGTCGTGTTGGTGGAGCTTTATCCAAATTCGCGGTTCTTGACGGATTAGCATTTAATTCCTTTGTAGGTTGCCGTCCTCGCTGTCTTCGGTCCTCCTTCCTGGTTGTCCTGTGCTGAGTCGATTTCTTCTCCGAAAATCCTTCACCGCATCGTTGAGAAGACGCCTAAAACGTGCTGCTCCCACCTGGTTCAGATGAACTCCATCGTCCGAAAACAAATAGTCATCGTAGTAGAAATTGTCCCAGGTGTCGACGAATCCCACGTTCTCCTTCCTGCAGAGGTTTGCTAGACAACGATTTGTGCTGGTGGCTATGTTGTAAAATCGGCTCTCTACACCGAGCCGGGGGACGATTCCTGAGACGATGATCCTTGATGACTTCTCTTTAAACGACTTGATCAGCTGCTGGTACTTTAAAAGCAAATCTTCTGACCGGGTTTGCTGTACATCGTTGGGGGGGAGAGAGAGAGAGAGAGAGAGAGAGAGAGAGAGAGAGAGAGAGAGAGAGAGAGAGAGAGAGAGAGAGAGAGAGAGAGAGAGAGAGAGAGAGAGAGAGAGAGAGAGAGAGAGAGAGAGAGAGAGAGAGAGAGAGAGAGAGAGAGAGAGAGAGAGAGAGAGAGAGAGAGAGAGAGAGAGAGAGAGAGAGAGAGAGAGAGAGAGAGAGAGAGAGAGAGAGAGAGAGAGAGAGAGAGAGAGAGAGAGAGAGAGAGAGAGAGAGAGAGAGAGAGAGAGAGAGAGGTCCCCTTAATCTCCTTACCTTCTCATGTGTGTCCTTCCTTTGATCTTCAGGCAATCATTCCACCAGTCTTTCAGCGTTCTACCTTCTATTCGGTTTTTTCTCTTTCTCTGGGTTGTATCCATTCGGCCCCATTCAGCCAACGGTTTTAAGACGTTTATCCCCATCCTGGTGTCGACTTATCGCTCGCCAGCAAATTTTGGATAATGTTTTACACAGCAGGCTAAATGTGTACATTTTTCGATAGAAAAATGTCTCAGACTTTTTCCAGATTTATCCATACAATGCTGGCTCGCTATCGCTCGCCGAAATAAAAATCGACACCTGGATAGGGATAAACTTCTTAAAACAGTAGGCTAAATGGGGCAGAATGGATACAGCCCAGAGAAAGAGAAAGAAAGGAAGGCGAGGTGGTCCCCTTAACCCTTAGAGTACCAGCGACGTGTTATGATTCATTCTAGCTATATTTATACGATATTATGCAGCTTATGAAGGATCTGTGGTAGTTAAAAAGGTTAGTTGAGATAGTCTGAAGCCTTATTATTGCTTGAAGTCCTTTCTAAGCTGAATAATAAGGCCTAATCGTCTTCAGAATATAATGAAAAGGTCGTCACCGGTACTGTACGGGTTAATCTCCTTTCCTTCTCATGTATGTCTTTCCTTTGATCTTTAGGCAATCATTCCACAAAGTCTTTTTCTCCATTTCTCTCTCTCTTTCTGGGTTGTATGCATTTGGCCCCATTCAGCCTACGGTTTTCAGATTTATCCCCATCCTGGTGTCGATTTTTTTCCTGGCGAGAGATAACGAGCCAGCATATCTTAGATAATGTTTTAGACAGCAGGTTAAACGTGTAGGCTACATTTTTCGATAGAAAAATGTCTTCGGCTTTTTCCATACAATGCTGGCACGTTATCGCTCGCCAGAAAAAAATCAACATCTGGATGGGGATAAGTCTTAAAACAGTAGACTGAAAGGGGCCGAATGGATACAACTCAGAGAAAGAAAGGCGAGGTGGTCCCCTGATTCTCCTCATGTATGTCTTTCCTTTGATCTTCAGGCAATCATTCCACCAGTCTTTCAGCGTTCATCCTTGTATTTAGTTTTTCATTGTATTGTAATATTTTTAATTTGCTTTCGTCTCTTTCAATATTTTCTTCATTCTTTCCGCCATCGTGTTTTCTTCACTTCTTCTTTGTATCAGGTTTTTCTTTTTATTGTAATATTTTTAATTTTCTTTCGTCTATTTCAGTGTTTCCATCATCCTTTCACTTATCATTTTGTCTTCACTTCTTCTTTGTATTCAGGTTTTTCCTTTTATTGTAATATTTAACTTCTCTTTCTTCTGTTGCAGTATTTGCCTCATTCTTTCATGTTTTGTTTTTCAGTTCTTCCTTGTATTTATTTTTCCTTTTATTGTAATATTTTTAATTTTCTTGATTCTCTTTCAGTATTTCCATAATTCCGCCAGTCTTTCAGCGTTCTTCCTTGTTTTCAGGTTTTCTCTCTTTATTGTAGTATTTTTCATTGTCTTGCGTCCTTTTCATTATTTATATCATTGTTTCGCCTATCATTTTTCTGCAGTTCTTCCTTGTATTAATTTTTTTCCTTTTTATTGTAATATTTAAATTTGTGTTCGTCTCTTTCAGTATTTCCATCATTCTTTCGCGTATATTTTTGTTCTTCAGTTCTTCCTTAGACCATTCAATTTCTCTTTTCCCTTCTCTTTCGCTTCCTTCCTCTTCATATATGTTTTGTTCAATTGTTCTCTTTTTCTGTGTGTGTGTGTTTTTTTTCTTCTATATTCAACTACTCCTTCTCCATGTTTTCTTTGTTTAACCCTTTCGATAAGATATGGACATGTTTTGCTTTATTTTCTGTTATTAAACTTAGGAAAAGCCTCTCAAATGTATTGGATACATTGTGTTAAATCTTTAAAACTTTGATTCTCCGAGGTCCTTCCTAAGCTTAGTATTATAATGTGACCCAAGTATTAACCCCTTGACGATGACGCTTTTATTGCTTTCATTCTGGTTATTAGTAGACGATAATTCAGTTTAGTAAGGACTTGATGGAGCCAGGAGGTTACTTCGGTAGTGTTAAGGGGGACGTACTCGCTTTTTCTGGATCCCTTTCTCCCTCATGTTTAGCATATTAGGTTTTGAGATTATAAGACGTTCGGCCCATTAGTTTGGCGATTTTAACACCTTTAGCTCAGTTTCGTTGTTATGTTTAAGACCATTCGTGCCATTTAGGTGTCATTTTTCCTGGCGAGCAATAGCGAGCCTGCCATTTTAAGAGGACATTTGTCTACCAATTGTTTTACTAATTTATCTTGAAGGGGGTATACGGGGTGTTTTTCTAAGCTTGATGGAGGTCTAGCGAGGAAATTAAGAAATATAGGAATAAATGAATTAATAGAACAAAAACGGCCCATATCCCCTTAATACTATACATACAGTACATAAATCGAGGTCTTAATTAACTGGATACATATTGCATGTCTCATTTAATTTACCCTCATCCTTTCAATATTTTCCATCTCGCCACATTCCTTCCTTCGTTCCTTTTGGTAGTTTGTAACTATTTCATCTATCTTATTCTTTGTATTTTTCTTTGTTTTCCTTCTCTCTTTCATTCTATAGTCTTCCTTTTATTCTTCCTCTTCACCTCTTCCCTGCTTTGCTTCTGCCACTCTTCCATATGTCTTCACAAGTCATTTCCTTTTCCTTCTCTCCTGCAATCTATTACTCTCCTTTCTCTCTTCTTCCTTCCATCTTGTGTCTCTCTTCCTTCGTTTCTCTTGGTACACCTTGTTTATCTTTATCTTTCTTTTATTTTTCTATTACCACCCTTTCCCTTTTTTCCTATATTATTCATACGCATTCCTTTTCTTCCTTCATCCTCATCTTCCCTCATTCGTTTCTTTAACAATCTTTCCATCACTCTTCTATCTGACTTAATTTCCTTTTTTCAAGTTCTACTTTTTCCATAATATTCTTCAGTTATTCTCACTCACTCAGCCAGCCAAACACTTACCCACTCACTCACTCATTCACCCACCCACTCACTCACCTACCCACTCACTCATTCACCCACCCACTCACTCATTCACCCACCCCTTCACTCATCCATTCACCCACTCACACACTCACCCACTCATTCACCTACCCACTCACTCATTCACCCACCCACTCACCTACCCACCCCCTCATTCATTCACCCACCCCTCACTCATCACCCCACACTCACTCATTCACCCACCCTCCCACTCATTCACCCACCCACCCGCTCACCCACCCACCCACTCTCTCACTCACTCACCCACTCACTCACTCACTCATCCACCCTCTCACTCATCCACCCTCCCACTCACTCACACACCTACCCACTCACTCACACACCTATCCACTCACTCACCCACCTACCCCCTTACTCACTCACTCACCCACCCACTAACTCATTCACCCACCCACTCACTCACTCACTCACCCTCCCACCTACCAACTCACTCATTCACCTACCCATCACTCATTCACCCACCCACCCTCCCACTCACTCACCTACCCACTCACTCATTCACTCACTCACCTACCCACTGACTCATTCACCCACCCACTCACTCATTCACCCACCACTCACTCATTCACCCACCACTCACTCATTCCACCCACCACTCCTCATTCACCCACCCACGTCACCCATTCACACCACCCATTCACCTACCCACTCACCAACCCACCCACTCATTGGGTCCAGAAAAACGACCCATATCCCTTTAAGTGTGAGCAGTTGAATTTGACTTGAACTTTATTTCCCTGTTGTAATTATTATGTAGTGAGTTTTGTATATATTTGAGGAAAGTTTTATTTAAAGTAGTCATTTGTTCAAGTCTTTATTTATCTTGTTTAGTATATAATTTTCATCATTATCATTTACGAAGACGTTTGTATCTGCAAATGACATGGGCAATAGATTCTGTGATATATTAACAAGGTCATTGACATAAATAAGATAATACAAAGGACCTAGCACCGAACCCTGTGGTACCCCTGACCTAACAGAAGAGGTTGAAAACATATAATACTAAAGTTTACATATTGAAATCTATTCACAAAGGGGCTAGTGCTTGATTTGTGGGGCTACTTAATCATTTATTTATTACATTTTGAGTTTCCTCGTTAGACCTCCATCAATCTTCAAAGAACACCCCCTATGCCCCCTTTCAAGATATATTTATACATTTTTCGCTAGGTTCCTTAAACAATTACAGGCTCGCTATCCCTCGCCAGGAAGACATCGACACCTAAACGGTACGGAAGGTCTTAATATTGACAAACTAGTGAACGAACGTCTTAAAATCACAAAACTAATGGGTCTAAACATGAGGGAGAAGGGGGTCCAGAAAAAGCGAGTAGCTCCCCTTAACCCACTGAGCCCCAGCTAGTTAATAATAAATGTACCACCCAGGACCGGCAGGATTTGAAAAAAAAATATTTTCCAGAAAACACCAGGAATGGGTTAGGAATGAAGGAAAACTCACAAAAAACCGATCCCCTAGGTCATTAAGGGGTCCTACGGTGCGCCCGAAAGTCGGAATTAACATGGGGAAATGGGTAGGCAAAAACAGGCAAAAACAGGTTTTTGCGCACTCACGCGGTTGGACTTTGAGAGTTTTCAACCATCGGCATTGTTGCGGTGGACTTTGAGATTTTTTAACCATCGGCATTGTTGCGTGGGATACTTACACAGTTCCAATACAAATCTGAGCCCTCTGGGTACCATAGGACCGGAGTAATTAGCAGTGACGCAACGTATGTGATGCTGGGATTGGTGGAAAAATACATTGCCGATGCACTGTTTGCGTCGCTGGGGCTCAATGGGTTAAGCCAAGCCTTTCAGGATAGGATAATGCCTATTCCATTTTCTCCAGGCTATTTCAAGTGACTTTATGCATCTTAGGAACTTGGGGAGTTATTCGGATCACTGAGGACATAAATCTATTGTATATTCTAATTTATGCATTTTCACTCAACACACCAAACCCCTCCCAACGAAATTAATGAAAGCATGTGATCCTAACCGGTATTCGAACCTGGGGTACCACTTACAGATTTTAAACACTCTAACCATTACACCAGCATAATGTTATCATCACTTCGATTAATTATTCTTGAATAGTAACCAAGTGTTAGGGGCCCACATTTTTACTGTGGTTTTAAAGAAGGACTGAACAGAGTATATTTAAGTATCTATATTAATAAGCACTTATATACTGTAGGTATATTGGAACGTAATAAACCCAACTTAGGTATGGGCGAAAAGGTAAATCCCTATCAATATTCCCATGCAATGATTCTATATACCCTTTTTATACCTATGATTTAATGTATATAACGTAGGAATTAATATGAAGTCGACTATACCTGATTGTGTACGTGCAACATGATATACGGCACTTTACCATACAAGTTAGTAACCTACATTTTGGAAATATAACAATACAGTAAAACAATATAAGAGTTTGTGCGTTAATTAGACTATGACTACAGTAACTTATAATGTTCCACAAATCTGTAATATTACTTATTTTTCCAAAGATGATCGTTCAGTCCTTCCTTCTTTCAATAATTATTCGTCTTTCCTATTACTGCTAAATTCCTAACCCTATATTTATCGTTCACCTTTCTACTATTACTGCTAAATTCCTAACCCTATATTTATCGTTCACCTTTCTACTATTACTGCTAAATTCCTAACCCTATATTTATCGTTCACCTTTCGACTGTACCACTTTTTCCATCCGTTTATTTTCTTCAATCCTCTACCTTCCTTGGTCTTTTTTTTGCTTGTTTTCTCTGCCTTTGTTCCTCTTTCTAATTTTGTTATCTTGTAATTTATTAACCCTTTCTGTACCGGGCGACGTCTATTTAACTTTACTCTGGGTGCTATTAGAGTATGTTATTCAGATTAAGAAGGGCCTCCAGCAAGTAGCAGGCTTCGAACTATCCCACTCAACCATTTTTTACTATCACAGATCCTTCTTTTAAACTGCACACAATCGTCTAAATATAGATAAAATAAACTTAAGAAGACGTCGGCGGTACAGAAGGGGTTAATATGCATTTTTCGTTCTCTCCCTTCATTTTTCAGGATGTACTTCTCCCTCACCTTTCGTCCCCTCCCTTGGTCACCCTTGCAATATTGCCTCCGTTTTCTCTTGGCTCTTCTTTATCGTGTTTCTCTTTTTCCTTACTCGTTTTTGTTCTTACCACTTGTTCTTTTTCCTTGCTCGTTTTTGTTCATTTTCCTTGCTCGTTTTTTTGTTCTTCCCGCTTGTTAATTTTTCTTGCTCGTGTTTGTTCATTTTCCTTGCTCGTTTTTGTTTTTTCCTTGCTCGTTTTTATGGTTTTTCCTTGCTTGTTTTTGTTCTTTTTCCTTGCTCGTTGTTGTTCTTTTTCCATGCTCGTTTTTTTTTCTTTTTCCTTGCTCGTTTTTTTTCTTTTTCCATGCTCGTTTTTATTTTTTTCCTTGCTCGTTTTTGTTATTTTTCCTTGCTCGTTTTTTAGTCTTTTTTTTCCTTGCTCGTTTTTTTTCTTACCCGTTTTTTTCCTTTTCCTTCCTCGTTTTTGTTCATCCCACTTGTTCTTTTTTTTCTTGCTCGTTTTGATTCTTTGTACTTGCTCGTTGTTGTTTTGTTTTGTTGCTCGTTTTTGTTCTTTTTCCTTGCTCGTTTTTCTTTTTCCTTGCTAATTTTTGTTCTTCCCGCTTGTTCTTTTTCCTTGCTCGTTTTTGTTCTTTTTCCTTGCTCGTTTGTCTTTTTCCTTGCTAATTTTTGTTCTTCCCGCTTGTTCTTTTTCCCTTCTATTTATTTGTTTTTCCTTGCTCGTTTTTGTTCTTGCCACTTGTCCTCCTTTTCACGGTAAATTTCACCACATCCTTTTATCCTCTTGCTAAAGAAGGAAATGAGGATGACAAGACCAAAGAATCTCTGATGTGAAATAATTGAATAGGAGGAAACGTCTCGCTTTACATTTTTTATCTCGTTTTAATTTCTTTCTTTCTTGGTATCTCTGGTTTTTCCTTCCTTCACTCCCTCCCTCCTTCTACTTTCCTTCTTCGTTCTTTCTTCTGTCCCTCCTTCTCTTCCTTATTGTGCTATCCCTTCCTTCATTCTGTTTTTCTTCTTCTTTCGCTTATTTTTTTTCCTTATTTCTATTCCTCCCTCTTCTTTCTGTACCTTCTTTTATCCTTCTGTTCCGTCTGTGTGCTAGCCCTTCCTTCATTCTGTTTCCCTCTTTCTTCCTTCTGTTCCTCCCTCTTCTTTCCGTCCCTTTTCCTCCTTCTGTCCCATCTTCCTGTCCCCTCTCATTTCCTTTTGTCACTTGCTCTTCATTTCTTCTGTCCTTCCCTCTTCCTTCCTTCTGTACCATATTCTCCCATCTCTCAGTTCCCCCTCTTTTTTTCTTTTACATTAAGGAGAGATGGTTCAGTTTTTGGTCGATTTTAAAATGTATTCATTATTTATTCTAGTTTCCTCCCTAGATCTCCATCAAACTTAAAAAAAAAAAAAATCCATTAGATCCCCCTTGTAGATTAATTTGTATATGCTTCGGTAGTGTCCCGGCCGAAGGCCTGTTCTTCCAAAATTATAGGCTCACTAGTCACTATCGTTCGCCAGGAAGAAATAAGACACCTAAATAGCATGAAAAGTCGTAATATTGACAAATAAATGGGGCGAAAGGTCTTAAGATCGACAAACTAATGGGGAAAACACCTTAAAATATGAAAACTAATGGGGATAAACATGAAGGAGAAGGGTGACCAGAAAAACGGCCCTCCTCCCCTTCAGTTCCTTTGCCTCTTCCTTCCTTCAGTTCCTTTGCCTCTTCCTTCCTTTTGTCCCTAACCGCTTATGAAGTTTTTTTTTCCGCGCAGTGTGAACATGGTCTCGGTTTTAAATTCGCGCTTTCGAAATACGCCCTTCCCATCCTTCTGTTCCTATCTTCTTTCCTTCCCTCCTTCATGTCCGCCCTAATCTTTCTCTCTTGCCTTCCTCATTTATTTATTGCATTCTATTCTTCCTTTAAGCTCGTATACCTTCTTTGCTGCGAAATTATTCAATGATTGCTATATTTGTTATTGTTTAATTTTAGTCTCTCTCTTTCTCTCTATAATCTCTCTCTCTTTTATATATATATATATATATATATATATATATATATGTATATGTATATATATATATATATATATATATATATATATATATATATATATATTTATATACTGTATATACATATATATTCACTTTCCATCCCCTCGTCCTGTTATCACCACTGTCATCTTTCATCCACAGTCTGGTCTGTTTTATTTTTATTTATTTTTTATTTTATTTTTTCATACCGTAGTTCATACAATGTTTGTTTGTTTATATATTCGTGTGTCCTTGTTGTCTTGTTTTACACTCATCTTTACCCTTTGTCCACTCAATTGCATTTTGTGTTTCTCCTGCAATACTTTATTCTTATTCCACTTTCTCCTCTTTTTCCATGTTTCTTTCAATGTTTGCATATCCCTTCCTCTTTTCCTTCTAATTTGTGGTTCTTCTAACGCACGGCCTTCATCTATCTATCTACTACTCATATACTCAGGCCCCAATCCCCACATTTTTCCTATTTTTTTATTTTAATTTATTTATTTTTATTTTTTTAGTTTTTTTTTTGGGGGGGAGAACTCATGACAAGAGCCCGAATATGGACAACACACCCAAGAAAACTATGAACACACATCAAACAAAATACCAATTCACACACATCTAGGTCATCCAGGAGGGAAAAGTCCCAGAAACCAGGGTCACTCAGTTCCGCCCTCAGCACTCTCCCCAGGAGGCCCCCCCCGACCACCACCGGAGAGTTTCCTACCTCAGCAGGCAGACCTGCAGCAGTAGGCCGAAACCACAAGCCCGCCTAACACTAGGCCAAATTTCTCTCCCGTTCTTCCGTTTGCAGCCAGTAGCGCTGGCATCATCCTGGCACCCACGTATAAAGTTTTGTACCCAAGCAGTAAGACGAATTTTTATCTTGTGGTGGTTTGCATAAAGTTTAAGCGTACTATGGACTTGATAGTGACAAATTTAGTGTAATAGGACCCAATCTATACGCTAGAAGGTTGATTATGCTTTGCGTTTGAAGGTTTTATAAACTAGCTCCAGAGGTGGTTTTCCGCCATATATAACCTGCTTGAACTGGTGCCCCTAGTCATTTCCCAGCAGCAGTAAGCGATTAGCTATATTGTGCGGTTTCATCTATCAGTGTAACTAGTAATATGGATTTATAATCGACAATTATAATGCATAATGACGCAATGTACACAGTTAGCGGTTATTTTTTGTATGACAAATGGAGCTTATTAAAGGAAATATTTTGAACTTTTCGGGGTAGGTTTTTCACAAATGTTTTCCCTTCATACCAATATCGCCTTTGGTGTACACGGAACAAGTGGTTATTTTCGCCTGCCCGTTGGTCGTAGCTCTCTTAGAGCATTAATTCACCTACTTTATGTCTATCAGTGCAGCCCGCCTCACAATCAAAACACAAGTTGGTAGCAAAATGTATACTACTTCAACGTCATAATACTTGATAGATCACTCCGAATACTTCAAACTCCCCCCGCCCAAACCCACCGCTCCTGTGTCCTCTACAAATTCAGCGTAGAGTGCTTTTACCATTCTCACTACGTAGCGCTACAGATCGACATTGAACAAATATTGTCTCAAATAGGGCTTTAACACCGGACAAAAATTAAATATACGCAATGTGGTTCTTGAATATTTGATTACATCCCCCAAACACATTTGATTTAAAGGCAATGTTGATGCTTAGTGTTTACCTCTAAATGTCATGTATTGTCATTCTCCATACCGTAATTGAGGCTGACAATTTACCTCTCACCCAGTGCCGAGCTGCATCCTAGCTGTCTCCCGTCAAACAGC